>CM045447.1:23735099-24335099 GCA_024666655.1 Dascyllus trimaculatus | reverse complement strand
TCTAAAGGCTTTTGTATAAAGTGTATAACTAAACTGTCATCAGTAGTGAGGATCTGAAATAAACATGAGTGCCAGAGCAAACTCAGGCTTTTAAACTCTGTGTATTTTAACTTAAACAGTCAAGTTCAATCATTCAGATCAAAAACAAAGGGAAAGGAGACTAATGATGGAGATCAGCTCATTAAATTCCGTCAGGCTTATGATTGGTTGACTGAAACCCCAATATTTCTGCAGCAGCTTACTGAAGAAAGACAAAATAGAACTGAAAAGCAAGTGAATTTTTCATTATCAGCCCCCCAGTAGGATAATAATGCTGCTCCATGTCTAGAACAAGTTTAAATAAGCAAATGTTTGCTAACACTTCAGCTTCTACAGCTATTGTTATTAACCAGTGGTGGTTGTGGTTTTATATTACTTGTTTTTTTTTAAATAAAAATGCAACTTTGGGACTCTCCCTTCTGTTACTGGGGTAGCAAAAACAACATTGTTCATCTACATTATTCTTGCCTTCCTTTTTTGACCATTTTCTCTGCAGTTAACTGTCTCAAAATAACACAAGCTATCTTCATCTCTCTTCTACACTGTTTTTTCTCAGTGGTCTCTCCCCCTATTTCTTCCCCCCCTCTGCTTTCTTCCTGCACCTGCATCCTCACCCTCTTCAACTCTTCTCTCCATTCATGTCTGTCAGGCAATTACCACCTCCATTCCTTCTCTACATTGATTTCCCCCTTCCCCGTGTTCATCTCTTCCCCCTTCTTCCATCCCCTCCTGCTTTCACACCCATCCTTCTGTCTTCATGCCTCTCCTTGTCGGGGCTTTCCCTCACTCCATCTGTCTTTTGTCTGTGTACACAGTAACCACCTATGTTGTTCCTTCCTTCTTCCATTTCGTCCTCTTTCCCCAGTTTAAATTTTTCGCCTCCAACTAGCCCTCCCACCCACAAAACCCGATGAGCCCCACCCCAACCCTCCTGTCTGCTGCGATGTCTCCGCAGACATTAGCTGTCTCCATTCTGCCTGACTGAGCTAAATTATTCCACAATAAGTCACTGGGCTAATTCACTGGCATAATCACCTCATGCATTTGAAATTTAAATGATTTCATGAGCGCCCGCTCCGCTCTCTCATTAAAGAATCCCTCTAAAGACTCAAACAAGCAGGTAGGGGCACATAGAAAGGCACGATACAACTTTCACCTGTGGGTGCACGTGTGGGATGGCATCATGCATTAAATCTGAATGCTGTGAGTGTGTCCTTGTGTTGTGTGTCTGCGTGTGTCCTCATTTGCTGTCAAGCAAGAAGATGGTATTTATTTGAGACTGACAAGCGTGCATTCCCAGCATCACCGTCCCGGCCCACTAATCGATCAATATACTTCCTGATTAACTGGTATTGGCTTAAGCATGGAAGACTTCTGACCTTCAAGGTCACAGTAAGGCTGCATTATGAAGATGTCCTTCAGTGGCCGACACCCCAACGGGCCTCTTGGTGACAGTTTGACTGGACATGAGCTCATGGGAAGTGTAGCATTGATTGGTTGGTCGATGTGGCGACAGACACTCAGAAAGCAGGAGAATGGCAGACACACACATCTCTAGACACACACACACACACACACACACACACACTAGTAAGTAGTGTTAATAGATGTCCACGCAGATATACACACATTTGAATCCAAAAGATGAACACTAGATGGTAGGGTCACAGAGAATATGATGAAATAGCATCGGTGCCATCATTTATATTTGACTTTTTATAGGTGAGGTCATCAGTGAGGAACCAGACAATGACGTACACAATCGAGGAAAAAAAAAACATCCAAAAATATACAAAGAATGGGGATTTTATAGACACACAACACATGCACATTCACACACACTGTCTGCGCCAGCTAAACCATTAGCCTGAACAGAAATCTATTTTGGGGGGATATCAAATTTCTGAACAGCAACCACAGAGCCACAGAGCATGAAGCCGTCAGAGATGGGCTGATGCGCTGAATGGAGGTTGGCACATATTGCCTCTGGCTCCATACTGATGCTACATTTAACTCTTTTGTATCTGCATTTGCAACCAGATAAAAGTAGTTTTTTGGGGTTTTTTTTTGTTTTTTTTTACCTTTAACCCAGCTTAAATAAGTGTAATAAACAAAGTTTAGTGTTTAAATGTTAATTCTCAAATGTGTAGCTTGGGTCAAGGCTCTAAAACACGCAGTGCAATTCATTTTAAAAACCATATCCAAAAGCACTTTTACTTGTAACAATACTGACTTTATGTGTTCTAAATGGCAAAACTCTCTAAATATCTCCAATTAGCTTTCTTTAGAGAAGTTAGAACTGATCAGAGAATCTCATTTGGTTAACTCAGCTGACTCGACTCCTCTCTTGGGAATGCACAAGTGGCTGAAATTCCTGGAAAATGTTGACGTTCAGGTGCTATGGCCACAGCTAGAGAAAAAGTTGATAGATTCTCTAAAAGTCTTTAATTTGTCCTGAAAATCACTTACGACTCACAAGAAAGCAAGCAATTTCTCATTTGTCCATCTGTGCTAGATTGCAGAATTTACACTGAGTAAAATAATGATTTTTAAGAAAACACATTTTTCTGACATCTATAAAATATTTGTAAAATGTCTCACGTTACAAGAAAATACATATAATACAGTGAATTAATACTTACATGGTTTTATTATATGCATTTATTTGCCATGTAAGATATTTGATAGTGTCAGAAAATGACCCATGCATTGAGGGTTTTACCATTTCTTTTACCCAGAAAAGACATGATCCATTGAAAATTTATACCAGCAAAATGGTTTTATTGATAATGGATCTTGTTTTTATGGTTTTTGTACAAAGTGTGTTCTTGCAGAATTTAGTCTAGGTACTCCCTTTGGGCAGGAGTTGCAGTGTCTCACGACTGCTAAAGGATAATGCCAGTTTATTTCACCCCAGTGTATTCCCCATTAATGTGGCAATTGTGGCACTATGGGCCATGCTAACTTTGCACTCTCCACCTCGGTTGTAGCGAAACAAGAAAACAAAACAAAACAGCATACATCTCGGAGCACAAAGTGCAAACTCCCTGCAGCTTTATAAAAAAAAAAAGCATTTTAAAAGTTTGCTTCCAAGCATGTCTGAAAGTAAACACAGAAATGAGTTATCCATTTTGCTAACCGTATCAAGCATCTCTATGCGGGGCAACTTGCTGGCTGAACTAATCACCCTGAGTCAGGTCATCTGGAATATTTGTCCGTGCACACTGATTTGTTTTGCATTCCACTAAAGTGGGCATTGAATCAGAAAATCACTATTTGTCATCAGTGGCAACTTCCACTGAGAAGGCGGTTTTCTGAATCATTTCACGTTGGCATTTGTGTTTTGTTGAGTTTTTAAATGAGGGGATTTATTCCACCTTATCTTATTATTAACCTTATAATAACCAATAAGATAAGATCATTAATAGGAGGAAAGTTTGACCATTTCTTATTTAAAAAAAGACATAATGCAAAATGTCTTTTATATGTCTTAACATACTGAAGTACAGCTTATTACCTAATAATAATTCAGCATTTATTCAGAGATGGAACTTTGAAGTTTATTTTAACAAAGAGTGTCATTCATATCTATTTGTTTAGCGCACACACACACACACACACACACACACACACACACACACACACACACACAAATGACTCAGTAGGAAAGAGGCTTCACCTTCTGCACATTTAAGCAAACAATCGCAGTCGATTTACACCCGGAGAGGTCACTTGATTATTTGAAAATTCTAGTGCAAGTTCTGGCACACAAAACATAATACATCCAAACAGTATGAAAACATCAGCATGTCAAGCTGTGGAGTGACCATAGATGAAGGACAAGTATATGCATTGACTCCCCCTCACAGGAAGACCATTCTGTTTTGTCCTACATGGTGTTTGTTTGAAATAAAAATGAAATAAAAGTGAAATTAAAGTTTTTTTTCTCCAACCACCACTTATTCAGCGTGCTTCTTTTTCTTTTCTTTTAGAGTTCATTGCACCGAGGCACCTTTAGAAATTGGTTAAAGGTAATTTAGTGCAGATGTTTATCACCGGCCTTGAAGAGCTACACTCTCAATCACTCTCATCATGTTACTAACTTTTGATGATTTAATTGCTTTATTTTTTCATGGATTTCTGAAAATTCACAGTTAGATACTTGCTGGTTTATATTTTACCGAATGTGTCACTTTACTTAATGTCATCTTAAACATGCAGTATGGAACTTTTGTCCCTCGCGTTCTGGGGGGTGAATAATTTCATAAACAGTGTTGGTGTATGCTTATGGCGCAAGCCTCGCTTCCTCTAAATTCAAAGTTTCTTTGTAATTGGACACATCAGAAACTTTCCATTGGTGTTCCAGGGTTTTCAATCATAGGCTTGACTATACTCCTATAGTTGCTGTAGTCTTCTCTCTCTCCATCGCTATGGTTTGGCCCCTTTTGAGCTCTGGCAAGCCAAAATTTTCTGGTTAATATAAAATGTACACTGTTGTTTTAACTCCATTATCTCCTTTGCAAAACTACACAGCAATCATAAGTGAATAGCCCTCCTTTTCAAGTCCTGCCACAAATTCTCAATTGGACTGAAGTCTGGGCTCTTACTCAGCCACTCCACAACATTCACCTGCATTGTCTTGCACCTGCATTGTCTGCATTGTCTTGCAGGGAAACAGATCTTCTCTCAAGTCGCAGTTCTCATGCAGACAACATCAGGTTGTCCTCCATGATTTCAATATAGTTGTCTGCATTCATTTTACCTGTCACATTTACAAGCCTTCCAAGGACTGCTGTTGAGAATTGTCTCCATACCATGATGCTGCCACCACCATGCTTCACAGTTTGGCATGGGGTGTTTGTGATGATGTACAGTGTCTGGTGTCTGCCAAACACAGGTTCTGGTTTGATGGGCAAAAAGCTGAACTGTGGTCTCATCACAGCAAAAGAACCTTCTTCCAGTTAACTTCAACTTAACCACATACTTTCTGGTGAACATTAGTCGAGATTTAATATGTCCTTATTTCAAAAGCAAAATTTCCTTTGCCACTCTCTCACAAAGCTTTAACTGATCAAAAAACATGAACCAGTTGTTGTTGCACAGTCTTTTCTATTTCAGCTGCTGAAGCTTGTATGTGCTTTAGAGGAGTCATAGGCGTCTTGGTGGCCATCTCAGTAGTCTTTTTCTTGCATGGTCACTCATAGACCATATTCCTTTAATTTTCTAATGATAGATTTAACTGTACTTCAAAGGGTATTCAGTGACTTGCAAATTTTCTTGTATTCACCCCCTGACTTATGCTTTTCATTAGACTTTACATAGTGATGCTTGGAGTGTTCTTTTGTCTTTACTATGTAGTTATAGCCAGAAGTACTGATTCACCAGCATCTGGACCTTCCAGATAGGAATGTGTTTACACTACAATCACTGAGACACATTCACTGCACTCAGATTATCTCCATTTCACTATGCGTGTGACTTTTAGTTGGCTGCACCTGTGTTGAATCAGATGAGTCACTTTAAATGGGGTGAAAACTTATGCAATTACATATTTTATATTTTCAATGAATTGGCATTGCTTTGTAAAAAACTGTTTTAACTTTGATATGAAAGAGGTTTATTGTGGAAAATGTGGTAAAAAAAAAAAAGTGACCATGAATCAATAATGAAAAGCAATAAAAGGGAAACATTTCCAAGGGAAGAGAATAAATTTTATTGGTACTGAACCTGATGCTTATAGGCTTCATCAGCTTTGTTTAAACTTAATTTGCATGAGCTTGGATGTAACAAAAAGAAAAATATACACAAAATGCCTACACTCTAGCTTTAAATACATAAGACTGTGTCTACATAGGCAAATTATAATCAATAGTCATATACTATAGGCATGGGTGCATTGAAAGTCGCTCAATTATAATCCACTCTACATGACTATTTATACAGAGTTTCATTCTTTTTTCAGAAGATAACACTTCATTCAACACCACTAAATTTAATTAAAATATAGAACTTTAATTTAATTTCTCAGTGCTGCTGTACTGCATTACACTGCAATTAAAAGCACATTAATTAAAATGTAATTCATAGACTGTTAAATGCAAGGCATAAGCTGTTGGACTAACAGCCTCAATGTGCAGAAACACACGAGTGTGTGTGTGAGTGTGTGTGTGTGTGGACATTTTACAGTAGCCTAGTGTCAAAGGTGCACAAGTTAATCATTGTACCTACAGTGGGTAGTTGTGTGTAATGGCGTGTTGCTTTCAAATTAGAGACTGCAGATGGGAGGCATTTACAAGATAATTTCTGCTACCTTCAGAACACTGCAGCAATTTAATCAAATGAAGGACAAGGCTTTTAAACTGTGTGAAATCCATCGTGGATGAAAGATAATGGTAAAAATCATTCATTAAGCCACAGCACAGTACAGACTGCTCTCCTGAAATTCTTCTTATTATTGTACTCAATTACTTGAAGACTCTGTTCAGCCAACAGTACATAGTAAACAATGATTTTTGTATGAAAAGATTTCGTTCCTGTTTTCAGATGTTTATCTTTACTTAAGCCTGCGTTGTTGGTCTACATGCACAAGGACAATTTGTCCACACTAATCATCATCCAAGTGCAAAAATATGCCAGTTATGTCAGTGCAATATGGAAACTTGAAGGTTCCTCTAGTATGGATGACGAAAACTGACCTCGTGGTAAGATTAAAGTGAAAACATGCAAAAAGTGATTAAAGATTGTAGAAAATAAGTATGGTGGTTTCTGCAATTTTGCAGAGCCAGCCAGCATTTCCTGTTTGTCAAAAAATCCTAAACCAGAAATTCATGTATTTATTTACATGGGTTTTTCTAACTCTAAAGACGGACTCAATGGCAACTAATTATCTTTGGACCCTGACAGCAGCCTGGAGTAGGTATATAAGTAACAAAAGTCTCAAAAGCAATCTTTCACCTAAGAAATGCTTAGATGTTTTTTTGCTAACATTAGCAATGTGGTCCTTTGTTGGCAACGGTTCCTGTTAGCTTGGAGAACATATCACTGAACAAGATCGAGAGTGAACCAAATTTCTATAAATCTTGGAGAAGGGACTACCATAAAACTTAGTTTAAAAAGTCAGACAACCCTCTGAAAAACAAAAATACAAGTACAGTGGCAGAAAAAGTACATGAACCTTTTGGAATTTCATAGTCCACATTTATTTGTCATAAAATGTAATCTGATCTTCATCTAAGCCAACAGTATTGAAAAATATAATGTGCCTAAAACAATAACACAAAAAATGTTGATCTTTCATGTCTTTATTGAGAGCAACCATAAAAACTTCATATGGAAAAAGTATGTGAACCCTTGAGTTAACAACCTTAAAAAGCTAATTGGAGTCAGGTGTTAGCATACCTGGAGTCTTGTTAAGAAAATAAGTTTGAAGGTGTGGACAAGAGCTACCTTGACTGATTAAAAACCACTCAAACTTTTTGAGTTTGCACCATACAAGAAGAATATGCTTATGTGAGCCATGCCTCGCCAAAAAGAGCTGTCAGAGGATCTATGATCAAGAATTGTGATCTACATAAAGCTGGGAAGGGTTAAAAAGGGATTTCAAAGACTTTAGATATTAGGCAAACAATGTACAAATGGAGACACTTTAGGACTGGGGCTACTCTACTAAGAAGTGGATGCCCAGTCAAAATGACCCCAAGAGCACAAGGAAGATTCATCAACGAGGTAAAGAAACAACCCCAAGTGGCAGCCAAAGATTTGAAGGTGTCATTGGAACTGGCTAACATCTGTGTTCATGAGTCTACAGTACGTAAAACATTGAACAAGCAGGGTATCTATGGCAGGACACCATGAAGGAAGCCACTGACTACTAAAAAGAACATTGCTGCTTGCCTGAAGTTTGCAAAAGACCACACTGACACTCCACAGTGGTATTGGCAAAATGTTTTGTGGACAGATGAAACTAAGACTGAACTATTTGGAAAGAATACACAGCACTACATTTGACATAAAAAGGGCACTGCATGTCTTCATGAAAACATCATCCCAGCCATGAAGTATGGTGGAGGAAACCTCATGATTTGGGCATGCTTTGCTGCATCAGGACCTGGCCAGCTTGCAATCACTGAAGGGAAGATGAATTCCCAAGTGTATCGAAAAATTCTTCAGAATAATGTGAGAATGTCTGTACGTCAGCTGAAACTCTGTAGAAGTTGGGTGACGCAACAGGACAATGACCCAAAACATCGCAACAAGTCCGAAAAACAAAATCTGCCTTTTGGGGTAGCCAAGTCAGAGCCCAGACCCCAATCCAATAGTGATACTATGGATTGACTTTAAGAGAGCCATGCACATGAGACGTCCAAAGAATGTGACATAGCTAAAGCAGTTCTGCCAGGAAGAATGGGCTAAAATTCCTCCTGAACAATGTGCAGGTCTGATCCACGGCTACAGAAAGCACCTGGTTGAGGTTATTGCTGCCAAGGGGGGATCAACCAGTTATTAATTCCAAGGGTCCACTTTTTCCACCACCATTTTGAATGTTGAATGAGTATGTTCCATGAAAGATTTGATTTTTTTTTGTGTGTTATTATTTTAGGCACATTATATTTGTCAATACCCTTGACTTAGATGAAGACCAGATCACATTTTATGACAAATTAATGAAGAAAACCATGAAATTCCAAAAGGTTCACATACTTTTACTTGCCACTGTATATACCCATTCACTCCCCCACCACCACAGTTTCCCTTCTCCACGCACCACCATCCAAGGCACACACAGTAACTTTCATACGATCCCTAAATGAATTTGGCTGCAAGTGTGCAAGAAAGTTGATGGCTTATTGCTTTTCTCCTGGTACTGTCACCAGATCTCTGGTCATCTGAGTGACAGCTTGCGTCAGAGGTATTGTCATTCCAACCTATTAGTCTGTCAAGACTCGGAGACGGTTGTTTCATCCGTTACACCATTACCGCTCACCATGAAAAACAGTGGCAGCTTTGCAGATAATCCATTTTATTCTGTGGCACAGAAACAAATTCCAGGCTGCTCGTGAAGTTGTATATATTTATATACATAAACATTAAAGCATACAAAAGGTGAAAGAGGTGTACAATAGGACATTGTACCCTTTCACATTAATATTTTTTAAGGTTCATCAAACGAATTCTCCCAGAACAGTCTGTAACAGCACATCAGGTAAACGACTGCAATTTAGATGTGATGGCCACATCCACCCAAGCACACTGGCCCTGATGAAAAGCGGTAATTGCACAAAAAACACCTAAATGCAGGCTCACAAAAGGACACAAGCAGTAGACATGAAAATTCATTATAGTCAGATTTATATTGTGCCGAATCCTGACATATGTCCTCTCAGAGCACTTTACATTACCACAATAAGGTAAAGACTTCACAATATTATAAAGAGAAACCCAACAATTTTCCACCAAACAAGCAATCTGTGACAGTGGGGAGGCAAAACTTACTTTTAACATGAAGAAACCTTGTGCAGTGACAATCAGAGGGTGGGTGGTCATATGACTGAACCAGCTGAGGTGAGTGGAGACCAAGAGAGAAAAGATGAGCACTGACTAACAAGGATTAATACAACAATAAACACCGGAAAGGTTGACTCATTCAGACACAGCAGACCACAACTATGCAGCTCAAGAGCGAAAATACCTGCAAAAGGTTACAGGGAGAGAAGAAAGAGTGAACAAACCATAAATTATGGTAGAGAGAAGACACAAGGGTACTGACATACAATAGTGACATATAAATGCATTGAAAGCAAAAAAGGTGAAAGTAGACTGGAGGTGCTAAGTGCATCATGAAAGGTCTCCCAGTAGCCTAGACCTACAGCAGAATAGTTTCGGGATGGTTCAAGGTCAGCTAAGCCAGTGCTAACTAATCAAATTTAAAGCGAAAATTAAACTTTTAAGCCTAATATTTAAAGCATATTTAAAACTGGGAGCCTGTTCCACAGGAACCATTCTACTTTTGGAAACTCCTGAAATCACAAGTAAGCCTGCATTCTGAAAGAGGAGTGCTCTAATGGGATAATGTGGTGCTATCCGGTGTCTAAGATTTAATGGAGGTTGGTTAATAAGGGCACTGAATGTGAAAAGAAGGATTTTAAATTCCATTCTGGATTTCACAGGGAGCCAGTGAAGAGACACCAATATGGGAGAAATATAATCTCTCTTGCCAGTTTCTGTCGCTACTTTTTCTGGAGAATTCTGGGTCAACTGGAGGCTTTTCAGAGAGTTACTGTGACATCCTGATAACAAGGATTTACAGTCATTTAGCCTGGAAGTAACAAATGCATGAACTAGTTTTTCAGTTTTTCTTATTCTAAGCAGAACACTAATTTATTTCAAACACTTCTGATGTCTGCTTTAAGACGGACATTGCAAATTGTACCAAGGAGCTGGTTTTCTCTGATTCATTGCTTCATTTTTCGGAGTGGCAGCAGTGTCAAGTGTTGGACACAATGAAGCTGCTGCACTGTCAACAAGATAATCGACTTGTGTGGGAGTACAGTCAAGGTAGTTGCCCTCCATTGTATGGGCACATGCCACTGGAGAAAAATGGTAATGGATTCGTAAATTCCACTGTAATGGATTTTTTTTTTCCCCCAATTCTTCTTCTGATAATGCCAATAGAAAAGTTGTAAAAAGATGAAGTTGTTTCATTCAGACTGACATGTTCTTCCTGATGCAACTAGGTTACAGCAAGACAAAATAAAACATTTTAAGATTAGTTTTGAAATCATTTACTAACAGAGATTTTGACAATAAAGTTTATATGTTTACATTTTTAAGAAAGTAGTAGTTATTTTTGATATGATTATCCCCTCTTGTTTTATTTCCTTAATTTAGATGGTCAGGGAAACAATCACAATCCGCTTGGGGTTTTACAAGGTTGACATCTGTAAAGAAACAGCAAAGAAACGTGTGAGACTGCAAAAAAACAGAAGGGCAACAAGAAGAAACAAACAAATGTTGACTCACTGGCATGCACCAGTCACCACTGAAGCTTGCTGAAACTGAGTGACATGTGTTTACCTTTTTTGTTCTTTCCTCGATACCCAAATTGCTGCGTGGATGGAAAAAGTAAGAGCTCCCCAAAGCACAGAGGCTGAATATGTGCATTTTTATTTTCCATAACCATCAGTCCTGACAGGCAGAAACAAACCTAGTTTAGAGGGCTTTTTTTAGGAGATGTGTCTTATACAGTAGGTTGTGTCAAGTGTTGCCCACCTCGCTGCATTTGATAAGCAAAAGCAGATGTAGAATACAAAACAGTCACACGGAAAACAAAGTTGTTTGCTGCAGTTGTTGCTCCATGTTTCTTTGCTCTCTGTTTACAGAGTTTAAAGGTTGCCGTTTTGCAAGTTCCCCTTTCGGAATATTCATTGCAGCACAGTTTGAATGAAGCACATTTCCGTTTTGCCCCTTTCATATGAAATGTGTTTCATTTCTAAGTCAAAAGTAAATAAAACTTTACAAGAAATTACATCAACTGTGAGCAGGGGGGCCTCCAAGTGAAACTTTTACACAGTGTCAACTTTTTCTCGCCCAATCCCACGCAACCTTGATGAACTTTTACAGGAAAAACACCGACAGAGGGGCGTCGGAAGTTATCAAAAGCTGTCGTCGTTATGGTTAAAGGGGAGTGTTGATTCTGAAAAAAAATGGGACTGAAGTCAGAAAGAAGAGGAGAGGGGGAAGAGAAGAAGAAGAAAAGGAAGAGAGGAACAGACTGATTCGTGAAACCCTACAGCAGCCCTCAAGCTAAAATCCATAACTGTGCTGCCGTATGCTTGGCTGTCACACCTCTGTAGTCAGTCACTCATCCAGTTGCAGACATATACACACACACACACATAAAGCACGGGTGGCCTTTACATACAGTAATAACACAGCCACAGATGTACTTGGAGGGTCACACTCATGTCTGTGCAATTATGAAAATCACGTTCACCAAAATGTTTAAAATGTAATAAAAAAGCAACTCATTTAATGTAACACAAGGTCATACAGAAACAAGGTATTACTGACCTCTTATCCACCACACTCGCACAAACTGATTTGCACATGAACACACATGATGGAGCTAAATGAACATATAATATGCAGACATGCAAATGCTCATAAATAGAAATGAACACTTGCGATGCATTAACAATAATGTAAATGAAGTGATGCAAAAACAGAGAAATATTCTTGCCTGTTCAGATTTCATGTTCAGCACAGACTGTGAGTGAATGTCTGTGTGGTTGCTGTTGCTGGTCATTTTTCTGTCACTCTCGGTCCAGCAGTGGCCTTCCAAATGCCTCAGGCCATGCCTCCAGCCGATCAAAGTTAAAAGTCCTCACCATGACAACACCAGCAGTGGCCCACTCGTCTGTCTTATCACCCTGGCGACGACCCTGGATTTTGATTTCTTTCATTAAAAAAATAAATAAAATAAAGTTTCATCAGCATCTGTCTGATTCAGGACTACTGCAGCCAGAGTCACTTATATATGTGTATGTATTTGTTTCTTTCTCAGTGTGTGTTTGTACAAGCTAAAGTGAAAGAAAAAGCAGAGTTAGAATCAGATGACAGGTAAACTACTTAGCACATACCAAATCAGAGGGAAGTTTGAAGAGAAAATCGAGGACGCGCGCAGCATGTGAATCACTGTTCATCTTCCAAACAGCAGAAAAAAATTGGGGGGTGGGGGATGGAGTGATAAAAGGATGGAGGAAGAGGGGATGAAAGAAAAGAAGAGAGCCTGTCAGATCAAGGGGATGCTATGATTGGATAATGAAGCATCAGAAGTCAACATGAGTGTGACGTTTTTTCTTTCTTTAGCATATACAAGTGCAAGTACAACGCATTTAATTTTCACCCTCTGTTCCCAGTTAAAGAGAGAATTTTAGAATCTGGGATCACACCTAAATGGGACACCACATGACATGACTTGGAAGTGCAGTCTTCCTTTCAATTCACACAAATTGCAAACACTGGAAACCACAGGTGCTGCCGAAAACGAAAAGCACCTTCTAATTAGGGCTGAAAATAGTGACGATTTTCATGATTGAATTACTTGCCTATTGTTCTTGAATAATTAGTTTTTTAACATCTAAAGAAAGCCTGTTTAGGCTCAACAAAGATGCTCAAAAACTTACCGTATGTCCCACAGGGCCTCCTCCCTGTGGGACATGGAGAAGTGAAGTGAATAACATTGATCATATTGGTACTATATGGTGTTCTGCTAGAAAACCTTGGATTTTGCCATCCGTGTTGATGAGACTTAGACACCGAAATAAACATGTCCCACAACAAGCACACTCCCTCATGCAAATGGAAATCCCAAATGTCACTGGCCTACCCCCACAGGAAAATGCACCCCACCACATGGCAAATATATCAAACAATCAGGAACATGTTGAGGAACATGACAGTCACCCATGATTTTGATTTGTCTTCCAAACTTCCTACACCCCATTGTGATCAAGCATCAGCAGGATGTAGTGGAACAAGTTTGATTGACAAAGGCCCCACTGCACAAGCCAGAGTACCTAAAGGATCCATTGCCAACATCCTGGTGCCAGACTCCATAGGACACCCTGAGAGGTCCTCTTTTCCATGCCCAATGATTCCGAGCATTTTCACCACATAAGGGGGACCAACACAACATTAGGCAGGTGTTCATAATGTTATGCCTGATGTTTCTAAATTACAATTCATTTTGCTGTATTTATTGCAGTGTAACTCTGTGCATACCAGATCAAAAGGTTCTGAGACTGCACCTACAAAAGTACTCAAAAGTAGTATCTTTGTACAACAATACACTGCTCTAAGCAACACTCATAATGCTCCCTGAAAGTCCTGCTATGGAAACATGTCAAGCATCATCTACAACAGGCACTGAATCTCCTAAACTGTCAAGACGACAGAACTTGAATTTCATTTTGGGAAAATGGAAGAAGCCATAGGGTGCCAAATCTTGCAAGTAGGTGGTTGGGAAGTGACAATTGTGTTGTTGTGGCTACAAAAACTGTTCATAAAGACATAATCGCTGTGACCAGGCACACAGCACAGTTGGAGCCCTCACATGCAATCATGCCATGGTTCTGGTTATTTGCACTGAATGTTCCCCCTCAGACACGTCAGGACATTACTGTACAACTCTGCCTGGACAGTCCAACCCTGTAGTAGGAATTCCTGTTGCACAACCATGTGAAAGTTAAAGAAAACAACGAGCATGGTCCTGGTGCACAGAAGACCAGATGCATCTTCTCCGGTCATGGAGACTCATCCGTCCATCCATCCATCCATCCATCCATACATCCATGGGGTCATTCCAGACATCCCTCTTACCAGCAGCCTTTCCAGTTCCTCCTGGGTGATCCTGAGGCGATCCCAGGCCAGATGAGATATATAATTCCTCCAGTGAGTTCTGGAACTACCTCAGAGTCTCCTCCCAGGTGAATGTGCTCAGTTAACCCCCAAAGGAAGTGAAGACTCTCTCACTGTGAAGACTGCAGTTTCTTCTCTTCATGGTAGTCACAGATCCACCTCCAGCCACCCGTAATGATCCTTGATTTGAAGGTTGGAAACTGTAATATTTGCTCTCTGTTTCAGTTTGAAACAGTTTCAATTAAGAAATGTGTGATCACAAAAACCTGTGGAAAACAGGTGCTCATTCCTGCTTGTGCTCTGTGCACAAGAACAGTCCCAGAACTTTTTGATCAGACCTACACAAGCCCTGCTTTTTAAAAGCTAATTCTTCATACTAAAAATAAGGTAGATCAATATTCACATTCTGATAGCTTCTCTATATTTAGCTGCCTTTTTAAAAGTTTTCCAATACATAGCCTACTCTCCACTGCTAAAAGCTGCTGATTCAGTCCCTCACAAATATGATCTACTGAGCTCAGTGTTAAAGATTTTATATCAGTGCATGTTCCATAATGCTGACCCACACAGCTGTAAACTTGGTGAATTAAAGAGGACTAATGTTGCCTGTGCCACTGAGTAAACAGTGAGCTGGGCCCCTGGGTCCTCCCGATTAAACATGGATGTCATGCAAGTCATGAAAGATTGCAAGCCGCAATTGTTCAGGGCCCAACATGCAGTCTTTGTGCCAAGTCACAGCAAAATATTTATGACTCCAGGGCCACCTAAGCAAACATGGTGACCATCTCTTAATGCAAAAATATTGTGTAGTTTGATGAAGGTGCAATCTGTTCAGCTCCACCTCTTACTCTGTATTTCACATTCACATAACAAGACAACTTCCAGCTTATTATTTAGCTGTGCATTTTTTACGTCTGTCGGATGTTGATAAACGTGGTCAAACCAGGTTATCAAACTTGTTGGTGTAGAAAGCTTGTGGCAATACAGCAACAGGCTGTGACACTACAACCTCTTGCTGGAAATAGATCATTTGGAATCTAAATGTTGTTTACTTTTCAGCTACTGGAAGGTGCAAGCAAAGGTTTAGCAACCAGACATTGAAAAACATGAGTTTTGTGTTCTACCCAGAGCCCATTCAGTGCAATTTGACTACTCCTACAACACCTAAGCTGCAGAGGCTAAAAGAAAAAGGGAGTGAGTGAAGTGGAGAGCTGATAGATGATAGCTACATTCAGATCACACCTATAAGCTATGTAAACAGGAGTAATGAAAAAAGGTGTTGAAACTATGCAGACCCTGTTATCCATCCTCCATTCAGCTGTGATGCTAATGTGAATAATAATAGCCTGAGCCAAAAATGCTGTGTGCTAACTTGCTCCTACACCTGCAAAAACACAGAGAAACTAGTATTATTCTTTTTTTGCTGCTGTTAAACAAGCGATGCCCCCACAGGCCCCGATGTTAGCGGAGCAACATCTGAGGCGCCTGCTGCCAGCCACCATTTTCAAATTATTTACCACTACAAATGCAGTCTCTGGCACTGATTGTCATTTCACCACGGCCCGACAAGAAATTAAATGGAAATGTCAAATGGTAAACAATCGGCAAACAATGTGAACGCTCCCTGTCATATCTGCACGCACACACATACAGCATAACCCCATGCATGGCCCCCTCATGCAATATGAATTTCCATTTGTTTAGCTCACTTGGCGGCATGTCCCAGGAGAAGTTTTGAGCAACTAATGTTTTATTGATGGGGGGGCGTGAATTCACCAGGACTCAGTGGTTTCCTTTTACACAAGCATGCCTCCTGGACAGATATGGTACAGTTTGATGAAAAATATTTTGAACAGAAAAAACACTGAAACAAACAGATGGAACAAAAAAAAAAGGGATTGCCTAATTCTTGTTGCACATGGTAAAATGTATTTATCTCTGCTTGAAAAAATGTAGTTATTGCTTATTTATTTCTCTATTTTCTCTATCTTTTTGTGTTCCTCGTCCTCTCTTTTCAACCCAATGGCACCTGCAGTCGTATACCTGCGTTCTGTTTTTTTTATCTCCCCCATTCCTTTTCTTCCCTCTCTCCCACCAGCACTATCTCGCTCCCTCTGTCTCCAGCAGCCGTGCATGCATCCCAGCGATGGGATATTGCTTTTCTAATCTTGCTGACAGGGGACAATATTTATGTATTGTTTTTCAATATCCATTTCTCATGCTCACATTGGCCCCGGTTTGGCCCAGACACAAAAGCACGGCACAAACACATGAGCTCCTCTCTCTTCCCCTTCCCCTTCCTCTCCTGACGCCTGTGTATTTAATGTACTCACTACATTTTCCCCTCTGTCCCTTCCACCAACACCTATTATTTATATATATATATTTTTCTTTTCTTGGAGGGCAAATAAGGGACAGAGAGTGAGGTACACAGCCTCAATGAAATTAAAGTTTGGGTAAAAAGAGAAAGCTGTTTCGGAAGTAGAGCCAAGGGTGCTGGTAGTAGGGGCAGTTCACATGGAGGAGCAAGGTCTTACAGGGTAAATACGACCTCAAAATTCTGCTAGAAGCCTCATTTACAGCACATTTAAATCAAATGCAACATGGGAGAGTAGGAGGTGTGGTTTCCTGGCAGTGCAAGATGCGGAGGGTTGGAGGAAAGTGTCCAGCAAACTGAAAATTGCACAAATGTAACTGTACAAAGCCATTTGACTGGTAATAAAACCACAAATCACCACTAGTATGTTCCACTCATGAGCTCAATTCAACATTTTTAGCACCAGTCAGTGAATGTGCATTCAATGTGAGTTTATTATCAACACTATTAGCTTTCTAGGTGGGCAGATGGCCATCTTTCCAGGGCCTGGTTCTTGCTTAAAGACAATTACTGCATCAATTGAGTTTCTCTTAATAATTTCTTAACCTCAATAATAAAGTTAGTCTGGTGTATATTGATATTAATCTGTTATTTGATATTGATAATTGATAAATGCTTTAGGTCAATGTCTATTGTTTAAAAATACTCTATATAAATAAGAGTGACTTGACTTTATAAGGATAAAACCAAATCTTGTTTCTTTCTTGGGGCAGTTCATTTCAGCACTTCCACTTTAGCTGGCTTCTCTGTACAGCACTGGTCAACTAATGAGCTGCTCAACAGAGCAGGAGTTGGGACTCCGGGTTAATGGTGAGTGTGGATGAGCAACCGGACAGAGAGCAGCCTCAGGTCACCTGCTTGCCAAAAGCTTAACGCCCTGCATACACTATTATTTGGCCGGCATCCCTCAAATATGCATTCAAACAGAAACAAACCAAATACAAAGCTGTACTCAATAAATGCCTACATGCTTGCCAGGTGAATAGAAGGACAAAACTATTTTTATTTCATATTTATTTAGCAAAATATGTTTTGAAATTGCATGTTTCTTATCTGGATAGCTAAAAAGGGGGCTGTGTCCCAGCCACCACCGGTCATGGGGCACCGAGGGAGGCTGATAGTCAGAGCTAACCAGCCATGAGAAGCTGCTGTCAGACTGGGTTTCTCTGCAGAAAAGACAGGAAGGGTCTGGTGGGGCTCTGACGGCCACAAGAGAGGTTGGTACATAAATGTCTTAAGTGATTTTGTCGGGAACTGTCAGTATGTAGCCATGCTGTTTATCACAGTTAATGCTACTGTACAGCCTTAAATGTTACTAAGCTCTTAATACTCCTAGGTTTCTAGTGAGCACGTGTTATGTTAACTGCCAGAGCTCAGAAATAAATTAAATTTGTGCATTTTCTTTGTTTTTTTGTTTTGTTTTTTTGGTACTTATTAGGTTTTGTAATGTTTCTGCAGCTATGCTATCTGTGAGAGGCACAAAGTGGGACTGGGGCTAGCAAGTGTCCTGCTTTCAACACTTGGCATGGAAGCTTCCCACCACAGCTGGCAGGGACAGTACAAATGGGCAAAATAGAACTCACTCAGTTTGGTTTATAATGTCTTGACCTGAACTTTCAAATTCAAGCAGATGAACACAATTTTGAACAGAAAAAACCTGCTTCAGCATAAAATGAATTATGTTGGTATCATCGCCTGAATAAATATTCTCAGCAGACAGAAATCTACAGTATGTGATCGTAAAGTGCAAAATGGTAATTTAGCTCCTCTTTAACAATATGATTGGAGCTCAGAGACTTGTCCTGAGGTCCTTTATACAGACAGCACTGCAACCCCCAACGCCCCCGCCCCCTCCCACACCAACCCACCCCCTTCAGTACACTGCTGGGAAGGTGCTTCTTCTTGGTATTCAACGGTTTTCTGCTTTCAGGGTTTGGGTTTTCTTTAAAGCCCCTCTCTCTCCCTCTCTTTCCGGCTGTCTTTTTCGCGCTGCCGAAGGCCATTGTAAGTCCTCTCACAGTGTCTGTCTGTACAGTTCACCAGTGTCCCTCCAGACCTCTCACCCCTCTCTCTCCCTCTCCTCCCACCATGCTACCCCCACCCCACCTCCTCCATCTCAGTCCCTCGGGCTCTGACCCTGGCCAAATGTCTGACAGCTCACTAAACAGAACGGCCTCGTGATCCGCATGGCGATAAACATACACACACACACACACACACACACACACACATACACACACATGCTGAATAAGGCTGCCAGACTAACGGTATGTGTATTGCTTAGCAATCTGAGGGTGTCTGCTGCAGTGTATTGCCTGTGATTAGATGGTTTTGAGTTTAGAGTAGCTCTCTAAAGCTGCAACACTTGCCAGTTTATTGATCTTTAAGAGACACATATTGTTTCTGATAGACAGAGAGTGTTATAAATGATATCATAGTGTGTGTGTGTGTGTGTGTGTTTGCGCGCGTGCGTGTGTGCGTGTGTTTGTCCTTGATCAGTGTTGCATTCTTGCAAGACTTCTGTGTATCTGTTGCCATTGTGTAAACAACACAAGCTCCTCCCTGACAAAATGCTTCTTGTCTCGCTCTTTTTCTTTGGCACACACAGGCACATGCAGCAGGCACCAACTAAATGATCCATAAACAATGATTTATGAGATGAGGGGGGAATGTCAGAAGTAGGATGTGAAATATTCAGCAGTCATTCCATATTCAAGGCAGACTTAGAGGTGCATGGATCTGCTACACAATAGCAGGTTATACACACACTGATGCACTCTATCACCCTGGAGATCGAAGCGTGCATGTTAGCTTGTCAAACACTGGCTGTGGGGAAAGGCTCATATGTTACCATTGCATTATAGGCAGCGTCATCAGTTTTTACACAAGTTTAATCACCCTTGTCCTGCCTAGTGTAGGTTATGCAAGTTTGGAGGCAAAACAGGAAAAAAGCAAACACGCATACAAAAACACACACAGATATACAAACACACCCCAAATGCACAAGAAAACAAACAAGCCTCTCAAAAAAGCAGAGCACATGCTGTACATGTTTATGCAGACTACCGTCCAAGCTACTCCATCTGATGAAATTGAAGTGAAGACTGGTAACCATGTTTTTAAATTGTATTAAATATTGAAGAGTTGGGTTTCCACTCTGGGATTAGCGGCCTTCCACAATCTTTTACTTTTATATGCTCAGCTGCCAAGTTTGATTTGCAGTACAGCTCTACTGCACACACACACACACACACACACACACACACACATACACACACACTTTCATTACCCTCTCCCTGTGTCTTCTTTCCCTTTTGTGCAATATTTAAAAAAAAAAGAAGTCTTTTCTCATTTGTGTCATTTGTGGAAAATCTGGACCCCGTATGATTATTCTTTGTAGTAGTCATTATAGTCATGGCTGCTGAGCTAAATTTGCTCTTTTTAGCTGCACTAATGGTATATCTGTGGGGACAGCTGATACTAGATGGATTCATGGTTCCCAGATTATCAAGCTTGGCTGGTAACTGTTGGGTCTATGACTTTTCCTCTAATGCTGAAATGAATAGACATGGGTACCAGAACCAGACTCCTCAGACCATTAGTATCAATAAGATTAGTAGCACCTGGTACTACTGTCCCTATTAAAACATCTATCATTCAAAACATTTCAATTCAGTTTGATTTGTACAGCACCTATTCACAGCATAAGTCATCTCAAGGAACTTTACCATAGCAAAGAGATGACCTTTCAGTATTATGCTATGTAGCCTAGTCTCACTCAGTGGCATACAAATACTGAAGGCCAAGAATGAACAGAAAAGTAGTGAATGAAACCAAAACACTTAAAAACAAACCTCTAAATTAAATGAAAAACCCCACAGTGCTGTCTCCACTTTAAAAAAACCAAACATTTAACTTATATAAAATTATATGAAATCCCTGAAACTATGAAATACCTGTGAAAGTATTTTAAATATGCCCACCCAATGAATTTTTAACCCCTATGAAATGAAAATATTCTACGTTTTATTGAATCCCGGTTCCCCACTTTACAGTCCCCAACACAGTCCCTTGTATGAATTAAAGCCCTTTAAACCTTATTTTAAACCCTTTAACATTAATTTTAACTCCAAAAGTTAGAACTAAACATGGTGAAACTGAAATGCAGTTTCACCATGTTTAGTTCTGACTCTGGGCACCACCAGAAGACCTGTCCCTGAGATTCTCAAGGTCCGAGATGGTTCATATGGGACCAACATGTCAGAGATGTACTTTGGTGCTGGACCATAGAGGGACTTATACACAAGCAAAGCTGTTTTAAAGTCTATTCTCTGAGCAACAGGAAGCCAGTGCAGAGACCTGTGCACAGGACTAATATGGTCATACTTCCTGGTTCTAGTCAGGACCCGAGCAGCAGCGTTCTGAATATACTGCAGCTGTCTTACCGCTCGTTTAGAGAGTCCAGTGAGAAGGCCATTACAGTAGTCTAACCTGCTGGAGATAAATGCATGGATAAGTCTCTCCAGGTCTGGTTTAGACAGTAAACCTTTGAGGTCTATATTATACTTTAAAATAAAATTATACTTTAAAATACCTTAATTTCTGCATGCATTTGATACACCTCTCACATGCTTTACCCTTGTTGACATCTTGACTATTCCAGAAATCCCTGAGGATGAATTGAGTTTCCGCAAGTCTTTGGAAAGACTCGAAGGTTCAAAGAATCGATGAAGACAAAAAGGCATTGAAAGTGTATTCATGTTTCGTATGGCACTGAACAAGACTGGGTTGCTGTGTTTCAGAGAAAAACACAACAAAACCAAATAATTCCCTTTGAGCAGCTCTTTGTAAATAGTGGGAAGAAAAATTTCCCTTTTAACAGGAAGAAACCTGCAGCAGTACCAGGCACAGGGGGTGGGGTGATCTACTAGCAGATAGAAATCAGACAAACAGCGCATAAGACAACAATAAACACTGTGGAAGTTTGTGAGGCCATTAATCTTGGATCGGCAACATGTAACTCTGCAACCAAAGATACTTTTTAAAAGGACAAAACAGGAAGTATAGGAAAGAGAGAGCACAAAGTTGCAACAGTGGCGTTTAAATGCATGGAAAGAGAAAGAGATCAGAGGTGTTTAGTGCATCATAGAAAGTCTCCAGACAGATTAGGCATTTAGCAGCACGAACAAGGGATGAATCAGTGTCGCTGAAGTCACTATAAGCTTGATCAAAAAGCAAAGTTTGAAGCTTAATCTTAATATAGGACGTTTACCTCGCAAACCCAAACTGGAAGCCTAGTAGCTGAAGTTTAGGCCTCCCATTCCATTTTTTTGAAACTTTAAAAAACACAAGCAAGCCTGCTCTACCATTGGGATAATCAATTTGTGTAACATTCAGCATTTTTGTCTGCCTACTGTCAAATCGAATTTCCCGTACATCTAACCATCTACCAGCAATGACGCGCTAGGCTGTCTTGAGCAACTTCGCTGTCATCAGGTTTACATTCTCTCAGGAGTAGCTGCTATGGTAGTTACACTGCTGGGGTTCAAATGTCAAGCAGACTGACTGTGACAAAACTAAAAAAAAGTGCCCACAGCAAATGTCCATGAACAGTTGTGGGACAGTATGCTGTATATTTGCTCTGTCTGGAAGAAGTGGTTTGCATGTTAACCAGCTTTGCAGTCAATTCCCTGCCCTCGGCTGGTGGATAAGTGATTCATATGCTTTTTGATGTGGTCCGATGGTCTTTGTGCTGGCAACATTCTGCAATTCTCTGCTTCAAAGTGTTAAAATGTATATTTGGTGCACTTTCGTACTTCTGATGTGTTACCGGTTGCACTTTGTTATAGATTTAATCCTGTTATACTAATAAAGAGCACTGAATACTAGTTGATACTTTAAAACAGTGTCAAGGAATCTAGAATGATACGTCTCAGCAATTACAGAAAAGATTGCCATTAAATTCAATACAAGAAGGATGAATTGTCGAGAACTTTGACTGACTTGATGATGCCAGTCTATCCAACAGTTCTGTTTGCCTTAGCTGTCTTTGATTGTACTGTGTAGTGTTAATTAGCTAATGTTGACATGCAAAAATGAAAAACTAGACAGTGAAAATGGTAACCATTACACCTGCTCAAGATAAGTATGTTACAGTTTTCATTGCATTGTCATTGCATTTAGCTCAGCACAACTGTGTATTACAGAAATGTTGACTGGAGATCCCAGTCAACTACTAGAGGAATGTCAGACAACAACAAATAACATCGTCCTGCCTGCATAAAAGACACCAAGCAGTACGATGATAAAAAGCTGGGAAAGGTTACCTTGATGCATATACCCTCCTGGAAATTAGCAGTCAAACTTATATTTTTCTCTTGTAAAACTAATGTTTTCTCCATCTCAGACAAAAGGGAGAAATGTCAAATGTTGTGGTCAATGGCTTACCTATTCAATATTATGGGACTTTATATACAAGCTACTGGAATTAAACCATTCCTGGTTGTGACTTATGAGAGGTGACCTGCACCTTTCTTGGTACTGCAAAGAATAAATAGTAATTTTCATTTATTTATTGTTGCAGTTCCATCTAATTTTGCAGTAATAGGAAATAAAGATCAATATGGAAATGAGTTTCTTAGTAAACTGAAAGTGTACACTGTCTGTCTCATTTAATAGTCTATGTGAGCTTCAGGAGTAACAGTCAAATCAATTCTTGGCCTTCCAACTGGTATGTGCAAAGCATGTTTACTAGCTGTGTAACCACATGTTCTCTGTGATAAAGAGAAACCCGGCAAATCCTCCCACAGGTTCCACTTGACCAGCCGCCTTCAGTCGATTCTCAAAGTGACCGCAGCTCGAAAAGCTAGAAGAGAAAGGGGTCAGATATCTGATTGGTAAAAGTGGATCAGGGAATTATCCTGACATTCTTAACATTCAAATACCAAGGGGCAGTGTGCTGTATTTAACTCGATAAGGCTGGCTGAAGTTAAACAAGAACTATGTGCAAGAAATTATTATTTTGATGTAGCGCTGCCCTGACAGTTAATTTTAATAATACTGTAAGCTATAGAATAACACCAGATTTAATCACAAGCAATATGAAAACCACTAGCAGCGCATAATCATAATACATTACACTGGCTGTTCACCTCCAAAATATATTATTTTGCTCTGCTAGATTTTGCAAACGTTAACAGCCTCCAATTTGTGATGCTTATGGCATCATGTTCAGATTTTATAAGTAGGTATGAAACATTAAAGATAATGTGTTTGCTTATTGCATTAGTAAACATAATGCAAATAAATATGCAGCCCCACAACTTGACTCTAATTTCTCAATGTCCTTAACTCCTCACTGGTTTACTGTTTACCCTTTGATTAATTACTGAAATTATTAATAAAAAGAACAGCGGCACTTTAGGGAGGCAGGTTCTCATTTTTCTACCATTGCTGCTTGCAAAGTTTGCTAAGTTTGCTAATTGGTCACTGGGGATGTCTCCAGAACCGAAGGTGTCTGAAGGTCTCTGCTATTCCTTTGCCAAGCCGAGTTTATCTGTGTTTATTAGTAAATATTATAATTATGATGTTGACACAATTAGCAGGAATTCTGACACTTCCATGTGCACTGAGCCTTGGGTGGTAGTCGTAAAAATAGAAACGCGCCCCGTTATCAGTCAGCTATTTAAAGATTCCACAGTGAACCGTGCTCAGCGCATCACGTGGAGATGAAGTGTGATAGCGAGTTTTTATGCTTTGGCATTCGAAACGTTCCTCCGAGTCGAGGCGGGTCAGAAGAGTCCAACATAACGGCTCAAGTAGATCTGTGGAATTTTTGCCAGAGCTTTGACCCAATAACTGTCTGTGCGTCTCATCATTAAATGAAGACTGTTGCAGGGCTGCTCGTGGCTTTGTTGGAGTCGGTGCTGACCCGTACAAACCACCCCACCCTTGCTTCTCAAGAACTGCTGTGGGCAAGGACACACAGAGCTGTTACAAGGCTGCTTAGGCACTGGTTTAGTTAATATGTACAAGACGGGTAAAACGGGTCAGCTGTATGTTGAACAGCCCCAAAGTTTTTCGTTATATCCTGGTTACCACGGCAACCGAGACACCACCTGCAATTAAACACCTCCAAAGCTTCTGCAAATTCAGATCTCTTCTCTTCTGGCAGGGGAATATGTTGCTACATAGGTTAAACCTCTGATATTTGTGGTGCCATGTTTTTTTTAAATTTATTTTAAGCCCAGAGGCAGTTTTAGAGTTAGTGGAGATGTGGTGCTGAGCCTTGAAATCAGTAAGTGATTCTGGGGTCACAGGAAGATTGATAAAAAGTGCAATATAAATAAGTTATATGTAATTCTAAGATGATTTATTACACAAAAATATTGTTAACTGTCAAAAACTGGTGCATCTTTACTGTTCAGTACAACCCAATTAAAAAAAAGGAATGTTATGTTATATATTGGTTGACATTGTCAGAGGTGTTATTTTAACTGATTTTCAGTTTATGCATTGAAACGCATTTGTAACATGGTAAAAACCTTGAAAATGCCTCTTCTTTGTTCTCTCCAGTAATAAACATCACAGTTAATATGCACAGTGTCAATTTAAACTGAACATTGTTATCTTTGTAAAGGCAGAATTTATGACCAAACACTTGCATTGGATTGCATTAGACGAGACAGCTGTACCTGCACCTAAATGAAATAAGTGCATATGTATCAATGTCACTATCAACATTAAAGAAAGGAAAATTAACAGCTCACAAACTTTATGTCAAAGATAAATGTTTCTAGCCACTCTACATTTGAAATAAAAGCTGGTAAAAAAAACAAGTATCAGCCGCCACTGAATGAACAACCTGAGTAACATTAGTAACATCTTTAGAGACACCTGCACAGTTCCTCCAACGCTCACGGTTGTTTGACGGATCCGTAGGTTGGACTCAGATGATCGATTTGTTGCATCATGTTTGCTTTTATCAGTCTCTCTGCACGTCCCTGTAGACAGAGCAGTTGTGTTGCTAAGACTAGCATATTACCACGGTGAAGTTACCTAATTGTGTCCCTGGTTGCGTTGACTTTGCTTTCTTCATTTTGTGATGTGATATCAAGGAATCACGTATAAATAGCATGCCACTTCTGGCACATTTGGCACGTCACCTCTACACATTTCACGCTTTTTGTGTGAGTTGGTTTCATATATATGTATGTCATGTAATGTGGTTCGTTTCATGTATTATTTATAGCTAGAGTATGCAATATATTTTGTGTGTGTGTGTGTGTGTGTGTGTCATGAGGCAAAATTTCCCAAATCACCTTTCAGCATATTGTAATTCAAGTGATCTGTGGTGAAACTAGACCTCTGCACCGCCTCTTGGCTGTGTTCTCAGGCTGTAAAAATCCATCCTGTAATGGGAAAATTTTGGACAAACACAGTTTTTTTCACCCAGACCAAGCAAGATATATAAGTATAAAGAGCAACAAAGTCAGCAGTGAGAGCAGGAAATAGCGGCAAGTGGCTTCAGCAGTGGACTATCACTGTGGTAGTGAATACTGAATGAAGCCACAAGTGAACGCTGAATTCTAGCTTGACTATTTTCACGCATTTCAACCATGTGTATGTGCACATACATGGCAGGTGAGAGCAGCTTAAGACATAAGGGAGTTTTTCGAGACTTTTCCCGATTCCTGCTGCCTACTGTAGCTTTAATGACTAAAAACTAAAATGTATTACAGTATATTTTAAAGTTCAGATACTTGATGGAAAAGCAGAAATATGTAACAGTCACCATTTTCATTTGATGCTGTTTTTATGCCTCTCTATTATGTTTTTGGGTTGTCCATCCCTTGGTATGTCTGTAATATGCTAGTAAAGAAGATTTCTCTCAAATGCCTGGAGGCATAAATGCTCCCTTGGAATAAAGGATGAACTGATTCCAACTTGGTTGTCAAAAAAGTTGCTTCTCCATTGGAATTTTCAAGAAAAAATTCAAGCCCTACATGTCTTCATTGGCTTTTGGCAGTCCTCAATGGTCCTGTATTTTTCTATATTTTATCTAAAAATTTAATCTCACAGCTTCTTATCCTGCTTTGCCTTATTATAATATCTTCCACATTTTTATTCTCTCTCACAAACTGACTGCATTTTGCACTTATTTTTGTTGCTGCCTTACTGCTAACATGTACAGAACTTTGGTCAACTCTGGTCGTGCTGCATAAATCAACTTGATTTGATTTGAAAGGTCACTGTGATCCAACTCAACACATTTTTGGCCATAGCTCAAGAATTGTTACGCCAACTATGACAAAATTTCAAACAAGTGATTAAGTTATGACATTTTATATCTAAATGATCAAAGCTGGTTCTGTACTGACTTGGATGTACCCTGAAATGTGACTGGATGGTAGAAATACACGACTGCAAGGCAAGCTTTTGTATCAAGATAATCTGCTACCTCAGTGGTATAGTTTCTTGCGTGTAACACTAACATATCCTTGACTTGTCTCTTCAATGGATGCACATAATTGACGTCAATCCTCTCACCTCGCTCCCAGTGAGACACAGCTACAAAGCCAATCCAATAATACACAGTCAAATAATAATACAGTTACATGCATGAGTTGAAAGAAAGCAACTTTGAAGCCCAGAAAGATTCTTCTGGTCACAGTTATTTGGGTAAAGAGAAGCTAAAGCCATAATGGGACCAAGGTGCAGCTTTATTGCTGAGACAAACCACAGAAAAAACACTTCCTAAATGATCTTTGTTGCACGTTAGCACCATGAGAATTCACTCAAGTCGAGTTTCCAGAAAGTTAAGCCAGAGCTGAATGATTCTACTTTCCCTGAGAGGAAAATGCTAAAACTAAGGTCCACTTTCAACACGCACTGTTGCACACACTATCACAAGCAGTGTTCGGTGAATTTGCAACATTGAATTAGGGTCATATTGCTTTCTCCAACCACTGGAAGTGTGTGTTTATGTCAGTAATGTACAGGAGTCATGAGTGGGAGAAGGAGGACAGGAAGCAGTTGGAAGAGCTGCAGTTTGGGTGAGAGGCTGGAAGCAAGCACAGAGCTAGACTTGTATCGAACTCAAAAAAAATGAATTACTGCAGATGATTCTGTTGTAATATTTTGCCCAGCAGTGACTTTTGGAATGGACTGGGCTTCACATAAAGGGAAACATTTCGGCATTTCATTAATTTGAGGAGCTGGAAAGCGGAGACAGAGGCAGAGGAAAATGCAGTTGTAGCAGGACTTGATGTGAAGCCAGTGGAGGCAACACAAGTGGCTCCAGAGACAGAAGCCTGCACCACTTTACTGCTGTTGGGCATTGAACTTGCTTTAAAATCCCTTGCACAGTTCTCATGGAGACATGCAAAGCGCTGAAATAAACACAATGGCACATTTCCCCACTGGAGATGGGTTGGAAATGGAAACAAAATGGCAATTTTCCACAGACAAGCTATGTAGGGAAGCTGTCATGGCATGACAAAGACCAAATACAAACTTGTACACTGTCCTCTGCATTCCATCCGTCCATCCATCCATCTTTCAAATCCCCCTAGCTACAGCGACTCGGTATCCTCAATTAATCCTCACCCTGCATGAATTATTAAGACGTTTAGCCTCAGCCGCTGTGTTGCCTCAACATGTCATTACTCTGTCATGAGCTCAGCTTTACTAATCTGAATTGAAAATGTCAGCAGTTGACCTTAATAAAACAAGGTGAGACATTAACTTCTTCCCCCACAGGTACATATCGCAAGTTTGCCACGCAGAGGTCATATCTTATTTAAGACGCGGAGGAATTATGGTGTTTGAGAATGGCTCTGAAGTTTGTTAATGATGGTTTAGAAATACCATTCAGTAATGCAGTTTGTATTTCATAGCACCGCCGAAGTAAAGCATAAGCTTGTATTTAAAGGGAGTCTTGTTTTTCTTTTTAAGTTTAAGTATACACCTTTGAAAATCCATTAAAAAAGGCACGTGATGACTTTTACAACCGCAATCATATTCACATTACTGCCTGAATGTACAAAAGAATGCTTTCACATTAACTTTACATAATACAATGTAAGATTGAGGAGTACGAAAGCATATTCTCTGGCAGAGCACTCCATATTTTGCATAGCTCTATTCAAAGCTCTGTGAAAAAAAAAAAAAAAGACGAGAGGACACTAAAATACATGATGAAAAAAAGTGGCTGATTTACAGCAATTTCTGACAGAGAGCCAGTATGTACTTTACCTTGTTTACATTCCAGTTAGCTGATTTACTGTGCTGAAGTTCTGCCAGATTCATAAAAGAAGGATGTTGATGTCTAGAAGGACTCTTCTCCAAAGGTTTGATTTGTCGGATAAAAATCTAAAGCATGGCCTGTTATAACAGCTGGTGATGTGATCCTGTGATGTGACAGGTTATATAAAGTTGGAGTTGACTCAAAAAAATAAAAAATACAAAAAAGGTTTTCATACTTTTGTGGTACCCAGCCACTGAGGTTTCATGATATCTGCCTCTGAGATTTTTGCTCGCAGCACTGAAAACTTACATTAAAAGATTTCTATACAGTGTCCCTATTTCACTGAATGACTGAATGATCCATTTTTATGGGGACGATTTCTTTTTCGGAGAAAGCGGTCCTGGAGAAAAAAACTGTTCACAGTGAGGTGTGTGGTTTATCAAAAGTAACTCGCTGATGTGAGCCGAGCACACTGACAAAATTTCACTCGACTGCACTGTAAAGTGACGGGAGAAGAGGTCTCAGAGCGGGATCTTTCAAAAAAAAAAAAAAAACAACCTCAACTCATCATTCTGAAACCATCTGCATAGCTACATACCAAGAGAAAATATACATATTTTGTGCTTTTTGCAAACCAACAATCTAAAGGAATAACTCCTAGATTACCTGCCAAGATATAATCCTCTTGTAAAACAACAAATTGCCTTTTTATTTTTTACACTTTTTGTGTAAAAAGAAAACAAATAAGAGCTATTTAATGAGCTTTAGAGGCGCTGCTAGGTGGATTGTGTTACCTTGGGACCGAGCCAGGCTAGTTATTTCCCCCGTTTGCAGTCTTAATGCTAAGCTAAGCTGATCGGCAGCTGGCGGTGGCTTCGTATTTAGAGAGTGGTATCTCAGTCTTCTCATTTAAATGTTGGCAAGAAAGCAGTTAGAGTGTTTCTTGTCTTTCCCAAAAATGTTGAACTACTGCTTTAAGCAAAAATGAGCCTGTGATTAGAACGAGAAGCAGCACTGCTCTGCATATCACGTCTTCATTCGCAGGGAATCTCATTGCACTGATTCCAAATTACCAACATTTATAATGTATTTTGATGTTTTATTTGTCCTTTTAAAAAAAATACTCTGTTTATTTACTACAGTGATTTTGATCACTACCTTTACTATGTGCAGCTGTTGGCCAGTTTTACAGCCAGAGCATCAAGAGAAATACGAATGCACTAGGAAGCTGTTTACCAGCTCTGTGCATTAATACACTATTAAAACACATGCTGTGTGAAACAAAAGCAATATGTAACGCCCAGCTGGATGAAGACTGCATATTTTACATTGATATAAAAACAAAGCACTTCAGTAATACTTAAAAAATTGCATAAGAATTCATAAGAGAGCTTGAAACGAGTAAGAGCTGGTAATTAGAGATGGTGAAGGCTGGTCAATGAACATGTTGATCATAAAGTGTGAACTGATTCAGCTGAGTTGTTTAGCAAACAACTCCTGGAGGGAGTCTCTCTCTCTCTCTCTCTCTCTCTCTCTCTCTCTCTCGTTTTTTTTTTTTTTTTTTTTTGCCACCCATTTCTAAAAGCAGACTGCGGGTGTCATGGCAGAAGATCTAATTAAGGATAAATGCCTTCTGGTGCCTTTCGTCAAATTTCCTTCAACTGCATGTTGGTGTCAAAGTTGAACATCATAAATTAGCATTGGCAGGTGAACGAAATGGTAACAAATTTAAGCGTTGTTCTCCCCTTCCTCAAACTCCCCCCACTGATTCCTTTCCTTTCTACCCTGCCCTAACGTTCAATCTTTGTCTCTCAGTAAGGGGTATATTGTTAAATATTGATCGTGAGGAGAGACTGAGGGGCTTAAAGGGAGAGCGAAAGAGAGACAAAGAAAAAAAGAGAGGAGAGAGAGAGGAGCAGGAGGGACGTCTGCCTGCAGCCAGCATGGAAAGGAGCAGCCTTCTGTCTGGGCCCAGCCACAGATGTTTGCAACACAGCACCACTGCAAATACAGAAAGCTCTCTACAAGTCACACACACATACAGCCACACACACACACACACACACACACATATGGCTGCACCCTCCAAACAGTGTGAGAGTGATAGTGAATCAGTCTCTTTCACATTAGGCTATAATTGGCAGGAGGCTGGACGAGGCTATCACTTATCTTGTCACTGAGCAATTGTTATGGGTAATGGAAGCGTTGTGCACGTGTGTGTGTGTGTGTGTGTGTGTGTCTGCATGTATGCACGTCGGTGGGGGAAAGAGTATTTGTGTTTTCTGTGACAATTTCAGTGTGTGTGTGTGTCACTCTGGGCAGCAGATGGAACTCCATGCTAATTGGGTGGAGATCAGTGGGGGAGTTTGGAGCAGACTGACCCGGGGTTGGGCTGCCGCTCCTGGGCTTGGCTCGCTCCCACCCCTGGCTCTGCAGCTGGTTCTCTGGCTGCTGGTACCAGGCTTCTCTCCACCGCTTCATCTGCCCATCCATCCGTACATAACCCCTTCTGACCGTCAACCTGCTTGTTTGTTCATTTGTGCTCCTTCTTCACAGCCTTCTCTCTCCTCCATCTTAACATCCATTTTGTACTTCTTCATGTTTATTTTTTCTGATTTTCAACTTTATAAAATCCTTTTTTTAACCATTTTTTCCCCTATGAAGCCACGCCATATGGTACTCTTTACTATCCAACTGATACATCCCAGAATGCAACACATTTTCTGGTCTGGAAAACTGGTTTTATGCTTCAAAAAATGCCAGAAAATAATTATTATTGTATTCTGGTACGATTTATCCTTTTTTTGGTTGTCTTGGAGAACTTGCTATAGTTATTTTTTGGATTTATGATGTCTAAATTGCTTCTATCTCTTCATGCAATCCCAGATTGATATCATGATTTTGAGATCTTGGCTCTGTGGAGGCCATCTGGTGATGGACTCCTTGTTCCTGTTGTTGCTAAAGGTGGTTTTCTTTATGACTGCCAGTGTGATTCGTGTCATTTTCCTGCTGCAGAATGAATTAAGATTTGATCAGAAGCCCCCCTGAGGTTCACTCAGACCCAAATGCATATCCAATCTTATTATAAATTGGGCAGTTTTGGCTTTGGGACCTATGATTCCACAAAACTAGCAATTCCAATATTTAAATCACCATTTTCTGCTATATTCTGATAAATTATAGATGAAAAAGAGAGATAAAGAAGGCCTACATAAGGGGTTTTCTGAAAATCCGGTTCATCTCATGGCATTATTACACATGAGCGATCATGGCTGTCAATAATGAAATATTAACTCAACATGCCCTCCGCATCAACAAATCAGGGGTCCGAGCAAGAATTTCTTCTGAGTCAATGGCTCCTTGCTTCCGTGGGCAAAATGGACAAGCTGGGGAAATTGCATCATGCATAATATTCAACAGATGCAAGGCATTTGCACATTTGCCAGGAGCTGGAGCATCAAATGGAAAATAGCACACAGCATTTACAGGTATGAAATCACTGAATGGTGCAACAAAAACGCTAAGAAGAAAATCTAGTGATAAAATGATATAAAAAATACATATCAAATACAATTTATCTTATACATTGTCTGACATTGCTTTTATTTTTTTTTTCTCAGTTTGAGTGCTTGTGTCGGAAAAGTTTGCATCCAACTGTTTGCCCCATCCTTCCTTACTGACCCACAGTTCCTACCTGTCTGTAAATAAGGTTCACATTTGGAGGGAGTTGTTTTTGTTGACAGACCTTCACATGGCTTCCCGCATTGCCACTCCCACCCACTTTGAGATTAAATAATCTTACAGAAACGGAATTATTCAACTCTGGCATTTTGCACTCATGGCTCCCCTCCCACATGGCAGGAGTTCACGGCTGGGGGCTTCTATACATGTGTGTGTGTGTGTGCGCGCGCGCATGTGTGTGTGCGCATGTGTGTGTGTTTGTACAGGGGCGGGTGGGTGGTTTTGTGCTGGGGTACATCTGAGTACTCTGTTATTATTTGATGGCACCCAGTGCGCAGTTATCCATTATTCATACAATGCCAAAGGGGCAACTTTGGGGCCAAGGCTTTGGCAAAAGCATGCCTGAACCCTTCATTATGTCTACTGACTGGAGTGTGTGTACTTGCAGGGCGACGTGTGTACATATTCAGATGTATGTGTGTGTTTCCACCCCAGAATAGACTCATATCCTGATACTGCCAATACCAAGCTGGTCACAGTGACAGTAGCAGAAAATCGCAGAGTGCAAGAGAGCAGCTGGGAAAATAGTGTGTGTGTGTGTGTGTGTGTGTGTGTGTGTGTGTGTTTGTGGTGTATGACTGGAGGCCAGAACTTGATTTTTTTTTCAGTCAGTGAAGAGGGATTTGAAAGTGCACTGACTGCCTTGGTCCCTCGCAGGCCTCTCTTCTCAGCTGTCTCCCAACAGTGCCATGAAAACATTGGCATGATATGCGTAGAATACATTTCATCTGCGGCTTTTTTTTCCAGAGACGCTGGGATACAGACTTCATCTGAGAGACAAACACAGCTTCATGTTTTTATAAGATTAACGCAGCATGGTGCAGCGATACAGTGAAATCATATAAAAGCTGACTGACTTGACGTGACAGAAAAAGCACTCATGTGGAGCTGCAAAAACATCCTTAATGAGTGATCTAATCAGTCTTTAACGTGTTTTTTTCCCCCTCCGGCACAAAGGCTTTCAAAATGTACATCCAGAATCAACAGCTTTCAATTACACATTATGCATTCGCCAGTCTTCCATCTAAAGGGTGTGATGTGAATGTAACTGGGTCGCTTTGCATGACCTCGAGGGGAATAAGGGTACAACCTAAATCTTGACAATGTCATTTCTATTCCTGTGCAAGAACATGGTAATGCCTTTGACTATGGATTACCTACACTCATGGGACGCCTGTGCAGTCTGGGAGTCTTTTGGGGTAAACATTTCATATTACTCAAAGGATAACCTGTTGCTCCCTGTACTTATTTCCCTCCTCTCAGTAGCATAAAGGGCACTCAGTGAGGTTTAGGGATCAAATAACACTGTTACACCTGAGGTTTACCCAGCCTTTATTAAATGACAAAATGTTTTTAATGCTAAAATGGGGCTTCATATTGCTACACTATTTATTTGTAGTTATTCCCCTTTTGACAGTGAATTACATAATATCAGAGTTTTTAATTGGAACATTTGAGACTGTTATTTTATATCTTTATTTTGTTGTATTTGTGTTTTTATTACTCCATTTCCTGTCAGAGATTTATATGTCTGTAATACAATTGTATTTATTTTATAATATATATTCTTTTTGTACTTTTCAATAATATATCAAACTGTTTTACTGTTTGCATTGGAACTGTCTTACTAATCATTATGAATTGCACTAACCTGTAAAAAATGTCAGATCTCAGTGGAAGTATTAATAAAGTAAAGTAAAAAAAAAAGAAATCTAGCAAAGCTCCAACATGACATTTTCTTTGCCAGGAATAGACTTACAACTACCACAATGTTATATATTGTTACACAACTCAATTATATATATATATATATATATAATAATTATTATTATTATTGTTTTTGTTGTTGTTGTTGTAAGTCTATTCCTGACTGTATCTATAAACAGTATATACACCGATCAGGCATTGGCAGCACCAGGACATTGGCAGTGGATCATTTGGGTACTCTGGCTTGTGCAGTGGGGCCTCTGTCAATCAAATTGTTCCACTGCATCCTGTTGATGCTTGATCACAATAATGTGTAGGAAGTTTGGAGGACAAATCAACATCTTGGGCCATTGTCATGTTCCTCAGCATGTTCCTGATTGTTTGATGTTTTTCCATGTGGTGGGGTGCATTTTCCTGCAGGAATAGGCCAGTGATATTTGGGATTTTCATTTGCATGAGGAAGTGTGCTCGTGCATTGCTTGTACAATTTTTATTTGGGTGTCTAAGTCTCATCAACTCAGATGAAAGAAATCCAAGCTTTTCCAGCAGAACACCACATAGTAGCAATATGATCAATGTTATTCACTTCACCTGTCATCAGTCATAATGTTGTGGCTGATTGGTATTGATTATGTACATGTGTGTGTGTGTGTGTGTGTGTGTGTGTGTGCATATATGTATTTATATTGATATGTATTTATATGTATTTATTATTGTTATTGTTGTTGTTGTTGTCATTCTAAGTCTATTCCTGACTGTATATATAAATATATCTATTTTTTTTCCTTAACTTAAAGGTACTCAAACTCTCTCAAAATTGTTGATTCAAATCACAAATTAATCTACAATTACTGGCAACAGAACCTTCAGCCTGATTTACAATGAACTGTCAAATAATAGTGGCTGGTTTAATAAAGCAGACAGTTCCAACTAGCTATAGCTCAAAGCACTGAAAATGAAAAGCAAAGAACAACAAAAAAAGAAACGACATATCATAGTAATCTTTATGCACCACTCATGACGAGAAAGATGAAATAAAACAGGAAAATATTAAGCTTTCCTATTCAGCACCACGGACAGATCATCAACAATGTGTTTCAAGTGGCCCAGTTTTTGAAATCAGGACCACAGACAGTTCCACTCTGAGGCAGCCATTCGCAATCATGCATCCGCAGACATAAGAGACGCCACATTTTGAGCATGTCAGCAGAATCTGGCAGGACAGACTGGAAACATATGTTGGTAGCAGGCTGCGCAATACCATCTGACAACAGCACACTCTCTCCCACACACACACTCCAACGCAGAAGCAGCCACCCGCGTTCAGACACGTACAGTGGCTCATTCAGACACATCTGTCTCTACTCAAATGAAGAGCAGCCATAACATATGAGAACGTGCGTAACCAATTTGGCTTCAAGTTCAGTGCTTCAGCCTTTTACATGCATCTACGTGGTGTAAAGTACAGCTGTGGTCAAAAGTTTACATACACTTGTAAAGAACATAATGTCATGGCTCTCTTGAGTTTCCAGTTATTTCTACAACTCTGATTTTTCTATGATAGAGTGATTGGAACAGATACTTCTTTGTCACAAAAAACATTCATGAAGTTTGGTTCTTTTATGACTTTATTATGGGTTAACAGAAAAAGTGACCAAATCTGCTGGGTCAAAAATATACATACAGCAATGCTAATATATGGTTACATGTCTTTTGGCCATTTTCACTTCAATTAGTCGCTTTTGGTAGCCATCCACAAGCTTTTGGCAATCTTCTGGTTGAATCTTTGACCACTCCTCTCGAGAGAATTGGTGCTGTTCAAGTAAATTTGTTGGCTCTCTGACACGGACTTGTTTCTTCAGCATTGTCCACATGTTCTCCATGGGGTTTAAGTCAGGACTTTGGGAAGGCCATTCTAAAACCTCCATTCTAGCCTGATTTAGCCATTCCGTTACCACTTTTGATGTGTGTTTGGGGTCATTGTCCTGTTGGAACACCTAACTGCGTCCAAGACCCAACCTTCGGGCTGATGATTTTAGGTTATCTTGAAGAATTTCAAGGTAATCCTCCTTCTTCATTATCCCATTTACTCTCTGTAAAGCATCAGTTCCATTGGCAGCAAATCAGCCCCACAGCATAATACTACCACCACCATGCTTGACGGTAGGCAAGGGTTAAAGGCCTCACCTTTTCTCCTCCAAACATATTGCTGGGCATTGTGGCCAAACAGCTGGATTTTTGTTTCGTCTGACCACAGAACTTTCCTACAGAAGGTCTTATCTTTGTCCATGTGACCAGCAGCAAACTTTAGTCAAGCCTTGAGGTGCCGCTTTTGGAGCAAGGGCTTCCTTCTTGCACAGCAGCCTCTCAGTCCATGGTGATGCAAAACACGCTTGACTGTGGACACTGACTCACCAGCTGCAGTCACTCATAATCACTCACAAGAAGTATGGAGGCCATGTTATGAAGCTCATTTCATTGACACAACTTTCTAAGTCACCAAAGTTGCTAATTCATGTTGCTGTATGTATATGTTTGACCCAGCAGAGTTGGTCACTTTTTCTGTTAACCCATAATAAAGTCATAAAAGAATCAAGCTTCATGAATGTTTTTTGTGACAAAGAAGTATCTGTTCCAATCACTCTATCAGAGAAAAATCAGAGTTGTAGAAATAACTGGAAACCTAAGAGAGCCATTATGTTCTTTACAAGTGTAAGTAAACTTTTGACCACAACTGTATGAATAAATGCTATATTAAAATTAAGTGCAGCATAGTAGGATATTTTCCCCATTGCTTGCTCTTACCTTTAGTTAATTTAAATGTATTTGTTTCTAGGTAGAGTGAAATCAGTATTGATACATGTCTAAAATCTGTCCTGTAAACACAGTAAAAGCATGCTGGGTTTAGTTCCCTGTGGGTCATTTCATCTCAAATCATTATTTTTCAGAACAACTTCTGCTCGACCATCTCTGATTTGCCAGGTTTTTTCTTTTTAAATAAAAGCTAAGCTATGGATGTTTATATAATTTATTTTGAAGTTTTAGCTTCATATATGTAATACATTTTTTTAAATGCTCATCAACACTTTCCACTTTCAGCACAATTTTTGGGACACAGACAATTTGAAGCCATGTATAATTCACAATATCTCAGGAACTTTTTAAGATAAAAGTCTGAAATGTTCATTGTAATTTCTCCTCATGTCATTGATTCAAAATCCATTCTACATGTATATGAATTCAATAAGCATAAGAGGTGATGTTCACTCTGTTTCTCCAGCCTATAAAGTGGATTCTGAAAACAAAAAATATGCCCGTAAGAAAGAAAGAAATAAACAAAGGAAAGAAAAAATCTTAAAAATCTGTTTTACTTTTATAAAAGTTCAACAAAAAACTTTTTATCATTTTTGTGAAGAATTATGTAGTATTCTCTATGTTTTATTTTATAAAATTGGGACATGTAACAGCATATGTTTCAGTAAATGTCACTGCTTGACCTCTGAATTATGTATTTTAATTTTTATTTATGCGAGCGCAAAGAGGGGACTTTTCATGATAGCTTCATCTTTTTTTCATATTTCACCCATATTCAGAAACAATTTGATCTACTTGTCCAATTTTGCAGATTCTAAATCAGCACCATAATGCGAAAAACAAGAGAAAATGTCAGGTGTTTATCTTTAATAGTTCCTGAGATATTGTTGTTCAAATTTCAATGCGTGAAAAAAACATGCCAAAAGTGGGTTGCCAGGTGCTTAGTCTCTTGCTTGTTTGTTTTTTATATCTTGTAAAATATTTGATATATTTAGCTACATTTTTATAGTTACCATTTTAACCCTCTGATGTTGTGGGTATCATATCTGATACATACATTTCTGAGACTTATTGTGTCACCATATGGTTAAAGCTTTGTATAATGAGGTATGGAGATGCAGATGATACAGATGTAAGTTGTTGTTATTGCCCGAATTGCATATAATGCCCAATGTATGAAATATGGTACAAACAGAAAAAGTATATACACAAAAAATGTTTATTTAATTTATTTATATATTATTTTTTTTTACATTTTGTTAAAGGGCCAAATATAGACTTCAGATTCCAAAGATTAGAATTTTCTGTCGATTATTTATTGGGTCAGGCATTACAGGGTTAAATATCCATAGTTTATGTATGCAAATCAGAGATGGTAAAGCAGAGGGAACCTGATAATAGGAGAATAGGAATGTCCCCTATAGTTTTCACACATCTGCACATGAGACCTTCACACACAAATGGATGTGCAACACTGAGGTTAACTCGCTCTGAATTCACTTAATTGAAAGTAGAGATGAAAACTGCATTGCTTCCATTGCAACAATCACTCTTCATTTCCAGCGATTTGATTATAGATTAGATATGAAAACCAATTTTAGAATTAATTTGAAGCCTGCTGTTTGCCGCTAGATATGAAATATTTTGCTTTTGAGTCAGATCTGGCTTTCCTTCTTTCTTTAGTGGGAGGGGGCTTCCTTTGTTTTACCAGACAACAACTTACTTACTCTTTTTCCGAGTGTTGTTGTTTGTGATTCAGCTCCATCTGTTTACATACCACTGGGGGGGTGTCAGTGGCGTGTGCGTGTGTGTGTGTGTGCCTGAGTGCGAATGCGTGTCTGTTTATGTGCTATGGATCTTACAACGAGCTCATCTGGTGGCAATGTGTCAGTGCCATTGACCCCTGTGTTCCCCATCTGGTTGGTACACACACTCAGCCAGCAGTGACAGCTGTTCAATCAGGGGACCATCGCGCACAACAGACACACAAATGTCTGCACAGAAACACACACACACACACACACAAGAAAAAAATTACGCACACAGTGTGAAAATGGATTCCACAACTCTCCCAAGATTTGCATATTTTAATCACATTCCAGTGTTGCTCACGCGGTCTGTAAGATTACAGTCGGGACAGATTTTATTTAATTCAAATTGAAGAATTGTTGCCCACCAGCTTTTTTTATTTAGACTTTTTCTCATCACTGTGCCCTGCACAGATATAGCAGCCACAGAACTCACCTAATCACTGTTGTCTTTTTATCTTTTATGGAGAGGAGGGAGGCAGGAGGTGGGCGGCTAAGGGCAACTATCATAACTGTGCTCATTTTCAATGGAAAAGTTAAATCTGTGTGTCATGTTGCACACTGAATTATTGAAGGGTAGACTTTGTGTGCCAAAGCAGAAAGGTCCTACAACAGGCACCCATGCTCAATTGAGGATTCTCTCTTGTTCTCTAATCCACACACACACACACACACATATTCCACATATGTAAACCCCCTACACCTGCCTTATAAATTATAAAGCCCTCCCCATCCTCAAGGCAGAAAAGTTTAAAATATTAACTGCCTCGACGCAACTATTTCTCATCCTCTTTGAAGATTTTGTTGTTGTTTTTCTCCATGTTGGATGCGTGTGTCGGCATCCGCACGTCGCTAATGCTCTGTGAGACGCTAACAAAAGAACTTTTAAAGCAATGGTTCCCAACCTGAGGGCTGAGGGCCTCCTGAGGGGCCACGTGATTAATAAAATGGGGGAGAAACTAAGCAGCTCCACAAGTTTTCAGTTTTTCTGACTTTTGTCTAGTGTTGTCTTTAATCTGTGTGAAATACTGCATAGTTTTGCTACTTCAGGCCTCTAAAATATTGGAATTTCAATGCAGTTCAGTTAGTCTTTGGTTTTAATTACCTGCCAGTCAAAGACATATGACTAACGATAAGAGAACTCCTCCTCTGATTTTTAAACATTTTACAGTTTAATCATGGGGAGTAATAGCAGCCTGTAAAAAAAAAATTAAAAAAGGTTTCAACAGTGTCACCTGTGGCTCTGAGGAGATTCTTTAAAAATGTGATTTCACCTTGATTATCTGCGCTTAGACTCAGGGACTACACATGTATTACAAAAAAGGTTCTGTTGCAAACTGAAATATTTAATACACGGAGAAAATCAATACAGTTGCACGGTGGGATCCAGCATTTTTATTATTTGAAACTCGAAAAAGAGCATCAAATCAGGATATTTTGGCATCTGCTGCACTCCTGAAGATTTCTTTAGTTGTGTAACCCATCAAAGTGAACACTGTGCAATGCAGTACGACTATATATTAGGACAACAGATTGCTATACTGATGAGAAATGAATGGAAAAAGGTAAAGTAGCAGGATAAATACATGAAAAGTATCCGCCTTCTTATTGATTAACAGTTAGAATGTGTCAGTTGCAACCGTTTCACTTATCCTTGCATTAAAATTGTACACTGATTTCTCCTGTTGCATGCTGCTTCTCTTGGAATCTATGATAAGTGTATTTATGATATTTACTCATATTTCAGAAATTGATCTTACAAGTTGCTATCCTGCTTTGTCAGTTTTAGTATTTTCTACTATTTTATTCAGCTTTAATGGTTGATTTTACACGTTTTATCTCATCTCGGTGTTTTTCTGCTGCCTATCTGATAACACGTAGAGCACATGTGCATTATGAAAGGTTCTGTTACAAACTGAAATATTTAATAGACGGGGGGAATCAATCGAGTTGCACTTTCATCATTTGAACCACAAAGAGAGCATCAGATCAGGACATCTTACCATCCGCTGTACTCTTGAAGCTGCCTTAAGTTGTGTAACCCATTAAAGTGAACATTTTCTAAACTGTTATTGTTGTAAATCGTGATAACAGATTATCATACTAATTGGAAATGAATGGAAAACAGAATAGCAGCAGGTGAAATGCATCCACAGCTGCACAAAATACATGAGAAAAGTCCACATTCATACTGAGTACTGTACGTGGAAGAGTCCATTACAACCATTTCAGCCAACCTCATATTAAAGTCGAATCTGATCAGCTCACCTAAAAGTGTTGGTTGATTATCACTGAAAGTCTCTTACAGATCTCTGACCTACAGATACCAGGAGGATTTGCACAGTGGCTTATTTGATGCCACCCGCCAAGAGCCAGTGTGTCAGCCGATGTCTAGTCAAGGTGCTATTTTTCCAGCACATGCCAGTGATATGTCACACACACACACACACACACACACACGAGCAAGTGTCCAGTACAGTCCACAGACTACGATGTCTCCGTGAAGCAGGCGAGAAACACTGGCAGAAGCGTATTTCAAGTGCTTGGCATGAGACAATAAATTATTTATTTATTTTCTCTCTCTCTCAGAAACAAGACAAGGGGTGCTTGCTCGTGCCATGGAATGGGACATTTGTTATGATACTTCCTTGGATTATCAACAGCACCTCTGACACTCTGACTGTGAAAAGTTGGCAAGCTTACAATATGTATGTATACATGATGCTGTGTGTGTGCGTAAACAAGTCAAGAATGAGATGCACAATCATTATTCAGTGCAGTGAAGGCATCAGTTGTAAGCAAGTTTCTCCTGCTGTGATTAGTGTCAGGACACACTGTACATGCTATGTACACAGACACAGATTAAGATGATTATATTTTATTAAAGTTGCTTTCAATATTATGCACATAAGAGAAGATGTCCAAAATTGGCAATTTTATACAGTGAACTTCATATTATACCTCCAGGTCCAAAGTTTATTTTTGACTCTTCGCAGCCAAGATAATGTGAATATGAAATAGCAGACCCTGACATTCACTTGTGGGATTTATTGTCAAATTCCTTATATATTTGTAGTTTTCACTTAAGAGAGAATATGTTTTTTCATTTGTTCATGTATTTTCCATGTATTTCAGTTTAGCGTGCTAACATTTGAGAATATGAAGTAAACACAAACTGCCCTTGAAGCGGAGGGGAACATGTGGTCATTCATTTTGAAAAACTTTTTATCAGAAATCATAAAACCACGGATGAATTGAAGTTCAATCTGATTTTGGTGCAAAGACAAAATCAAACAGCTGTGAGGTCACAAATGTTTACAAAGACCATGAATATGCGGAATGTCTTGTATTGTAATCCGGCTGAGTGTATAAAACTGTTACTCTGAAACATAAATGTCAACCTGCCCACGGTGCAGGAGGATAAGTCACAGGATTATCAGAATCGATAGGTGCTGTTGTCATGGGGAGATCAATGTGAGGGTCAAAGTATAAGCTCTGATCAGTCCCATTGATACAGGGATATTTAACTGGACAAGTGAAAGATGAAAAGTCAGAGGGATCCCAAAGGCAGCACTCTGGATATCTGCACCCATTTTCATAGCACCAATTCCTACAGTTGCATGCTGCTGCTCTTGGATGGTATGTTGCAAGCATTCATTGTATTTACTTTTATTTTAGGAATCAACTTGCTATCCTGCTTTGCCTGTTTTAGTATTTTCTACTATTCTATTTTGTTTGACTAATTTATTTTACACATTTTATCCTGTCTTAATACACATAAAGCACAATTTCAATAATATGGAGAGCACTTTGGTCAACTCAGGTTGTTTTGAAATGTGCTACATGAATACATTTGATATCATCTGATTTGATGTATTTGACTGGCATATTTCCCAGAAGCATTTGCTGCTACTGGGTTCAATTGTGTGTGAAATAAAAGGACTTGTAGGTGTTTTTTGCTGTTAATAATTGTAATTTGATATATCATCATTGCAGAGAAACTTATATTAAAGCTAGGCTATTCTTTGATTAGCATAGACACTGTTGCAATCCTGTCTAAACAATAGCAAAGTGCTAGAGACCTTGGACTAAATACCTGCAAACATATTATTTGAATTTATGGAACATGGTCATATGTTAGAACTTATATCTATGATCAGAAACATTAATAATATTGTTGCATTTAGTCATGTGGTAGGCCATTTCTCGTCAACTTATTGCCATATTATTAGGATTTGGAGAATAATATGAAACGTACACTGATGTGAGAATTGAGCATCAGTATGTAGTGGCACCTGCTGCTGGAAAATGGCGTGTACTGATCGAATATGAGCAACAGAAATCGACCCTTGCCACTGAGCCAGTAGAGGCCACATTCTGATCTCAGCGCCGGTCAATTTCCATGGCAATCCATCCAATGTTGTGATATTTGGGCCACAGTGGTAGATAGACAGACACTGACATCCCTAGAGCCATGATACATGGCTAAATATGAAAAAAATAGGCCAGAGAAACCAGAATTTAATAACAAATGACAAAGATGAATTAGACATGTGAATTAAATGCTCTTTATAATGAGTAAGCGGGCTCACTTTATCTGTGCACTGTTATATCTCATCAAATGCAAGCTATGTCTGGGGAGAGAAGGATGGTTAACGTGTCTTGACTCTTGTGAGACTAAATTTGGAAATTAAGTTTGAAAACCTTCATGTTAAGTGCAGCGCAGGAAAAGACAAAAAAAAAAACATTAAAAATCTTTACATTCCGCACACAGTCCCACATCCCCTGCAATTTACACTCAGTGCAAGTCTTGTACTCCCTCTCAACAACCCAAGAAACATGAATCCCTGCATGCTCATCCACAGTGTTTTTCTTCCCTCCTCTTTCTCTCTCTTTGCCTTTTCTCACTACCACTCACTTCCACAGGAGACCTTAGCAAGAGCACTGAGGAATAAGAGACTTTCTTCAGTGAAATATGAATTAATACCTTCTCCTCTGTAAATATTTAACACCACTTAAACTTACAGCTCCCCACTGGGCCTCAGCACGGAACCGTCTAGAGACTGCGGGAATGGGGGGAAGCGGAACGAGGGAAAGCCGTGGATTAAGCCAGGATTCAATTAACTTAGCACGCTGGAGCTGCGGCGTCCGGGGAAATCATTTTGAGTGAATAAACACATCATGCTGGATGTCTCCATGCGCTGTTTGGTAAATAATGTGCAATATATATTTAAATATATACATATGTAGTGTATAGAAGAGAGGAGGAGACCTAGTGGGAGAGCTAGAACAAGACAAAAAAGAGAAGTGTCCTCTTGAAACACTCTCAGGTGAACAAACTGGGCTGTGATGTGTGACATGTAAATGGGTCGGGGTCACAGCTTTCATCTTCGTTTCTCATTACTTGATAATGCAAAGCGGAGAGGAAGATGTTGGACTCATGACTGTTTTGACTATTCACAAAGTGCATATGGAAATGGTGTTTTTCAACTTTTATATCTAATTCCAGCATTATCACGAACACGCATCGCATATGCAAACATGATCTGCAAAAGGCTGTGATGTCAGGTGGATTTTAGCACTAACACAAATGGGAACAACATTTTTTTTTTCATCACTGTTAAATTAATATGCAGGTCTGCCTGTGCTTCTGCTGGGTTGCTACCCACTGGGAGACAAAACTTTAAAAAAAAACAACTTAAAATCCATTGGAAACAGCATGCAGGAAGAAATACAAAAGGGCACAAGTGTGGGGGAGTGACAGCTAGTTAGCAAACAGCTAAGTTGTAGCTCAAAGAAAAAGTGTCCTTGGAATGAAACTCCGTCAGTGAATCATCACCGCATTGTGATACCTGATTTTTGCTTTCCTTCTCATTCATCATTCCACAAAACAGCATAGAGTTGGCTAAACTAATCAGGTAAACTAAACACACACTGCAAGCCAGCGCCAGCCACTATATCCGGCCAAATGTGTTGCCTCGGAAGTGAAATGCCTTTGTGCATCATTTTAGCATTTAAGAAGTTAGAAGGCATTGCTTGTTTTTGTCTGTCTGCGTGTTAATGAAGAAGTTAGCATTAGTGGCCTTGTGCATGCCAATTCCCAGCTCCCTATGTTGTGGCTAGTGAAGTCTGATCAACAGCTACCAGTGTGAGTAAACATGATTCAGGCTGTGAGCACGAGCAGCACAAATTACCTGGACAAGAAACTTTCTGGATGGATAGATACCACTGAAGGTTGTGGAGAAAAAGAGTCTCTTTAGCAGTAATTTGGGTGAACTTGCACAATAAATTGGCTGGCAAGGGAAAGACTGCAGTGTTCATGAGGGGCAGAGGTTCACTTCCATTATGCAGTAACTCCCACAACACAGTAGTAACCCAAATAATTATCACCCAAAATGTCTTTCATGATTTCATAAACAATGTAATGACAATTTATCTGCGGTAAGTTAAAGTACATTATAATGTTACTAGCAATGGTCCTATTTTTGTTATTCTTTGTGTTCTGTTGACATTTACACCAGCACTGCAGACAGGTTGGTGTGAAAGTTAAGCAACAAAACTGAAAAAACAAAAAAAAAACCTGTAATAATAAACTTGGCATGTGGAGTAAATGATTTGGACTCTTACTGAAAGGCAAATTTAAAACAAAGCCCAAACAGCAGGACTAAGAAGAACTGTCATGCTGCAAAGGATTTGACTTTAGCTTAAAATCTGCAACTCTGTCTGATACTATGTGTGTGATTTTTAATATTTAAGTATAATTCAAGACGTTGTGCCATCTGTGTAACTGGCACAACATCGCTCCCACTTTGGAAATGCTCCTATAGAGGCTGCAGCCACATGATAGTTAAAGTTACTTAACAAGCATAGAGGAAAGACTTCTACAAACAGCTGGAAGCAACAAACAAAACGTCAGCTGCTATTACCTTTAACCCATTATATTCTCTATGTGTGCATGTCATTTTTCTTAACATTCACCCTACCAACATATACCAATCAGGCATAACATTATTACCACCTGCCTAATATTGTGTTGCTCCCCCTTATGTGCTCAAAAATGCTCTGAACCATTGGACATGGACAAGAGGACCTCTCATGGTGTCCTATGGGGTCTGGAACCAAGACGTTGGCAGTGGGTCCTTTGGCTACTCTGGCTTGTGCAGTGGGGCCTCTGTTAATCAAACTTGTTCCACTGCATCCTGTTGATGCTTGATCACAATGGGGTGTGGGAAGTTTGGAGGACAAATCCACATGATGGACCATTGTCATGTTCCTCAACATGTTCCTGATTGCTTGATTTTTTTTCCATGTGGTGGGGTGAATTTTCCTGCGGGGGTAGACCAGTGACATTTAGGATTTCCATTTGCATGTAAACAAAGCTGGTTATTATTAATATTTTAGAAAATCTAAAGATAATTTGCATATGAGTGAAATGATAATACATATTTCTTTAATACAAATTGCTATACAATTCACATTAGTACTTTAGTACTCCATGCCTGTCTCCTTCAAAATGACTGACTATATGTATATGACTTTAAATTAAGACCCATGACAAACATGAACCCAAAACATGGTTCCCTCAAATAAAACTGCATACAGGAGGAACCGGGTGGTCTTTTATAAATACACTTGTATTTTAAAAATAGCTCATTAAAAACAGAAACAGACAACAAAGATATGAAGTCATTAGGAACAAACTGCTTGAAAAAGTCATGAAAATTGGAATGATTGAATAAATTAGCTGATACCCCACACAGTAGCATTGTATTAAAAGTTATATCTCCATGGACAGTTATGCAATGGGTCTGAAACTGTAGAGCACATTTAATGAGGCAAAACTCAACGTACATATAAGATGTTTGTATGCACAGAGTTCATTGTCTTAATGATCTCAAATGTTAATGCATGTTATAAGCAATTCTAGCATTAAGTGAAATGTATACAATTCACCTTTCACATTAGTTAACATACTGATGATGTTGCACACGTTAACTGTGTGCTGCAATTAGGCTTCAAAGTGTAACCCTCCACTTAGAAAGGTCATGGCTCCAATCAGCAAAAGATGGTACTGATTATAAAGTCAGTCTTTAGGCATCAGTTTGATGCAAAGCCAAAGCTGACGCCATCATGTTGGCTCTATGTACAGTCGAAGAGTGAAAGTGACATCTGTCAACAGGATCAGGATCAATTTATATGATACTTGATTCTTCAAATCTGGTATTTGTCCACTTGGGAATAGAAGAAATACGATGTAAACACGACATCACCTTTCCAATTGATATTATGTTGAGTAGCCATACATTTCCGGCCAAAGCAGTTTAATATTTTGCAAGCTTTAAGTTCCACTTTTGGTCTTTATTAATGCCAGAGAGAAATATCTACCTATTCAGCAGCTAAATATCATGTCCACCAGCTAGTTGCTAACTGTGTGAAGGCAAACCAAGACAGAAAAGTTGTGCAATGGAAAGCAATAAAATGAAATTCACAGAGTTAAGACAAATGGTATATTACTACTAGCGACACCTCTCATATTGTTCTCACAGTGTCATTTAGAAAAATAGCAAATACAGCCACTTTAAACTTTGCTTAAGGTGGATGCAATAATAACACGATATTTTTGACAGCACTAATTATGTATAATATAACGCATACATGACTCTGCTTTTCTCTCCTTCTCCTCCCCCTCTATAGCTTGTGGTATTAGATTATGAATAATATAACACATGAAATATAAATCTTTTTATTATTTCAATATCATTTGGTAGTACTCACTGTAACAGTATAGCTTATTGCCTCCTTTGGATGGAGCAGTGCCCAAAAGAAAAGTATTATTGCCCTTTCAACCTACTCCCGGAAAATCCTGATTATGTCGATACGGTGTACAAAAAGCCATCATTTGTTCGGCGTTTGACTTGCAGCACTGTTCCATTGTGACCCAAGTTTTTAGATCTACTCGAATGCAGCGCAGTGGGGCCTCATTCAGCTTTCCTGCAGGCCTAGCAGATCATTTTGGAAAGACAAAAGCAGAATAAAGCGTAAGAGAGTCAGGCAGAGCTGCTGGAAGCCATTTTACCCAAGTGGAACTTGAAGAGATCCCATTATCATAGGCGCAATTCAGCTACATTTCAAAGATCTTTCCCTACCCTCTCCTACAATCGATACTTTCCTTTTTTTTAATGGACATCCTGTGGTCATTGGAGCTGGGAAGTTTGGCGTGTGTTCCTCTGTGCGTGAATGCATAAGTGTGTGCTCATGCGCCTGCCTGGCCGGCGATGTATGACTATTTCGGCTGCACCTTGGAGAGCGCAGGACCTTATCTTTAATGTATGACTAATCGTAAGCCCGTAAGATAATGTAACATTTTAAGGAATGGCGCAACAAAACTGTGTACAAGCCTCAGGTCGTCACAAAGAACAAAATATTGTAGGGATGTTTCTTGGCTCAAGCCATCTTTGGTATAAACAGGCGGTGTAAAGATTAAAGTCAGTCCCTGGGAGATCAGGCAGGCCTCCAACTGTAGCTCCCAGATTCACATTTGATGTTTTGATGTTTCGAAAATCGCAGATCTCAAATGGTATTTGCGGTGATGCTGACATTAAATGCATGAGGCATTGGTATTGAATTTAAGCTTGGTGTCTGCGAGGCAACAGGCCTGTTTCTTCTTTTTTTCCCTTGTTCCTCTCCTTTCTCCTTTTCCAGTGCACGCAAAGCTGCGCTGTATTTCTTTTTTTAAAATTCTCCCCATTAATGGAAAAATCTCAGGATTACTCTCATTAATAAAGAAATCACCCTTAGAAGATTACAGTTCATTAGCGAGGCTTTCTTTCAATTCCATTTCATCAATGACACACTCACCGGCAGCCTCTCGACTGCTGGGCCACTCGGAATTAACATAAACATCCTTGGACACACGCCAGACAACTCGTCCCATGCCCCCCTCTTTCCTCTTCTTCTACTTCTTCGTTTTCTTCCCCTTTCCATTGCTCCCTCTCTCTCTCTCTCGCTCGCTGTTGTAAACGAGCCTGTGATATTCCAAGAGGAGCTCAGCTGCTGTTCCCTCATCGATCGGCCGGGCAGATTAATATCAATCGTTAGTTTCTGCCTTCACCGTGGCTGCAGGGAGTCAGAGGAAGTTCATGCTGTTTAATATGCCTCTCATGCTCCCTCTGACTTCTTTGATAAGTCAGACTGTAACAACCATGACTGGGGATGTCAAGTTTTAAAAGGAAAAAAAAAAAACACACATTTTGTAAGTCAGCTGCAAATTTGGTTGCCGTGAGGTCAGACACCGGGAGCACAAAGTTTGAATGGATTCAGTAATTGTGGTCATCTTTTCTCTAACGCGTTCTGCACGAACAAGAGTGGCCTATTCAAGTAAGATTCTTGCAAAAGCGCGGCGCAACAATGGCGGTTCCCTTTTTATATTTATTATCATTTATGCCATTTCATTTTCAACCAAAGAATAAGCAGCGGATTCACAAAAAGGGAGGCTATGAATGATGGTAAAAGTACTGCATACAGCTGAGTCAAGCAGTCCCTCCTCCTCCCCCCTCTTCCTCCTCCTCCTCTATAGCTCGTGGTATTTTTTCTGCTCCTCTTGCCAGCAGAGGCTGTGCCAAACTCCTATTGCATACTGGCACAATCTTTGAAAGTCATCCAAAAAGAAAAAAAAGGTGAGCACGCACTCCTGTGTATTGTACATTCATTCACTCATATACTGCAGACACACAGGGTTTCCCCAGCTACATACACTTGTGCACAATCATATGCAGCACTTTTAGGGCCTGAATTTGAAGCTGGGCCGATTAAGCATTCGAAGAGAAAACTTTGAGAGGAATAAGCCATTTAATTGCAAACGACTTGCCAACAAGTTTTGAACAAAGGACGCACATCTTTAACACTAAAAAAAGTCAAAAGGTCTTAAAAATGGGGACATAAACTCTTCTGCAATAGCAGAAAAGTTGACTGTGATGGCTGTTATGCAGAACGAGCTGTTAATATCCCTTAATTGCACTACCGAGACAGTGCAATTAAGGGGCATTAACAGCTAGTCCTTCATGAGATGTCAGCGATATGCCTTTTGATTGAAATGTGTGAAGTCCACTGTTCCACTAGCAGCTCGGCAAATGAGCTCGCTAAGTGACAGTTAGCAAATGTTTGTCAACTGTGCTGGTTGGAAAGCTTCTTTGTTCAGAAGCTTGTCAGTTTTTTCGTCCTATTCAGTAAAATCGTTTATGTCATGAAGCAATGTTCATTTTTGGGAAAAAAATAATATGGAGAAAAGAGAAATGTGACTTGCTAGCATTGGCATGTCTTGATTAGTTGCTGCATTTTCAAGTCCCTATAACCAAATATTCTGCAAAAAAAAAAAAAAAACAGTAGTCATAGACACACGTACATATGGAGTACGTGCATTACACAGAGAAAAAAGAAGTTTATATGTGTGTGTGTTTGCTCGTGTGCATGTGTGTCCACATCGCCGCCGGCTGATGTGAGCTTTGTTTTATTAGGTTCATTGCCAGTATGACCCTGGCCTGTCTGTACCAGAAATCACCTGACATGAGTTGAAATATGAGCCGCCTTCTTGACCAAACACACACACACACACACACACACACACACAAACGCGCACACACATACTAAGCTTGGTAAGGAAGTTTTGGATGATACTAATAGCTTGGAGAGCCAGCAGTGGATTTAGGATGAGGACAATAGGGTGTGAAGGTTTGTAATGATACAGGGGACACCAGGGAAAGGAAGGAAAGAAGAAGCGACGTCGTGGGAGAAGATAACAGATCTGAGATGCAAGAAAGTGACCACAAAGGGAGGCAGGGAAAAGAAGAAGAAGAAGTGGAGGGCTAATTGAGGAAATTGAAGTTCGTGTAAGGGAAATGAGGAAAGAAAATAATGAAAAAGGAAGTACAGCATAGATGAAAATTAAGATCATGATCACTTTGTTAACCAATTTGCGGGCAGTGGATGAAATCTGCCTTTTTCTGCCCGTCTTTCCAGACCTCACATGACTCGTATAATGTAAAAATTTCAGATCAGTGCTTCTGTGAAAGGTAGTTGATGTTAGGCCTTTTGACAGTGGTACATTGTGAAAGATTGCTTTCAGTAGTGCACTGTTTGTCCTAAATACAGTTTAATACTGTGAAATCTGAATAGGTGTGACTGTTAACAGCAGGCTACTGTAGAAACTGATGGTGTGCACTGAACAACAGTTTACAAGGTACTGCAGCTACATGATGTTATTCAAAGTTTCATTTATGTTGAATTAATTTTTCCTTGGCTTCTATTACGTATTTAACAGGCTGCAATTTGTCAAAATCGCCAGCTTTGAATAAATGCTCCTGATCCATAAAAATGTTCTTCATCGTTTCAAGTGTTAATGGTATGTGCATTTTTAAATGTTAAACACAGTTGGTAGATCATCATAAATATTAAAGGAAGATGCATTAGTGGTTATTTATAGTACGTCTCTGCAATTAACAGCAGTGTTTATACATTTTCAAAGAAGAGAATATTGAATTTACATGCAACTACAGTTAAAGATGATTACACTATATAAATACAGTGCATCATTGGGAAGTCTGTTTTACAGGATTAAACAGTAAACCTCATATTCTGCTGTAAAGTGCTGTAATCACTTATACAGTAACTGTATTTTAGTCAACTGCAATTGTAACACTGTAAAGACAAATAAAACACAACTGCCCGTATTTTACTGTAATTTTACATGAAAATTTGTGAGATTGCAGTACGCTGTCATTTACTTAACCCTTCATATTCTGTACCTTCACAGTATGGTTCCAGTCAATTTTGACCGGAACCATACTGAATTCCAAGAATTCCCTTGTAGCAAGTATTTCTACCAAATTTTTTAACTACAATCCTCTTCAGAATGTTTCAATAGCCTATGCCACTGAAATAAAGATGAATCCTTCAGAAATGCTTCAAAAAGCAGGGAAAGTATATTTTTAAAAATGTACACCACTCGTTTTTGCTGAAAGACATCTATTACACAGTATGTCACATAATATACATAAGATATACATATATATATATAAAGCCATAATGATTTGAATATATGTATTTGCCGTTGAAAATTACATAAACATTCTGAAACTTTTGAACTTCATAATATAACCATTGAACACTGTCCTCACTGCTGTATCATAAGGTATAAAGGGCTTATAGTTTATTATCATCTTGGAAGAGTAGACCCAGGGCCTGTTGGACATTCACTTTTGCTGCCATGATGTCTGTCACTGAAATGGCCGCTCATACCTACCTTTATAATGTTATGACCCCCACCCACCTCCCTCTCAATGCAAACCGATTCCAATTTGTCACTTTGCACATTTTTTTTATTACACTGCAGATGCACATCTTGTGTATGTGAGAAGGTTTAACTCATAGTGGGAATTTTTACAATAACCTGCTGTTAATGGTGATTCTTGTTTTTGGCTCCAAAAAAGCATCAGATTGTAAAGGGATTTTTTTTAAGTATTTTGGAGAAAAAAAATACACTACTGCTAGAATTTGGCTGGTTTTTCACTGTAATTTATTACAGTGTAGATAGGATAGGGTAACATTTACTTTCTGGCTTTCTTCCTGGAGGCCAACCAGAAGCATCATAATGACCTGAGAATCAAACCAAAGTTAAAAATAATGCAGGTTTGGATGTTACAGCTGGGTTTAGGACAGTGACTGAGTGAAGATGTAGGACAACGACTAGAAAGCTGTTGTGGTTTTGCAGGTTGCATCGTTTAAATTGATTACCTCCTCAGCCCTGGCAGTGAGACTGTGCCTGTGATGTGCACATGGTCACTGGCCTGCAGTCACAACACTGTATGGCACAAACGCACATGCAAAGGTGTAGGCGCACAGACATATACATAGCTACCGCATGATCTCTCTCAAACACACACGTAGTCATATACACAGAGAGCTGCCAAGGTCCTGCTGGGCAGCTGAAGTTAACACTGCAGAGTCACATGTGAGAGTGTTCACCTGGCGAACAGCCCAGATCTGACACACTGCAGTGAGGCTATCACCATCTCGCTCGCTCGTTCCCTCTGTTTCGAGATGTGCCAAGTTAGACAGTTAGCCAACACCACTCCCCTTCCGTGTCTCTTACCTCATCAGTTCACTGGAAGATCCTCTCAAGTTTGGGTTTGTGTGTACATGAATTACTCAACTGCACAGTTTTCATGTCGGATTGTGCATGTAGGACACCGATTGTGTGGCTTCTCTGCTACAGAAAATATTTTGTTTTTTTAGCTGGAATTTGGTGGAAACATCTTGTCTGCCTCTGTGCAAAACAGACCAGAATACTGCAGTCAACACTTCTAAAGCTCACTAATTAACACATCTTATTTGACCAATCCTTGCAAAACCAAAGTGTAAAAAATGACAACCTAAGCTAGCACACCTGTGGCGCTAGCTCATTACAAACTGCACACACATAAAAGTGGCACCTAGTCTCTACCTTTTAAGAAATATTCCAGCAATATAATTAGTTTTTTACTTGTGTTTGAGGCCTCATTTAACAGGAACATTGGGATCATGTAAAAATGTACATTTTACACTTGAAAATTGTTGAAATGACTGTGGTAAGCAACAAATCCTGACATCTAATACCACAAACCAACTTTTTTTCATTCCTTTTAAAGGGATCTTCTGAGAGGAAAAATTTTAGCAAACAAAAAAGTACAGACTTGCCTGTCATTCTTAAATCTGTGTGATTTACAGATTTCTAACCCCTGGATGCTGCTCAGATCTCCAACAGCATGCCAAAACTGAATCCATGTCAGTTTTGGTTAGAAGCCCGTAATTGGCCGGTGTCAACCTAATCAAACTAAACACGAATAAAATACAACAAAGTAAACTCACCCACGAAGGTTTAGACCAAAAGAAACTCCCAGTGCAATCGTGTCCTCTGTTTCAAAAATAAAACACTGAATGTGCAATTTAATACTCAATACATCATGAAGATCAGCATGAATTGAGCAATTTCTATTTGTTCCCTCGCATTCAGCGGTGACAAGGCAGCCTGAGTGTGTTTGTGTGTATTCCTCCATCGATCCCATAATTCATGCTCACCTGTCACGCAGATGCATACATTTCTTCACTGCAGAATGGCTCGGTACACAGCCATTTATAACATAATGTCAGAAGGACTGTAAATATCACTGTGCAGCACAAAAAAAAAAGTTACACAATGCAAGCGGTAAGATAAAAAGTCCTTGGAGGGAGCAGGACAGGCTTAATAGCATGTTTTCTGAATGAAATGAACACATCTTTTCAGTGGCTAGTGAACAATTCCCTCCCCAAATAATAGGCAGTGGAATGTGCCAGCTTGTGTGTGCACACAAAGAATTTATTTGTAATTGAAAATGAATCAAAGGGATTTAGTCTCTCCGAATGCCATGCGCTTCAGAATGTGCAAATGCGAGAGACACAGGACAAAGTTACCTGGTAGCACGGAGCTTGTTTTTTCACGTGCATGCGCCCGCGTGCGTGCACTCTCGTAGATGTTACTATAATTAATCACAATTATCAGGTTGACTAATGCAGGTGCAGTCTCACTGGGAGAGGCCATTTACAAGCTCAGCAGCATAAAGTACAACCTAGAGACAAAATGGTGGTGGAAACGGAGCACAAATGCATCCACAACAACACAAAGAGGGGATTTTAAATGGTGGGTTGCCTGCTGTTTTGGAATGACAGCTTTTGACTTCCAAAAATGCAAATGGCCAGCATGTAAAATAACCTCTTTCAAAAGTGAAACTTTCCAGTAAAATTGAAATGAGAAAAAAACGGTTAAGGGTGCCAAACAAGGACAATTTATTAATGACACCACATGTTAATAAAACGCATAAAGCGTTGGAAGATGACAATGTAGGTCTCACTTCAAAGTGACACTTCCATTTTTTTTTTAGTTATTTCTGGCAGTTTATCAAGCACAGGCACAAACTGGCACACGTCCCCTTCTTCCTCGGTAGGAAAAAAAAGCCCAACTTTTCATCAAAGCAAAAAAAAAGGGAACAAGTTAAAGTTCAGGACAACCAATGAGGGGCCGACTTAGGAGGAAGGGAGGGAGGAAGAGGGAGAAGATGGGGGGAAGGAGGAAAAAGTGGAGGTGGAGGGTTGGGGCTGAGGGGGTGCTGTACACTGGCAGAATAAGAACGAAGGCATCCCTTGCTCCTGTTGAAACGCTAATGAGAGTCCAAATCCACTACTGGCTAATTAACCATGATACCCTGTGACATCGAGAGTGGGAAGGGAGGGGAGGGAAGGAAATGTGGGTGGCAGGAGTGGTGAGGAAGTGAGGAAGAAAGGAAGAAGGAGAAGAGTGGCAAAGAAAAAGACAGGGCAGAAGGAGAGAAAATAGGCCGAACGGAGAGAAGGAGAAGAATGGAGGGAGGAGAGGAAAAAGAAGTAGGCAGGAAAAGGAGAGGAAACTTTTATCAGGTCAGGGAGAAGGCCAGGGCAGAGGAGAAAAAGGAGGGAAAGCGAGGCAAGTGGATGGGAGGGAACGAAGGGAATCATCCTTTTTCATTAAGAGAATAATAAGGGCTCTATGCATTTATCAGGAGTTGCTGTGTTAACTGCTCCTCTCCGCTTTCATCTACCCTCTCACTCGCTATCCATCCATTTACATGTGAAGCATGTTAATCGATTTGCTCGCAGTTAGAGTAAACACGCACGGCAAAGGGAGCGGATGGTGAATGAATCATACAGTGTGTGTGTGTTGTTTGTCTGAATGCGTTCACTTTTTTTCTCTTTGCTGCGCACGCATATTAAAGCACACACAGTATAGTAAACAGCCATTAAAACCTGTAGGTGTCCACACATACACACACACACACACACACATGCACAGACTGTATGATGGCAGCGGAAGATCTTTGGTATTCTGCAGCGCTGTGGGCTCTGTGAGCTTGGCTGTTTTTTTGACAGCTTGACCTTTTGTTATATATTCCTCCAATCACACAGCCCTAAATACTGTATTCATCACACACATACTGTACACACACATGCACGCACACGCACACACACACACACACTTGAAAAAACAAAACACAACACAAGCACGTACAATCATGTGGGCTCACAATGTGAAGTTTGGGCTGTGAAGAAGAAGGAGAAGAAGAAGAAGCCTGGAAGTCAATGTAATGGTTGATCGTGTAGCTCAACAAAACAGAAAGCTGTGTGTGTTTGTGTGTGTGTGTGTTCGCCTGACAACCAGTACACAGTTTAATCCAACCAGGTGGCCAGAGGATTGCATGTATGTTGACCGTGGGAGAATGCTTTATGGGTTATGGATTCATTTTGTCCTCCTAGTCTGCCTATTTGTCAGCTTGCCTGTCCGTCTATGTGTTTGTCAGCCTGTCTGTTCATCTGCCTGTCTTCCTCTGTTTGTTCGTCTGTCTATTGGACTGTCTATCTCCCATCTGGCTGTTTGATTTTTTTCCCCTGCCATATCTGTCTTATTTTTATCTTCCATCTTAATATCTGTCTAATGCTCTGTCCAGCTGTCTTTCACACAGACCCTCAGTTGTCAGTCTTTATTAACTATTTGTCTTTTGCTGTCTGTCTTCTTCGTTTGTTGTCGTCAGTCACGGGCTCTGACATGCACTTTTTTTCTTTTCTTTTTTTTTTTTTGCCTCCCTCCTCTTTACTCTTCCCGCTACTCCCTGTGAAAACTGCCACAGTGTCTGTGAACTGCCTCAGGGGTTCTGGTTGTTGGGCTGATAATGTGTGTAATAATGCCTTTGCGTTTCCTTAGCAACACCATGGAGACGCCTCGCTACATTCGTGGTTTGATTCGTTGCAGGGAGAGAGAGAAAAAAAGAAAAAAAAATGAACTGCCATCAGTGGGGTGGCTCTAAATTCTGCTGTTTCATCCCTGCAGTTCCGGAAATGGTCAATGGAGGGTGCTATAATGCAAGGGAAAAAGAAGAGGGCGAGGGTTTGCAACAAAACAAGCGGTGGGTCTCTCACAGTGACTGAGCAATGTTACAGCTCACACTGGGTTACTGCTGGAATCTGTTGGAGATTGAAATGAACTTCTATAGAATGGATTTCCTTTCTTTCCCGCCGCACTCCTCTTTCACCATCTCTCCTGATATCCATCTGTCAGCATCTCTCTGTTCTGTTATTTAGAGCATGTTAGTGCTGACAGAAGTTTGCAAGCCATAAGTCAATGCAGGCTCCAGTGAATTGTTGTGATGGAGAGGCCCAGGCTGCACCTGGAGAATTATGATCAACAATCAATAGCCATTCACGCACACACACACACACACACGCACACACACACAAACACACACACACATACACACAATATAGGGCCACACATCCTCACAAGGCCTCCATCACTTTGATGCCATTGTCACTGCACCTGTTTTTAATCAACTTCCAAGGCCACACACAGACTTTCTTCATCCTGTCTTCTCTCTCTCCCTCTCTCTCTCTCTCTCTCTCTCTCTCTCTCTGTCTCTCTCTCTCTCTCTCTCTTTGCAGACTCCAAAGCACAGGATGGGAAAAAAAAGAACGAAAGTTACCAATAAATTATTATTGATCTCCAGTGTTGGCTGCTGAGCTCTGGATGGATCTCACTAGTAATTTTCACAGTCTCACCGTTCATCACCCAAATGGTCTGTGTGTGTTTTTCTGTGTACAGTATGTGACTTCTGAGTGTCCATCTTTTATTCTGCTTCACTGTACTACACGTCTGGGTTTGTGTGCCTTTGTGTGTGTGTGCAGGTTTTTCAGATAACCTGATTAGATTGGGTTAAAGACAACAGCAGAAGGTTGAACTAGCCTTTTTAACCTAAATTGAGTTGTAGATTTAGACAAGTTCTCCGGTGTTGGTCCCAAACCGTTGCACTGTGCTCCTGTGGCACCGTGAAAACTTATTAACAAAGTGGATGTAATAACACCTACCCACTGTTATTTGGTGTAATCCATTTCTGTTAATGTGTCCCTCCCCCAAATCTATTTTGCATTGTATCTCCAATTAACGCCACTTCTGCAAGCAGAAGGAGATTATCCTCTAACAAACCAATTAATAATTAATTAGAAAATCTTATAACAGTGAACTGTTTGTTAATTAAGAAAACTTGTGACAGTGAACTAAATTCAAAGCATGAAAGCTAACAAAAGCTTTGTGTTAATAATTAATTTGCGTCGAGTTTCTTTGAATAATAAACAGAAGTAATTTTCTTTAATAGAGTTTCATGCCATGTTTTTTTTTTCCTCTAGTAAATTTGTCAAGCTTTTTGTGAGTGTTTGCAGCAGGGTTCCTCTGTAACCACACTACAAACTTTAGCAAATTTTATGAGCACTTTACATCACAGGAGCACAAAAATTTACTGTCAATTAAATTAGTGAACGTCTTTGTCACATTTGGTGTTCATTTAACTATTTAGTTTTAAAAAATCTGAGCTTCTGAGGAAAATCTGAAGCAACCAAATGGCAATTGAGTGTTAAAACCCTACCAGATATTGAAATTAGGTTGCATCACACACTTCAGGATATTATTAAGAGTATTGTGCCAGAGGGTGCAACCAGGGAGGCAGCAGTGCAACACTTTGTGATCTCATGTGGAAGCTGCTGTCTGACTCACTGGATGTAGACTGAGGGTATAGGCTTGCCACTGGTCACACATTTCACTTGGCTTTCTCCTCCAATTCTGCTATCTGCCATTTCCAAAATCCCCTTCACTACAGGAAACAACCCCCACGTAGCAATCTACCACACTGAAATCTTTGAGTCTTGTGCTTGTCTCCCTGCATGCAAATGTTCCACCAAAACAATCCCCTCATCACTATGTTGAGGGGGGTACCATCGCTGTACCCTGGGCTTAGCACTACCCAAGACAACTGTGATTGGTTTAAAGAAATGCAAACACACAAGAGAGAGATAATGAAGTGTAGCCAGACCATTCTACACAGTGCTGTATTGGTGCTAGAGAATGGTCTGGCTATGCAAGAATGAAGATGTAAACAAAACTATGGTGCAACAACTTGATGCAGTGCTAATAATACTTTGCAGTTAGAGAAAAAAACAATTAGAAGACTAAACAATTAGTCTGGATGAGGAAATGTTTAGAAAGATACGATCAACATGTTTTTTAAGTGAGAACTGTAGGTGATTTTTAATAATAATGATAATAATATGTGTATGTTAGCTAATGTTAGCTTTAAAGGCTAGAATGCTTAGCATTACTTGACGACAGAGTCTGCTGCTTCAGGTGCTACTGTGATAATTGAAATGAATAATTTCAATTTTGACTTGCATATGGTTAATATTATTGGGGTGGCCTTGATGAGTCTGGGAGCAGTTCAAGAGGTTAAGACTGGATCTGTAAACTTGTCATATTATCAAACAACATGCGCTGGACATTTGATCAGACCAAGATTTCAGACCTGATTTTTCCTCTAATTGCTGGAAATGGTTAAATGGGGATTAATCAGCCTGAATATCTTCTGTTGTGTGGCAGATAACTGCAAATATCAGATGAATTATTCAATTTGTCACATTTTTGTCTCCACAAATTGTCTTGTGTGTCCACCATTGGGTGATTTTTCATAAAAGAATACTAGCTTCATTATTTAAGAGAAACACACACACACACACACACAGTATTTGACAGTGGCTGTTGTCACTTCCTGTTCGTGACATTACAGTTATTTAGACATTTTAGCTAAACTACCCAAAGTGAAAGCAGCCATGAACATTTGTAAATCATATGCCGATGTTGTCACATTCTTGTCACAAATAAACTTCCTAGCGGATTTTTCTTCCCTACACCATCCATGCATGTTGTGTTTAGATTTTGTCGGAGGCAGGAAAACTAAGTTTATAAATCACTAATTTCAGAGTGAAGTTTGTGCAAGTGCCTCAGGAAAGTCTGCATATTTGAACTCACAGAAACGGCAAATAATGGCTTCGAAAAGTCATTAGAGGCTTTATGCACTTAATGATTTGACAGTGGGATATTCCTGACCCCTCACAAACTTAGTGGAAGAGTTTCACAAAGTTTGCATGTGAGGGTGGAGATTGTGTTTTCATATTGCCGGCAGCCACACAGCAGGTACATGTATTTATATATAACGTCATCACTGAGCAAAAGATTCAAACTAACCTTTCAACATATTGCAGTTCTAGTGGTCTGACAGGAAGCTGAACTTCAGCTCCTTGCTCTGCTTCTGTTTTCAGTTTTTTAGAAAACCTAGCCCAAGAGAAGAGATTTCAGCCAGTCACAGGACTTTTAACCCATCAGATGAGACAGTATAAATTGCACAGTGAGAGTAGGAGGTGGTGGGGCACCAGTTTGATGGAAGACTTCCACTTGGGAGATTTGGGCTCAATTCCCAGATGAAGCCACAAATGATAGTAAACTCTAAGCCTGAAGTGTGTGCTCATAGGGAAGCTGCTTTAACTGTTTAGAACAGGGGTGTCAAACTCCAGTCCTCAAGGGCCCCTATCCTGCATGTTTTCGATGTTTCCCTCTTCCAACACACCTGATTGAAATGATCAGGATCGTTGTCAGGCTTCTGCAGAGCTTGACGATGAGCTGATCATTTGAATCAGGTGTGTCAGAAGAGGGAAACATCTAAAACATGCTCGGAGTTTGACACCTGTTGTTTAGAAAATAATTTTTTAATACAGGCTGACATATATAACAATATGCAATGCATTCATATTCATCATGTTTAAGTAGCCTTTTTTCTATGAATAAATGAAAGTGGCCGGCGCCTTGTATTAACCACACTTAGCTTACGGCTGGTTGAGAGAGGAAAAAACAGAGTTCAAAAATTGATTGACTGCCCTCTTCTTATTATTATTCAATCACTTTCTTTACTTACGCTTTAGACACCAGAATGTGTGGTATAATGTCAGTGCTGATTTTGTATACAAAGTTGATGTCATGGGTCATTTTGACCTGGAGAGTTTTATTGATTGATTTCATTTAAAGTCTTGCCTCTGGGTTGGTGTTGATAGGTTGCACACCAGGGATGGAAGATGATACTGATGAATCAAGTGTGTGGAGGGTCAGAATCAGGTCAAACTCTTATTCAAGTACAGGGGCATAAAAGCCCAGTATTCTCTCATGGGAAGACTTTGAACAATACACCCACTGGCCAATCACTGATGCTCTGAAAATGCAGCAAATTCTGAGAAAATTCTGTTGCAGGTGTAGAATAGTTTAACCAGGTGAGTGTGTTTGTTTTTGCGTGTGAGAGAAAAAAAATCTCAACAATGAGCTCCAGAGGATTCAACAGGTAGCAACATTTTCTGTTTAGATTCATGGAAGAAGGTATTTCAGAGGCAGATGGAAGATGTGGCCATTCCTCAGCAGCATGAGTGCTTTACAACTGCAGTGTCACAGATCTGACATGAATGTAAGAAAAAACATTCACAAGACATAAAAAAGTCACAGACAGACGTAAAAAGATGGTGATAATGAGTCACCATCACCATAACAAGGATGATGCAGTCTTCCAGCTTTCAGAGTAATGTGTAATCAGAACGGATCCTGGGCATAAAAGCTTTGCCACCAGAATTCATGACATGACATCCACATTTGAGCTCTTCATATCCCAAACCACAGAGAAAATTAGACTGGGCACAACCAGTGTGGCAACCTGCCAACCTGCCAAATCGTGTTTGCAGGTCGATCCGATGTCGAGGGGGGGGGCACTTAGCAGAGAAGAGAAGAACCATTTTGTGTTCTAGCATGTGCTTCTGTGCAAACTTTTCATACTGGACCACCCAGACCAAAATAAAATTCACAGATGGAAACAGAGAAATGCAAAAGATTCCCTGTAGAGAACAGAATACCACCACCACATGGGAAACAGCAAGTCTTTAAAGAAAAGTAAAAACCTTTCTCTTTTTTATAAACTGGTTATCTAGTAGGTGGTCTCCTATCTGCTAGGAATGACACAATGCTTGCCAGGCACAGCCAATATTTCCACAAACTGCACCATTTTGCGCTATGCTTCCTTTGCTGAAGAATGCATCCTGTCTGCTGGGCTGGCTGCAGGCACTGGCCAGTGAAAAATACTGGAGCCAAGCATTGGTTTTTTCCCCCTGGAGCTATAATGTTATATTTTGGTGAGACAGAAGGCATCTGAACATGAATCTACCTTTGAAGAAAGAACAGACTGCAAAAGAATAAAATAAAATAAAAACACATATGGTGATGTCACAAATGGCTTTATTGTCACTTTTTTTTACAAGACTTTGCAAAAAAAGACTCTTTCGTGTCAAAGTAAAATCTGATTTTACAAAGTAATGTTATTTAATTAAAAATATGAAATGTAAAATTAGCGACTGCATAACTATTGCCACCTTTTACATGACTCAAATAATTCATCACAGGTGCAGTCAATTAATGTACAAAAGGGGCTCAAGTACTGGATGGAAAAAAGGGCTTGTGGCTAGTTCGACTTCCTGCCTGAATTAACTAAAGTGAAGCGACCTTTATGTAAAACCAAATTATTATGTAAGTCATCTGAGGGCATCACATTGTCACTTGTGTGGCCATATTTTAAGGGAGTTTTTCCCCTCACCACTGTTGCCAAGTTTATTATTGTAAGGTAAGCACTAGGTAAAGTGTCCTGACATGACTAATGTTCTAATTTGGTGCTACATAAAAATTGAATTTCGCTAGCTTAGGCAGGCAGAAAGACACGCCTCTTTTTTAACATCCAATCAAATGAAAGCTGTTGAGGCCCCTTTGTGCACCAATAGGCTGCACCTATGTTGAATGAGGTGAGTCACTTTAAAGGTGGTGATTACTTATGCAGTCATCCATTTGAATTTTAGACTTTTAATTAATTGACACTACTTCTGTTTTGACATGAAAGAATCTCTTTTGTAAATTCTTGCCCAAAATGCCAAATCTAAATGACTATGATTCAATGAATCAGCACTTTCATCACCAAACTAAAAATTATGTCATGCCGAAATAAATAGTCAAATCCGACACAGCGTTCTGTCTGACACTAATGCTGAATTTGGTTTTGTGAAAAAAGTTGCTTTTAAAACTTCCCAACTTTCCGAATGGACAACAAAGAAGTGTATTATGCCAACTAAGTATATGAGTGGAGTTTCTGTGGAGTTATGAGTCTATTTTATTTATTATGAATTTGGGTCACCCGGAGTTGCAAACCTTTCAAAAACGCCTTTCAAGACTGCAGGGGTTTAGAGATATTTAGAACACAGGCTTTTCATGGGGGGTTCCTTTTAAAAACAGATGAAAAAATAAATTATTTGTTCAGGGTTATTTTTCATCTTGCTTAACATCAGTTTTACATTCACCTTAAATTTGTTTTGACACATTTTCCATGTTCAACGGAGGAATGCTCAGTTTATTTCCCACAGTTCAAAAAAACGCTGCTCATAGCTTCCTCAGTAAAGAAATATAGCGTTGTCCTTGTTCATCGTACGCTGATTTAGAGCAACAAACAGCCCATTGTAGAGTAATGCCTCCCTTCCTGTCTTCATTTAACTTCTTCCAATCAATCTTTCTTTGCATTTGCCGCCTGCCCCACTTGCAGCCTGTCTCTCTACCTTCATTTTAGCTCTCCTGGACCTGTATAACAATAAATGATTGTTGTTTTTTTTTTCTTGCACCACTCCCTCATCCTTTGACTTGATTCTGAACAAACAGACAATAAATCTGAAATGAACTTGTGCTTTCCCTCCACCGTTTCTTCATGTCTCCTAGCCCGCCTCATGACTTTACTTTTGGTTGAACTGCACCTTTAAGACAATAAAGTCATGCCTCCAATTGTGTTTCCTCATATAGAATTGCTGCCGGCGGACTCTCTTCCTTTAATATCTGTCAGAGGGCCCCAGCAGCCCTCAGGTAGCCAGCAGCCAATATGAATGGAGACAGATACAGGGGCATGGTCTGAAATAGTCCACCGTGTATTACAGCCCGGAGAGGGATACGCACCCGCACACACATGCTCACGCACACACACACACACTGGAATACAAGATTCGAGCTAACACACACCGGCAAAGACAGACACAGGTATTAGAGCCCTAGGAGAAGCTTGTGCTCTCTCCAACCTCATTACATCCACAGGCCACAGGTGGATAGTGTTTCTTATGTCCATGGGGACAGGCCAGTCTACGAATGTGTCACTATGTGTGTGCATTAGAGAGGAAGCATGTATGTGAGAGCTTGGATTCCACAGTACAGAGCTCATCCGCCATATGTATATATGCTATCATCATTTCCAAAACCTGCAAGTTATAGGAAATCCAGGCAAAGCTTGGAAATAGCCACGATCGAGCCATCTCAGCACCTTGTTGACATCCTATATCTGACAGCTACATGTTGGCCTCAGCTATTTGATTCTCTCTTTCATTCCTTCCTCTCTCCTCACTCCATTCCCCCCCCCCCTCTTCTCTTAGGTTTGCTTAAGCTGACTCAGGGTCACTTCAATTTAGGTTTTTGGCCCTGGGCATTTGAGAGCTACACTGCTAAGGTAAATCAAGCCAGTGCTTCTGCTTCCCTATAAGTGTGTGTGCGTGCGTGCCTGTGTTTGTGCATGTGGCTGATATTTATTAGGTTATATTGGACCTGGTGGTCAGTGGCCAAATAGAAGTCAAAAAGTCAAACGCTCTTTGTTTGAGCTGTGAGAGGGAATATATGAGTGCAGGAGAAACAGACAGTATGGACAAACTGGGGAAAGACAGAAAAAAATGTGAGTCTATGTGTGTGTGTGTGAGGTCTGATCTCAAACCAACTCAGCCTCTTGCTACTTGATTAAGTGCCCACTTCGCTCGTACTTTGGAAAAAGTGGACACTTGTGCAGCTGTCACAAGAATCAAGACAAGGTGAGCTCGAATCTCCATTTTGGCGACGTTCCAAATTCGCCACGGTTGCTAAAGAGCAGTGTTTATGTGAACAACTGGTGTTGCTAGGTTACACTGTTAAGGCAGTAGTTGATGGCTTTGTTTCCTGTGTACCATTTATCGACTTGGCAACTTGCAATTGAGATGAACATTGTGTTACGTACCTGGCAACAAAGTTCTCAGATAAGCAAAGTGGTTGGTTTGAGACTTAACCAGAAAGAAAGAGAGAGAGGGAGAGAAAGCATTACAGGGGGAAAAAAGTAGACTGCAAATAATTTAAGATGTTTTTCGCTTGTTTCCTCTTTCTTGACTCTAATTCGCTTCAGTGAAGAAAAGACGCTCTCCCCCCCAAAAAAACAAGACCATCAATGTCTCCCTCTCTTTCTTTCCCCTTTAACACTGATATGGTTCTCTGGCTCCCGATCAAATGCTCACTTCATTAGCCCTCTTCTCTTCCCTCCTCATTGGCCCTTGGAAAGGAAGGGCAAAGACACACATAGGCTGACAGACTTGTACGCTCGCGCCCAATCACTGGTCGACCCCCCAAATACGCACTGGCGCTCACACACAGGCAAACACACACCGAGCGGCTCTGACTTTAAATAATGAGAGAGCTGTCACATCAGATCAGCATCCGCGCCGCAGCATGGCCTGGTGGTCAGCAGGACAGACGGGAGTAACCGCTGGCGGCTGACACCCTCTGGACACACGGGGGAAGTAAGAGGGAGAGGAGATGGGGGAGGAGACGAGGCGGGGCGACGTCTGGAGAGAGAGATGGAGATGGACAGAGCTGCGGTCGGCCGTCTCCCCCAGCATCCAAAGCCTGGAGGGAGAATTGGGGCGGGATGGGGGGTAAGTGGAGATGGGAGAGAGAGCTGAGGTATATGAGGAGCAGGAGAGATGGGAGGAGTGAGAAATCGAAAAGAGGGGTGAGAAGGAGAAAATAAGAGAACGAAGGCAAGAGGAGATGAGAAAGACGACAAGGGGGGGAAAAAGTAATGGGAAGAAAGGAGGGGGAAAATAAAGGAGAAAACATGAGAACATGAAACGAGAGTAAAGAGGGAGAGGAGAGAATTCGACAGAAGGGAGAAGAGTGAGAGGAGGAAAGGAGAGGTTTGAATTGCAGAGGAGATGTGAAACAAGAGGAAAGGGGAGGAGAGGAGAAACAGGAGATGGAAGTGGATGAATGAAGGAGAAAGAAAATGAAAGAAAAGGAAGAGATAGGAAAAAAAAACAAAAGAAAAAGAGACGGAGAGCTAAAACAAGTGGGAAGGAAATGAGAGAAAACAAGAGTAATGGGAAAAAGAAGTGGGAAATTAAAGCAGAAAACATAAGAACATGAAATGAGAGTATAGAGGGAGGGTAGAGGAGAGAACTAGAAAGAAGACAGAAGAAGGAAAGGAGAAAAAAAGAAAGATGAGAAATAATAGGAAAGGAAAGAAGAGAAGAAACAGGAGATGACAGGAGAAAAATAGAGGAGAGGGAAACAGAAGACCAATGAGTAGAAAGGAAAGGAAAGGAAAGGAAAGGAAAGGAAAGGGAAGGAAAGGAAAGGAAAGGAAAGGAAAGGAAAGTTTAGAATAGCAAAGGAGATGAGAAACAAGATGAAAGGGAAGGAGAAAAGAAACAGCAGGAGATAGAAAATGAATGAAAAAATAAAGTAAGAGAACAGTGAAAAGAGGAACAGGGGAAAGGAAATGGAGGTAGAGGAGAGTAGAACGAGACAGAAAACAAATGGAATAAAAATGAAATGGAGGGGAAATTAAATGACAAAAGAACATAGAACATAGAATGTGAGTAGAGAAAAAAGAATGGGGGAAATAAAGAGACAATAAGAGCTCAGAAGAGCAGGGGAAATGAGAAACAAGAGAAAAAAGGCAGGAAAGAAAAGGAAAAATAAGAAAAAGGGAATAGAAGGAGAAAGGAGGGAAAACAAGAAGAAAGGAAAGGAGAGGAAAGAAGAGGGATTAAAAGAAAGGAGTGGAAATTGGAGGAGAAATGTGGAGAACATGAAATGAGAGTAGAGAGTGAGAGGAGAGGAGAGAAACAGAAAGAAGAGGAGAGGGAACAGAGAAAATCAGACAGTGGAGGAGATGAGAAACAAGAGGAAATGAAACGAGAGAGGAAACAATGAGATGGAAAGGAAAGCATGAAGAAGAAAGCAAAAATCAAAGAAAAGAAAGGAAAAGAAACGAAAGGAGTAACGAGAAGAAAGGCAATAAAAGGAAAAGAGATAAGACAAGAGGAATGAAAAAGAAAGAGGAGAAAAAGAAAACATGAAACAACAGTAAAGATGGGAAGAATCAGTGAGAAGAGGGAAAGTTAAAAAAAACTGTTTAGAAACACAGGGGAGATGAAAAACAAGAGGAAAAGAAAGGAGAGAAGAAACAACAAGGGAGGAAAATGGGAAGGAGAGCAAAAGTAGAGAAAATGAGGATGAGTGAAGATGAGAAACAAAATGAAAAGAAAGAAATAAGGAGAGAGGAAACAAGAAGAGGAACTGAAAGGGGGTAAAAGCAAAGGGATGAAAATGACAACAAAGGAAACAAAAGAAAACTGAAAGAAAGGAAAGGAAAGGAGAAACGGGATAAAAGAGAGTGAAAGGATAAGAGAAGGAAAACAAGACAAAATGAAAGGAAACATGAGGAGCGGAGGAGTTACAAGCAGAGAAAAGGAAAAAAAACAAGAGGATACTTGGAAGGAGAACAGACGAAATAAAGAAGAAGTACGGAGCAGATAACAGAAGAGGTGAGGGGAGGCAAATAGAGGAAGATGGTGGTAAAAGCTAATTCCACCCAAATAATGGTGTGAAGCAATGCCCTGGAGACAATGGAGGCAGAAGAAATAGAAGAGAGGAACACGGAGGATTGAAAATGTAGCTGTTTGTCCGGTAGAGGTCAGAAATCATTAGTGTCAGTGTAGTCTACTGAGGCCTAAACTTCCTCTACCTCTCTCTCTGTCTCCCTCTCTCCCAGTGCATGTTTTCCTCTATTACTGTTTTTTTCTGTGCTCACAATAAAGAATGACAAGACAATAAGAGGGTCGATTAAAAACACTGACTTCAATTAAATCTCCTGAATTGGCAATAATAATCTCTGATGATCCACTTACAGAGGGTGCCATCTGCTTTAGCCTAAACAAACTTTTAAATGAAGTATCATGAGGTGTGCTTGCATTTCTAATACCCAAGTAAATGCATTCTCTATATTCCTTAACTGACTTGAAGAATGCCTGCAGAGCAGAGATTTGTATACACCCCACTTCTCTCCTTGTCCCTAGCGTAACCCTTTTCCCACACAGCCTCCAGTTCAGTCCCCCCTCCCTCCAGCCCTCACCCCCACCTAGCTAAACCCATCATCTTTATTCAATATGGCCCCTGGTAAGCATTTTAAGTCGGCTTAGCTTGTCAGAAAACTTCCATTTTTTGGAGTGCTGACTCTCTCTCTCTCTCTCTCTCTCTCTCTCTCTCTCTCTCTCTCTATCCGATGCCCACCCCCACATTACACACAAACCGACAGATACGCCCAAACAAACACGGGAAAATGCTAGCTTAATGCTTAGCTGCATGAAGAACATATGAATAACTAGGGTAATATTCAGCCATGTCACTTTGTGAGGCAAATCAATCTCCATAAATTCAACAGAGAGATAGGAATTACCTTACAACTTGCCTAACTATGACACAGACACACATGCATGCCTCACCCTCGCCACACACACACACACAGGTACATCTATCCCTGTAACCCCAGGGGGCTGTGAGATTGTGCCAATAATGGAAATGGAGGACACCGTTTTCTCCAATAAAATCACAAATAAGCATATTCCCCTGACAGTCTGGATGGGCTCTGAGAGAGATGTTCTATAATATTACTATGACTGTGTGCATGTGTGTGCGTGCACGTGCGACACCGTGTGTACGTGGCCATAAATACATTTCGGCTTATGGATGGATGGGGGATCTCCAAGGTGATTTGTTTGCTTGGATTAAATGTCAGTTTTGGAAATGTGTTGTTATACCTGAACTCCTGAGAGAGAGAGTGAGAGAGAGAGGGAAGGAGAGAGAGAGAAAAGGTGCAAGCGAGACAGACACCTGAAGTGTATTCGTGTGTGTCTTCGGTGATAACAAGTAATCAAAATAGCTATAGTGCTGCGTTGTAGGTGCATACACTGCACACTGTCTGTTGGTGTGGCTGAATCTGCTGTCTCTATGGTGATATACACCGAACTGCTTGATGCAATGATTAGATTTTTTGGATGCTATAAACAGTAGTTGTGTACTGGCATCTATAGTAAGGATAAAATAAGTTTGAATATTTGCTAGAAGTCCAGAATTTGTCACATGGCCAAATTCAACTGGCTGAGAACCAAGCTCGGTCCCTATACCAACTGAAACAATCAGGAGCTGTTGAAATGACAGACAACATCTGTGTTCTTATGAAAGAGTTGCGTCATTGCTTCCCAAGAAGGAAACATGTACAGCAGACCTTGGGGCAACAGCAGGTGAGATCATGTATCGACTCTCGGGGGATGTTCGTGATTCATCCTCAGGGTGTTTCCACTATATGCAAATACCATAGCTATCCGTCATTTCCAATGTGCCAGACACTCATTCTAATAAGACCTGGTGAAGCTGTCGCTAATGCCACTGTGACTGTCTTCTGAAAATCATGCCATTTGTACCATTAAGGGAAACAAGGATTGTGTCAGGCTCTCAGCCTGTAAAGGTGATGCCGAAGCAAAAGAAGTTCAAGTCCTCATGTGCCTCTTAAGTGTAGAAAAGACACACTTGTATTGTAATTTGACCTCAAAAAACTTTTTTTTGAGCCTCAAAATGAAATACAAGCTACGCTCATCAGCCACAACATTAAAACCATTGACAGGTAAAGTGAGTAACATCACTGATGATTCAATATGATGGAATGCTCTGCTGGGAAAGATACTGTCACATGTATCAACCACATAAACATAGTTGAAGGCCACATACATACCTGCATAGCATAAGCACACCCTGATAATGGTGGTTTCTGCTAGCAGCACTTAAAAAAAACTTATCAGGAATGGCTCGATGAAGCAGAAGCCCAAGACGCTGACTTAAACTCAGAATTCCCTAGATTTTAATCGAGGAACTACAGGACGTCCTGGAACAAGCCTGATACATGGAAGTCCCACCTCATAGACCACAGGCACCAAAGGATTAGCTACCAAAGTCCTGATGTTAGACAACATAAGTATGTAAGTCCTGTTTCAATGTTCCAATGAGTCAGAGCTGTTTTGGTGCCAAAAGTTGGACCTACATACTATTAGGCAGGTGGTTTTAATATTGTGGCTGATTGGTTTACCATCTAAAGGTCCTACAGAAAGCACTTGTGAATCGTGACATCCTTTTCATGGAGGTCAGTTACAATGGTTGTAGCCTATACAGGTGGATGAAAACTCTCCTTCTTGTGATGTACTGGGAGCAGTCTGAACTTTCCACTTACTATGGAGAAGTGGAGTTTTTTGTGCACTAAAAGTTAAAAGTAAAAAGAATTTCAACTCACACAGACAGTTAAACTCAAAGAGCAGCTCACTGCACTTATCAAAGGCTTCCTTGCTGTTCACTGGCAACTGTCTCCGAAAGGCTTTGTTCTTGATTTTCTCACTTCAGACGTCAGCAAGCTCTACATACGTTCCAAGCTACACTCGATGTGAGTTTTGTTTGATAGCTGTTTTGGTATTACATTACGATTGAAGACTATAGCTGTGCGGTTTAGAGAACACGGAAATATTACTAAGTTACTTTAATATTTAAGTTACACATTTGAGATAATATTTTAATTAGTTGTTAAAGAGAATACCAGTCAAAGTTTGGACACAACTACTTACATAAAGTTTTTTTCATTGTTTTTAATACTTTCTACATTGTAGAACAAAACTGAAGACATCAAGACTCATGCAGTGGTTTAAAAAGTGTGAGCAAAGCAAAATATGTTAGAATACTAATAGAAGCCACATTTTGCTTTGGTTAACAGTGTTGGTCTCTTGGCATTCTCTTGGAATACATTTTTTTTTAGCAGTCTTGAAGGAGTGCCCACATATACTGAGCACTTGTTGGCTGCTTTTCTTTCACTCCACTGTTCAAGCTGTTCCAATCCATCCACACTGTATTTGAGTTGGGTGATTGCGTAGGCCAGGTCGTCTAATGCAACACTCCATCACTTTTATTCTTGGTAAAATCAGATTGGATGCCACTGCAGAAAGTTGTGGTAGCTATGTTGGGCAAGTGTTGCCTTCAATTCTGAATGAAGTGCCAACAGTCGCATCATCAAAGCCCCCCATACTATCACACATGCAGATCATTTGTTTACCTTCTTCATCATTCACGAAAAGACATCAGTTGGATCAAAACAAATTTCCAGTGGTCTAATGTCTATTTCCTATGTTTCTTGACCAAAGAAGATATTTTTCTTCTCATTTGTTTCTCCCAGTAATTCTTTCCTTGCAGCAGTGTGAAAAACAAAAAACAAAAAACAAAATGACAGTCTGATTCACTCAGTCTCCTCCCAAGAGTTGATTCTGAGATGTGTCTGCTGCTTGAACGTAAGGAAGCATTGATTTGGACTCTAATCTGAGGTGACAATTTATAATTATGGTAACTCTAATGAACTTTCTCTCTGCAGCAGATGGAAGTCTTGGTCTTTCTTTCTTGGGGTAGCCCTTATTGAAAACAGCTTTATCAGAGTCTTTAACGCTTTTTGTGGCTGTAAAACTTCTATCCAAGTTCTTGCATAGATTACTGCAGTAGCTGAATGGGGCTTTATACCTGCATGTCCTTGGTGCCACACATTTAAACATTTGATCTCTTCAGAGAGACCAATAAGACAATAAACTTCACCAGCAAACTTTTTGACAAAGCCCACCTGTTAGCTGAAAACAACTCTAGGAAACTACTTCAGGAAGCTGGTTAACTTATTGCCAATAGTGTGAAAAGCTGACAACAAGGCAAACAGTGAAGTGCTCTGCCAGTAAACCATGCTTATAATATTCTCTGAACTAGGATTTAAAAAAAAAAAAATCACATTGCCTTGGCTTTCAAAAACAGGAAAACACTAAGGAGCTCTGACCTTAGTGATAACAAGGTTTCATATGTAAAGGGAGTATCATTCCTGTGAGAGTCCAGGTGCTATGTGTTGACGGAAATCATTTTCTCTCATTACTGCCAACCAGAGAATCAATTCTAAACTGATATTCCAAAATTACAGTTCAAGACGAGAACATAGCCTTTAACTTTGTAGATTCATTAATGGTAATCTCAGCTATTATTGCCAAATGAGCTTTATATTACCATGTCCCAACTGGGATTTAACACGAAATATCCTAGTCACATTCTCTAACATCCCAATTATGTCTGCATGCCTTTAACTCTCTTCAGCTGCAGCCTTCTGGCTGCAGAATGTTGCTTCGATGCACTCAGTAATTGACCCGCCACTGTTTGACTGACTGACTATATTCAGGCACAGCACAACCACTATGGTAAAATACTGTATAAAGCAGACAGTGCGCAAAGTCCTATTTCTTTAGTGCCATTTGTGCTTGCAATAATGCCTATATCTACTTCTACACTGATTCACCGACTCACAGGATTATAGAAATATAATAATTGTGACTTTGGTTCTGACATTGTCCATTTTTTATGGCACCACTCAAGTACAACACTTTCAGGACCCATATTCATAACACAATCTGCCATTCCTTTTCAGGTTTAAGGTGCATTTCTAAGTTCAACCAAGTCTAGTATAACATCCTGTCCAGTGTTATGAACAACGTTAAGGTTCCAAGTAATCTCCTGAGTCAATGGTCATAGAATGGAATCAAGATCAATTATAGCATTTTTTTTTCCATGTAATTGCATTAACACTAAGCTAAGCTTAATCCTTTGAATCCGCCACTACAAGGATATCAGAAAGAGATAGCAAAATATGTTTAAGGACACTTTACGCAAAATACAACAGTTTCCACCGGAGGACATTAAGCTTCACAGGAGTCTCTGTCATTGTGCCTGTGGCTTGCTAAACTTCCACAATGCTCTCTGTTTGCCAATAGCCTGAAGTCCAAGATACTGCCACCTTCAGTCACCACAGTAGTAAACAGTATCAGGCTCCATCTGGTGGAGCAGTCAGGTAATACAAATGATGTAAACCAAGATGACAATAAGGAACTGCTTGGATGCAAAAATGTGTTTTTTAAATTAAAACATTGCAGAGCATTCAGTTGTAAAACATATACACTAGGTTGATTTTAATAACGTTGATGCACTTGATGTGTGTATTATTTAGGTAAATGATACTGGATTGGGATTTGGTATCGGCAGACTCTAAATATTAAATGACAAATGTTGAGGACCAAAAATAACTTGTTAGTCACATACCTTGTTAAAAGCATAGGCATAAATCCTTTGTGGCGAAGGTTAGCCCTGTCCCCACCAGATGGGAAAAGGAGGAGGAGGTAAAATATTATGACATTTATTCTCAGAAAGTGCTTTTTTGTGTTTTCAGAATTATTTAGAGGCTTTAGGAAAATCTCATTCTTTTTGATCAATAAATTAATCTTGTTTACAGTCAGCTGGGAGTTTTAGCAAGAGCATGGGTCTCACTGAAACACACATGTGCTACTGGAGTGATGGATTTATAAATCAATTAAACTGAATTAATTTATCATTGAAGTGGAAGGGTGCCACAATAAAGAAGGCATTTTCTCAAACAAAAGACATAAAAAAGGACAGAATCATAAATCGTGGTGGTGTTTGTGGTAACTAAACATGAATAATAAATGAAAAAAAAATGTTGATCTACGGGAGAATAAATATTCGAAAGCAATACAGAATGCCTGAGAGACTTACCTGCATTGTATTCCATTAGATTTAGAATTGACACCTGAGTGCTTATCAACTTTTTTTGTTAACTCAGACTTCCTGCTTCAAACACTGTGCACTTCCACACAAAAGGGGGCCTTTAACGCGTCATGTGACTTTTCTTCCACACAAAATGACTCGATCATGTGCAGCTGCTTCAGTCAACACGTTGTTTAAATGGAGAACAATGAGGAACATAAAAATGTATGACGGTAAAATGTGCTGCTGCAAATTATGCAAAACATGAATGCTGGTAGAAAACTGTTAGACGTGAGTAATATGTTTCTTTAATCGATCAATGCAGCCGCTTATTTCTGACAGCTGCACAGCGAAACCATTAAACTTTAAACTTCAATAATGTATTAAAGTGCGTTTACACTTTGGTTAAAGGGAGGCATTTCTTCCAGGCAATTTAAATCTGAAACTCTGAACATGGCCTGCTCTGGACCAGGTTAGCTCCACAACATCAGTTACCATGGTGATCTAGCTGGGTAAAATGACAGCCACTTTCGCTAACTCATTAATCTCGCTCCTTTGTACAGCCCTCGGAATTTTGTGCTTTGTTTTGTTGTACATAAATACAAATTTTCCCACCATAAACTGATGCAGAAAAGCCACAAAAGCACAAATCAGTGCATGGAAGTTCTGCAGAATGCAAGAAATGTCCAACCAAAATTTACACTGATGGTTGAAAGTAACAAAATTATCTGGATTGTTTGCAAGAAAATTTTGGACAGACAATCACAGTCCCAACAAGTTAATTGCTTTGATGATCTGACTTTTCTTCTAGTGCCACCATGATTTCGCACTAATTCAATTCAAATCAATTTTTATTTATATAGCACATATTTACAACACATGTCATCACATAGCGCTTTAGACCAACAGAAAACAGAAAATCCAACAATCCAAAGTTGCTTTTGGATTCCTTCTGAGCAAGCAGACAATGACTGTGGGAAGGAACAAAAAAGAACCTCAGGATAGGGAAGAGGCAAAAAAAAAACCTCCGACAGAACCAGGCGCAGGGGAGGTGGCCATCTGTCTTGACTGGTTGGGTTGGGAGTGGGGATGAGGGGGAGGGATAGCAGGAGAGGTTGGGGTGAGGATGGCAGGACAGTAGGTCGTGAGGACAGCAGGTTGAGAGGCCAGCGGAATAGCATCTTTAAAAAAAACTAATGGTTTATCGTTAATATTAGGTATTTAAGGTCCCAAGAGAGGAAATTCTACTGCCTAATTCCCGGATTTTTCATCTTTTTTGGACCATTACCATGTTATGCACAGCTAATGACATTCATCAGCCTGAGCTGTACTTTGTGTTTAGTGCTAATTAGCAAATGTTATCATTCTAACACACTAAATTCACTAAAATTGACTAAAATCCATCAGCATGTCAGCACTGTCAAAACACAGCGAAAAACAATGAGATGCTAAAGTCAGCACAGTCAGTTACAGAATGTTATGTGTACATAACAGAGTGGCAGATATGATTTGAGGTTACTGTAAAGTTACTTAAAGCAACACAAACATTGCCCATGGGATGTGAGGGGAAACAGCCTCCAGCCGAGCACCTGTAGCCATGGAAAGCTGGTCTCAGGTGCTTCGACCTCCGCCTGATGACTAACACACACAAGAACCCATTAGGGAGACAGACAAACAACAAACAGGCCAGAACAAGCAGAGCCAAAGTCACATCACAAAGATGTCTGTGCCATCCTGTCAGGGGGAGCTGGAATAGGCTCCTCGCATGGCACGAAATATGAGCAAAGCAAATGGCAGAATTAATAAATGCACCGAGCTAAAGATGAAATGCCACCTGCCTGACAGCTACGACGCTAATTCACTAATTTATGTAAGGCATTCTTTAAGTGTGTGTAAAATCAGACAAACACAAACCTGTGACAAGAAGACATGGAACACCCTGAATTCTATAATGACTTTCTCCTTCATTCTGGCTTGTTTTGACTCACCATTCGTTTTGTTCCTCATGCCCTGGCCCCTGATCCTCTTTCATCCACCTCTCCTATTGTCACACTGGCAGAGAGCTCACCATCTATCCTCTATTACCGCACAACAGCCTTCAAATATTTATTTATTTTTCCTCCCAAATCACCAGCTTTCTTTGCGGCCGATTCTGTTTTCTCCTTTTTTGCTTTTATACACCCCTCTCCACTGGCAACTTTATCTGTCCATCAAAAGTTTACCTTTCCCGGCTCTGCAAATCCATTTGAGCATCCAGGGTGAAGAGAAAAACAGCAACAACATGTACCGTTGTTCAGCAATAGATTTTGCTCAGGAAATGATGTTCAAATTGCGAACAACATCACTCTCTATATGTTTTCCTGCTTCTTGCTCAGTTGGACGCGAGACAAGAGAATGTATAGCCGTGAATGAGGCTCTTCAAAACAAAATATATATATTTAGCTTAACAACAGTCACTGTGGCAACAGGTGACTCCCGTTAATGCAACGGTATGTAAAAGCCACACAAGAAAAGAGCTGTCAAGGTAGTGAAACCTTTCAGTCTTCTTATATGCATTTACTTTACATACCATAACTTGAACCTGCCTCTTTCACATAGAAAAACACGTGTCTCAGCTGCTATAACAATGTTTGTCACCTGGGACACTCCACTTGCAGTATTTCACAAACCCATTTTTTTTAAAAATGTTATGGAAAAACTGGATTAATATGTGTCGACCAGCCATGACATTAAAACCACCTGTCTGATATTGTGTACAACCCACTTGTGCCGCCAAAACATCTGAACCATCCAGGCATGGATTCCACAAGACCTCTGAGGGTGTCCTTCAAGTTAGCAGCAGATCCTTTAAGTCCTGCAGGTTTCGGGTTGGGCTCTGACTGTTTTTTTTTTTTTCTAGCATCTTCAACAGATGATTGGATTGATGTCTGGGGGACTCGAAATCCAAGTCAACACCTTGATTTATATGTCAGGTTTTTCAAAGCATTCCTCAATAAATTCTGCAGCGTGGCATGGCACATTATCCACCTGAAAGATGCCAGTAAAGAGATGTACTGTACATGGGCTACAACAATACTTAGGTAGATGGCTAAGTAACATCCACATGGGTGCCAGGACTCAAGGTTTGACTCTGCTGGCTTGCCTTCTTCACCAAGTGCATCCTCCCGCCATCTGTTCCCAAGCAAATGACAAACAAGCTGCCAGGCAATTCAAATGATGTCAAAGTAAGTGTGATTCACTGGACTAGATCACCTTTGTCCATTGCTCCACAATCCAGTTCTGACGCAGATGTGCCCATTGTAGGTTGTTATGGTGGTAGAGAGGGGTCAGCATGGCCATCTGACTGTGTGCTCTGACACCTTTTTTATCATAGCAGCATGCAGTTTGTGCTACAGCAGGTCTTCTGTGGGATCAGACCTTTGAGCTTCCATGACCCTGCAGCCGTTTCACCAGTGATCCTTCTTTGGGCCACTTTTGTTGGATATTAACCACTGCGTGACAACCTGTTATTTTGGAGATACTCTGGTCCAGACTTCTAGCATATCACAGCTTTGCCCTTGTTGGAGTCACTCAGATCCTTACACTTGCCCATTTTTCCTGCTTCCAACATATCAACTTCAAGAACTGTCTGCCGCCTCGTATATCCCATCCCCTTGGCAGGAAGCATGGTAATGTGATAATCAATGTTATTCACTTCCCCTGTCATTTGTTTCAATGTTGTGGCTGATTGGTGTGTAGCGTATTGTGTACTGTAAAGTGAATGTCGTTGTAATTGACTGAGCCAAAGAAGTGGATTTAATCTCAAATGAATCTTTAGAGTTGGCTAATATGAGCCACAATAAGCTACTAGTTATAACAGATGGGGTAAAAATATGCCAGCCAAACCCCTGAGTGGGCTACACTGAGCACAGCTGTGTTTTATTTTTTATAAATTCGTAATTGGAACACTGTTTTGTTTCATCTTTCCAAAATTGCTCATCAGTGTTACTAACTGATTAGTGTATCTGAAAATATACTTGGTGAAGTTTACATCAACATTGTGTTGTTTTAAGACAAGGGATAAAAATAGTGTCTAAAAAACCTGCATGTAACTGATAAGCTGTTTCCCCGCTGTTTTGTGTTTTCTCTTTTATTAATATTGCTCATTTGTTTGCTGGCAGTCCAATACAGCTTGCGAAATTTGCCGAGTCAGCTGGAAACATTAACGCAGTCAGCAGCACAGGTATTGCTCAGATTATAGCTGACTGTTTTGTTTTTCTTTGCATTTTTTGCTGCATATTTGAACTGGGCTATTACTGTTTCTGCACGGGCAAAAAAACAAAAGAAGAAAAAAAACGCTGCCATACATACACGGGGGCTTCTTTATTACTAATCAATATCGACTGAACATGATGATAGAGGTGTGAAATTGCAAACACAGCTTTGAAATCGTTTCATTAGTCTGTTTCAGTCTGTGAAATCCGAGATGTCTGCTGATATAATTTATGAATCATCCACAGATGCTGCCGCCTTGCGTGCCTATTACAGTATGCGTGTGTGTGTGTGTGTGTGTGTGTGTGTGTAGACATTAAGGCATATCCATTCAATATATGCTCATCTATTCATGTAAACACAATGCCCATCTGCGTGTGCACAGGTGTTCTAATGGACAAACAAACATGTTGTTTTTGTCACCTGCCACAATCTCTCGGCCACTCTCTCCCTCTCTCTCTGTGTCTTTCATGCCAGCATGCCAAATGCCGTCTCTGCCCATCCATCATGCAGCCTTGGACTGCTCCTCATAACAACAATCTCTGCATGGTAACTGTTACTGAGGAGAGAAAATTACCAAACCCACCGAGATACAACCTGCTAAAAATAGCTGCCATCAAAAATCCCCGCTGCTTGTTACACCCCGTCTGAGTGAATGTGTGTGTGTGTGGGTGGGTGTGAGTGTAAGGGGGTAGAGAGAGACAGGCAGAAATATGGAGAAGGGCGAGAGAGAGAGAGAAAGAGGAAGGTGATACATGACAATGAGAATGATTGACTGACAGACCGACTGACACTCTAAATGGCTGACTGATTGTATGATTGATTTACTTACCACCTCCTGTCTTTGCTAAGTAAGTAGCATAAATCAGTGCTGCAGTGAGGAGCAGCACCTCAAAATGCTTCACCGGGCCTTTGGGTATTTCTTGGCTATTTCGAGAGCGATAAAGACTTTCCTGACACACTACCTTGACCCGAACACGTGATGGCAACGCAACTTTAAAAATACATTAAAACTCCATATGGGAGTGTGTTAATGTGTATGTGTGAGCCAGAAAGTGTGAGAGAGAGAGGGAGCCAGAGAACCCAGTGGCCATGAGCTCCTTTGAAGTGCTCGTATTTGCAGATATGACCCATAGGCCAATATTGTATTTCGGTACCTGCAACCATGTTGAGCTGGAAGGAATGCTCAAATGTAATATTTTTTTGTGTGCATGTGCATGTGTGGCGTGCATGCACGTGCACGTCCATGTGTGTGTTTGTCTGTGTCCAAAACTCAACAGCCTGGCTTTAAGCTTTTCTTGCTTTACTCGCTTTCAGTGGCGGATACTGTAGGTATTAAGCTCCAAAAGCCGGTTTACTGTTGTAGAAAATAACTTAACCATTCAGCTTTGAAGGCCGACATTATGGAATTGGAAGGAATACATTCGGCTGCATTGTTATTTCAGCAGGTCAGTGCCGGTAATCAGCATTTTGGATCACAATTGTATTTTGCCGCATTGCAGAGTGACCCTGATGAAGATAAACCAAAGGGAGAAAAAAAAATTGACCCAGTGATAAGGGAATGAGGGAGCGCAATGCAAGTATTGCAAATTATTACATCAGGGTGAAGATATAATTTTTGAGAGTTCAAGTTCACTGTTTTCTTTTTTTCCCCTCTTGAAGACACACAGGGACAAACAGTCTTAGCAACAAACAGGGGTAGGAAAAATAAATTCATACAAACACACGAAACAGATTGAAGAAAGTGAGGGGTTTTTCGGCGTGGAGAGCATTTTCCCCTTTAGCCTGCTGTTAGATCCTTAGTGTCTGCTTGTGCTGTTGGAATTTTCTCTTTTACAGTCCAAGGAAGCCTTGAAAACTTCATCAAAACACCCTACCAATAAAATAGGCCTCTTCAAATGAAGTATGTCATACTAACAATTCCCCACTCCACTTTTCCTAAGCGCGCACGCCGACAAACACGCACAAACACATTTTGTCAGCAGAATATCAATACATATTGGCATGCCACTGTTGTGTCCTGCCGTCCCCACTATATTCCCTCCTCTCAGAAAAACTGCAGCATATTCTGCCAGCTGGAAGCCTTAGTGATTATTTAACTGCTCTGGGCTTAGCTTGGCAGCCCGCGAAGGGAGGATGAGGGAGGAGAGGAGACGAAAGAGGGAGGAGAAGAGAGGAATTAGCAAGGGATGAGTACGTGTGTGCGCGCGTATGTTTGCGCCAGTGTTTGTGCGTACGCGCATGTGTGTGCATATGTTTGTGGATGCTCTAAAAGCATTAATGTGCGAAAATTCACTAAGAGCATCCCTGAGCCGATTTTAGAGTGTCAGATCCGCTTCCCGGCCGTGTGCAAGCAAGTCCTCCTTCAATTGGGAATGTTAACAGTGAATCCAGCTATATGGATGAGTCCCTAACATCCTGCATGCTTTTTTTTCTCTAGAAACTCCAAAAAACATCATTTCCACCACCTCTCTAGCGCACACTTCCTGGAGGATAATTCAACAAATAATTAGCAGAGACACTGTTGTACTGGAGAGAGAGAGAACTACACAAAGGAAGCATGGCAAAAAATCCTCTCAATATGATGAGAATAGTAACAACTGCAAAGCTAAAATAAGACATTATAATCCCGCTGATATCCAGTTTATGGGTTACGCTGTTGACGCGTTATTGCTTCACCATCATGAAGAATTCTCCAGAAATGTTCCAGGGATGGGCACAATCCTAAAACATGTTGCCAAAGCATAGACATTAATAATTAATGGAGAGAAGCCCATAAAAAAGTAATGGATGTGTTACTGATAACACGTGCAAATAAAGGGAGAAATCACTTCAATACCAGAAAGAGAAAGAAGAATTCATATATACCACGGAAAGTGTAACGCCAGAGAATGTCTTGTTTGATGAGAGGCAGTAATTCTCCTGCTAGTTCTCCCAAATGAACAGCTTTAAATTTGAATAACTCTTAAAAAGTAAGGGCAAACACTTGTCAGTTTTATTTAATTTTTCTCAGATTTACAGCATGCTCAAAGGAAATTGACTTTTGTCACCACTTCTCCAGGCACAGAGCTTTGTTTTTGTCTATCTAATCATTATTTTATACGATGTGGAGCTACTTAATTTAAATAGCTAAAATGTAATCACTAAGTGTGTGTCTCGTTAACCTTTGGCGGTGAAGAGTTTTTTTTCTTTTTTTGGATTAAAGGTGGGAGTTGTTTTTGGAGTGACTGATGACTTCAGGTTTTTGAATTGGCCATGGAGTGGGACAAATCAGATCTTTGGCTACGAAGGGCTGAAAACGAGCCCCCGAGTCAAAGCCAAGTCAAGTCAGGTCCTAAAATTTGTGTTCAAAATGCAAAACAAGTTATTATATTTTTTTCTGAGCGTTGGTGTGCATTGCCAAAAGCACCTCCTGCTCGAGGGACATAATCGGCTGATTGATTCAAAGTATGGCTGGCGCCAGGAAAATGTGTTGGAAAGTGTTATTTATTCAAGTACTGTACTTTAGTGCAATTTGAAGGTGTTTTTACTTTTATTCCAAATGTTATTCCACCCCACCACTCCGCGGTTATTTAAGAACGTTAATATGTCTAGTTACATTTGAGTTACTTGTATTATTTCTGCACTGTGGTATTGCTGCTTTTACTAAAGTTAAAGGTCTGCTTTTCATTACAAGGATGGGAATAAAAAGCTTACATGCTGTACTCTTTTTGATAATATCATTTGTGAATCTCGGAGCTTGGAAAAAAATATATCAATACATTCCTTTCAATGTTCAAGGTATCGTACTTCTATATTGATTTCTCTCTCATCCTGTAATTGTCTTCATTGTTTTGATCATGTTCAGAATGATTTCATTACTCTATGAATGTGGGATAATGGAATGAATCAAAGCGTGTGCATCAGATAGTTTAGTGATATTGATGACACTGATGCAAGTTTCTAGAAATATTTGTACAAGGAAACATTTACACATAAATCTACAAATATAGGTGATGTACTTGAACAACACCGGAAGAAAAAAACTACACCGTTTTTAATCATTTATCTGACAAATCGATAGATGTAATAGCCTTCTACAGAGATTCCTCGCCTCAAAAGCTGCTGGTGCCCCCTTTAAGCACAAATAACGTCTTGTAGGCGTTTTGCATAATTCTCCACCAGTTTCTGACATCAGCTTGCTTTTCTTCATTTGAAAGAGGGTTTTCTTGTATGTGCCGCATGTTTAAAATCCCCTCCACAGCATTTCAGAGGGATTCAAATCTGGGCTTTGACTGGGAAATTCCCAATCTCTCCATTTCTTCTTTATGAGCCATCCTTTTGTGGATTTTGTACTGTTCTTGGAATCATTATCCCGCTGAACAGACGGATGACCTCACATTATCTTCAAGTGCTCTTTGATACGATGCAGCGTTCATAGTTGAATCAATGGCTGCCAGCGGTCGGCTCCCTGAGACAGCAAAAGCAAGCCCAGACCATAACTTTTTCACAACCAGTGCTTTACAACTGGATCTTCTTCTAAACATGCCTACTGTTACTGTGGCCAAACACCTCTATCTTTGACTCATCTGTCCAGAGCACATTATTCCAAAAGGCCTGATATGTTCACTGGCAAAATAGTAGTTTTGCTCTAATGTTCTTTTCGGACGATAGATGCTTTTTTCCCTGGCATGCCACCAGTGCGGGTCAGATTTGTTCAACCTCTTCCTGATTGTGGACAAAGCACTTTCAAACCAACAGTTGCCTGCAGATCATGGGAGGGAAATGTTGGAGTCTGGGCTGAATTTGCTGCAGTCCTGGAATAAATGAAGCTGTTTTAATTCCACGTTCAGAATGACTTTCCTGACAGTGGAATGAATTATTTCAAATCATTTGGAGATTGTTTCAAAATATCTTCCCAGCATCACATGAATCCACAACCTTTTTTGTTTTTTTTGCTGAAGGCTTTAGAAAGCTCTTTCAATCTTGGTGTGACGACACCACCCAATACAGAAACAAACAACAACAACAAAATAACTTTAAAAAGTGTCAGAGGTATAAATGAGAACATTGACCTGTCACTATAGCGTTTCTCATCATAGGCGCCTGTTATTGTAACTTAGTCTATGTTAATTTTATGGATCTGAAGGTGTGATGAATTTGATGTGACATGTAAATGACTAAAATGATAATGGAAGCGCCATTTGTTTGAGTACTCTCATTAATAGGCACAGTTTCAAAGAGGATCTTGCACACTGTTCATTTTTTCACGTCTGTATACGACGCAGGTAAGCGTCTGTGTCTATACGTAAGAGCTGTTGTCACCCTGCTAACAATGAGCAACATTGTGGTACAGAAAATAAGGTGAAATCATCTCACATCTGTGCATCTCACAATGCAAACATCCTTCAGGTTAGGACAATATCAGCAAATGTGCTTTGCTTTGTTTTTCCTTAAAAGCCATTATGCATCAAATCTGTGTATTTATCCTAATGAGGCATAATGTGAGTAGAGCATAAGCACACAAGTCAGACAAAAAAAGGAGAAAGTGAGCACTAGTCTGCAAAAAAAGCTACTAAATTATAGCCTTACACCACCAGGAATATGAGGGAGCATGTGTGTGTGTGCATTTGTTGGGTTGTGCTATACTTACAAGGACCGGCATTTGACATCCCTTTGTTCTTGTGAGTGTATTTTGGAATTGAAGGACTTTGTGTTGGCCGGTCCTCACAGCGAACCGTCAGAGCTGATTTTAGGGTTAGTGGTGAACCTCAAAGGAACGAACGCTCTGTGTTCTCGAAATTCACAAAAAAAACACAGTGTGTGTGTTTATTTTCCTTTGCATGGGTGTGTATGCTTGTGTCTGAAGACTGAAAAGCAGTAAATAGAACATTTTAACCTCAGTGGGAATGTCTGTAAGTACCTTCTTGCTGATTCAGGACCACTGAGTAAAGATGTTGTTGTTGTCTGCGTTGAGCATGTGTGTGTGTGTGTGTGTGTGTGTGTGTGTGTGTGTGTTGGCACCTGCGTATATGCAAGTGTGTATTTGTGTCAGAACAGCCTCAGAGGAGGCTGGGCTTTGAACTTTGCAGCTCAGACTGCATTTGTGACACGCATGCATGCATTTTTTTTGTATATGAGAGTGCACAAGGGGGGGAGTGGTGAGCTAAAAACAACAAGCATTCCTTTGACACACATAAACATGTGTGTTTATGCTTCAATGAAGCATTTAACAAAGTACATGCACAGGAAAATGTAACTTTGCTGAATCAACAATGTGCAAAAAAGGAGTCCCATCGCTTGCTTCCATTGGCTCTTTTTCCTCTTGCTGTCTCAAAAGCCTCATTCATATTCAAAATCACTCATAACTGAATTTTACTCACCAGATATCATGCAGCTGTGATAAGTGCACTATTTTACAATATAATGACTTCCCATCTAAGGTCAGCGGTCATCATTATGATTTTATATCATGTAACCATGAGGACCTTGTATATACAGATCACATCCTGATGACCATAATATAGAATATTAGAATATGCCCATAACCTTTTTATACAATCTCTTACTGGACTTTATGACCCCAGGCAATATTAAAAGTCAAATTATTCTCAGGAGCTTAAAAAAAAAAAAAAAAAAAGACCAAGCAGTTAATTCTACCATGAAGTCAGTATTTGCCATATAGACAGGCAGGCACCCAGATGAAAAGTTACGTAGTCGCACAGGTAGAAAGAGATGAACCCACCAACACTTCATTTAAATCTGCACTCTGATTTGATTCCTTTCCGCATGGTCCATTATTTTTTTCCTTTCGTTGCTTCCAGCTTCTTTAATGAGTGTCTTCATTCTGTATGTTACTGTCTGACGCAGTGCTCCAAGCGACAGATATCTTTACACTCCAGTACACATTATGGAGCCAACGCCCTCTGTTCTCGTTCACTCTCATTCCTCACTTTCTCCGGCACTTGCCAAGTCCATGTCTGTCCAATTTGCGGAGCACTTTAAGTGATACGTTGCCGTCTCTCGCCACTGTTCAATATTTCCCTCTAAGTGAGACTCTCTTCTGACGCCCACTACACCTTCTCTCCTCTCTGTCGACTTCATCTTAATTTTTACCATTCTGCATATCTTCTCTTAGTCCTTTGTGGCTATATTCTTATGAAACGTACTCAGACTAAAGTCATATTGGGAATGCCTGTGCACATTTGCATAAAACTTTTGAGTTTTGAAGTTTTGTGTCTTTACTTCAGTTTTGAACTTCTGAACGCTGCAGGAAACATGTCAAAATGATTCCAATGTAGCAAAAGTGCTCCAGCAGGACTATATAAGATGCTATGGTAGGTTAGGTTACCATTATAGTTTGTGTTTTTCTAGTTATTAAAAATGTCCGAAAAGGTCAGCTGGAAAGAAAGTCTGTAAGTGAGGAGTAGAAACTCGTGAAACATACAGTAGCCTATGTATGTGCACCAGAGAAAACAGCATTTATACCTGAGAAGAATGATTGATTGAAGAAATATTGAAAATGAACTTTTTGACTGAAGTGACATATTTATATAATTTTGATGAGAGAAATCTGATTCCTCTGAGACTCATGCAGAAAAACACCCATAATAGCCTCTATGATGTTTTTTTTTTCCATGTAGCGGAGGTAGCACAAAGGATTTCTGGGGGATTTAAAGCAATGCATTTTGGTATGTATATGCAAATGAGCTAACAGTGTTTTGGAAATACCTTGTTTGAGGAGTTAAGTAAACAATCCATTGGACATGAGTCAATAGAACTTATGATTTTGGGGGTTCTAAAAGTAAAAATTAAACTTGGAATACGCAAACTTACCTAATTAGAGAGAAAAAGTGAAAAGTGTATTCAATACGACTTACTGTGAGGTTTTACAGTACAGACAGTAAAGTAAACACAGAGTGAAAATGATTTATTCCAGTCAATAGAACTTTCTGTCTCTGCAGTCACATTAACATTTAAAGTTAAGAGGACTGACTCACTTTCAATGAAAAAAAAGAGACTTACTTAATTTATTGGCACGATTTAAAATTTTAATTTAAATGCTGATAAATACAGTTTCTGGAGCCTGACAGTTTGTAATTCTTATTTATACCAAAGAATAGAGTTGCAGTTTCACAGCACATTGTCCCTCTAAACATCAATGAAAGCAATTGCAATGTGTACTCAAGAACAAAATGATATTCACACAAAGGCTTTTTTTCCCCTAAAGTTTAAGGAAATTTTTTGTGACTCAGTTTGTTGTAGAAATTCATTAAGCTGCTATCAGCAATATTCATGATAATAACAGTGAATTACATTACTGACGTAATCCTGATGTTGAAATCTGTATTTAGGAAGTTTAAGTGGAAAGTGTTTGCTAAAAGTTATATACAATAACAACTTTACAGTTGTGTTCACATCTGCTGCTCTGAAGTTGCCAAAATTAAAAATAAATAACTAAATAAATAAATAATTCTTCCATCTGGACAGAGTAGGAAAAGACAAAATCACGTCTGACCAACTCATTAAGTTCAGACTAAAGGCTTGTTCCCACTGCAAGTGTCATTTGTCACAGATAGTCATGTATAAATTAAAAAACAACTGCAGCCAATGAGACTGTTTGAGATCCTTTAAATGCATGCAGCTTGTAATGTTAGGACATCAAAATCTAGTATTCGTCCTCACTGGAAGGAGCATTGACTTTTGAAGGCCTTTCCAGGGCGAAAATTGTTGGTTGTGTTACATGAGCCACAACATAGTGACTTATTTAATCTGAACGTGCAACATGCTGGATGCTCTTCTACATCCACGTACTACTGCTCATGTTTGTAGCTAAACTCTCCATCTTGTTCTGTCTTTCACTTCGCAAAAGTAATGCAAACAGGTGAATTTCTTATGACACCTTCAGTGTAAACAGTTTTGCAGTGTTACAGAAAGAACAAAGAATTTAGTTCCCAAGACAAACCTAAGAGTAACCCCGCCCCCTAAAAGGTCCCTTCTGTCAGCTGGTCCTGAGATGTACCGATCAGGAAAAACCCAACAGTGATCAGCCTCAACCGGTGTCAACCAAATTATTATATTAACAAAACACTAAAGGAGTCTGTCCAAAATGAAACACACAATTCATTGCTGTGTGGCCGCGAAGCACAAATATCAAATGGCAGAATAGCTCTTAAATGCAATGCAGAGACAGATGCTGATCAAATACAGACCACAACGTGGCCATAAACAAGTAGTCATGGGTACCAGCAGAAGAAAGAGTTCCTGCTTGGGAAGTGAAGAAGAGAAGAAAATATACTCCTTCCTCAAATGTGACAAATACAATGACATAAAAGAGGAATGCTTTAAAAAGTTTTACTTCTTAATCTCAAACTTCACAGTACTTGACAACAATGAGTAGCTACAGATTCTGTTAGGAGAGGGACAGGCAGCACCAAACTGCACAACATGTGATTGCAATTGTATTATTTAATTACACCTTCCTCAATGCTTCTTTTCAGAATTGTTCTGATATTTATGCAAATAAAGCATATTGAATTGTGAATTATGTTATTTGTCTCACTTTCCTTGTAGTGTGTCATCAGGATAGACCATACAAGCTGAGGAACACTGTCATTCATGCTGCAAAAAAAAGGTGTTTTTGAGCAGTGGTTGAAGTAAAATACTACTTTGAATAAATCTCACTCATCTTCCTGCTTTGAAGGCAATTTGCGGATTCTACCAATTCAAAATTACACTGTGTCCCTTTTAAACTGGTATTCAAATCTCAGCGAAAGTGTGAAATGTATGTTCACTTCTTCTTAAGCATTGTGTATTTGACGTTCTTCAGATTGCAGTGTTCTTTAAGTATTTTTACAGAATAAAGACAAGGGAAGCTCCAATACGAGTCATGGAATCTACCAACAGAATGTTCCTAGGTAACACACACTTCAAGTTTTGTGGGTTAGTTTGTATTGCTTTCACTAGTGGACAGGCAAGGCTGGCATTTTTTGTGTTGGCAAGAGTATTGTGGGACTTTAACTAGTAAAGGAGCACTGTTATAGAGACTTTATTAGGCTTTCCGATTTCAGGAAAAAGCAGAGTGGGACTGCTGGGATAAAGCAGTCCCACTCTGCTGTAAAACATCAGATGGCCGTTATTGTGGCTTAATTTTTGCAATTCTGTGACACAACATACACCAATCAAGCATAGTATTATGACCACCTGCCTAATATTGTGTTGGTCCCCCTCATGTGCTCAAAAATGCTCTGAACCATTGGGCATGGACAAGAGGACCTCTCAGGGCGTCCTATGGGGTCTGGAACCAGGACGTTGGCAGTGGATCCTTTGGGTACTCTGGTTTGTGCAGTGGGGCCTCTGTGAATCCAACTTGTTCCACTGCATCCTGTTGATGCTTGATCAGAATGGGGTGTAAGAAGTTTGGAGGTCAAATCAACATCTTGGGTGATTGTCATGCTTCTCAACATGTTCCTAATAGTTTGATGTTTTTTCCATGTGGTGGGGTGCATTTTCCTGCGGGGGTAGACCAGTGACATTTGGGATTTCCATTTGCATGAGGGAGTGTGCTTGTTGTGGAACACCACATAGTTACAATATGATCAATGTTATTCACTTCACCTGTCACTGGTCATGACGATGTGGCTGATCGATGTATGTAAATATAGATTTGGGCATAGGATTGTGCTGATGCCAATTATTTCAAAATTCCTGTGATTTTAGGATCATGATTGGGACGTTCCTAGAAATAACAGTAAGTCAAATCACATGGTTACCAATACACATTTGGATTAAGTAAATATTTAGGCTGGAAACATTGGAAACTTCAAGTTGACTCTCTTTAAAATGAAGAGGCAGCAATGTTCCTTTGAGCTGAAGATCTTACCTAAACCAGTGGAATTATTATTATTACATGTTAACTAAAATATAAATAATTGCACACTACTAGTTAAAGCAGTTACTTCAAGTTGAGCCAGTAGTTCTGTTTTTTCACTGCATTTTGAGTCATGCTTCAGGCCACATGACAAACTGAAGTCCAATATTTACTCTCCTTTAGCTCTGTTTCACTCTCTGCCAACCCTTGAAAAATAACTGCTTGGCTGCTGTTCAACTTCAGTGCCTAACTTTGTCCGCCTTGTTTGATGCTGGGCAGGTAGTGTTTTGACAGGTAGACTTATTTTTCTTTTTCTTTTTTTGGCACACTGGAGTAATTATTCTCCATTGTTTTGTTACTATGTGTGCCCTCTTTCACATTGCACACTAAGTTTGATTGAGAATTGATATAACAGTGGATGATTAGTGAAGCTTTAAGCAATATAATCTGGATTCAACTGGCTTTTCATTCACTGAATCATTCAATAAGACGTGACAAAATGGTGCATTTTTTTCTTTATTCTGGCCTTACATTCACTCCTTTTTCATCTTCCTCCATTTTGTCCTCCCCCTGTCATTATTCGTCTCCTCTCTTCTTGTTTATTAGTCTGTGGCCTCAGGGTCAGTTTGGTCTGCCTGTCCTTCCATTCCTTATTTCCTGCTCTGTTGTTTGCCCCTACCTGTCATTCCCCTTTTAAAAAAAAAAATCTCCCTCCACATGGTCATTTCCTTCTGTATTTTTCTCCGTCTCGTCGGGTCCTCATCGCTTCTGTACTTAGACATATTCTCTCTTTGTCTCGGCGTCTTTCTCTTCTTCCTGTCTTGCTGAACTCCTTCACCCCCACCACCACCACCCCACCACCCCCAGCATGTACGATCCCAATTTGTTTCTTCACTCAATTCATGGCCCCTTCACCCCCATCTCCTCACAGTCTGCACACACATTTGAGTGCATACACTTCTCTGTGTTGTGTCGATTAGTCAGAGTTGAAGGCCTGGAGTCTCTCGCTGATGGACACATTTGTCTGCTCAGCAATCTGCTGCTATGCCAGAAGGAAGGCACACACACACACACACACACACACACACACACACATACCCAAATCCATGCATGTACACATAAGCATACACAGAGATGCACACACCACACACAGTTTGTCAATATATGCACCTATGTCGAAGAGGAAACCACCTTTACTAATGCCTGAGGTAACCTACTTTTGTTATCGCTGGGTTGTGATTCATGTGTTTCCACACACAAACATACACAGAAACATACACAAACCTACACAGGGACACACAGGGACACACACCAGCCTGTACACACACGGAGTATGGATCGATATACAGTGTGGCTGGTAGTGAGTTTCAACACAGAGGTTGTTATCCCTGAAATCTTGTTCTAAACTATGATCTAGATTTTTTTAAAAATGTAAAATGCCTGTCAAAGACCATCACGGCTATTAATGTTGCAAACCGAAACATTAAAATATTCCTCTACAAAGACTTAAAAGATAAGATAAGAAGAAGAATAATTTGCATAAGCTCTTTGTTTTAAGATGGAGGGAAATCCGCGCTGCTACGCGAGGTGAAGGAGATTGAGTTTCACATTGGAAATGATCTGCAAATATTTGTTAGAGAATATTCACTGATGAGAAACACAATTCCCTGATTTAAATCAGGCATTAAATAGAAAATAAATAAATCAGTTAACACTGAAACTTTCCAATAAAATTTGTAGCAGGTGCAGGTAAAAGTGTTCAGTGAGTAGATGAAAAAAAAATTACCATGAAATAGATAATTAAACAGGGTACTTATAGTGAATATATAAATAAACCAAAAATTGTGAATGTAATAACTAAACCTTTAGTTAGGAATTTCTATTTTGGATTTCCCTTTATTCATCCCACATTATCATATTTTTTTCCCAAATGAAACTTAAATTTACAATATACATTTTTATGACAGTGGTGATGACTCCAGTCAGCTCACAGCCACCTTTCAGCCAATCACACATGGCCTACCTCTCTTAAAGTTACTTCTGGAGTTTTAACTACTACTCGTGCTTTAGTGCAGTGTTTTATTTTGTTTGTGTCATGCATGCACACAAGGAAGCATGGCCATATGCTCAAGGATGTGGGTGTTCATTCTAAATCTCACACTGCCATTGGTTTAAACTTTACTCTGTAGATCGACAAGCAGTAGTGGTAACATGCAAGGAGCCATATAGTTAACTGCCAGAATCAAACCAAATATGCCATTGTGAGCTCACTGTGAGTGGGATTACTGTGGGACAGTGTGCACAGGGCAAACTTACACCGATTCTATACGGTTACGCATTGGTTAGAGTAGTTTTGCTTTGTGGGTTTCCATGAAGATTAGCTTTGGCCCTCATGTGGCGCCACAGTGGGCACCATTACTGAACAGTCAACACCAAGTCCAAAGAGGGAGCATAGTGTGGGCATGCTGCCAGTCAACAATGGGGGCCATTTAGGGTACATGGTGTAGGAAGCCCACCCTCAGCTCCCACTATAGGCTGTCACACTGGGGCGCCACTTGGGCCCCACGAGGCTCACATATTTCATGCCATAACCGGACACATAGTGGGAGGCCCACTGCAGGCTCAATTTTATGCCCACAGTGGCCCCACATGTGCCCCAAAGGGGTATGTTTGCAGGGAAAGTAAACAAGAAAATTGCTAGCTGGTAAATATGGATGAAAAAAATTCTAAATGAAAATATAAAGAAAACTTTTTGAAACCTGTGACATTCGTATTCTATCCAACAATCTAATGCTTTTTCCAGTGTGTCATTCAACCAGTGGTTAATATATTTATCTACTCTTCATAACTGTTAGTTTAATTCGATACACCATGTATGTTTTACAGTTATGGGTATGGCTATCCATCATGTCACATATACATAACTAAAATATTCCTTTATTTAGCATTTTTATCATTTGTATTATGTTATTCTGCAAGATCTCTTATTTAAAATGAAATTCTAATTTTCTCAACTCATTAGTTCTAATCAAATGCATGGTAATTGGGTAACAAGTCTGCTACCTCGCAGTTTTCGCCACTACCTTCTTTGCAAATTGCAACACTTCTTTATGTGTTACGACCCCCATTATGTGAAGTGCTAGTGTTAATACCAGCAATTTCAAAGACAGTTTGGATGCTGAAGTTATTCCTAAGGACGGATATGTAATTCTTTGGAATGCACAGGCTTCTCTGTGGCTGCATTTGCCAACACTGTCTTTGCAAGGTTCTTGATGACAGAAAGTCTGGAGAAGTGGGATGAGGATTATGAGTTTGCTGCAAGTGATGAATCAGATTAATATGAGCAGAACTTCCCCATTAATATGACAATGTGCTCTCAGAGGGTCGTGAGCCTTGAACTGCACAACAGGGGCAACCAGACACAGTTCTGGTTTCACACTGCCGCTGATATTTGGTATTAATGTACTAATAAGCTTCTGTTTGATAGGTGTCAGTCGGCTAATTGAGCAATTTCCTCTGTGTGTAGCACATGCAAATGTCAACTGCACTGTGTTACACTGGGTACACTGGAAAAAAAGATATTATTTTGTCATCCATAATTTCATAATGAGAAAAAATAAATTGGTAAAAAAAAATGTGGGTGTTTTGTTGTTAATACTATGTAAAACCCTAATCTATGCTGCATAGGACATATACACCAATCAGGCATAACATTATGACCACCTGCCTAATATTGTGTTGGTCCCCCTAATGTGCTCAGAAATGCTCTGAACCATTGGGCATGGACAAGAGGACCTCTCAGGGTGTCCTATGGGGTCTGGCACCACGATTTTGGCACTGGATCCTTTGTGTGCTCTGGCTGTGCAGTGGGGTCTCTGTCGATCCAATTTGTTTCACTGCATCCTGTTGATGCTTGATCACAATGGGGTTTTGGAAGTTTGGAGGTCAAATCAACATGTTGGGCCACCATCAAGTTCTTTAACATGTTCCTAATGGTTTGATGTTTTTTCCATGTGGTGGGGTGCATTTTCCTGCAGAGGCAGGCCAGTGACATTTGGGATTTCCATGTGCATGAGGGAGTGTGCTTGCTGTGGGACAATGTTTCTTTGGGTGTCTAAGTCTCATCAACATGGATGCCAGATCCAGGGTTTTCCAGCAGAACATCACATAGTACCAATATGATCAATGTTATTCACTTCACCTGTCAGTGGTCATAATGTTGTGACTGACTGGGGTATATGAATATATGGTGCATTTGAAGGTTAATAAAGTCTCAAGGTACATAATTGGCTTAAAGGTAAAACAGTTAATTAACAGCAATAACACTGTACTACATAAAATCTTCACTATGCAACGTGATAACTTTTAGACCATTATTCATGCGATTCTTTATTTCTTAACGTCTCTTTTAAATCTGATGCTGAACACTTCAGAGCTCCATAGCAACAGAACAGTGCTGTTGGTCTCTCCATTTCCCTTTGAGGATTCTTTTCAGACTCTTAAAAAAACAGGCCCCTTTGTAGCAGCTTGGGAGCTGGGGATGGTCTGGCAACAAGTCATATGAGACACATTATTATACTCTCCTATACCTGCTCAATTTTACAACATTTGAGAAAGAATATATTGCAGCAGCAATGGCAGCACTAGTGAAAGACGGAGGCAAGATGGGAGACTTTTTGATAGCTACCACCGTGTGCTGATACACCCATGATGTCTCTTGGGAGTCCACATTTGCGGTGTAGTTGAATAGTTAAAATAACACACAAGAAACAGGCGTGCTCCAGCTGTTTCTTATTGACAAGCTTCCCTATCATTTCTCGTGGAAGTCAGTTGGGGAAGAGATGATTTGGAATAGTGAAATAAAGCAGAAAGAAAAAAAAAATAAGAAGGGAAGGGGAAAATCAAACACCCTGGCTGTGGGTGATGAACGTCTGCTGTGGTTGTACGTCTCCTTCAGTCCATCCCAGGAGGAGAGGAGGGATGAGAGGAGCAGAGCAGGAAGAGGAGGTTTGTCTGAATCAACATGTTTTTTAAGAGGGATCCGAGAAAAACTGGGACAGTGGTGGCATCGCTGATGTCCCTGGGCTCAGTGCGCTACAAACACAGGACACACACACATACACAAAAGTGCGAACAAACACACATTTACACACGGAGAGATTCTTGTGCCCTTGGGGAGCCCCGCTTTCAAAGTGCTTTCAAATGGCGCTGTGCAAAATCTCCATACATTATAGTCAGAATTTATATAAAAAGGCTGTATTTGCATAAATGTAGTCACATAAGGGACCAAACACAGCAGAGAGAATATTCAGTCGAGTTGACTCGTTAGTCTGTCTGACACACACACACACACCTAGACTTGCAAACATACATGTAAAAGCACTATTTGCATGTATAATCACATATCCCCTAACACAGATAGCCATAATTAGAGGCAAAATCAATTGATGCTATGACTCACACATGAACATAGCATGGTGACAGAATACCTTGACTGGTGTCTGAGTGCTTGAAAAGGGATCCTAGGTCAAAATCAGGTCTATTAGGTGCCTGATTGCATTAAATATGCAAATAAGGCCCAGCTGGAGCCAATCCCATCACACCTGTGGGTCCTCCAGGTCCTGCAGTGCCAAACTGAAGAAGCGTGATTTTAATGATGTGCTCCAGTATGAAGAAGACTCTCATTCATTACGGCTAATCTGCAAACATGTGTTTTTTTTTTTTAATAAAGTACATTAGTGCTATTTTTAGCTAAAAGAAAAGCCTCTGGAGGAATACCTGGAGAGCGCAAATAGCTGCTTTTAATCTTAACTAAATGGATTTCAAGAAAAAAATGGTTGGTGGTGTTTTGTGTGCATTTTGGGAATGCAGTTTTAAAAATGAGCTTTTTAGGAGAGTAAGAACCAGTTGTGCATACACAGACGCAATGTCTTATAGCTACAAATAAGACACAGTGAATGTGTCTTATTTGTAGCTATGAGACATTGCAACATTCCCGATTTTTTTCTATTTTGTTTAGTTGCATATATTAGTACATACACTGGCAAAAGACATACAGTAAAGTGAGGAAAGATCCGTTAACGGTGCTGCACTGTCAGTATGCTTAACCATATTTATTAATTTATTATGTATTCTCATATGTTTCTTGACATGTTATAATAATGAATGTCAAATGGAGTGCTCTAAGATGACAGCATTTGTAAGAACACAGTATTAATATCTAATTATAGCAAATGCTGTAAAGTTAGAGCAAACACACATACTCAGATAATAGCTAATATGCCTTTAATTTAACTGACATTTCTATAACTCACATCATGTTATTCTGCAAGATCTGTAATTTGAAATGGAATTCTCATTTACTCACTTTGTATCAATTCTGATTAAATGTGTGTTAATTGGGTAGCACATCGGCTACCTCACTACCTTCTTTGCATGTTCCAACACTTCTTTGTATGTTGCCAGCACCAATAATATGAAACTGAAGTCAGAATCATGTATAGATGAGCTTTGCTTGCATGCTAACAAGTATGCTAATAAGATGGAAACCCACTCTGCAAAAGCTTTGTCCCACAGCACCACTGGTGATCAAAAATTCACAGGGAGCCTTTAAAGTCAGTAAAAAAAAAAACATCTCAGGGCACTGTTTGTGAAATACAGTTGTTGTCTTTTTTTCTTGCTGCCATGTTTAACACAGTAACTCAAACTGAACAAATCAATACAAGGAGAAAACACTACTTCCATTGCACATTTATTATATACTGAACACAAACCTTAATATTTCATCTGTACACTGGCTTGCTACATACAGCATGTAAAACTCTGTAATAACTCAAGTTGTTTGAACGTCAGATGCTAGTAACATTCCATATGTTTCACTGAAACTGAAACATGATTTCTGTTGCTTTTCTCTTTCAGTGTCCCTCTAAAGGATTTCTGTAACACGATCATGCATTGATGTAACAGCATGAATAACTAATGTAATGAGCATTTGGACTGGTATTGAGAAATGTCCAGTGCACACAATGAATTATGTAGATCCAATGGGAGGAGGAAAAAAAATGACACCGGTCCTTCTCTGTCTCACTGTGTAAACCGTGTGGACCTACATCCCCACATACAATCATATCATCAGCTCGACACCAGCCAGGCTTGAAATGGAGCCTGTTTTCCTCGCTCTCCTCTATTCTTTTAGATGAGTTGCATGGGTCTGCTTATAGTGAGTGTGAAATGAGCTGAGCTAAAGTGGTTTTGCTAGGGCAGTTATGCCTGAACCACAGAAGAGGAAATGAATGGCTCTGTGTTTTACTTGACTGGCTGGCGATAGGAAATACTGTTGGACATGGAGAGGAGAGGTTGCATTCAGGCAGATGTGCATGTGTGAATATATGATTAAAGCAAATAATATGTGACTTGACATCAATGTCTCAATTGCACTGTCACTCAGGGTATCTCTAACACCTAACGACACTGTCCGTGCAATGCATCAGCGGCACAGCAGTACAGGGCTTAAGGTCCTCATCCATAAGAAGCAACATACAGAGCCTAAAAGCCAATACACAGAGATGGGATTAGTGTATAGGGGACACAAAAGGATTAAATGCAGGAAAGGGTGCTTGTGAAGCAAACAACTGCAGCATATGCTGAAATAAAATTAAACTATAGGCTACATGCTAGCATCTTTCTAAGGCTGTAGGAACAGAAAGTACAAGCAAGGATAATGGGAATTTCAGTACTTTTGGAGGTATTTGGTCAAATAATCCGGTTTAACCTGATAATAGTATTAGATGACTGGTTAAGGGATCAGCAAAGCTAATACAATTCATCCTGAGGAGAACACAAATGTATGTGTCAAATCCCATGGCTATTCAATAGTCAGTCAAGGTCTTTTACTGCAAATGACAAATGTCAACTTCATGGTGTCACTTGAGGTAAAATCACAAGATCACCCAAGTCATAGAGAATCATCCTCTGGCAGACACAAAAGTCTGTGCAAACAAACAAACAAACAAAAAAACAAACAAATAAATAAATAAAATCCATCTAATGGTTGAAATATTTTAGTCTGAACCAAAGAGATAAGACCAATTGACTGGCAATTCCACCCTTAGAACTGCTCCCTGACTGCTAGTGTAGCTAAAAATATCAATTTCATCAAATGCCTCCTTAGAGGCATAAATGATTCCTTCATAAAGAAGCACAAATGGAAATTGAAAAGAAAATTCATCACAGATACTCGTAAATGAACACAGAATCATATGAGCATAATTATGGGACATACTGCATCCAAGTCCCTCTTGCTGTAGCTCAGAGCGATGCCATGTGCTTTCAAAGGTCACAGTCATCTGACGGGAGGATTTTAACAGGAAGGCAGCAGATGTAAACAGAGTACTGGTCATTCAATATGAGGAGCTACTTTGATTTAGCAGATGAATATTTTGTGCATTACAGTGCACCGAAATGACGCATAATGTGTGCAAATTGATAAATGAAGGGGCTTGTTTGTCAGGGGGAAAAACGTTCTCTATTAAACAATGGGCTTATGTATGTGGAAGCCGACAAGGGAGAGTGTTGATGTCTCAGCCAGTGTTGCTGAAATAATAAGATACAGAATGAACTAAACTACAGCAAACCCAGCAGATTCAGAACTGTGTACTGCCTTTGTGTGTCTAAACCTGATTAAACAGTCAACCAATTTCCAGTCAAATTGAAGAGGAAACTATCCAGATGCATATTACATTTTATTTAACCTTTGGCAGAAACAACTGAACAGTTGTCCCAGGCACTAATTCACATACCCCATGTAACTGAATCAGTGTTATAAAGACTCTAATTCATTCATGCAGTTGGAAACATCTGAGGCTAGACCGTCAGTCTGCATCCATGAAAAGTTAAAATCTTCGCCCCACAGAGAGTAGAATGGAATATTTTGAATGCAAAAAAATAGATTTCATTATGAAAAATCGGTACAGAGCAAATAGTAATGTACCTACAATTGCAACCAAACTGTTATTCATTAGCATACAAAAAAGCTGTTGCAGAAAGAGTGGATATTTTTCTGTGAATTGTAAAGTAAAACAAAATCTAACCAAAACAGATACATACTAAATAATTACATTTAAAGGGGAAAAACACTACTATTCAACATGACAATCTGTAATGGTGACTATGCTTGTGCAAGAAAGAGGAAATGTGACTCAAAATAAAACATAACCTATTATGAGAGCACCTACTCCCAACAGCCTGATAATGCCTTTCAAACAAACCTCAGTTTACATAAACCAATTGTAATGCTTTGCGTTGACTCCAACACAACTACTATTTACTATTAATCTGCATTTATCTATAAACACAGCATAATTCATACCTCACTTATGATCATGGTAGTGACCAAACAAATGGGGATGGACATACAGCATCCAAAACGAGTTCCCTCCTTAGAGATAGAGCAAGAAGCTTTGACATCTAGAGGGAGCTCAGTCAGGCATCTGTTCAGGATGCCTCCTGAGCTCTCTCCTTTGGAGGTTTTTTGGCATGCTCAACTGGGAGGAGACCCCAGGGAAGATCCAGAACTTGATGTAGGGATTACATAACTAATTTGGCCTGGGAACACATTGGGATATCCCAGGAAGAACTGGAAAATGTTGCTGGGAAGAGAGATGGATGGATGGATGGATGGATGGATGGATGGATGGATGGATGGATGGATGGATGGATGGATGGATGGATGGATGGATGGATGGATGGATGGATGGATGGATGGATGGATGGATGGATGGATGGATGGATTTCTCTTCAACAGAGGTAAACAAATATTACAGAAATATCTTGAAAGGCATTGCTTTGTAGGGGTTGTTACGTTTCGCTAGTCATATAGAGAGCTGGAGAGATGAAGCACTGTCTGCAGCGGGTTAACACTGAAGAGACTCAAATTAGTTCTTGGTACACGTCTGGCATTACTCATTCCTGCACAGATTTTCCAGCTTTTTCATCAACAAGTCCGACATTTGTTCCATAAAGGTTGATTATGTAACCACAAGTTTTTTAAATTTGCAAACACTTCTTGCACACATTTTGTAGGTACACACAGGCTCAGAAATGTAAAGAATGTGAGTGCAGCCTAGCAAGGAGGTGTTTGGTTTGACAGCTGGTTGCCACAGATCCAAAGATTAGCTATTTCACTGGTTTGCTACAATAGATACCCAGGGTGAAAAATACCAGGATCGCTTTTTAGATTACACAGGCTCTTTCTCCTTTATATCCATTACATTGACAATCCCAATGTATCAGCCCTTATTTCCCTATGCCTGATACTTCCCACTATAGAAAGGATATTTGATGTCCCATACGTGCTGGTACTCTGTAGATATGTGTGTGTTTGTGTGTCACTGTGTGTGCAGCGGTTGGTCAGCGAGGTAATGTAGGGGTTTGTCCTGGAGGTCTGAAGGGGGATGCAGGTGGCACGCTCCGCCATCTGCCGTGCCACCGTATTAGGACAGTATCTCACCACCTGCTCAGTTGAGTTCAAAACGCACACATACATACAAACATCTACTCACGCACATGGCCACACATGGGTGTACAAAAAACAAAGAAAAAGAAACAAAAAAAAAAATGTACAGAAGCCTGGAGAGCATAGATGAATTATCCTCCTCATCAGCCTTACACAGAAACCTGGAGGTCCAGACCTGGAGACAGTGACCATACATCTGACCACATGGCCCAAGGATACACATGTGTGCATGTGTGAGTCCACCCACACATGCACACACATACTGTTCTTTATATCCCTGTTTTTCCCCATATCTAATTCTGTGCATTCTAAATGTGCATATTTGAATATCAGTGCTTTGAAGAAAAGAAAAAAAAAAGCATTCTCCTCTATCTCCAACCCCAACCACCTCATTCTTGGCCTCCACAGCACACAGATAATAAACAACATCAAAATCCTGACATGTGGGTGCTTATTTGTGGGTGTATGGTTGTGTGCCACCACAATGTCACCGTATTAACCATATCAGAAGTACAATGAGTAAATAGGTCAACTAGAAACCCCTTAGTGCCAATTTAGAGACTGATGAAAGGGCGTAGGAAGGCATATATCATTATAAACCTTATTAAACGGGCCTGCGTCTGTCCCAGAGGCTAGAGCAACAATGCTGTAAAAATGTTATCGATGTGGTCGTGATATGTGCCACGGCGCTCATTATGCATGCGATGATAAGTAGCCCAGTTGCTGACACATTTAGGATTTAGGTGTATTTTATGCCCGCTTCTGTTATCATACAGTGTAGTTTGTATTTAATGGCCTCCGACGGCCCCCTGCATTTAACACATCATTGTTAGGACACAGATAAACATGTTCATGGCGAAAAAAAAAAGTCTCTTTGTGTTTGTTCATTCTGCCGGAATTGTTTTAAGGGCATCAAGTGTTAGGTGCTATAAACGTACACTTTTGGATACTTGCAACGTTTAGTGAACTCAAGATGTGTGTGCTAACCAACATCCCAGTGTTCTTATTCGTCCTCTGTGTATCATGTGCACCAAAGCTAATGACTTACAACCCTGGAGAAGAGGTGTGGACTTGCAATCGATGCGAGGCGTACTGTAATGGAATATTAATGATGCAAGTGGAAATTTTGTGAACAAAGGGGCATGTTTATGAAGCCTTTGTTTTTCTTATGTAACTGCTAAAAAAGACAACTGCATCTCTGAATAATATCATAGGTAACAATACAATTTGGCCAGAAATGTGAGTCACGGAGTGAATTTTATTCTTTCCTAAACATGATCTTTGTTCAGGGTCTGTTTAATGGATGTATCCTGATAGCACACAGGAGCTACACAGTTAAATATCAACACTTAAGGTTATAACCTCTAGGTGCTGCTAGCGGGGTTTTACACTTTTATATTCCTGCTGCACAGATAAAATACTTATTTTTAAATGCACATTCATTCAGTGTCTAATCTTATTTTCAACTATTTGATATTATTGTTATCTATTTTAAATACCAGCAGATGATATTTTTAATCACATAAATGCATTGCACAACATATGTTAATCACAGTGACTGTTAAATTGTTAAATTGTTTATATATCTTATTTTTTTATTTGCCTTATTTGAAGAAAATGAGTAGGAGAAAATCTGAACAAAGAGAAAAATAGATAAAGAGAACAACGGTACTGTGACTACTGTTGTATGCCTGGTGCTGTCAAACATATTAATACTTAATGAATAAAATTCAAATAAAATAAATAATAAAAATAATAAAAATAAAATAAACAGTCACCAGTTTTCATTATTAATGCTATGGTATTTCTGATCATTACTATTTTTTTGACAATAATGAGTTGTGTTTGCGCTTAAGTAAAAGAAAAAAAAACAAAAACATTGCAAACAAGCAAAATGATGCTATATGGAATTTAGCCAAGAATTTTGTCTTTCTTTAAAAATATTGTCATTCAGTTCTAGCTGTTCTTTAATGCAACTAAAATATTCTTCTTGCGGTTATGTGCCTCTGCTAACTAATCAAACTGTACTTTACACCCACCTCTTCTTGTAAGCCATCGTGTTAAATAACATCTAGAAAAGTGTTTTTTGCAGAATATTTTAACATTGCTGTGAAGCTGACCTTTGACCTTTTGGATATAAAATGTTATCAATTCATCATTTCACCCAATCGACAACTGTGTGAAATTCTGCCGCAATTACCACTTTAATTCTCGAGTTACGGGCAAAAAATTTTGACCTTTGCCTACTAAAATTAAAATCACTTAATCCGTGAGTCTGAGTGGATGTTTGTGCTGAATTTGAAGAAATTCCCTTTTTATCGCATTCTCAAGAATGGGAGGGAGGTGAGGGCACAGCGACTTTGACCTTTGACCACCATAATGTAATCAGTTTATCAGTTAACATCTCTGCCAAATTTGAAGAAATCCCTCCGTGGCATTCAAGACTTATTTTTTTTCCTTGAGAACAGGACACATGTATGGTTGTTTGCAGCCCAATAATTTCTCAGATTGCAGTGCTGGTTGTCCACCAACCGTATTTATTGTTGGCATTTGCAGAAAAACTGGGCAGGTAGGAGTGAGGAGGTCTGAAATGACAGGAAACTTAGTGAATGAGAAATAATATAAAAAAAAACAGGCAGAGCAGAATGGGGAAAAAAAGCCTGGAGAGTAACGGCTGTGAAAGAAAATACTTGAAGGTGTTGACAATAATAAATGCTCTGAAAGGTCACTGCTGAAAAACAGTTCCAATCATAAATAACGACAAATAGATTTTAGGAGGATTTTAACTTTAACACATCATGGCAGACAGCATCTACTGCTCTTGGTGGCCAACTTCTAATAGTTAATTATGCCTTAAAGGCTGCTTTTCAGTCCAGGACAAAGATTTTGATCTCATTTTTAAAAAAATGAAACATGTGACATAGTCCACAATAGATATTCTATTCTACTAATAAATGACCTGATTAACTTAATCAGCAGTTTATAGATAGACTATAGTCTTGTCTAACTATCATGTGATCTTCCATTTTTCCAAAATTATCATTTAAACTGATTATCAGTGACATAAATTATTGGCACACTGTGTTTAATCCCAGTGAGGAGCTGCAGCGGAGTGGTTTTGTTCTGCTAAAGTGATCACTCAGTTTGGGCTATGCATGACTGGAAATGATGGACATTTTAATAAGGTCTGGGTTGGATAAAAGCATTCCTGCAGATTACTCATCACAGTGGTTATGTTGCTTGTGTTGTCTTTGATGTTAAAGCTACTCAAAATAGGAAGACCATTCTGAAGAGTTTTAAAACATAAAATGTAACACTACTGCAACGTGCATCCATCAGTTTCACTGTGACAGTAGAGGCTCTTACATATTTAACTGTCTGAGGACTCTTATCATAAAGAAATGCATTTTTATCAATTTAAAAAATGCACAGAGTTATTTTTTTATATAAAGAATTGCCAAAAGTATCTCTTCTGACAATAACATTATTGAGGTTTATGGGGCACACTGATATTTTGAGTGACAGGATTAAAACGAGAGGGTAGTGCTATTTTTGGAAATATGAAGCCGGAGCCGATGGCCATGGGAAAAAAAAGCAGGAAACTGGGGTGATAATTTCAGCTACCACAGGCACACTCTTCAATTTGTGAGCAAGGGTGAACTCAGTAGCTGTATTTATTTTCAACAGTTGTGTTTTAGCCAGCGCAGTGTGGGAAGCGTTGGCTTGAGGGTTACGTTGGTAGTTGGCATCACACACTGTGACACTGTACATTGTCAGAAAGTTAAAGAATGTAATATGCAGGGAGTTTCTGGGATAATGTGGGTGGTGTTTTTTTTATATATATATACCAATGAGCAACACAAACAGTAAGATGTAATTATAAAGCTGACCTGTTATTTTTTAACATTATGTGCAACTGTAGGCATTTACATATGTGTGGAAAGGATCTAGTTTCTCTATATGCTACATCTTGCACCTGCTTACACATGTGCAAATATACCATATACATTTCACTAAACATTCTTATATGACAACTGTTGTACTTTAAGAAAATACTTAGAGTAAATCTACCTTTTCAATGTGTAAATATACCCCAAACATCTAACCAGCTGCCTATTTAGATATCCAGCAGACACAGAGCAACATTAGCATTTCATGAGTGTCTAGAGAAGTGTTATATAAAACCAATGCATTACTATTATTATTATTTAAAGTTGTGTTTAATAATCAGTCACCTTTTGTTCTACACAAACTCTTGTGAAAAAAATATCTGGGTCTTTAGGTGAGAGATAAAACTCTCTTAAACAGCTGGTTGTTAACTTTTTTCTGCTGTTTGGTGTCAAGTCGACAATGAAAGTGGGTTAATCAGGTCATTTTATGTGAAAATAATCTAAATTATAAGAGCAGTTTGTCGTCCAACAAGCAGACAATGAGCAAAAAGAGAATGAAAAGATTCATAGAGTTGAGTGCTTATAATTTACCGTTAGAGTGTCACTGCATTTGATCTACTATTAATGTAAAAAATGTAAAGACTGCAGCGATAAAGAATAAAAACAAACCAGGAGAACAGAACAAAATTATCAGTGTGACTTTCTTACCTTCTCCCATCAAATCAGACAGGAACACATACTTTTGTAAAAGTAAATCCTACTAAAACAAGAATGAAATGTGCATGGTTTTGAAAATTACCTTCAGATGGCACCCCAGTATTTCGGTGCAGAATCACCTCAAACTATGACCATTTCAAAGGCAGTTTGCTTATTTGTTTGACCTTTGTGTGGCTCATTTATAACTGCTATTACATTAGCCAACTGTGGCAGGAGATGCTGCCCATGTGACCATGTTAACGCTGTCTGATTTTACTGTAGTACCTAAGGGAAAACTACAACATTTTAGTCATTAAAAGTCTGTTTACAGTTCTTGGGAGTGCATATGTGGAAAAAAAAGGTGCAGAAAACCTTTTGTGGCTCTAAAGTTGGTCGGGGCAGAAAGTATGAAAGTGAAAAAAGTCAGAAGGTTTGGAGTTGGAAAGAATTGAGCACAGCAGACCTTTGTTTCTCCACTTCTCCGCTTGAGGCTAGCAGCTCAAAGCACCATTAGCCCTTGGTAGCACGACATGGATGTCCGACTGAACTGGTAGGGATTGAGCTGCATTGTGTGGAATATAGCTGCCAGGCTTTGACAAGGAGGAAGAGTGGGAGGAATTAAACACCCCAAAAAAATGATATCTCTGATTCTGCAGCACTGATTATCAACACTTTGAATGGAAAACTGAAGTCCTCTAATCCTACAAATTGCTTAAAGGATTCCGGCAAAGTTTGCTTTTTTGTAATCATACACTATAAATCAAGAAAGTTGCACACATGCATTGATGCTACAATCGCACACAAACAAGACAAGTTGCTTCCTGACATTGCATTGACATCCTACCAGAGGTTAGAGTTGATGTCAGAGTGAGGCCCTCCCACCAGCCCCTGCTTTAATTGAAGGAAGCCGGTGAACAACTGGACCGGAAAATTAGTTCTTCTTCCCAACCAGGCACACAGTCACACTAAAGTACAGTTGGAGACATTGTTAAACACAAATGCACGTGCACACACGCACACACACATAAACAGCTAAGGGTTACCCTACTCCTGATGCAATGACCGCTTCCTGAACTTTGCTCTGCTGGAACACGGCGAGTGACATTCTCGTTATCTAACATCACCTGTGGCATATTAATACACCGTATCCCAGATCATAGATTTTAGAAGTTTAATTAGACACGACCGGGCCAATACAAAAATTATCATTAAAGTCCTCCATTGTATTTATCAGTTTTCCAGAAACTGGTCTATAGTTGGTTGAATGTGCAATTATTCATGTCACCACGGTGGACTGCAGTGCATTCAGCCCTCATAACAACCTCCATGTTCTGAAGAGCCTTTAAAGCAGGATTGAAATTAGAATTTTGCTCACTTTTTTTCTGTCAGGAGGTTTAATATAAAATGACACTCCAGCTATTGTTGGCATTTTTCAAAAAGAAAAGGGGGGATAAAACTGGTTTTGGAGACATTTGTTAAAACCGCGTTTAACCTCCAAGCCTATAGGTGTTTTAATTGGTGCAGCACTAATAGGAACACATTCTAGCCCTGTATAACTGCCGCCATTGATAAAATACTGTTTTGTGCCTCCCTTTTTAACAAGACAAAATAGCGTTTGTTATGCAGTGGTAGCAATGAGAACAAGATACGTGTCTGTACAACATTCAACACATAGAAAGACCCAAGTTTGAAAAGACAGTTCACGGTCCAATTCTGAGAGCACTCCAAACTCTTTGCCCGTAACACTGTGTGATTAAGGTCGGGTCTCTCCTCTCTGTGGACTGTTCAGAGTTATTCAGGGACTGTAGAAAATCATTAACTCAGGTAAAGGGAGCTGAGACTGAATAAAGGCTTATATCCTCTTCCTTGGCGCTCTCTAATAGCCCCTTTTACATGCAGTTTGCACTTAACTTTTCAACTTCCAACTAATTAGTCATCAGACTCCAGTCTTCAGCTATCAACCAACCATTTGCAGCAACCACCCTGGCAGGAACGCTGAAGGATCTGTGTTAAACCATCTGGTAAACCTCTCTGTTGATCTACAAAGTCAGTCATTTTTTAATGGTTATAATTTGAGAAATCGTTGCTTGTAAATAGTTGACGCCTATAGAGGAGAGCACATGAACCCACAATGTTGTCTTATTTTCTCAGAAACTGCTAAATGTTCATTCATTTATCCAGCCACTGTGGTTAGTCTTCGGGGCTGTGCAGAGTCATGCTTTGCAGATAGCTGTATGAATGGAACTGAGTTGAAATGATGTTTTTCTGTGAACTGGTGCTACAAACAGTGTTTATTTACAACAAGAGCTTCCAGAGGACCCTAACTGCTAACAACGGGAAAAAGGTTTATTTATCTCATAGTGAATTTAGTTGCTGCTCTGAGATGAATGATTTCTGAGCTTTTACTCACAGCACACCCCACAACCCAAAGAGAAAATAACAGACATCAATTAGAGATAAATGATTCTCAGAAGAGGATGAACAACGAAAGCAAAAACAAATATGAGATTCATGTTTATATATAGCTAAAAACAAACTTCTATTTTCAGTGTGGACAGAAACTCCTCAAGAAATCCTTTGTCGGAGAAACATCTACAATGCTATGACAACTGGGCACACTTAATCAGTAAAGAAAGACTTTGCGTAATGTGATTAAACGCTTCAGAGAAGTTACTATATGGAGATTGTTTTACTAGATGCTGTTTACAAGAAAAAGCTTAATTTGATTACTAAGATGTTTAAGGATGTTTTCTGACCTGATTTGTTTAGTCCACATAAATTGGATTTCTTTCTCCCCCTTGTTTCCAACAGCTTAGGCCCACAGCAATTATGCCTTGAGAGGGCACTGTCTTAGTTCAGGTACAAATGAATTCTGGATCTGCTCTTTTGTGGCAAGAACGTGATCCTACCTTGATCTGATCCAACAGCAAGGCATACAGTTTTAGCTCAGCATCTTCCACAGACACCTGTGCCTTGTGAGTTGAACGGCAGGTGATAATAGCGTGTTAAAGAATGAACTGATTCTACATTTAGGCACACTGAAGAGAAGACCATTTTGCTTTCAAATTTCAGGTCAACTCATTCCCTAATAGGGAAGGGTCACCTCAAATCAATACAAGCGTGTCATAAGTGATGGCCTTTATCCTGTGATGAAAAATTTCAATCCTTACAGCAGTGGTTTCTTCCAGAATGACAATGCCCCCATCCATAGGGCACAAGGGGTTACTGTATGGTTTGATGACAATTATATGAATCATATGCTATGACCCTCACAGTTACAAGGTCTTGAACCAACTGCAGAACAAATCTACCTACGGGTACCAATAAAGTCAACTTGAACTTGAACTTGATCTGAACGCCAGTGGGAAATTTGGACCCCTGTGACGACCATCATCATCAAAACAGCAAAGGAGAGAATATATTTAAGAATAATTACATTCCTCCAGGAAAGTTCCAGAGACTTGGAGATTAATCACCAATGCAAATTGAAGCTGTTCTAGTAGTAAATAGAGGCCAAGCACCTCGTTAAGACACATTATGTTGAGTTTTCCATTAATATGTCACCCATTTGAAAGTCTCACATAGCCATCCCATTCTGTAGTACATAATGGTGTGGTTGCACCTCACTATCACTCTGCTATAGAGGTGAAAAAATCTTCTTGAAAATGTTTCGTGTCTTGTCTAAAAGAATTCTTCAGTTCTAAAGTTAGAAATACTCCCTATATGGACAATTTGCCAGCAGTATGAGTCTGTTGCAGAACTTAATTAAACCAATATCACAGAAACTTGTGTGGAACTGATCGGCACATTGGTCAAGTTAGTGGCATTGGCACATACAGCTGCCAGAGATGTGTCGAATCAACTAAAATTGAAGATGTCGAAAACAAGATCAACATGAGGTATCAGAGTCCTGCAGGACAAAGTCTGGGTTTTTCTAAGGTGTATTTACAAATACTTTTAGGCCCTGAAATGGTAGCATCAGATTTGATAGATAAATAGATGGGATAAATGTAAGAATTATGCAGACCTATCACTGATGATAAAACAAGTTTTATGACAAGCTATACAAAAGTTGTTGGGTTTTTTTTTCTACAGTATGTATTACCAATTGCCATCCATGCTTTTATATCTGAAATCACAACAATGCAGTGGTGTATGAAGATGGCTATTGAGATTTAACCTACACGTCGACATATCTAAAGAAGCTAACCCTATAGGCTTAACTTTCAATTTTCAGCATCTAGGTTTCTGCTTGGAGGCTGAATTTTGAAAACAGTATCTTGCAGAAACCAGAATTAGGGGAGAAAGCCACTTGAAATTAGCAACCAATGGCAAGTTTATACCCTCACATCTACATCCAGTGAGTCAGAATACCTGTCTGTATATTGGCACTACAGAATGAGGACAAAGATATTTGAGTGTCTAGACAACGACATGATATGTGCCCCTATTTGTAAGTCAGTTGAGCCTATTTCTGGATTTTAGTGATAACTTCTGAGCTGAGGAAGGAAGACTACATATGTTGAAAACTCAAGAACTCACTAGAGACGAGAGAGGGTGTAATTTCTCAGGAGCTGAATATGAAAGGATTTATGATAAAATATCCCAAAACCTACTATATGTTACTGTACGTACTGTAAAATGCCTTATTTCCTTTTTCTCGTTACAGTGAAATAGATTTGTACATATGACTGCAGAAGAGGAGTGAAAATGAGCATCATCAGGTATAGTGGCTGGGTGGAAAATGTTCTCATCTGTGTCTGTGTAGTGAAACTTTTTCTTGAGAAGTAAAGCATAATGTGGTGTTTTGGTAGTAGTTTGAAATGCTGGTATCCGCTAAGTCCAGTTATGCTTTTATTCACACAGCACAAATCAATCATTCATGGCCAGACTGAGTAGAATAACCTCAGCTCTGAATGCACTGTAGAGTCCCTGAGAGTGTACTGAAGGTTTGGGGTACTCTACAGTTAAATATATCATTATACACACACACATACACACACACACACACACACACACATATATATATATATATATATATATATATATATATATATATACAGTATGGTTTAAATGCCAACAAAAGCTGCCATAAATATCTGTGTGTTGCTATCCACGATTGCCAGTGGCTATGGAATTAACCCTTTCACAACTAGTGCAATTATTCATTTTGAACATTCCACAATCACTTATCAAAGATGGTTTAGTCTGCCAAATGTCACAGATTTCACATGCTGGCACCCCTGCTCTTTTTCTCCTTTTTCACGAAGCATCCTGTGGCAAAGTGAGTGCTCATTAACCGAAGTCATGATGGGAGAAGGAGGGCCAGCTGGTGACAGGGGTAAAATTATGTTTTGTCACATAATTCTGCAGTGATCTAGCTCCATCCTTTTGTATTAATGATGCATGCTATAGTCTTCCAGTATTTCCTTTTCGGGTTGATTTAAATGAGCAAAAATTCTATTAAATATACAGGTATCTTCAAATCAAAATTGAATAATGGTATGTTCATTTGTAGCCCAGAAATGAAATAAAATAATGTTTAGCTGCAGTAATAAAAATGGTGAAAATGGTAAAATTTCTGTCACTCACTTCCTTTCTTTCTCTTTCTCTCAGACCCGCAACACACTACTCCTGCAGGAGGAGGTGAAAAGCTCTCAGCTGAATTGATTGGCATTAAATGGCTCACACTTGAATGTGCTTGAAGCAGCTTAGTTACTTCATCCTCTCATGCGAACACATGCACACTTCAACACACATAAATACACTTGAAAACACCCCTTCGCTCATTCATTGCAGCACTTCACACACGCACACACCTGCATATGTTTCTTAGTGTCTTTGATTCATACCCTGATCCAAACATGTGTGCACGGAGCAGTATGTCAGTGCTGCCTGTGTATCCTGCTGACCCACCTCCAGTCACCAAGTCATCAATTCGCTGACAAGACTGAGGTAGCACTTAGTCCTCCCATCATCTCCTTTGACTGAATGAATCTGAGATTATCTCTCAAAGCAAATTTCTGTTTTACAAGCTGTCTTCTTTTCATCGTTCATTATTTCTCAATCATTTCTATTGGCCTCTGCCAACTCCTCGGGGAAATAGCAGGCTCTTTAGCTGCTAAATGCTCCACCAGCGAGGCTCTGACTGTGTCTGTTTGATGTTTGGTGCTGAGTAGGTAGCGCAGTGTGGGTTTCACAGTTTTTTGTTCTCTGAAGACAGTTGCCTGCTGCAGCCAAAAACGACACTGAGGGAATGATGTGAGCTGAACATCATAGTACACGTGTGCCCCAGACAGCTAAAAGATATGTGGTTGGCTTTTTAGAATATGTGAGAGTGTATGTGACAGTATTAGGGATCATTTTGTTGGAGTGAACTGTGCAGACCCGGGCCTATGTGGCACTGTTTAATGTTGCTTATGTTGACACACTTGAGGAACCTGTGATTCCAAGAGAGAGAGAGAGAGAGAGAGAGAGAGTGTATGTGGGGGGGTGATGACTTGTGTCCAACCCTGCTCTGAACATCTCCTTTCAAGTGTGCCTTTGAGGGAATAGCCTCAAGTGTGTTATCCACATAGACTGTACATAAAAGATAGAGGTCGTCTGAAAAGTGAAGCCAATGCCAAAGTGCCTTATCATTAAGATTCAAGTCTTCTTTAATTCAGCATGATGTTTATTTTGTATATTATGGTCCCATTTAAGTGTAAAATAGACAATAAAGCAGAGTGCTCTTTGGGACAGTAACACCTTCTGATAGGCAAGTTGCCACTGTATAGGCGTGCGTAGTGTGTTCTCAGTTCCACCACCGAACAAAACCAAGATGCAACAACCAAATTTCAAACATGAGTCACCGAAAGCATCATCCACAGACCAATGAGTAATACCACGCTCGCTACATTCATCTTTTATCGAAAGCCAACAAAACTTTCCTTCTCGCAATAGTGAGTCAAACTGAACATCACAACAACTAAGTCTCACCTGCTGGACACTTTAAAAGAAGCAAGACAACATGTTTTCCAAAGACAGGGGTGTACTGAGGGTGTCTTTCAGGAGAAATTAAGAAATGAAGTGTAGTCAGTTTTAATTCTACACCCTTTTTGACCGTTATGATGGTGGTGTCCAACAAGGATTTGTTCTGAGAAAGTTTCTAGCTTCTCACTTGGCCAAACTGCATAACTGAAACCTTTTCTTCTGAGTTTTCACAGCCAGTGTCACCTTTTTCTTCTTTGTGAAGAAGGAAGGAGGAATGGAATTTAATTTCTTTCTAACTCTTTCTCCAGAAGTTTTCTCTGTTTACTTTATACAAAGGTTGTAGATGATTGGATGCCTGCTGTGGTGCCCGGCACACTTAATGGGACCTTTACAGTGTTCGCTCCCACAGAGGTACCTTTGCTTCTCGAGGCCATAACAAGCCCTTCAAGAGTGTCAAACTGACTGAAAACAAGGATGTGCAGACACATGTGCATGTTGTACCTCACACACACACACACACACACACACACGCACACACACATAAACATGCCCCGATACACACATATTCTTCATCAAACTATTACACCTCCACATCGCCGGCTGGCTCCCCACTGAGGTGCCTTCTGTTCAGCAGACAGATTCTACATGTTTACAGCTAATGGATCTCAACTGCCATATATTCATGTCCCCTGGAAGAAATAAACTCAGTGTTTCTGTGTGTATCTCTGTGTGTGGGTTATGTGTACATTTTCATCTATTCATTTCTCCCAGATGAGACATATTAAGCTTGTGTGTTAGTTCCAGCACAGCCATTCACAGTGCAGCCAACACAACGCGCTGATGGCCTCCCATGGAGGGAAGCCATTAGCTGCATGCTAAATGGTCCCAGTGAAGATGCTAACATTAGCTTGATCTCTCACTGCAGTCATCTCAATGAGCAGCACCATTATTTACATACAGGGTGATGTACAGTATGGGGAAGATGTAAGAGTAAATAATTGCTTCTTTATTAGACATCTGTGTGAGGACACAGGTGCAGAGGCTTATTGAAGTGGCATTCATTCGTGCTGCCTGTGGAGTATCACATCCTTTTACAAGCAAATTTAACAGTCCAGGCATGCTGATAAACTATATAATTTACATGCGGCTTTACGAAAAACAACCATGCCCTATTTTCGTTTTCTTCTCTATTTCAGCTTGTTACACTGTTCTTTCTTTCTTTGCTTCTAATCTCATGCAGGTCAGGCCCTGATTATCTCCTGTGTTAAGGTGCTATATGTAAGTACTTTATTTTCAATGTAGAGAGCTAGTCATGGAGTATCATGTGTCATGTTTCAGTACCTGCAAGCCAACCAGGTCGCTGCTGTGGCGGTCCTTGGTATCATTCAGCAGCCTCTCCAGTGAGTCCCACTCCAAACTCCATCGTCTTGAACTACAGTTGGCATCAGCAGTCAGTTCTCTCATCAAGGACAGACTTTATGACATCCTTGTTCCACTCTGCAGCTCCAGTAAACTTAGTGAAGCAACACCTGAACCAGTTCTTCATCAGCTCACAGTGGATGTGCTGGAGAGAAGAATAAATACCCCCTTTGCAACCTGCGGTGGAAGACAGTGGAGGTATAGTCAGTCTGTGGGAAGAGAGTATCAATGAAGAGGCAGCTGAATGACACTGAAGACCGTTGCAACAATGAACAGGAAAGTCAGCAGTTATTTGTCCTTTATTTAACCAAGAAGTCCCTTGAGATTATAAATCTCTTTTCCAAAGGAGACCTGGCCAAGATTGCACGTCATTACAGAGATTATAAAACGGTCAGAGTATAAAAATTTTAACATTCAAGGTATACTTATATAGATAAATAATATTAAAACAAGCTAAAAACGGAAACAAAAAAAGGAAAAAGATCAGGAAAAGCAATTACATTTAGTTACATTTTTCTTTATCAATTTTTTGAATTTGTTCAGGAAGACAAGGACACAGTTAAGGACACATGAATGGAGAAAGGCCAAGGCTAGCTGGTAAGCATCTGTAAGCTTGCACAGGAGAGCAATTCACAAAGATCCAAGAAATATGAGCTATCAGTGTGGGAGTTTGTCTCTTCAACTGTGATAAAGAAAAAGAAAGAAAGACGATAAGATACTCTACACAGGAAAAGACAAAGACAAACAAGTGTAAGGCCAGTGTTCAAATTTTCACAAGGGCAGGTGAGACATTGAAGTCCACGCAAACCCCTTCGCAGACTTGCATGTGCAGCCCCAAATTTTTGTCTACACTACAAGTAGTGTTCATGCTTGGCAGCAGCACATATGTCCAAAATACCAAGATATAACCTCCTATGCATGTATGCAATGGAGTCTTCCAAATGGACTGCTGCAGGCTAGGAAAGTAGTCCATAGGTGCCAGCAGCTGTCCGTGTGCATATCTATACTGAAATATAATCAAGGCCTAAGATTTTTAGAGTTAAAATTTATAGTGGGAGTCTATCTGGACCCAATTATTTGATATTTTAACTCATGCTTTTGTCACAAAGATCCATTATCACAGTGTGAAATGAGGTCTAATTTTCAAAGACTTTTATTCTACATTGCTACAGTGAAGGTTTACGCTTGTGTAAATACACTTAACCGTGTTAAAGTGGTTTCCCTAGTGTATCATTCGTAGATTCACTTAAAAACTTACTTTCATTGAGGCGTGCTCGACCTCTTTGTTGTTTTTTGACAATTGCTGTCAGGACTGCAAAGTGCTCATTGAGCTCAGCAATCAGTTTGAGGAGCACAGTGGGACAGAGAGGCTGAATGGACTGGTGAAATGTTGCCTTAAGAAGGAACACGAAAAGAAGTTAAACCTGGAACAGAATGTAGAGGGCTTCATGGTGTGAAAGTCGGTTCAGACAATTGAGTGTAATAACAAACTCATTGATTGCCGTAACTCTTGCTGTAACACTTGAGATTGTGCTCTAAACTGTGTGCGAAAAGAAAGAGTCTCCCTTTGCTTTAATAATGTGCACTTGTGGTTGCAGCCTTTGTCTGTTAGTAATGCATTGTTCTATTGCTAATGCCATGAGGACTGGCAGAATATTTGATATTTGTAGCTTATAATAATATACTCAGAAGCTGTGGATGTCCGTTTCCAGGGATAATATATCTAATGGTACCTTACTTAAGTACATTACTCTATTCTTAACAATATACAGAATGTCAATCCAAGAAGTTATTCATTTAATGTGGACTTAGCTTTTTTTGTTGTTGTTGTTGGCATGCAGTTGTGTGGGTTTTTTTTTTCTTGCAGTTGAAGGTTGTAAATTACAGAAAGAAAGTTTTACTGAAATGCATCAGTGCCATTCATTTTTGTTTGAATACACTAGCTAACACTTTGTCACCTGTGAAACAAATTCTGGAGCAACTAATGGATGAAGTTCCCATACAGTGCAAAAAGGATTGATGTTTGTCAAGTGACATCAGTTCATTTGATACACACTTCTTCATCTGATAACTGAAACCATCGAAGAGTAAAGAGTAATTTTCAAGCAGAAAAGATCCAAAAAATTTTTAGACAGATATGTTTAAGGCCATCTGCAGTTCACTGTCTTGAAAACAGAAAGGAGGTCTTACATATGATGCATCTCTTAAAAGCAACACATAGGCATGATGCACTGATCGATGTAATCGAATCAAAGTGATGGGAGAGCAACAACTGATTATCGAAACATGCCATTCAAGAGTTTCAAAGCTACAGTATATTACAACCACATTACACTGTTGGCTCCACTACAACTTTTGCTACATGGGGTGTGATCGAAAAGATCAGAGACTGCGTCTATACACAAGCAAAGACCGAGCAAAGACCATACCTGATTTAAACTGGGCCACTATCCCCTTTGAAGTAGTCTTCTTGTGCAGCGATAAACGGCTCCCAGCACTCCTGCCGTGTTTGAAACGCTCTCTGGAAGTCCCATTCTAACCACTTGCAGGTGAGTATTTGTGATTTCACCATGGGGCAACAAAGTTGCATGGAGAGCAAACATCAAACTCTGTTACAAACTGTGACAAAATGGGTAAGAACACTCTTTTCTCGCCACTTGTCCTCTACATGTTCATCTTCCTCATTACACAATCTTATTTCTACTATCTGCTAATGCTGTTATAATTTAACCAGTGCCATTGTAACGTTGTAGCACATTTTATTCTGGGTTTACAGGTCAGTTGTGGTTTAATTGTCCTTTGCTCAGACTCACAATGCAAGATTATTGTTTAGGAAGAAGCCATCCAGCATTTTCTGATTATATGGTGATGTTAGTGTGACATCACTGGGCCATACCAAGGGGAGTTTTTTTTTTTAACTATCGGAACATTTCTCTTGCATTAAGTGCCTCCATTATTGTATGAGTATGACTTCTACATAGACGTCTGGGATGGTAAATGCGATTGTAGATTAGTATAATGGTTTGATTTTTTGTGTACCATGCTTTTTAATGGTAGGGCTGAAGGTAACTAGGTGCAAACCTAGTGAGAATTGATCACTATACAGGGCTATGAAAAAATATGAAAAATCTTCCGTTTTTGCATATTTGTCACACGTAAATGTTTCAGATCATCAAACTAATTTTGATGTAAGACAAAGATAACCCAAGAAAACTCAAAATGTAGCTTTTAGGTAAAGATTTTATTTTTTTGAAGGAAAAATGTTGTCCAGTCTATCTTGCCCTATGTAAAAAAGTAATTGCCTCTGTAGATACCAATCTACCAAATGACCAAATTAATTTGTTTAGTTAAGGTCAGTGTACATCTGACATCCTATGGACTGATGAGTCAAAGGTGGAACTTTTTGGAAGACAAGCATCCTGTTACATCTGGTATAAAGCTAAATACTGCATTCCACAAAAAGAACATCATACCAACAGTGAAACATGGTGGTGGTAGTGTGATGGTTTGGGGCTGCTTTGCTTCCACGGGATCTGGACGACTTGTCATAATTGAGCCATGAATTCTGCTCTCTGTCAGAAAATCCACCCATCAGTTCATGACCTAAAGCTCAAGTGCAAATGGTTTATGCAGCATGACAAGGACCCAAAGCACAGAAGCAAGCCCACCTCTGAGTGGCTCAAAAGGAACAAAATTAAGGTTTTGGAGTGTCCGAGTCAAAGTCCAGGCTTGAATCCAATTGAGATGCTTTGGCAAGTCCTGAAAAGGGAGGTCCATGCTTGATAATCATGTAATGTGGCCAAATTAAAACTATTCTGCAAAGAAGAGTGGACCAACATTCCTCCATGGTGATGTAAAAGACTGATCACAAGCTGTAACAAACATTTGACTGCAGTTGTTACTGCCAAAGGTGGCTCAACCAGTTCTATGTTTACATTTAGGAGGACAGTTACTTTTTAATATGGGTGATGTAGGTTTTCAATAAATCTTTAATAAATCATCATTTAAAAACCACATTTTATGTTTTGTGGGTTATCTCTATCTTATATTCAATAAATATAAATATAAGTTTGATGATCTGGAACATTTAAGTGTGAGGAAAAAATGTAAAAATAGCTCTGTTAAATCTGCTTTCCTACCACCTACCACTCTACACAAACTGACCCAGACATCATGTCAAGGATCATCCTTAATGATGAGAGCTCAGTCTATGCCCAGAGCATAACACAAACAAGAAAATTACTAGTTTAAGGCTCACCATTTTGACAGAGTGGAAGCAAATCCAGCTTGCATTTAGGATGGTGTCTGATGCACTTACAGAACAGGAGTGTTCTAAATGTGGCAGGAGCACTGGAAATGGTGCATCACTGCCCAAAAAGTCTTCTTCTAAGGGGATAGTGAGCAATTTGGGCACCGTCTTTGCTTTATTTGCAAGCACAGTCTTGGAATTTCTTGATCACATCTTGTATCAGTGGTATAAATTTAGTATGGCTGGCTGCCAAATGGAATGAACTTGTCAAAATACCAACAAAAAGAGCCTTTTTGAAGTGTGTTTGTGAAGTGTGCCTGTGTTTCAGGCAGTCGGTGGTTTCCATTCATTTTGATACCCTATAAAAATCAGCATGCAGAGACTTGCAACTTGCCACATCTATAGCTAATGTGGGCTGTTCATTATTATTTATAGTTGTTGCTTGTTGCTTTTATTGCTTTCCAATAAAAGCAATCCATCCTCTCAGAGAACGCTTCCTCCATGGTGTACAGCGGGTGCACAGCATCTTGTTCCCTTCACAATTTACTTAATAACTAAGTGACAGTATGATATTTTCTATGCTAATTTTAAGAAAATCACAAAGAGTAGACATGCAAATGAGACTAAATTAAAACAAATGTGACTTTTTTTGATCTGGGACACGAGCTCAGGATGATGAAGTGAAGGTCACGCTTGAAAAAGCACAACAGCTTTAACAGATTTTTATTACATCTTGTTTTGCATTAAACTTTACTTGCAGAACTCCAAATGACCAAAGTTGAAGTCTGATAGGGTGCCAAAGCAAAGTGTTGGCACCGACAGTAGACTTTTTCTCTGTGTGAATGGTAGAAAGCTTTAGTTTTTAAGATAGATTTAAACCAAAAAGGCTCAGTAGTTAAAACATTTTGTGCACTTCAGAAAAAATAAAGAAAAAAACTCTTGATTTTTTTTTTTAATTTTCTTTGCTCTCAACAACAGAACAAAACTGTGATTCAAAGAATGTGAAATTAAAACTCTATTGCATTTTTTCCATCTTCCGTTACAAGATATTTTGTTGATTCTGCAGACTTTAAAATGAGTGCCTTCTTGGTGCTGAGGTATGCAAAATCTGGATTTACAATTATGATGATAACTAACCTGTCATCTCTGGACGTAATCATGGACTGTGGAAACTACCTGTGCACGAGGAAGCATCTCGAAACGACACAAATAATGTTCTTTATCTGCTTACTGTGGTTCGAGGAGCTCTACTAAAATTGGTTATTTGGCATCATATCCGTTCATGTGACTACGAATGTTAATGCTATCTGATTTTTTAATGTAGCAGGTAAATGAGAACTACAACAATTTTTACTTATTCAAAATCTGTTTACAGTCCTTGGAGAGTGCATATGTGGAAAACAAGCCTTTTGTGGCTCTAAAGTCAATAGGGGAGAAAGAAAGCGGAAATAAAGTCCAAGGGTGTGGAGTTTAAAAGAACTTAGCTCACCAGATGGTTGTTATTCCTCTTTTCTCTGCTTGAGGGTAGTGGCTTAAGGCAGCATCAGTCCCTACTAGGTTAACATGGATGTCCGACTGAGCAGGCAGTGATTGGGTTGCATTGTGGATAATACAGCCGCCGGGTTTTGACAGGGAAGAAGAGTGGGAGGAATAATATATATACATATGATTTTGCAGCACTGATTCCCAATACATTGAGTGGAACACTGGAAGGACACTGCAAGTGTTGAAGTATGGGCTGTGTATATATATATATATATATATATATATATATATATATATATATATATATATATATACTCCACTTTAAGATCCGTGAGCAGCTGCTGGCTAACCAACCAGATATAGTGGTGGTTGACAAGGAGGAGGAACGCTGTGATAGATGACATATCTGAACAAGCAATACCAGGGGTTGATAGAACACCTGAAACAGACATGGAAGGTGAAGTGCACAGTCGTGTCATTGGTTTGTAACAGCAGTATGAAGAGCTGTGAGTCACTGCTACAGGTACAACATCTGGGGTCTCTGACCAGAAAAATGTACTTCTAGGAGCAACTAGGATACCTGCATGAGAGGACCTAAGCTTGAAGATAACACATACCACCCGCCCAGGTATATACATATACACTGTATATATACAGTATTTACATACAGTAAATAACAGTGTTCGTGTTTATATTAGCTGTCTGGTATATTTCTGTGCACTACTCACCTAAACAAAAGAGGTAAAATAACTAGAAATAAGGGACTTCATGCTCCGTTGTTCTCGCTGTGGTTCGAATGCGTTAGTGTTAGTTATGGATTACAGCTTTTAAAAAGATTTTGGTTTATTTCCAGGAGAGCAGAAAGAAAAAAAGGTATTCAGGCCAATAAGACATTTTCACATTGACATTTGAGTCATTTTCTGGAGTTATATGTGATTCTATCCAACACCCACTCATCCCTTGTGGCTCCAGTATTCAGGGCTGTGCTTTGAAAAGGGAGTAAATGTTTAATTAGTCACCGTAATGAATAGTTAACAGTTGTATGTGCCACTTCTTGTGGCCCTGTCTTGTTGTGTCTTGCTCTCTCACTGGTGTACCCGTGCGCTTGTACTCCTCATGGCTTCCCTCCTGTCTAAATAAGTTATGAGAAATGCCAAAGCATGGGTCCAAAGAAGGCAGAAGATGGAATAAAGTCTAGTTTGTACACACAGCAGACAGGCCAGAGGTTTTGTTGGCATGCGTCTTCTGCTGTTGCCAGACCCGCACGCTTTGAAAAGGACCCACAGAGTGACGACTTTAATCATAACCCATTTATGAACACCACCTTTAATAAGGTGTCTGTGCGCGTTTGTGTGTTGACGTGCATATGTACATAGACGTCAACTGTCTAACTCACTCGGCCTTTATGACAAGTCAGAGCACACAGTCCCACACATACCAACAGCCAAGCAGCCCCCTTACTGAATAAACCATCACAATAATTCATCTTAGTATTAACTCATCACTAATTCATAACTCTCCAATAGACACTGCTTAGATACACGGGATGGCAGAGGAGGAAGGAAGGGGAATACGATAGGTGCTCAGAGGAAGAACAAGACAGAAAGAAACACAGAAAAAGGTGAGAGGAGCAGATCTTGCTTAGTGCTGCACAAACCCAGGACTGGTCTGCATGGACATTTCAGCTAAATTGGCTTTCACTCTGAGGCACACAGACATTTCATTCATCTCATAAGAGGGCAGCATGCCAATATGGCCATTAAGAAGGTATTTCCTTGACAACAATTATCTCTCACACTGTGTTGCCTCATTTGTCATTTGTCAAGGCACTCGCCTTTTGGTTTATTTATATGTTGAAATAAGTAATGACTAAAGCAACAGAATTTCTTAACAGCCTTGTTGTCAAACCTGTCGGTAAGATCACTCATTGGGGTCACTTCAACATTTCATTTTATATAGCATTTATTATCAGTTTTTGTTAGTTTGCTGTATTCATTTTAACACCCTGGTTCAAATCCATGATATGCATTGTTGGCATGTATAATATGAACTTGGGAGGTATATTTATTCACTGACTGCACAGGCTGCAAATATCTCATGAAATGCCAGACATAGTTCAAGCTTGCAGTTACGCTGATGTTCAACTAACAGGGAAATTATTGTATTCTAAAAAGCATCCATCATTATATTTCTACATTCTCTGGCCAGCGGAAATCAGCATCCAGACCTACATACACAGGAACAAACTATCAGCGATAACACATGCACAGCGTTCTTATGTCAACCTTGCCATGGGCTCAGCTGTCAGTCACTCTAAATTTGACAAGCATGACTCACACCTCCACCTCTTACTCATTGGTCAGCGCCAATTCATGACTAACCTGTCCTCTGAGGAAATTGGACAGCAGCTATTGATGGACACGAATGAGGGTTAAAGGATTAGTCTGTGTGTGTCAGCGGGTGTATTAAGGGTTGATGACTCAGGCCAGAGAGTGCCCAACCTCCTTTACTCTCCACTTAAGTGGAACACCATCTAGTAAAACTAAAACCACTACATTTGCTTTGTTTCATATGTATGCATGCTGTTGTTTGTCGGACTTTAAATGAGGCAAGTGCAGCGTTTCCACACAAATTTCCCTCTCCTATTAGGACACTGCAACAAAGCATATCTGATCTGGGTTCACATCCCTGCTTGTATGCTAATGAACAGTAATATACTGTAACCTAAACTCTATTTCACACAGGCTTTCTCTCTAATGAGGCTCTGATGCCCTGACGACACATCTTCAGGGAACGGATATTTGCATGTACATGCTTCGCCAGTTATACTTGAGTTGGGCTTTTTAAAAAAAAGCTTACCTGAGGACCTAATACTGGCAGTATATAGAAGCAGCTTTTAATGCAGTTGTTTTAGTGAGAATACGGTGACTACAGTTTAAGGATGGCCTTCTCTACATCCTTAGTGGCCTTTGTGAACCGCCGTCTTTGCCATTACGACTTTGGGAAATACATCCAGGCAGAGACTCCATCACTTAAAAGTATTTTTACTTCTACCCATGCTGATTACCCATGAACACTCTTGCTATTTGATGCAGAACACTGAGTATTGCTCTTTTACCACCAGTAAAACATCCACTTACATGGGATACCTGCTGCTGTCATTATGAATGGACCATGACACTGGCATTACAAGGGTGCTCCAAAAAATGCCTGAAAGTACCTGAAAACAAGGGGCGTAAGTAAGACATAACTGTGTACTATAAATCATTATATCACTGTCCACAAAGACTCTAATTTCTGAAGCAATCAGAGACAAAATGAAAAGGAAGATTCAAGCTGGCATGCTGTTGCTTAAGGACACTGTACCCGTCCAAACAGCACAGGTGGCAGAAGCAGCAAAATGTGGCTTTGAACTGTTGCGTCATGCAACTTACTCATCGACCTGCACTGTCTGACATCTATATGTTTCCCAAAATGAAATCCCCCTTGTATGGTTGTCATTTTTAGAGTTATGATGAAGTCATGCATGTTGTTAAGGAGTACATGGAGACTCAGGATGCTACCTTCTTCTGTGAAGGGATAGCAAAGCTTAAACACCGGTGAACCAAGGACATTGAAGTTAAAGGGGACTATGTTGAAAAATGATTACAAGAATTACCTTTCTCCTGTAATGTTTTCTGGTGAGGCTGAGAACTTTTGGAAATACCCTTGTATTTGCCCTTGTTCATGAGCCATGAATGCTCTTGCTATTTGATGCAGAGCACCAAATATTGCTCTTTTACAACCAGTGAAACACCCACTTATATGGTATACCTGCTGCTGTCCCTAGGAACAGACCATGACGCTGCCATTATGAGGGTGACTTCAAATGGCTTTACCTGGAAAAAAGGGTGTAACTCCCATTTTGGGGCATAACTGTATGCTATAAAGCCTTATATCACTGTCCACAAAAACTCAAATTTCTGACGCAAATAAAAAAAAGTGAGAGGAATGCAAATAATGCAAGAATAATCTTTCTCCTGTGACATTGTCTAGTGAGGCCGAGAACTTTTTGAAGTACTCTTGTGTTCTTATTATTGTGTTGCATTTCCTTGGATGTCTTTGCAGAATATAAGACATTGGGTGTCACAATCTTGGTCACGTTCCAGCTTCGTCCTTTGTGTTTCCTGTGTCTGTCTCTCTCTGTTTGTTTGTGCATGTGTTAGTGTGTCAGTGGGCGTGGCGATTCTCACCTCCTCGTGGCCTTGTGATTGCATCAGCCTACACAGCTGTCTCTTATAATCTCATCAGCTCTGCAGTGCGTAAGCCCTGCTTCTTCACCCACTCTCTGCCAGATCATTCAGCCTGTCAGTGTGGTGCTAAAGCTACAGCCTCTCCAGCTTTTGCTCTGTTTTTGACTCTTCTTGTGCTTTAACTGCTAGATTAATTCTGTTTACTTCCAGCTTGAGTTTCACAACTCTCTGCTTCACTCTGTCTTACTTCTCCTGCCATCATCTAATCTACAACTCATCCGGCCTGCCATGCTCATGTCCTTGCCGTGATTGTCCGGCACCCTGCCAGCCTACCACTCACTCACCAGCCTGCCACTCACCTCAGTATTACACCATCAGCACCATCATCATACCTCCATACCCATTCACTGCCATTCCCTCCCTTCAGCCAAACAATAAACTTTTCGGAACCGTTTACTGGTCTGCGTCTGAGTTTTGCTTTTGCATTCAACCATTTAAACATTAAGGATTGAGGGATCAATCTTAAACAAGCAGTGGCGCGTTTATATGATAGAATTGTTATGGCTAACATGTTTCCTATTTACTCATCCAGCAAACTTGGAGCAGAATTAGAATGCATTTGAAACTTTTTTAAGATGTTTAGCTGCAAAATACTTTATGTCTAACTTTGTCTGGTGTTTGATTTTGCAAGACAGGCTATAGTTAGTTTATCCGAATGTTCCTGCTTTGGGCATCAGATAACTACAAAAAATTCAAATTGTCATATAAACATCAATTTTTCCCGGTACTGTGCATCTTAAACTGAATTTGTTGAACTTGTACCTTTCGAGGTACTGTGTCTTGCACTGACATCTCATTATTATACTTAGTTATTGCAACTGGTGTTAGCAAACAATGTTCCAACTCTCTCCTTCCTGCCTCCAGCCAGTTTTAGTAGAACTCTCCACATCAGGCTTGCTTACCAAGGCCTCACCCTATATACATCCTGCATCCGTACATCATCAACAGCTTCAGTTGAATCAGTTGAGTATCATCTTCTTCAACATCTGTAGGATAGCAGTTCAGTTTGGTGGAGACCTTGGAGACTTTAGGGCATACATCACATGTCTACTAGGCTCACTGAGACAGTATCAAAACCCTGTGAAAGAATGGATGACAAGCATTCCACTAATCATTTCTGGAAAAAAAAAAGGTCAAGACAAGCTTGTGCACCAAGGTCCACTTAAGGTTGTGCCCTTGACCAAAAGCTAGCCACATTCTGTAAAGTCCAAGTTCTTGCAGTTGTGAGAATGAATTAGCAGCACTAATAAAAACAACCATGGTGGACACAAATTTTGGGTGCTTGCATGGTAAATCAATACTACAACTAATAATAATACCTACTTCTGGAATTGAACTAAGAGCAGTGAAAATGAAAATAGATAATTAAAGGTGTTGGCCACAAATCCAAATCATTTAATTAAAAAGGGCACCTTACAGATGTAAGGAACAACAGGTTTAGGGTGATAATTCTCAGTGGTTTTAACATAACAAGTTGCTCTTTTACATTGTAGCTAGTTATGTAATCCATTAGCATCTTTAAAAGGGACTGTGTATTGAACCTTTAAGGCTTTTTTGATACTCATTAAAATGGATCCATTGCACAAACTGTTATAACCTGTTCAGTGTAATACACTGTCATTTCGTTTTTATATTAAATTCTGATTTAAACATTAGATATTTAAGGAAGTATGGCTTCTTTTGTGGAAGGAAATGATACTGTATGTGCATTAGTAAAAAAAAAAATGAAAAAAAAAATACCCATCCCTAATAGTAGGCAAAAGCCATTAACAGGTTCAACTACAGCCCATTTCACTGAATCTTTGAGTAAATATTTCTCAGTCCTGACTTTACGTACTGTAGGATAAACATGGCTATCCTTTAAAGAAGACATCATAGAGTCCTTGTCAGTATGTCATTTTCAGTGGTTTTGGCACCTGCAAGAAGTGAGAACTTTTCATTCCAGTAGTGTTTTTCCTTGGTTGCTAGTTTTCCTTTTAATCCTAAAGACATTTCCACAGGGGATGAGAGTTTGGTGAGCATGCTGCCTACACGTTTCTGTTGTTGCTGCTCTGAACTTTTATTGGTTCAGGTTTTCTCAGTTAAGTTTCTCTGAATATTATTCTCCCACAAGCTGGATTTCCATCCATGCAGCACAAGTTTTTTTTTTTTTTTTTAATTTCTCAAAAATCATCAACAAAAAAAATGCAAATGAATACATGTTTTCATCCACTTATGCTATTAAAGATAAACAGCAGATAGCGCTAACTCTGTAGTTGGGTGGCATTAAACTATTGCAGAAAAAGAGAACATAATTTAAAGAGCACATGTCAGGTCTCAGTCAAAAAAAAAAACGCTGGATGATGATAATATGACATTTAAATATGGGGCATGTAATAAATTGAGGAAGGTTACAGTCATGTTGTTTTTGTCTTCCACTATTTCCCATGTGCTTCATGTCATTTTCGATGAATTCACTAAATCTCTTTCCATTGCATCTTGACACAATTTGGTTTCTACTTGATATACCACCTTCTTTCTGGAATATTTAGAGAGTTTTATTTGAATGTTCAATGTTGCCACACAGGTTTTCTAACAGACTTTATTTCAAGATGGAGAAACCCTCAGCGAAACCCTTTACTTTCTTCAAAACAAATCATGTAGTGGCAGCTTTCGGTTTTCATGCACCAGATATCTGAAACCAACTCCTGGAAAACTGCAGATCAACGGCAACTTTCAGTTCTTTCAAATCGAGGTTAAAGACTTTTCTGTTTGTCTTTGCCTTCCATTTGGCCAAATCTGAGGCTCCTGAATATGTTAAACTGCACTGTGACTTTTACTTTCTCTTTTATCTTACTTTTTGTTCTCTGTTTAACAATTTTAATGTGTTGGAATGATTTTTTTTAAAGAAAAAACAAACAAACATGGCTTTATGTCTCTGTTACAGTTTGTATTGATGCTTTTTATGTGCTATGTAAGGCACTTTGAATTGCCTTGATATTGAAAGCTATATAAATAAACTTGCTTTGCTTCATCCAAATGTAATTTAAAGCTGCCATGCTATTAATTATGCATAACTTTAAGCTTTAAGATGTATATAAAATGTATCTATCATACAGTTGTCATTTATTTAACTATAGAGACTGAAACTGTTTTTTTTTTGTACCAAGTAAAGCCATGTTTATGTATGTCGTGAAGTATCATTCAGGACTTACAAATGATACTGCAACCTAAATAATGCCTAAAGATTATAATGTCCCATAATTTGAAATGAAATTCTTATATCTTTCTATAATAATCCCAGTGTCACTTCCTACTGGTCAGAACCTCTTGGCGTCACTTTAGAATGCAGTGGGTATCCTTTAGCATCATTTTTCAAAATGCAGGATAGTTTGATAGATCTATAAAACCCAGAAAGGTCAACAATAGACTCTGTGAGATTGTAGCCATGTTCACTGTTCTCATGTTGCCATGTTCACATCACTGCCACCATTTTTCAGAAGTTTGCCTTGTAACGTGGTTAATTTTGTGAAAGGGTGCATTTAAAGCTAAACCACGATCTTTATCTAACCTTACCCAAGTACTTGTGGTATGTAAAGTTGAGCAAACTTCAAGTCCCAATTAATGCAAGTAAGTGAAATAAAATAATAGCACAACATGAGACACAGACCAAAGTCTCCAGGGTAAAATTCCTGTGGCTTACATCACCGCCTCCCATCAAACCTCTTTAAACTTGAAAAAAATATCGGCATCGAACATCAATGTGGGTGGCATCAATGCCGAAGGCAATCCCTGTCTCCACGGAATTACATTCCCATACAACTAAACTGCGTTCTCAATTCTGCTTTGAGGGAAACATGATTTTGTCTTGAATTAAACCTATTTTTTCACCTGCAACATCCTAGGAAAGGCATCCAGTTTGAAAAGGTCCACATAAGGGGGTGAGAGGGTAGGACAGAGGCTGACAGAGGCCCAGTGGGAAAAGAAAATGGGAAAGACATCTTAATTAGAAGCATGCTTGCGGTACGTTACAAACAAACACAGTCCAGAAGAAAAAAAATGCTTCCCTCAAAACATAACTGAGAATGAACCTAGCTGCATAGGAATATAACTTTGTGGAACCTGGGTTGCCAAAGGACACAATATATGTACCGCCAAAATGCTAATTCCGGTGAGTGAGAACAGGTTGTTTATAATATATTCTGTTTTAATTTACAGTACAGTTTCTTGGTGCTTTGAAATTAGGTTTTTAATGAGATTCACTATCTAACAACAGAAAAGAATCTACTTGCATTTGAAGAATTCCCAACCACAACTGAAAACACCAAATTAAAGAATAGCTCAGTACAAGGAGCTCACCTTTGTGGAGCCTTTATTCAATGCAAAATACAACACGCAAATGTCAGCCTAGTGTAACAATATCACATCTGTCTGAGAAGGAAATATGCAATATTAGTTTCTTGTCCTGCAGTATTACAAACCCCACTCTGGCTTTTGCATTTTTAATCAGCTACATTCCAGAAGTCAGACAGGCTGTGTGCCAATAATATGTCTTATTACACACCGAGCAGGCTCATATCAGCAGCAGGTCATGCTTTGAATGTTACATCATAATTAATGAATGATCACAAATAGGGCGTCTTCATTATGAAGGAATATGTACATTTCCTTTTTCTCTCCACACCATGACCTGTAATATCCAGGTACAGTAGAAGCCTTTAAAGCCATTTTTCCATATATTTCAATTTTGGATATTTACTGAATTTATTGAGTTTAATAATCAAACCAGTCAGTTTTTGAACCATGTTGTGCAATTATTTATGTACCTTTCTGGTTTAACCTGTAAAAAATGAAAAAAATGTGATATTTATTGTATTTGTATAATATTTAAAGTCTACACATAGCCCTGAGGGAATTTCTTTCACACTATGTTCCAAATTTAGTTACATATGTAAGGGATACAGCATATACAGTCATGTTAAAAAAATAAGTCCGTTCCCTGGAAATTGTTGACTTTTGTCACATATCTGGACAAGCAAACATTTGATCCTCTTTGATGCGGTGTCTGCAGATAAAGGTGGTGTACTCAAGCAACGAAATTCCAGCTCGGCTTCGGCTTTTGGACAGATGGCCCCACATTATCTTCAAGCACTCTTTGATATGATGCAGAATTCACAGTTGAATCAATGACTGCAAGCTGCCCACACCCTGAGGCAGCAAAGCAAACTCTGAACCGTAACATTTTCACCACCATGCTTCACAGTTGGACGAGGTCCTCTCCTGAAAATATGTCTCTGGTCTGCGCCTACTGTGGCCAAACAACTGTATCTCTGATTCCTCTGCTCAGAGCACATTATTCCAGAAGACCTGGTGTTTCGCTACATGTTCACTGGGAAATGCAGCTTTGCTGATAATGTTCTTTTTTTTGGACAGCAAAGGCTTTTTTCCCTGGCACGCATCCCATGCAGGTGGAATTTGTACAATCTATTTCTGATTGTAGACACACAGAAACAGCTACCTGCCAATCCTGTGAAGACATTTTTGGGTTCTTGGACACTTCTTTTTTGCATTAATTGATTTGCTTTTGGGCTCAACTTGCTGGATCAGATGTATTTATTTCAAACAATTTGAAGACCTTTAAAACATTTCCAAAGGTCTAAAAGAGCTCTTTAGATGTCGGCATGATGACACCCCACTACAGAAGCAAAGAGAAAACCTGACAGATATAAGGGGTTTAAGTAAAACTTCTACTTGTCACTCCCTGTGGAGGTTTGGATCATTGGCACCTAATGTGGAAGCCTGTATTTTAGTATGTTTAATACTTTTCCATGTCGCTGATACTGCAAAATGACAGTTTCACACTATATGTTTAAGTATATCTTCTTTATCTGTACACACTGTTGCAAAAATTGAGTGTTTGCTTGTCCAAATATGTTGAAAAAGTCAACTATATCCTTGGGATGCCCTTATGGTTTTATATGATTTTACACTGTGCACATGCATTCAGCACTCTATTGACCACTGAGGGACAAACTGGCAGCTTTGGTCTGCAGACAGAGGCCTTTGCCTTTGCTTCTTGACTTGCATAAAACTGTCATCTCTAAGAGTGTCTTTGTGCACAAGTATGTAGCCTACATTTTCAGGTAGTCATCTTCATGCCACTTTTAATAACAGTACAATAAAAAAAAACGCTTGGAGAGCCATTTTGGGGAGATGTGGAGTCAGCGGAGTCGGCGATGGGGTGGGTGTTGGGGGGTGGTGGGGCTATGAGATTGGTGATGTAGGAAGTTAGGATGTCACTCTTGGTTGTGCTGCCAACTCAGCTGGTACTTTCTTCTACACACTACAGTGGATACAATGCACACACACACACACACAGTTTTCTTACACCCTCTTTCTGAGTCATACACTTCAAAAAAACCTGTCTCTCTAGGTGTGAAATAACTTCCTTCCTGGCCGACTTCACATTGTGTAGTAATTGTACACCTTCATCTCTTTTTTCTTATTCTGCTATTACTGCTCGAAATTTGGAGTCATTCTCCTCTTATGTCTTCCTTAAACACCTAATCAACATAATATTGCTGTAAACTGTGAAAGATCAACTTAGTAAAGTACCTCATTTACCCTACAGTCTCTTTACATGTACCATCATTTGTTTTAATCCCTTGTTATATCATATAGTTGCATTCGGTTTTAGCACTTCAAAAACCGTCCACATATATTGGGATCATTGAGCAAATAAAACAGTTAATGAGACATTTTACATATTAAAGTAGCCTTGGCAGACTGCATGTATGTATGTGAAAAACCTGTTCAAACTGCATCACTTATAATGGGAGGCTATTAGAGAAGACAAAGGAGCTGTAAAATGAAAATGTTGTATTAATACCTTGATTCATTTTTTTTCTCATTAATGATAAATCGTTTCATTTCAGCCCCTCAAAACACACATTTCCTTCCCTAGCAGAGAGAAATCCAAGAGCCTACAGACATGCCAGGAGCTCTTTTACTCAGGCACAGCGCTGCTTTGAGCTAAATACAAACATCAGCATGCCTACATGCTCATAATAACTGTGCTTGCATGCTGTTATTTAACGGGTGTAATGATTACCATCAACTGGGACAAAAGAGGAGAAGACAGCTTAGACTGATGAGGATATAATTAGTTGTGTTAGTATTTGGCCATAAGACCTGGAAACTGAAATCATGGTGGTAAAATTTTACAGTACAGCCAAACAATAAATAATCATTACCATCCATAGACCCATGCTGTTGGTTAGCATGACTAAAGATTCCCAAAATACCTACGTTAAAATTGTAGTTAGCTGCCATATTAGACTAGTTTAAGTATAAAAGCCACATTCAGAAATAGCCCTTTTTCTCCGTCAGAGTTACCGTATTAGTTTGAAGTTCATTTGCCCACACTCGCCCTGATAATTTCATCTAACTCTCCACATAACAACAGCCAATTAGGCTGCCTTTTCTCTCCACGAGCAGCTACACTGACAGATGCTGGAGAAGCAATTATAAACACTTGCAGTTTCATATGGGTGACGGACTGCTGCCATGGGGTTTGGCTGTTAGAGTGAGTGTGTGCCTGCGAACAACCAGATAGAAAAATGGATAGATAGATAGATAGATAGATAGATAGATAGATAGATAGATAGATAGATAGATAGATAGATAGATAGATAGATAGATAGATAGATAGATAGATAGATGGTAGAGGGATTGATGGATGTGGTGGAATACATGTGCACACGAACAATTCTGTAGGTCTCATCAGAGGAGTGGAGAGATCTTGCAGAGGCATGAATTTAGACTGTGGGTCTTGGATATGAAATATTTATCGGACTGAGTCTCTACAGACTTCTGAAAGTTAAGTATCAATTTAAGGAACAGGATCTATCTTGCTTTACCAGACCCCATGAAGCTACTTCTGGTTATCAGTGTGAGAAAATGAAGGAAAGAACAAAGTAGAAAAAGAAGTAAATGACATCAACAAGACTGCAATGAAATATTTATAACACATTTGCAACATGTGAGAGAAGAGTTGGGTGAGGTTAGGAAGCAAGTGACAGGCCAAATCTATGCGTTTTTTGCGTCAGGTTACATCAGGTTAAAGGTGATGTCAATTTTGTTATCCACCCAGATTCACAAGAATCTACGTAGACTCCTGTGCAGAGTTTGCATTCAACCTAAAGTGTGCGACCACATGGGCATTCACCAGGAACACAAACACGGCTTAAAGAAAATGCTTGTCATGTCTAGCATAAAGGCTAAGTGAGGAGATTCTCAATCATTCACCTCCAAATGTGTTGTAATTGAAGTAGTCGCTGCAGATTAATGGAGGTTATTTGATTTGTACGTGCTTTCTATCAAATACAGTGGGAAGTTCTAAATTCTCCAGAAACCTCATGCTATGCCCGCCCACTGGATTCAGCACACCTCAGGAATAATCACGCTGACACTGTGCTGCAGCCCAGTCTGTAACCCAGTGGTGTCAAATCCTAGTCCTCGAGGGCTACTATCCTACATGTTTTAGATGTTTCCCTCTTCCAACACACCTGATTCAAATGATCAGCTCATCATCAAGCTCTGCAGAACATAGACATACATACGTAGACGCCGCGTTGACTGCCGCTGTCGATTGGAGCCGACGTGCCTACACGGCGGCCATCTTGGTACAGTGCCATTCGTCCCTACAGTGCATTACGTCTATAGAGGAATGACATGTCTGCACTATAAAAGTGATCATAAATCGATCAGTTGTCAACATATATTGTTTGTTACAAATGTCAGACATGGAGGACGGACAGGTAGACATAAATAGAACAAAAGCATCCAAGCATCCTGTGTCATAGCTAAATGTGTGACGTTTTTAACAAACCAAACCGTTTGGAAATCGGTCGAAAATTCAGTGAATAACTCTATTTGAAGATTATGGAGTACCTCTTACCTCCGTAGACTAACATTCACTCCTGCCTCTGATAGCCCTGTACCAAGATGGCGGAGCTTTAGGCACGTCCCTCCACAGTCAATGCGACGTCTACGTATATATGCCTATGCTGCAGAAGCCTGATAACGATCCTGATCATTTGGATCAGGTGTGTCGGAAGAGGGAAACATCGAAAACATGCAGGACAGTGGCCCTCGAGGACCAGGATTTGATACGACTGCTGTAACCAGCTACTACATCCTGTGGAAAGCGCAGTCACAGGCAACCTTTTAGAAATATCCACAACAGCCCTGTGTGTTTTCTGTTTGATATGAGGAGCAATGTGACCATGGACCAACAAAAGTAGTATGAATAGAACTGCTTGCATTTCCACTGCCTGCTTTGGTCATGCGTAAAACATGAACTGGCCTTAAGGGAGTAGTTAAAGGGTAGAAAAAGGAAGGTGAAGTGGTAAGAGAGTAGCCTGGTCTTCTTTCCTATTCTTTGCTTTTTTTTTATTTGCCTCTTTCTCTTCACTCCGACTACTCCATTTTTTTCTTACACTTCTATCCATCTTTTCTTTTCCAAATTTCTCTCTTCTTCCTCCTTTAACTATTGCTTGTAATTTTCCTCCTTCTCTGACTCTTTCTTTTCTTTTTTTTATCTCCTCTTCTTTCAGTTTTTTTCTCCACCTGCTCCTGCTCCTTTGTGTTAAACTCAAGCTCCTGAAAAGAGAGATGCAGTAGATGTTTATGTTCTACTAAACTGCAAAGCTGTTGGACCGGTATTGTGTAGCAAAACGACCAGCTGTGGCAGTGCACCTTAAGCTGGATGGTCTTGGAGACGAAGTGTTGGATCTCTTGTCTGTCTCGCTCAGCGTCTTTCGCTGCTCCTCCTTTTGAGGCAATGTCTTGCAGAGGAAGTGCTTCTCCTTTTCCTCTTCTTGCATTGTCCTCACATACGTCTCTCATCTCTGCAAGCCATCTCCTCTTTTCACTTCACTTCTAGAGCCTCTCTTAACTCCTCTTCAACTCCTTTCTTTTTTTTAGCAAGAAAGACAAGGGTCCATATGTTAGCTTTGGCACAAGCCTTCCACTTTCTTTTGAGGCCACCTCCGTCCATCTTCCAGGAGGCCAATCTGCTCCTTTAGAGATCTGTTGTCCTTGCTGAGAGACTTTATGTCTTTGATGGTGGCATGGAGGGTATTTGTCAGTCCCTGCACAACCGAGTTTTGATGGAGCTAGTAAGTGTGTTGTCTCTTTACTGCAGTTGGCTTGTACTGATTTGAGCCACAGAGCACTGCACAATTCTGCACTTGTCCAAATACATGAGAGACAGACACATACAGTGGTGGAAGAAAAAAAGTTTTCGGACACCTTTAAAAAATTTTACACAATCTCAAATATAATCATGAAATATCTGTGGAAAAAATCTTTTTTGCGTTTCAAAAGCTGTGGCTGCATTAGACAGACACAGACAAATGCAAATGATTAATTTTTGTTTCTTGTTTACAAGAAAAACTAACAAAACTAAATTCTTGACAGTTCCAATATGTCAGTTCTCAACATTGTCGGTATCAAAGTCAACAAATAACAGAGAATGTGTTCAAAACTGAACAAAAAATAAATAAACCTTCACATCATCAAATTAATATTTAGTTGTCCTGCCATTAGCACGCTGTAGAGCTATAAGCCTGGCTGGCATGTTCCCCACAAGTCTTTCACACTGTTGAGGGGTAATCTTGTTCCATTCTTCTTGAATTACTGTTTTTAATTCTTCTAAATTCTTTAGTTTACGCCTTGAAACAGACCTTTTGATAATCCACCACAGATTTTCAATGGGGATTATGTCCAGGGATTGAGCTGGCCACTCTAAGACCTGGATATTGTGCTCCTGCAGCCAAGTTCTATTGGCCTTGGATGTGTGGCAAGGGGCATTATGTTGTTGAAACATCCAGTTTTGACCTCGGCAAAACGGTGCACATGCAGAAGGGAGCATGTGGGTTTTGAGAATGGCACAATAGTTAGCAGAGTTCAATGCGCCATCGCCGACAGTGAGATCAACCAATCAATTTTAAGTTTTTAATGGCTTTTTTAGTTTAGTACTTTGTCTGTGACTGTACTAAAATAAATTGTTACTTGAATACCTAAGAGTGATTCTTAATGCAATATTTCACAAATGTATGGGGTGTCCAGAAACTTTTTTCCACCACCGTACATGCAGTTCATGGCTAAAAATTCCAATCCCATCCTTACTGAGGGTACACACAAAATCACAAACTGTACACACATGAAACTGCTGTTGTTTCAGGACATCGTTCCCGGTTTGAAGCACTCTTCACCAGTGAGCCAGTGTTTCTTACCTAATGAGCCACCGCAGACATTCTGCAACATATGTGTTTAAGATTCAGTTATGACACTAACTTTACTTAAAACCAAGCTAAAATCAAGAAATAGCATCAAGATGTCAGATGATTAGTCAAAAGCTAAAGTTTTCTCCTGGTCAAATGAAAAAATCTAACCAGGTTTCTTGAGCTGGATCTTCTGCCTAGCAAAGATTTAAAGGCAGAACAGCCTTGAAACTGTGCTGTAGTTTCACTTGATGTACCATAGTTGTTGCTTGTAGGTGTATATGAACACCAGTAAGGAATAACATTATGACCACCTGCCTAATATCGTGTTGGCCTCTCTTATGTGCTCAAAAATGCTCTGAACCACTGGGCATGAACAAGAGGACCTCTCAGGGTGTCCTGTAGGGTCTGGCACCATTATGTTGGCACTGGATCCTCTGGGTACTCTGACTTGTGCAGTGGGGCCTCTGTCAATCAAACTTGCTCCCCTGCATCCTGTTGATGCACGATCACAATAGGATCTAGGTAGTTTGGAGGTCAAATCAACATGTATGTCATGTTCCTCAACATGTTCCTGATTGTTGGGTGTTTTTTTTTTCTATGTGGTGGGGTGCATTTTCCTGTGGGGGTAGACCAGTGACATTTGGGATTTTCATTTGCATGTCATATAGGACTGTGCTTGTTCTGGGACAAAGTTTATTTGGGTGTCTACGTCTCATCAAGACAGATGCCAAAATCCAAGGTTTTCCAGCAGAACACCACATGATACCAATATGATCAATGTTATTCACTTCACTTGTCAGTGGTCATAATGTTGTGGCTGACAGGTGTGTATTTATATTTTGCAAAATGTGAGTGAGAGATTACATGTCAGTTCACATGGTTGAAAATAAATGCGTAGATGTTTAGGTGGACATCAGATTGACTCTCTGCCACTGTTTTCTCTGAGTGAGAAAATTACATATTTGCAGTTATTTGCGTAATCTGGTTTAAACTCATAAGATTCAGTCATCACTGAAGTTTATGCCATGCAAGAGATCCAGATTTATTCACAACATCAATTCCTGCAGAGTTGACCAAGAGAAACAAGAAAACCTTCCACCTTAAAAGTTGCCAGTAACTGCTTGTGGCTTTTGAGCCAGCTCAGTGAATATAATTATTGCTGCTACCTAGTTACAGGTAACCAGTGCACTGATCATAATGGTTGCATTAATACTATTGACAGATGAAGTGAATGACAAAGATTATCCCTCTTACAATGGAATATTCTGCTGAGAAACCTTGGATCCTGGCATTCACTGCGTATGTTACTTTGACACCTACCACCCACTTGAACATTGTTGCAGACTGAGGTGGTGAGGATGAAAAGGCGCCACAACAATCTATTCATTCATCATTCACTCTTCTGATGGCTCCTTTATTTGTGATACATTTGCAAGGAGACATTACAAAGCAAGCCCATTATACTTGGACAGCTGGAGCTGCATCCACGGTGCCTGCAGGTAATGAAAGCTTGTTTAGCTACGTTTTCATCACCGAGCCTATTAGATCAGCTTGACCTCTGTCTGCACTGGCACTTTTTCTTAGAATAGATGTTTTGTTTGCTCGGCACAGGTAAATGGAATGATCATAAAACTGCACAAATAAACAGCCACACACCACAAACTACTTGTGTTCATTCACCTGTATTGCTTAATGCCACGCTAATTACAGTCTACTACCTCTATTTTTTTCTACTACTTGGCCATATGTTTAGCGGATTATTTTCTCAACATGATGGAACTATTTAAAAAGTCAGTCTTACATTGATTTGTGAGGTCTGTTATTTCAAAACGAGCCACATACTAATTAATGGATGCGTGCACGCATTCAGCCACACTATCCAACTGTTAAAGTGTACCTTTAGTTGTTGATTTAAACCCTATTAACTCATCTATGTCTATCAAAGTTACATATTTAACTTTTTTTAAAAACTTTTTTCTCCTGCCTTGAAATGGCTTAGATGTAACCCACTGAGTCCTTCAGAATGTGCAAATCTATGATTTCCCTGTCCTATGTGGAGATATGTCTTCACATATCTGTCCTACTTCCTCAAGTGTGCTCCAGTTCAGCTACTACTCTGCTCTTACACTAAACCTACTCCATGCAACACAGTGTGTAGCAACAGTTTGTAATGTTGGAGCAAATCAGCCATGCGTGTTTGGAAACTGTTGCTAAAGAAGAGGAATGATACAGAGAAAAATCCAACCTTCCAAGTAGGCAGTACTGGTTCCTTAGGTTTGTTATGGATGAACCCCAGAATTCTGAATCTGTGTTTTTCAAACCGTCGTCAGTACAATGCAATCTTAAGGTGGAAATGCTCAACAATGATGTTGGCTGCTTATTTCACTTGTGATATGTCTTTCACCATATTCAAGGTTCTTTATTACTATATGGACATACTAATAAATGAAAAACTCCATCTTCTCCAGATGGTATCATTAAGGTGACATTAATCAACCCTCTGGTAATACTGTTTCCAAACTTCTACTGTGTTGGCTGAAGCCTTCATCTTTTCCACATGCCACACTGCTGTGTTACTTGTTAGCAATTCCATGACTGTGCGGGATATATTTTTTCCACCTAAATGAGCAATGTCACCATACTATGGCAATTTTCTATTTGTGTATTTGGAAACTCATAGGTATTGTACCACACTGACTGACCCTCATGGTGCACCTATGCAAAAAACTGTTAAATACTCATCCTGAAAACACTTTTAAAAAGTACGCTATTGCTTATATTAGCCCTGTTTATATTAACCTAACAATACTAATGTAAGTAGTCAGGGGATGGCAGATCATCATGTGTAAACTAGCTTAAACTCACCTTCACTAACTGGCCCATACATACTCATTTTTTTTAATCTTCATTTACATCCAAAGTCATAGCTGTCCTGCATGTTTTAATTTTTCAGACATACCTCAGTTACAGCATGGCAGTCCTTATTCAAAAATCAATGAAATTGGTAGCTTACAGCTAACTTCAAAGTGGCTTCAATCCCATAAATCCCATAGACTGCATATAAAAGATGGATGTAACCTAGAGGTGGGAAAAGCGAAGCCAAGGCTGAAGGACTCTAAACCTGCAGTCATTCTAATGGCCAGCAGGGGGCAACCCCTATGGTTACAAAAATTATATCCGATTGTATCGAATCTATGCTTACTTCTCCCTTGATCTGTTACCTCAGTAAACATTTTTCTAAAGAGTTTATGGACACAATCTCCAGTTTGAAGATTTTATGAATGCAGCATGATGTTTATTTTAGAAAGTATGGCTCCATTTAGTAGACACAATCCAATCAGTGCCAAAAAAAAAAACAGTGATGAGAGAATTCAAGTGCTCATCAGTTTATCAGACATGTTTCTTTAAGTATCAACAGAAACGAGTGTCATTTACAACAGGGATCTGCATAATATGACTTGCAAATCTAAATTATTATTTTTCATTTTTAGTTGCCTCAGATACCACAAATGTTAACCTCATGGTTCAAAACAATACAATTAAGATACTCAGCTTTTGTCACAGTCCAGTTCATACATGTAGAATATTACTGGTTAAGTTGAAAATGTGACCTGATGGAGGCCCAGGAGGAAGAGTTTGGAGATTGTGATGTGCCTGCACAAGACTTTATGACAATCTGCTCAGTTATTGTTGAGAAACTATATTTTCAGTCTAGACCAAAGTGGAGAAATGACAGATCAATATCATCATCCTGACTGCTATGCCTCAAGCATAACTTAGAGTAACTGAAACTCCCCCTCATCCTATCACACTGTTATTAATTTGTATCTTCTTCATTTGTTTGATCAACCTTCACAAGTAAACATAATATTCTCCACGAAATGTTGAGGAATGCATCCAAATATTAGTATTTACATGCAGCCGACGAGGCAGCCATAATTTGCACTACAATACCCCATTGATGATATTATGAGCTACTCAAGATAATAATTGTTATTCTGTTTGCTGCGAAAGGCACATGCCAATCAATTCCTCTCATTTTAAAAAAAACAGACATATTTTTCTCTTTGATGGCATAGAGCCACCCGGAGAGACTAACATGATAATACAGATTATTAAGGCTACTTATTTATACAGTATATCATATATTTACTCATAAAGAAGGATAATTTGATCTAAATTCTGGCACTCGACCCAACACTATTCATTTACTGAGTCATGGCACAGATGAGATTATGTAGGTGTGAGGACAGACTGAATAGGGAATTGCACTGATACAATAAACAAATTGGGAGTATCAATGGAAAGAGAGAAAAACACATTATCTAAAAATGAAAATATTAGATACTATAGTGCTAGGCACTCAGTTCAAGGTGGTGCACCCAAATACAGACACACACATCTGACAGACAGGTGTAATTTACAAAAGCAATTTTAATAATCTTTACTGAGATGGTGTGACAAAGCCTGGCAGGGCAACAAACAAAAAGTGGCTTAAAATTGAGGAATTTATTGAGGCAAAGTCCATGAATGAGGAAAAGCTAATTCAAGGAAGCAGAATCCAAAAACCACAAAGACAGAGGGAGCACAACAGCTGCAGGAAACACAGATGGCAAACAGGCAGGTAAACTGGCAACTAACATAGGGAGAGACAAGACTATATTTACACACATGGGCTGATGGAGACACAGGTGAAACCACTGAAGGTGGAGCAGCCAATCAGACAGGAGGGAACCACAAGGGGATCCAAGCTAGTTATTATAAAGGAGATCAGTGACTGATTGAATGGTTGCACAGTAACTGCAAATTATCATAAATAATGGATCAAAACACATTATAAACATATACGAGTAGATCAGAACAGTGCGTTTTTATCTATTATTTATGGTGATTTGAAGTTACTGTGCAACATTTCAGTCTGTCATAGATCACCATCAGACACATTATGTTTCACCAAGCTTTCCTCTCATTATCATTATTGTTATTTCTGCATGCAAGGGGCAACTGCAGTTTTCCTTGTGTATATAATGAGGTCAATTTCAACATACACCAATCAGGCATAACATTATGACCACCTGCCTGATATTGTGTTGGTCCCTCTTATGTGCTCAAAAATGCTCTGAACCATTGGACATGGACTAGAGGACCTCTCAGGGTGACCTATGGGGTCTGGAACCAGGATGTTGGCAGTGGATTCTTTGGATACTCTGGCTTGTGCAGTGGGGCCTCTGTCAATCAAACTTGTTCCACTGCATCTTGTTGATGCTTGATTACAATGGGGTCTGGGAAGTTTGGAGGTCAAATCAACATGTTGAGCCACTGTCCTGTTCCACAACATGTTCCTGATGGTTTGATGTTTTTTCCTTGTTGTGGGGTGCATTTTCCTGCAGGGGTAGGCCAGTGACATTTGGGATTTTTATTTGCATAATGGAGTGTGCTTGTTCTGGGACGATGATTATTTGGGTGTGTAAGTCTCATCAACATAAATGCCAAAATCCAAGGTTTTCCATCAGAACACCACATAGTACCAATATGATCAATGTTACTCACTTCACCTGTCAGTGGTCAGAATATTGTGGCTGTACATACACTGATGTCAGATGATTCTGCAAGATCTATGTTTTGCAGAGCTTCTTTGCAAAACTCTAAAGTTCATGCATGTGAAGTACAGGTTGGATGATTTCCTTTTGTTTGTCTTTGTATATAAAAGATGGTGTCATGGTTATAGCAGGTAGGTTGAGGTAAAAATACAAGATGTCGTTAAAACTACAGTAACTGCATTATTGATAGCTTGGCTCTGTGGAATCAAGCTGATAACAAAAGGGACATAAGGCAAAAAAAGTATAAACCATTTTAAGATACCAGTACCCACAGCAGTCATAGTCACTTACTTTATAATACAAGTGCACACAGAGAAAACTATAGATTATTAGCTTCTATTACTATGTGCTGCACACTACTTTGACAATAAGAGTCCAACCAAGCTTTTGTTCATTTAAAGAGTTGAGATCTTAATGTGACACAGTTATCACAGGACCCAAGTGTTTGTTTTCCTACTGCGAAGAAGAAAATCTTGTAGCTACATGTGCAACATTGTGTGAAAACAGCAGCTGTGTGTGAGGCGCAGACTGTTGCTATACGATCAGTATCTGACCCTGTATATTTACTTGGCGAAGTCGCTGACGTACGAGACAGAGTTTGCCTGTTTTGTTACGGAGCTACATACAAGTCAAATTAGATGGTGAAAAAGAGCTGCTCCTACACATGGAATTTGTTTTGTTGAAAAACCCCACTGTATTAACTTCATATGTAATAAAAATGTGCAATGTGAGATACTGGATTAAACTTAGGTACAGGGAAGTTTCTGGTTTGAGTGTGAAACAGGAACGAATGTAAATCGCAGGACTATGATTAAACATAAACACATAAAGGTGGCACCAGCTCAACTTCCACACTCTCACTTTTTTGTCATTGTGAAGCACTTTGTGATGGTGCACTAAAAAGAGGGCTGTGCTGACTCACTTGCGCGTGGCGCACAATGATACGTGGATTGGTTCAGAACATTCGTGAAAATTTGTAGGTGCAGAATCATCCACTTGGAAGGTAGTCAGTGCCAGCTAGGCTGATTAAACGTGGTGCTTCTTTGAATATTGTGTGCTGTATAAAAACTGAGCAACAACACTTTTTAAAAAAGATGTCTTGTTCTTTTTGCTTGAGTGTGAGATATACATGAGTGAAGAGTGTCAGGGTGAAGTGCCCCTTCTAATTGAACTTCTGCTATTGCTTGAGGTGCACACAAACACATATCAGTATTTTACTGCCAAAGTATGTCTCATAGTTACAAGTTATAGTTTTTTTTTTTTAAATGTTCATTTGTTCAGACTTTTTTCCCACACTCCCTTTCCCTTTAATGAGCCAAGAGTCTTTGGGATCAGTGATGATGATAGCAGAAGGCTAGAGAGCAGAATGAGGAGGAGTCTATCAAAAGTACTGGAGCTATGTTCTCTAACTTTAGTCACTTTATCCTTCTTGGCTGAATGGAGTTGAATGTTATTGCCCATGACAGGAGTGGGTTTGAGATGGAAATCGCTTAAAAGGCAAGAATCTGTCGAGGCGGGTGCTGGGTGAAAAAGATCTAATATTTCTCGCTCTTCTTTCTCTATCACTCTGAAGTCAAACCCCCTTTTGTTTTTTCTTTTTTTCCACGCTCATTCACCCTTACCTACTCTTTCGCAGCTCATCTCACTTCCCACTCACAGTTCTTCAAAAAAAAGTGGGAAGCGCTCGTGCAGCATCATCCATGCCACCATCATCATCATCACCTTCATCAGCGCCATCATTATCCTCATTGTCATCTTTTTTTTTGGTTACACTCACAGCAGTTTTGACTTTAATTGGCAACTTGAAGTTGTGTCAGAAGTTGTCTGCTTCTCCCCAGCGAGGCGACCTCCTCCTCTTTCTCTTTTCTCCTTGTAGTGTTTCTGAGTCGTGTCACCGCAGCTTGATGTGAGTAATTTGCCATTGAAGATTCCTCAGCAAACGAGCAGAGGAGAACAAGTGGTTCCCTTAGAAAGCTGTGTTTTTCCTCCGAGTATCAGAGAGGAGGAAGGTGTCAGAGTGTGTGTAGCTCTGCGGCTCCAGATTAGAAGCCTAGGTTGGGAACTGTGAGGACATGATGAAACATCATGTGCTTTCTGTTCTGTCTCGCTGATAAAGCACAGGAATTGGTGGGGAAAAGTGCATGAGTAGCACTTCTTGTACAGATCACAATCTTTCTCTGAGCCCCAGTTAGAGAGTCTGAGGAGCACGGCGGCAATGGTATTTAAATGTTTGACTAACTTCACACTCTGGTTTAATATAAGGAACTCGAATTAAAGGAAGCACGTGAACCTTTGACCCCAAACATGAAGGGATCCAGTAGCTTTGCTGTGCTGTCAGAGGGCATGTTTGCAGGGAAGGATCAATGCAAATCAATACAAAGTTGTTCTGAGTGATCATCTTTATCCTGTGATGAAACATTTCTGTCCTCTTGATGGAAATGCTCCCATCCATAGGGGTCACTGAATGGTTTACTGAGCAGGAAAATTATGCAAATCACATGCTACAGTCTTCGTATTTTTCTCGACCCAAATGGACACAGACTGGGGATTTTTCTCAACCAATCATCATCTGAACACCAAATTAGGCAACATATTTTGGAAGAATACTGCTCCCCAAACTCAAAAAATCAATACCAAGATGAAGCTGAAGCACTGAAGCTGTTCTGGTGGCCCAACATCTAAAAATACATTTTATGTTTTTTTTTTTCTTTTAATTTGTCACCCATCTGTATATGTGCACTCATGTGACAAATACCAGCAGTTCAAGCATTTTCTTTAGCTATCAAGAGAAGTACATTTAATCTCATTTTTCCACATATAAACAAAAATAAAACACATCACTTACTGTTAGTGATAACAGTATATAAATACACAATGAACAAGCTTCATAAAAAAATAATCCATTTTAATGACTTTTAGAGGCATATTTAACCCAAGTTCCTATAATCATATTAAAATCACTAAATTGCAAATAAACCAAATTACTGAAGTGAGCTGACAAGCTTTAATGCTTCTTGCTCTTCACCGATGTCACACTTTAAACTTCTTTTTTTAGAAGCTAATGATGAAATTGCCTCAGCAGACTCCCATGTTGCTCTTTTATACATGAAGGCGCGTAATTAGTCACTACTCTCAGAGCATGCATACACACACACACACACACACACACACAGGCACGTACAAAACACACATGCAAGTGTGTTCACAAGCAAATCCGTAAGCATGCTGGGCCTGCTGTGATGTCGACACAAATGCTTGCCTTGGGCGGTCCCTGGATCGATATCAGAAGAATCATCCACCTTGACATTCCTCCGTCTCATGACTGAACGTTAATCATTTTTCAGATGTCTTCACTTGTGCAGCCTTTTCTTGCTCATTGTACATGTGACAAATGACTTGAATTAGTGTTAGCAGATATTATACTGTGTTATAACTTGAGCTAGAGTTATAACTCAGCTCACACAAGGAGCAGAAGTTTCACATTTTATTTCCATATTTTTGTGTGACCTTCTATATTTAAAGGTTCCGTTCACCGTAACTATAAAAACTAGTTCTAGTGTACTGTAAACTCATATCTGTATTTACAATGTGACTTTTCTGTGATTTGTGACTTAGATGTAAATGAAAAGGACTATTTGATCGTGAAAAGAGAATGTGCTCTATAGCAAAATGAACAAATTTCAATTAACCCAGCAATATCCAAAGTTCAATTAACTTGACTTCTCAAGTTCAGTCAACCTATGTCGATTTGAGCAACTTTATTTTGCCAAACTTGCAGCAGAAAAAGAATCTCCAGTTTTAACCCCCCAAAGATTTGCAGCATAAAAAGATATGCGATTTCAATTTGAGTGCAGACACGATGAACTGGAAAACAAAACTGCATACTTGACATTTTACCAACTGCAGCAAAAAGTTATTCTCTCTTTGTGTTTACTATCTGAAACACAAAAGACGTTTCTGATGGAAATTCAGAACTATAAAGTTTCTCACTTGAGTTTTAATTTATGTATAATAGAAGAATGTTATGTGCTCACATTAAAGTGTGTTTTGGAAGATATTGAAAAGATAACCTTGAAATCCCAGTAACATAAGAAAGAAAGAGTGAAATTTTGGGGTGTCTTGATGGAGACATCTTTTTTTTTTTTTACAAAGTCACATTATTGCTTTGTCTCCTTATAATGGACTAAGATGATGGCTTAACAGTTTCTGCAGACGTTTGCAGCGAGGTTGCAAATGAGGTCAGCTCACTGAGCAAAAATTCTTCAGGGACACCAACAAAATGAAACAAAACAGAGGGCGCATTATACAATTTTTTCTCAGCTATTACAAGTAAGAGAAAGCACGAGGGAGGAGATGGAAGTTAACAAATGAAAATCACGCGGATTAGAGCCCCAATCAAAAAAATAATAATTTTTCCCTCATGGCTCCCCCCTCCGCTGCTCTCCCTGCCTCTCTGTGGTGTCTGCTCACTCTCATTTGCCTCGGAGTATATTAGTTACAGACATGTATCCCAGTTTGGCAAAAGGCCCGGCTTTAGGGCTGAACATATGGCCAGTGGCTATGGGGGCCACGGAGGGGTGAGGAGAGGGGAGAGAAAGAGGAGCGAGGGGTGAAGAGAAAGAGCGATAGCACCAAAGCTGGCAGAGGAAATGCTTCACTGTCATTTTATATGCCAGCTTGAGCAGAGGGCACACACAAACACACACACACACACACACACACACAAACACACACACACACAGGCTGTATACACACAGAAGTACAGTACAAAATGCACTGGCACATTCACTCATAAAAAAAATGTGCCAGACACACATTTTTAAAAAAAAAATATGCATATTTATACTTTTATTTCTTCTCATTTATGGGTTATACCTACATTTGCACTTTTACCCTTGAACACTGACTGAACCTTATTCACTCTGTCATGCTATGTGAGGCATGAGATGTGTGTGTGCATGTGTGTGTGTGTGTGTGTGTGTGTGTGTCAGACAGGCAGCAGAGCTCGCCGGGTTATTGTGGCGGGCTCGTGGGCTTTGTCAAAATGCATGTGAGAAAATACAGAGTGACAGATGTAGCCTTTCTGCTCTCTTACACTAACATGGTTATTCTCCCACCGCCCGCTTCACTGATCTCACACACACACATACACACACACACACACACACACACACGCACACACATATATGCACTCAAGTTCAGTCACTTGAGTCGCTGTGTGACCACACACACACTTACATCGCTTTAGCTTATTCAATAGCTGTAGCTATTACTACAGAGATGCACAGCTTGTTTTCATGTCGCCATACTGGAATGTGGGATTTTGCAAAACTCCATACGGTTGACTCTTTAAATCCCAAACAAAACAAAGTCCTGCAAGAGAAAAAAAGGGGGCCACTTGAGTGACTTCCATATTAAAAACTGCCACTTTAAATGTTTCCAGCCGGATATTGGTTGAGACAACAAATCTCTCCGACCTAATCATTTCCAAGATAATAAATCAAAGTCGTTTTTACCTTTAATGAATTTCAACCACGTTCCGATTGAGCTCCGAGATGAGACTCCTTTGAGTCCATTGAAGCGTGTCGCCAGAGCCCCTATCGGATCATATATCAATGCCACTTCTCGTTGCCACATCTTCCTCCAACACATTATCACCAGTACTGTCAGATACCACTACAAATGAGAAAACAATGGGGAGATGAGAGCAAGTTGTTGAATATTCATAGGGAGGATAAGGATACAAGTGGGACATTTTGGGGCTTTATCGGCACTAACAGGATCTAAGCCGTGGTAATTCATGCTAAATCCAAACCAAATCGGCCCCAGTGCTGTTTCTGTAGAATGAAAAAAAAGAAAAAGAAAAGAAAAATAGACTTGGGTTGAATCTCCCAAGTGCTTCTGTGATCTGTTTCCATGTCATCTCTATCCCTGTTTCATTTATCACAACAAGCTAGTTGAGATATCTCTTATTCTCTTCGTTTCCTCCACTGTGTCGCATTCCAAGCTGGAGGCAAAGAGAGCGAAAGAGAGAGCGGAATCAAGAAAACAAATTTGAGGAACTGAATGCGTTCTTGCCTCTGTTAAAGGAGCCATACGCTGCAGAAGAAAATAAAGTAAAAAAAAAAAATTGTGAACATCTTTGAGATTCATCCTTGTTGAAAGGCACAGACGTTTCTCTCACAGATAGTGAATACGCAACCTTGGGGGGAAGCATCTAGTTGGCATATTTGTTGTTTTGACCTCATGCTCTATTACGCCCCATCTAGAGTGGTTGACCTTTGGAGACTCTGACTTAGCCATTTTTCAAAACAGTGCGCCTCTGAGACCAAACTAAAGGTATTAGTATTTGACTGCTCGACCTTTCCCAAAGGCTTGTGGGTAAAAGGATGTGACCCAAGTGGTCAGTGTGTCTCTGGTGGATAAGTTGTGTCTTTGTCTGTCCGTGTGTGTGTGTGTGTGTGTGTGTGTGTGTGTGCGCACGTGTATACAGGATGTATGCAGTTTTGGAGTATTAATTTTTCAGCCATATCAAGAAACATCAGATAAAGCTTTTTCTTTATTCACTGTGGCACCGGGTTTGTCAGGGGAGACATAAACTCATTACTGCGCTCAATAAATTCACTCAACTCTATTTTTTGGTTTGTTTAGCATAAGCAATCAATACCCAGTGAGGGCATTTCCCCACATTTAATGCAACGTGCAGTGTGTTCAGTTATGGGGTGTGATTGATGTTCATTAAAGCTGACTTCATTAAACATAAGCATTAATACCTGAAACTGAGAGGCCTGTGCATTTTCCCATACACAGTAACAGCACAGGTGATTGATGGCAAATATGGACAATATCTAAGCATGCACTTGTACTTAAAAGCAAAACAAGAATATTAAATTGTTGTATAGATTTCCAGAACATGTTAGGAAGGAGATCCTTTAAAGCTGCAAAAATCAATATTTACACATAAACAATGGGTTAAATGTGCACTAGTAATGTGAGATATGTCGCTCATACAAACAATCATTTTACTTTGCTGTTTCTCTCAGCTGGAGCTGATTGTCTTGGTTTTCTGAATCACAACTTCACTATTTTGAGTCACTCTCACTGCTCTCATTTAGTTTCACAGCAGGCACCTCTGAGTATGACCCATTTTTGGGATTTGTAGCTTTTAAACTCATGCAAAGTGTATGCACTCGGTCCAAAAATGAGAGAGTATGGGTATGTGGAAGCAGTGCATAGGGGTCTGTAATCCAGTCTTGGGTTGCCAAGTCATGTGAATCTGTGTTATTTATTGTGCTTAGTGTGTTCAAATATTGTTGTTTGGCAATTTTCTGCCAGTACGTTTCTTTTCCTGTTTTTATCTCTTCCTTTCTCCATCACATTTGACTGATTCAACCAACTTCTTTGGTCAAATGAAACAAAGCAGGTAACCACTACACTATACAATGGTACTTCACAAGTCTGAGCCTCCCCATCCCAACATCTAACACGCCATTTACATGCTTTATACATGAGTAACTTCTGGGGATTTAGCCAAAAGATATGTTTTCCTCAGGAGTTGGTGAAGATCAAAGCAAAGCAGGAGAGAAAGTAGAAAGCTATAATTTGATTTAATGAACACTAATGTTGCTTTTGTGTCTGATGGATGTGTAAATTGACGCTTGTTTGCTAACAAGTGTGTCATAATTATTCTATAAAATGACCACGTGTGTGTGTTTTGTTTGAAGGCTGCATACTTCCAAGTTGCGAAAGGGTTTTACGACTACAGGCGTTTATTTAAAACAGACTTATGTTGGATGAGAGAGGTTTTCATGGCTAGATTTCATGTACTCTGTCCTTGGTGCTAATTCAAACGCAGCATGTTTGCCCGTCGTCTGTATCCATTCAGGATGATACACGTTGTGTTGATACCATCTGAACCACTCTACAGCTCTGAGCATCTTTTTAACACAACTATTACCTTCAGTTGCAAACTGATCATAGTTACATGTCTTTTTTTTTCCTTTTTTTCTTCTGTAGTAATTGACTTTTTGCAAAAAAAGTTTCAAGTAAAGAACCTTTCAGGAGGTCTTTTTTTATTTATAGAGCTCTGCATGGTCCAGCAGCTGCCTACGTTAGAGTTCCGCTGCAGTCCCATGTCATCGGTAGGTCTCTCAGGTCCTCCAGTCACAGTTTATTGGTATTTTCCTTGCTTCCGGGCTGAAAACTAAAAACTAAACTGTGCTTTTTGAGGCTGTGGCTTCTAAACTTCAGAGCTCGCTCCCTTTGGATTTAAAATCTGTGGACAAGTCAACTCTAGATGCCCCTCTGTTCAGACTTGCTTTGGTGTTATGTTTAATTTATTTCCACTGCATAGTGTTGCATTGTATGTCTGTTGCCTGGTATCATGGAATTGCATATAAAAAACATTGCAGCTATGCTTTTTTTCTTTTCACATCATTTCCCTTTCCCTTCTTCCATAATCATTTCATTTCACTTCTTTATGCAAAAGTTTAAAATGTGTATATATAACGTGAAATATGTTGCTATGATGTGTTTTTTGTACATAAGATATACTTAAGATATCATGTTACACAATCTTGCTGCTCATGCAAGGTGATACATACAGCGATTAGCCACAACATTATGACCACTGACAGGTAAAGTGAATAACATTGATCATGTTGGTACTATGTGGTGTTCTGCTGGAAAACCTTGGATTTTGGCGTTCATGGTCATCAGACATAGACATCCAAATAAACATTGTCCCACAACAAGCACACTCCCTCATGCAAATGGCGTCATTTGCAGGAAAATGCACCCCACCACATGGAAAAAAACATCAAACAATCAGGATCATGTTGAGGAAGGTGACAATGGCCCAACATGTTGATTTGACCTCCAAACTTCCTACACTCCACTGCACAAGCCAGAATAACCAAAGGACCCACTGCCAAGTTCTGATTCCAGACCCTATAGGACACCCTGAGAGGTCCTCTTGTTAATGCCCAATGGTTCAGAGCATTTTTGAGCAAATAAAGGGGGCCAATACGATATTAGGCAGGTGCTCATAATGTTATGCCTGATCGGCGTATATAAACTTACTTTCTTCTTTTGCCTTTTAATGGTAAATAGCTGCAAGAACTTTAGAGCTTCACTGACAGCAGCTTTTAAAAATGTAGAAAATAGCGGCATTAAGTCATGAATAAAAATATTGTTTTGTGTTATGACTGAAAAATGCAATGTACAATGTGACCCATAATAGTACAGGTAATTTCAGCCCCCTCAATGTCTGTTGTCAGTCTCTTATTAGCAACAGAGTTTAATTTATTTTGCGGATGAGCTTATAGCCATTATTTAAAACCAAGTCATTATTTAAATACCAGCTTTTACTTGTTAACTTTCGATGTGTCGGTTTGGATATCCTCATGCTCAGTTGCTTGTGATAGTAAAAGTGCAAAATGTTGAGCTGCGGAAAGTTGTTTCTTTCACTACAGCTACATGTCATGTGAGAAGTGCAGAGGAAAGACGGGAATTGTAGCAGAGATAAATAAATAAATAGAAAGAAAGAAAATATGATGGGTAAAGGGGAATTATTTTTAGCATTACCATTTAGAAAGGCAGTGACCAATGCAATTTTACCTGACCTCTGAACAAATAGGCTTGTGTGTTGTTGTGAATGTGGATCAGAAGGCAGGTCAGAGAGATAATTGGTAAATTGTGAATAATAATGTTGAGATGTCATTACGGTAGAATTTGGGAGAGAATAACAATGAATCACATCTCTCTTGTCAGCTTTGCCGTAGTATTTAAGAGCCTTGCTGTATATTCAGGTGGAGGAGCAGTTGTGGCTACATGGAAGGGCAGATGATGGATTCTTAGAGACACAGAAGTAACAGCTGATGTAAAACAAGAACAGAATGGTACAAAAGAAGGAATACTAAATCTGAATTGCTGTTGCGGTTACACGCTGAGGCTGGTGACAATACATCACATGAGCAGCAGATGACAGATCAGCCTCTTCTTATTTGCCCCATTCTAAACCAGAGATCAACATTTCTTTTACATGCAACTGCTCTGTGATTACTGTAACCATGACGATAAAGGTTCTTTCCCTAAACCTAAGCAAGCTGTTTCTGGGCCAAGGTTTGCAAATTAAGAGCAAAAGCGTGCCTTCATGTGACATGTCTATTTGAAAAGCTAATCACCTCAAAACCTTTCTCACCTTTTTCCTTCTTCTTTTTTTTGCATCCCTCCAGTATTTACATGTCCTTGTAAACATGAACTCACCTTGACACACTGAAAGGCACAGCTTCAGGAATCAAACGTAGCAAAAAGGGAGAATTTTGCCCAAATACTGAAGTGAGATTTTCAAAAGCTTAGAAAAATGTTGCTATTACCAAAATCCAAATCTGGTTGGAGAAAAAAATGTAAGACACCGTGTTTTGGTTGTTTTGCATGTTTCTACGAAGGCCTTCGTTCTTCAATATGCAGCACATTTGCCACCTGCGAATCTGGCAATCAGTGAATTGAATAGTCTATTCTGTGTTCTTGATAAGAAGAGATTGTGGAATGCTGTTAGCTGCTGGGCCATTCAGCAGCAGTGGCTGCACCACACACAGAGATGGAAAAGAGACAGACAGAGAGAGAGACCACCAGCTGTTGTTATGGATATAGTAAATTTGGACTTGATACCCTTCCGTCCTCCACACATGCATGCAAAGAGTCACATTTCCACGCTACCCTCCTCGAGCTGAGGCTGTGTGCTCTGTTGTTTGCCGACCATTCAGTGAACGAGCGAGCCTGCACAGTACCCACGGCGTGTTTTGATGCAGAGATCAGTAGATTCCAGCTGATTCATTGATTGAATCTGTTGGAAGAAATTGCTCTCACAGTGCGGCCTTGTTTAACTAATATGCCACCATATGACAAAAGCCCTCATCCTTATCATTAAACCCTTATCTGTGGAAGTGTGCCACAATAAATACATGTGTGCTATTTAAGTTTAAATAGAACACTGTTTGTTTGGCCCAAATTCGACAGGATGGCATATTTCGTGTTCAAGATCCTAAAGAAAACCTTACCGTGACGAGGCCAATAAAACACAGCTGCAGATTTTTTCTTGCTCATTAATAACTGCCAGCCGACCCCTCCAACTCTATGAAGCGATTATAATAAGGGTTTGTTTTCCTGCGCAACAAAACATTTTTCTGTCTACACTGACTGATTGAAAGACAGATAACAGCAAAATTAAAGTGCCGCCGCAAAACAAATTGCTATGTTTTCTGGAGTTGTATGGAGCAAGCCCTGGTTCAAGTCCAAACAGAGACCTTTGTTGATGCATTTCCTCAACTCTCTCCTTTTTCTTTGTAAACTCATCTTCCAAAGGAAGGAAAATTAAAATCCCAAGCTATCATTTTTGTTCAAGATTGTACTTCCACTATCATCTAATAGATTACAGTCAATATTATGCTCTTGATCTATGCCTTCATCCTAAAGCAATCTGGGTCGTGTTAGTGTGGTACTAATGCTGAATCAAAGAGTCAAATGAAAACATCTAAATGAAACAATTAGATGTAAATCAGTTAATACCATGTAAGTTGGTCACATATGGGGCTGGTTTTACAAAGATTTTTAGATCAGTTGTTATGTATGACAAGTCTTAAAACCCTTCTCTGGCTAAAATCACTTTTCTTTCTTAGCATTTTCAAATGGTGCATTTTATATGCTAAAAGGCACATCATGAGCAAAAGATATAGTCAAGGACATGGCTTAGCATTTTCCCCTATAACTGCAGTGTACTGATGACACTCTCAAAGACACAGATTGAGACTTCGTACAGATTTTGTACGTAACAAACAAAACTGAAAAAAAACAACACCATGAACTGGGGGTTCTCTGCAATATTATTCTTCTTCAGAATTGATTTCCAGTGCAAACATGTATAGCTAAATAGAATAGAATAGAATAGAATAGAATACAATACAATACAATACAATACAATACAATACAATACAATACAATACAATACAATAGAACAGGAATACTTTATTGATCCCCAAATGGCAATTCTGTTGTTACAGCAACAAGCAGAAAGAATAAAGTGACCACTACCACGAACACAAATAAATAAGCAGAAACTAGTTGAACAAGCTGAATTACTCAGACATTACAACTAGCCACTGAGCAGTTTTCCAGAGTCATAGCCGAGCTGGTGTGCTTAGGTGCCAGCTATTAGGAGAAAGAGGTGGGGAATTCATAGATCTGCACATTCTTGAGGAAGCAAATGTGTACAGAGTTACATCTAAGCCATTTTAAGATATAAAGGGCTTATTTTTAATTGAAAAGAAACTTCTAATTATGTATATTTCGTGCATGGAGATAAGTTTTTAGGGGTTCAGTCAGTGACTAGACTGACATTACTGTTGTTGTGTTACACTTCCTTTCAACAAAAGGTCCCTGATAAATGCTGATCACCAGAGCTCTTCATTACAGACTTTAGACAGTTTATGAAAACACGCTGGTCTAATGGTATAACATAACATGACACATGCTACGACAATAGCTTCTACATTGCCAAACAAAGCACAGCTGTGTTTCTGCTGTCTGAGAAAGCACATCTACTCAGTCAAACAAAGGTGAACTCTGGCCTGCAAGCCAACCAGATCAAAGAGTGCAGCAAAACATGCTTGTATTTGTGGTCTGAGAGTTTTGTAGAAACATAATGTAAACAGAATTTAGAGCCAAGCCTCTGTAGTTGCAGTCAGTGACCTGCTACCTGCTGAGAATTGAGTTTTCATAGATAAATGGTAAATAGTCTGCACTTAAATAGCACCTTTCTATCTCTGTGGTACTCAAAGCGCTTTACAATGTGTTTCCAGTGGCGCCATGCAATGTGCCTGCCTGCATTACAGAGTAGTAACAACCTGAAATAAAAATTAATCTTTCTTTGTTATGATGAAGCCTTTTTTGTTGCATGAAAAAAAAACACTGTTTTGTTTGTATTTTAGTCTTGCCAAAGGAGACTTCAGCATGCAGAGGGACCAGGGATCGAACTGCCAACCTTGCGATCAGTGGACAACCCGTTCTACAACCTGAGACATAGAGACTTGTTGCACAGCAGTGAGGACATTGTCACTGCTGCTTTCTTCATTGTTCGTTTCTTGGTGGGTCCTTACTGCTTTGTAGATGACATAACCGAAGTTCTGGCAACGTTCCTCACAAATCTGACACCTTCTGCTCTTTGCCCTCTTTGCCATGAACTGAAGAACATCTTTCATGACTTTATTTTCATGTGAGCCTCCTGTGTAGCAACATCAAAATCTTAACACCTCTACATGATCAAGAACGGCACCTTAAATCCATGCACTGCCAAAAAGCTCCTTCACCTTGGCAGCACAGTTAGGAGAAATAAATAAATAAAAATACACAGCATTAATACGTGTTGATGCATTAAAGTCGGTTTCAGGATGACTGCTGTTGTTCTGAGGTTTTACGCGCTACTATGAGGAATACATGGCACAGTCTGACAGCTGACAAGAGTAGTCTTGTCTTCGGCATAAAAAAAAGGTGTGAACAAGTGCTTTTAAGGTGCTGACATTGGTGGGGTGCAGAGTATATTTAGGGGTGAATGTTTTTATCACGCTTGCTGTGTTGTCCTGCTCTGTATTCATACAATGTTTTGTTCCAATCAACACAGCCTGGCAATGGCAGGTAACACAAATACACTTACATCTGCTGAAAGTGAGGCTGCTCTGAGTCGGGCTTTGGTTGGTAGCTATTAAAGTTTCATGTGCGTCTAATGAAACTGCACTATGCATGGTATTCCAGCCCAAAGCATACAAAGTCTTGCTAAATATCAGAGCTGAGACTGCAGTCAGTGCTTGTTTGACTGCTTATTTAACCACACACGAGTGAGTCAGACAGCTAAATGAAATACAGAATAGGCTTTGTGCAGAAGAACAGAGGGAAGCGTGCTGCCTCAAAAACCGCCATTAAGAAAAAGGTTGTAATGTCAACCTGCACAGTGACAACCTGAGTGTCAAAATGTGTTAGACAAAGAGAAACATAACAGATGTGATTGAGACAATACAAAAATAACAAAGTATGAAGTGGCGTGCACTGACACAAAAACCCTTAATCCAGAAGTAAGCACATGTCAGACATGGAATAGGGTGTTCCTGACTGCTTAATTCAAACATATGCACCACAATAATGGAGAAAGCCACAATATGCACACATTATTTGCCATGCATGCAAGATTAGACAATAAGTGAAGTGATTTAAAATGCATAATAATGCGTAATGCATATTAATGATTTAAAATGCATAATAATGCTGTGATTATCGGCACCCAAACTGTGACTTTTCGCAAGTGATATTTTGGGTGGTAAAAGGTGAAAGAAGCCTGTTACTTTGACAGCTTGCAGTTTAGACATATGGCGTGTTCAAAGTGATATGAAAATGTTAAAAGATCCAACTTGGGAAGTTTTGTTGCAACTTTTACGGAAAAGGACTAACAGAAAGAAGTGGAGAATCAGTACAATAGAATCAGATATTGATTCTATCCCCCCCCCCCCCCTCACACACACACACACACACAGCCACAACATTATGACCACTGACAGGTGAAGTGAATAACACTGATCATGTTGGTACTATGTGGTGTTCTGCTGGAAAATTTTGGATTTTGACATATGTATTGATGAGACTTAGACACCCAAATAAACATTGTCCCAGAACAAGCACACACCCTCATGCAAATGGAAATCCCAAATGTCACTGGCCTAACCCCACAGGAAAATGCCCCCCGCCACATGGAAAGAAAAACATCAAACAATCAAGAACATGTTGGGGAACATGACAATGGCCCAACATGTTGATTTGACCTCCAAACTTCCAAAACCCCATTCTGATCAAGCATCAACAGGATGCAGTGGAACAAGTTTGATTGACAGAGGCCCCCACAGCCAGAGCACCCAAAGGATCCAGTGCCAACATCCTGGTTCCAGACCCCATAGGACACCCTGAGAGGTCTTCTTGTCCATGCCCAATCATTTAGAGCATTTCTGAGCACATAAAGAAGATCAACACAATATTAGTCAAGTGGTCATAATGTTATGCTTGATTGTTGTAATTCCTGTCATATCCTTGCACCTACATTACCCATAATGCAATTTAGTCTACCAACTTAGTTGGTAGATTGTATGTTTTGCTTGTAGTGACTGATGTCAACATGAGCTGTTAGCCTCAAGTAGATGACTCCCTTCTTTTTAAACTAGTAGTCCCAAAACATCCAATCAACTCAAGTTCCATCATGTAAGGTAATTTATCCAAATTTCTCAAAAAAACATTTTATCAGTTTATCACAATATGCTTGTAAACTGACTATGATGTTAACAGTTGCTAAAGTTATCCTTTGACTCTGGACTAGGAGAGAGTTATGTTGCTGGATCTGAGGTGCAGCACATATGGGCGCGAGGGCTCTAAAAATCATTACTGGAAACAGACCATGGAGTGCAATAAAAGTATTGAGTAAACCTAAAAAAATCTATTCTAAAATTAACTAGAATTCAATGTAAAGAGGCTGCATGATGGGGTTATGCAATGTCTGTTATTTCTTCTCATTAGGAGTTTGGATGCAGCACTCCATATAAGCTACAGTTACAAGCAGCCTTTTTCCGACAAAATCCACTCAGATAACAGACTTCAGCTGCCCCTGTTGGTTTCTCATGTGCAATATCAAGAGGATTTATACACTTCATAGCAAAAGAGGCTTCCACTTCATTCAGCATATCACTATTGCAATTCCCTCCTCACCAGCTTTCCTGGTTCTACCACCAGAGATCCGCAACTAGACGCGAATGTTTCTGTCTGTTTAGTTTTGAAAATCCTCCAAACCTTGGCATTCTCTGTTGCATTCATTTCAAGACTGTATTAGTCAAGAGGCCAGCAAATGAAGCTGCTTCTTCCAACCTCTAGGTCATGGTCAGCACTTAATTTAACATTTTTGCTGTGCTCTTACACTGCTGGAGGATGGCCTTCTCCTATAGGTCACTCTTATGACCATGTTTGCCCATTTCAGTCAAGACCTTTCTCTGTTCTGGTCCAGCAATAGCGGAATAAACTAAAGCCAAGACAGCCAAGCTACCTTCTATTTGCCTTACTTCACTTAATTTGTCAGAAAAAAGGCGGGGGGGACAAAGATAAAAAACCCTCAAACACCTAGCAACATATGACTGAGCATAACTGTAGTTTTTTTGTCTCAGAATTTGATATCTAGTTCTAGTTTGCACATTCAGCTTCATTTTTCACATTCAACTTCTGTTTACCTAGTTCTTGAGTGTTCACATATTCTTACAGTCAGAAAAACGAGCCCAATTATTATGTTTTCTTTTAAACAAATGTGTCAACACTTCCATTATGTTCATTTCAGTGTGTTTTGTGTCTGCAGGAAAAAAAGTGGCACAAACGTGTGATGCCACATTAAGACAGAAGTGTGATGAAAGTGTCCTTTTTGAGGCGCAGTTGTCCTCCCGTCACGTCTATTGACACTGACTGTGCGAGTTGTAATTATCTCTCTGCACCACCCACGCCATTTATTGCACAAGGCAATTAAAGTGAGTCTGACTCTGGCTCTAATGTGACCCTCTGCACCCATAGCTTCTCCTCGGCAAGCCCGAGCAAAGTGACAGGGTGCTGTCGGAGCCCTGCTCATCAGCTTTATGTTCCCGCTGAATGACTGACAGACTCACACTAATACATGCACAGGAGCACCCCCTTACCCTGCCCTATTTCCAAACCACATTCCTGACCAACAGGCTCACCTGCTCAACGATGAGACTAAACCAAAAAATACAGTTGCACAAACTCAGAAAGCACTAACGATAAGAAGACACAACCACATTAACCAAACAAGAGCAGCAGAAAATGTACCTACTACTGTGACTTTTAATGAACTCAGTAATATCTGACATTTGATCAGTTCTACTTTATTTAAAGCTGAGGTTGTAATTGCAGGTACAGGTTCAGAAAAAGAAAAAAAGGCCATTGTTAGAAATAATAAAACAGCTCACAGGAGGGGGAAAATAAATCATACACCCACACATAATCTCTGACCTCAATAGCTGTATTAACAGCATAATGGCAAACTACTCATTTATGTAGCTCATTTCTGGAGAGAACATCGATTTCCCTCACTCCACCTTTTTGCAGTGTTAACGTTTACATACATTTCAGCCAAACACATTTAAACTCACTCTTCCTGACATTTAATCGTAGCAAACATTGCCTGTCTTAGGTCACTTTGGGTCACTGCTTTAAGAATGCAAAATGTCAGAAACATGCTGAAGAGAGTGATTTATTTCTTCTAAAGTGGGTCAGAAGTTCACACATATTTTGTAAGTATTTGGTCGCATTGCCTTTAAATTGTTTAATTTGGGTCAGATGTTTTTGAGTTCCACAAGCCTCTCATAATAAGTTGCTGTAATTTTGGTCCATTTCTGGTTTAACTGAGTCAGATTTCAATTCTGATAACACATTTTCTATTGTACTGAGGTAATGGCAACTCCAACGCCTTGATTTTGCCACAAGGTTGGACACATGCTTGGAGTCATTGTCCATTTGGAAGACCAATTTAGCTTTAAGCTCCTGGCTTACGTCTTAAGATGTTGCTTCAAAGCTTCCACTTAATTTTCCTTCCTCATGATGTCACCTGTTTTGGGAAGTGCACCAGTCTCACCAAAAGCAGCCCCACAACATCATACTGCCACCGCCATGCTTCATATTTGCAACTGCGCTCTTCAGCTTAAAAACATCAACCTTTTTCTTACAAAAATAACAATGGTCATTATGGCAAAACAGTTTCATTTTTGTTTCAATACACCAGAGCATCACTCCAGAGAGTAACATTTTTGTCTCCATATGCAGCTGCAAACTCTAGTCTGGCTTTTTTTTCTTTTTTTTTTTTTTACATCTTCCCTGCTGAGCGACCTCTGTCGGTGTAGGACTTGTTCTACTCTGGATATAGATAGTTTTGTACCTGTTTCCTCCACCATCTTCACAAGGTTCTTTGCTGTATTTTTGTGATTGATTTGCACCTTTTGCAGCGTTTCTTGGAGACAGAACACATCTCCCTCTTGAGCAGTAAGATGGCAGCCGCGTTCCCATGGTGTTTGTACCTGCGTACTATTTTTTGTACGAATGAATGTGGCACTTGCAGGCATTTGGAAATTGCTCCCATGGCTGAAGCAAACTTACAGAAATCCCCTTTTCTCTGAGGTCTTGAGTGATATATGTTTTTTAAATTGTCCAATGATGTTAAAGAAAAAAAAATTAAAAGCAGACCTCAAAATACATCCACAGATACACATCCATTCAATAGCTTTTGCACTGTAAAAAATGAAAGATTTTTTAATTAGCTATTGTTATTTTAAGACATTCTCTGTTTTGTAAAAACAAAGATTATAAACTGGTAAAATCACAGAAAAAATATTAATTTATGTTAGTGCTGTCAGTCGATTAAAGTATTTAATCGTGATTAATCACATGAATGTCATAGTTAACTCGTGATTAATCTAAAATTAATTGCACATTTTTTATCTATTCTAAATGTGCCTTAAATTATCATTTTAATATTCTTATCACCATTGTCACCTGGTTTTGACGAGGAGGAGGTGGAGAATTCGCATCAGCTGTGTGTGTGTTTGGCCAACAAGTGGTATTTCAGACTGGATGTGCTACGATGAAAACCCAGTTCACACTGACAATACACACACATAACTTGGGTCTTGTCAATCATAGGGCTGGACCCGAATATCTGAATATCCAAATATTTGGTCATTGTGGTGGTATCCGAATCATAATTTTGAGATCCGAATAGTCATGCACAAACTTTTTTTTAAAAAAAGCACAAAACTTCACATATTGTCCATATCAAAAAAATTATTTAATTTTTATTTTTTTTTTAAATATTGACTGTTCTATTCCCATGTGTACATAAAGGTACTGAATTTAAATCAGCTGAAAATATAATTATATTACAGATATTTGACATTATTTTTTGTTTCATTTCGTTTTTTCTCTCTTTTTTTTACAATTCTTAAAGATAAATAAAGATATTCTTCTCTGGCACCACTGTTCCCAGATTTTCACTTTTGTATTAATTTTATTTATTTATTTATTTTTATATAGTGAAGTTCGAAGGTACAGTCTGTTTATGTATGTGCATGTAAACTTCTTACCCAGTGGAAGTGTGTTACAGACGTTAAATAATCTATTAAGATAATTCTGAAAGAATTACTTCTGTCAAGCAAAAGTAGATGTCGTACGCAATTTGCTAAAACTATAGTTTGCAAAACATGAAATCTGTGTAGTAATTGACAAATTGTATTGTAATTACTTCAACTTGAGTGTATGTGAATTTCCAACTTTATTGTACTTACAATATAATGGTCATGGTGCAGTTTTGCAAGTCTCACAACAACAGCAACTTAGTTTGAGGCTGCAATGCAATCTGCAGTAAAATGCTGCAGTAGTCCTTTAACTCTAAATGCATTAGCTGAAGCAGTGGGGAGTGATGTCACTTTATTCTCCAAAAGTTTAAAACTGTCTCACATGGACTGAATCAAAAGAACACACACACACACTTATACACACAAAGAGACACACACACACACACACACACACAGACAGACACAGACACACACGCACTCTGTGGCTCTTCCTGTCGGCACGCTGCCCTGTCACACTTTGTCTGCACGGGATGACAAGTCTTGGTGCAGTGCAGTTTATCACACAGTCACTAAAGTTGACACTGGAGCAGGATTGTACGGACTATCACACAGCCAGCCAACCCTGCACACGCACACTCTCACACACACATACTGGCGCACACACACACCTCTGGGCTTGTACAGAGACACAGTGGTGGCATACAGATAGGACAATGGGAGAAATCTACTCATGTTTTTGTGCAAATGAAGTTAAAATGCAGTTACCAAATCTAAATAGCATCAGATGTAAGGATGGAGGAAGGTCTATGTCAGAAGCAACTGGTTTGTGTTATATTTTGGTGAATGAAAATCATTTTCCAGCTAATTTAATTCGTGCCAGATTCAATGGATCTTATTCCTTTGTTGTAATCTGGTTCAAAATGTGGAATCTTTTGCTATGTTTTGCGTCCACAAAGTCTCACTGTGTGTAATCACCGTCTGACATGCAAATGTACAGGAGTCAGGTGTGTGAACCACTGGTTGAACAATGCTGCTGGTTACTAGGTTTAAAGCTACTGACAGTATGTGTTCCAGCAACATAAAAAAGAGCTCCAACTCACTATGATTTTGTCCTTTAACTTTCTGCCTGCACCAGAAGTTGGAATCTCTCCTTATAATCACCTTTACTTGTGGTTTTATCAAACATCTCACAAGTTTTAAAACTACAGTGAAACATAAAGGGTGAAAAGCTGGAAGAGCACAAGACGTTCTTCTGCAAGCAGTCAGTGGCGGAACTAATTAGATCTTGCTCAGCATCGTGATCAGCTGGTTACATTCTTGTGATAACAGTCACAGTGATCAGAACGTGTTCTTATTTGTGTTGCATGTATTAAAAAAGAAGCAATGTAACTGATGAAATGATGACTTTATTATTAAAAAAAAGTGTCCTAAAATGACAGTGCATGGCTCAATAAGCAACAGAAATTAGGATGGCAAACCTACGGAATAAGGATAACCCAAAAATGTAATCACAGTTCGTAAGGTTATAATATAATAAAGTGGAGCATCATTTGAAATCTGATAGTTGTGGTGGACATGGTGGTGTCAGGCCATATACACCAATCATCCACAACATTATGACCACTGACAGGTGAAGTGAATAACATTGATCATATTGGTACTATGTGGTGTTCTGATGGAAAACCTTGGATTTTGGCATCCATGTTGATGAGATTTATACACCCAAATAAAACATTGTCCCAGAACAAGCACACTCCCTCATGCAAATGGAAATCCCAAATGTCACTGGCCTACCCCCGCTGGAAAATGCACCTCACCACATGGAAAAAACATCAAACAATCAGGAACATGTTGAGGAACATGACGATGGCCTAACATGTTGATTTGACCTCCAAACTTCCTACACTCAATTGTGATCAAGCATCAACAGAATGCAGTGGAACAAGTTTGATTCACAGAGGTCGCACTGCACAAGCCAGAGTAACCAAAGGACCCACTGCCAACGTCCTGGTTCCAGACCCCAAAGGACACCATGAGAGGTCCTCTTGTCCATGCCCAATAGTTCAGAGCATTTTTGAGCACATAAGGGAACCAACACAACATTAGGCAGGTGGTCATCATGTTATGCCTGATCGGTGTATGTGGACAACTTTAAGCAGCTGTACTCACCGATCAGGACCAAAACTTGTGATTTGAGCCCAACTTAGCCTGAACTAGAGAGAGAAAATGAAAAGACAGAGCCGGAAATTAAAAGAATGAAAAAAGTCAGCTGACACTGAGGCTCGGCTTTAAGGCTCATTCACAGCTCAATAAAACAGAGCTGATAGTTAATTAGTTGTTTCTACAATGAGCTGTCTGATAATTCAGGCGCAATTCATCTTTTTTTCTTTTTTTCTCCATTACTGACAGTTTTTCTTTAACTTTGAGTAGAGAAATAACAACAACAGAGATCAGGTAGATGTCTTGTCATGATAATATCAGTAACAAAGCACATCTGTCATTTCAGCAGCCTTCTCTCTAGTTTGAAGAGAGGATTGTGTGTTTATGCTGTTTAGTTTCATTAATGAGTCAAGAAGAGAAAAGTTTTGAAGTGGCAGACCTCCTGGCATGGTATTTTCCAGTATTATGATTGCACTAATTGAAGAGCAACTTAGTCTTTTCCAAAAAAAGTAACCAAAATCCTGACACTCAAACTGCATTCCCAACCTCTGCATAAACAAGCTGCAATGAGAAAAGTCGGTAAAGTGTATTTGAAAATGAATCATGACGTACATGAAGTGTGTGACTTCCACTAAAGCTTCTCATCCACCAACAAAAACATATTTTCTGAACAGAAAATAGTGTATATGCTGTGGATGCTGCTTTCTATGGTTGGAATTTTTGAGAGCGTTATTATAATTTCACACTCAGGTATTGGACACTTGAATAAAATGGTACTGAACAGTGTAGACTGTACAATATCACACTGCAAATAGGCAGTGATTTCACAAACAACCCCACTCTTCATCTGTTGCCTCTGTTTTTCTACCGCTGCAACTAAAAGATGCACCAAAAGTCCTATAAACAGCGGCTCACTATTTGACAGTCTCCGAGGTGGGCTGCTGCTGTAATATTATTCTTGTTTTCTCTGGTTTCAGCGAGGTAAGCAATTGTAATCTCTTTTTAATTATTTCGGTGCATCAGTCAGACTTTCCTTTGTTTGTTGTTTTGGCCTTGTCCACCCTGAAGCTTAATTATAATGTTAATAAACCAACAAATAATTTCCTGTGTGCTGTGTGGTCAGGTTTTCGGATTTGAAGAAAGACTAGTCATGTTTAGGATTGGATTTAAGCCTTTCAAAGATGGAATGAAAATGTGAAAAAGAACTTGGTGCACTCATTAAGTGGATTCCACAGTCTCTTACCTGTGCATGAGTGTTTGGTGAAAATGTAATTATTTGGTTTAGGTGATGAATTAAATAAAAACAGTCTGACTGAATAAGTGAAGAAACAGAATTTAGATGAGTATGCGATGATTGCAGCATCTTTAAGCAGTCTCCATGGGTCAACTACAGCATACGTGTTTAGTGGGGTTAGCCACATTAGCTAAGATTATGTAGTGTAGTTACTGTTGCTATGGGAATGATAGATTTAAGTAAGAGGCCGGAGAAGTTTCCAAGAGAAGTGGATGGGGCAAAAATTCCATGCCATCACAGTTATGTTGTGAGGGGAACATTCTTGAAATAAATTTGTGACGTGTGGAATGTGGCTAGTTTACAAGTTTTGACACCAAAACTACATGGTTAAATTTAGGAAAATGCCATGCTGTGTAAGACAGTTTTTCCTGTTCATAGTTTAGTTAAGGTTAGACGCCAAAACTGTCAAAAATGTCATGGTTTGGGTTTACATACAGGCCTTTCACTACATGTTTGAAGCGTCTTCTAAATTTTCTGGGTTACCAGGGTGACAAGTCCCACTCCATCTATTTCAGATTGTTTGGCTGAAACATTCCCGTCAAAACATAACTTAGAAAGCAGTTTGGTTCTACAGGAACATAATTTTGTGGAAACTGGTTTGCATAATCTGGTGTCTACGTATAAATATGAATGTGTTAATCAGGTGATCTTGACAGAAACAAACTGGAGAGCCAGTCTTTCTGTAAAGTTCGAGCAGCTTCTACCTGCAGATACAGACTGTGCCAAAACACTACCTAGTGGTATGCAGATATTTACTGATGCAGATATGCAGTTGTAGAAAGAAAGCATACGGGCAAAGTGCCCCACCTAAGTGTCCCGTCCTGTGAGCATTTTAATCAGTCTGCTGTCCCTGCCTTATACAATTGAGTGGCAAGCAGCCCTTGTTCAGGAATTATCAACTGCACCAGCACCACTGATGGATGGACTTCCAAGGCTACAGAGAGCTACTTAACAGCGATGGCTCCACTATATCACTCCCAGTGAAAGCCTCATACTTGTGCTTTACTGACAATTCTATTCCTTCTTTCTTTGTTTTCTTTTTTTCTCTTTGACAATATGCCAGCATTTGAGTGCCTTGTGACAGGTGGAAAAATGTCCAATGAGATATGGTTCGTGTTTAATGTTCAAAATATTCATAAATATGAATGAATTCGTGAATAAAAAATACATAAATAAATAAAAAAAATATATCTCTGCAACTGTTGGCCCCAAAACTGAATATTGTTTGCAATTGCACCCCTATAAAAATCTGTATATGTTATAATCTTCACATTTATTTGACTCAATTTAACACCTGTGGAAGATTTAGTTTAACCCATAGCCAATGAGAACTGAAGCCGATTTTGAGACTTGTGTTGGACGAACGTCTTACTGAGGTCCCTTGTGTTTGCTCTTCTTTTGACTTCTCAGCCATGCATAGACTGTTAATACTGCACTTAAATTTATATTCCATTCCCAAACCACAAAACAAAAGCCAAGACACACACAAGAAGCAGAGATGGAGTGTAAGAAGCCTTTAAATGCACATTTTTTGAATTAAAAATGCCGACATGCAATAGAAACAATTATGAATCAGTGAATTACGAAAACACAGTCACATGTCATGCATCAAATGTTTAACATTCGCATGGTTTTGTGTGTGCGTGTTCATTTTTCAAACAAGTGATTGGATGAATTGCATTTGTTTGTGTTTTGAAGGACCTTTTCACTGCCCCTTGAGCTTGTTTATGAGCGTAGGCGAGCAGTTTGTGCATTTGTGTGGGTGGTGGTCATATTCTTATCTTGAACGGAGGGAATAACCTTTCATTTCCTTTAGTGCTGTCAAAAATATCGCGTTATTAACGCGTTAACGCAAATCAATTTTAACGGCGTCAATTTTTTTATCGCGAGATTAACGCGGGCGGGGGTGGGTGAGGCGGGGGCATGGTTGGCGAGGGCGAGATGTTCGCCGTCGGAGTCCGACAGGGTTTCCTGCTGGCTGTTGTACAGCAGCAGCAATATTCTCGGTCGCCATGCTTTTCTATCGGCTCCTTTTCCCCGTCCCGAACCGCGTGCTGCTGATCCAGATGCTCCGCCAGGCGACGGCGGCCTGGGGTGCGCGCATGACGATTGACAAGACCAAAGTTGTCTGTGTATGTTGTCAGTATGAACCGAGTTATCATCGTAGTACATCCGGTCTGTAATACCACGTGATGGCCAAACACAGCTGACGCGAATTCTCCGCCTCCTCCTCGTATAAAATGATAATTCAAGGGACATTTAGAATAGATAAAACAATGTGCGATTAATTTGCGATTAATCGCGAGTTAACTATGACATTCATGCAATTAATCGCGATTAAATATTTTAATCGATTGACAGCACTAATTTCCTTACTTCTGCTCTTTGTCTCTCCTCTTGCTGGTGATTTAATCCAGAATCCCGGAAGGTTTGCTTATTCATTATGGAAGGTGCTGAGCATTTTCCCATGTTTTGCTCTGACAGTAGCACTTGAAGGATGTAAACACAGACTATTTATTCATCGTGTCATCTGTATTCTCAAATCATTACCTGTAAGTGAAGGAAGTTTTTACTCTGCAGTGGAATTTACATAAATTATCTGGACTGCATTACTGTAAGTGGGTGCCAAGGCCTGATTTATAATGTTAACCTGAAGCTGTTTTATATGGATGCAGTGCCGGCCCATCCATGTAGGTGTGAAAACATGCTCAAGTCTGACATGTAAATGCACACTCACATTTTTGTTCCTTTGTGTACTTACACAAACAAATGCCTTTTGACCTAGGGTGGAGATCAAGTACATGGAGCTGTGCACGAAAAAACCACAGAACTCAATTTGTTATGCATTTGATGCCTAACATTTCCATTTCCATCTTTCTAGTGCCCATCCGGGAGGACGCATGAACTCTTTCTGTTGTAGGCTTGATGCCTAAACTCTGTTTTTTTAATCTATCTCCAATACCCACTGCACTGAGGATGGAGTACACTGGATGGAGAATATCACAATGATATTATTCATATGCAGCCAGGTTTAGGTAATCCTTCCAATGCTGAGACCAAACCATAAAAAGGACGATGAATTATTGAAGAGCATCAGAGAAATAGGAAACCTTTTTCTGAATAGGATCAACCTTTTGGGAATGCTTCAAAGAGCATTCAATAGTCTGCACAAAAAAAAAAAAAAAAAAAAAAAACAGCCCGCTCCCTGCTTTATCCCTGTCGAAAAGCTCTGCCCTGGCTCTGAGAGGGAGAGAGGGAGGCAGAGCGACGGAGGGAGGGGGAGAGACTGAAAGCTCACCTATTGTTCACCCTTTATTTGCATGAAATTGTTTACCACCTTTTCATGCTGTTCTCTCTTTTTTTCCCATCCCTGTCCCCTACTGCTCCATTTTCCTCGCTTTTCTGATTTCGTTTTTCCGTCTCTGCTCATTTTAAGCAGACACAGATGGCGGTGACTGAAGCAGACTTTGAGGACAATTAGCTCCAATTGGCGTGTACTGTATGTACCCGGTGCACGGCGGAGATTTAAAATGAGCGAGCATGCACTTGAGGTTTGGAGTGAAATGTATCGTAATGATCAGAAAATCTCCAACAACAAATAAAATGAAATTTAAAGAAACACTTCTAAGAGTCCAGCATTGCAAAGTTTAGAGTAAATAAAAAGTGTATTCTGTTCAAGGTCAGTTGGGGTGGATGCAAGCTGTAACATGTTGCCTCGAGCTCTGAAGATGGTGAGCACAAACTTAGGAGAAGGGTGAAATCTTTGCCAGCCACCAAAAGCGAGAGCCAAGTTATTTTGTTATAACAGGCCAAGACATCTCCCAGCAATGTCTACACACTGCTGTACTTACATTGAGGACCACAAATCCTAAACTCGCTTAAGTGCACTTGTGTCACCTGTAAAGCATGTCCCATCACACTCAGTCAAAATCATATGTACATGTGCATCCTATGAGGGAACAAAAAGCTGGTGATACTTTGTGTTTTCATGCTATCAGCAAATTCCATGAAAAGATCTAAATCAAACAGAAGGAATCCTCGAAACAAGTACAGCCAAAGCTCCTGATAGCTTGTTCCTCTGTGTTACAGACATCTGCTGTGAGGGTCTATTTCGGCATTTTGAATAATGCACTGATATACTTTTCTTCTGAGAGTCAGATGAGGCGATCAATACCACTGTCATGTCTGTCCGTTCAATATGGAGCCAGAGCCAGCAGGCAGAAAGCTTAACTTGGCTTAGAGACAGGAATACTAGCCAGCCGCTGTCACAAGATAACAGATCAGACTACCGACACCTCTGAGTTTACTGGGGGGGGTTTGTTGCTGACCTGGCCAATGTGTATAACCCCCTGTGAAACCACCAACTGTCATTTTAAAAATATATATATATATTTAGCTTTCCATAAGGATTAGAAAACATGGATCTAACTTGTTCGTAACGGCTTAAAGTTGCTGCTAGGAAGATTCCATTACTTTTTGGACTGATTTGGGCTAGTTGTTTCCCCTGTTTGGAGTCTAACAGTGTCAAGCTAAGTTAACAAGCTGCAAGCTGTAGCTTCATATCGAACTCCATGCACAGTGGATGAATATCCACCCTTTACTTCTAAGATTAACTTTAAAACTTTCCTATTTGAGACAAAACTTATAGTTAGGGCTGCTCAGCATCACCTGAGCATTCCCTTAGTTATGCTGCCACAGGTTTAGACTGCTGGGGGACTAACATGATGCACTGGGCTCCTCTCCTCTACTCTCTCTGTACTGTTATATATCACCATTACATATGACTAACCTATGGGTTAGGGTTTGGGTTTTTTCCCTATTCCCTATCCTAGAGGTTTTTTGGTTCCTTCCCACCGTCACTGACTGCTTGCTCACAGGGAATCCAAAAGCAATTTTGGATTGTTGGGTTTTCTGTTCTTCCTTACAATGTTTAGCGCTATGTGATGGCATATGTTGTAACTATGTGCTATATAAATAAAACTGAACTGAGAGATATAAAAACGAGATGGATCTCATATAACTGTCAGCAGAGAAGAAGTATTTCCCCATCTCATTGCAATCAGCACCTTAAAGAAAAGCAACGTGCATGCCTCTAATCAGGACGGACTACAAAAAGGGACTTGTTTTGAGCTGTGCTTCTCTAACAATATTTGCATATTCAAAGATCGTGAGTTTTTCAATAAGAGGAGAAAACACTGATGTGCTTTTAAGAATTTTTAACGAGTCTGACTATTTTTGTGGGAAAAAAAAACACAACATGACCTATTATTCAAAACAGAGTCATTTTAACCGTCTGTGACTATCAAGTATTGAGAGACAGACAGACACATTTATGGGTTTGGGTTTGGGTTTTTCCATTTAGATTTTCTGATAGCAAGAATGCATTGTGTAATGGCAGATTTATTATTAATGAAACAAACACCTGATGTGGTACCTTGAATTTGGTATGCTAATGGCACGCCGCTGGATTTCAGCCTACCTGCCCTCCCTGACTTACCTGGATTTACCTAATAGCTGTCTGTACCCAGAGGGCAGATGCTACAGGCTACATTTCCTGAGGCATCTCATTCAGGCTGCATGATCACTAACTCTTGACTTCACAGCGGGCTTTATACACTTAAATGAATGTGAAAGCGTGTACTTCTCAAAGGTGCCAGATAGACTTTGTCAGAGAAACTGTCGGGTTAAAGCGGAGCGACAGCAGATGAAGAGTGCGAGATGTAAGAAAGATGTTGAGCTGCCGAGACGCAGAGAGGATCGGACAGAGATGGATTGAGCGGGCAGGGGAGATGTGCATTTCTATCTGTCTTCACTTTACGTGTCTATCTATATCTATATCACTTTGTCTATCTAGCCGGACTCGCACTGTCCCCGAGTTCTTCTCCACTCACTCATACTGATGGAATTTAGGGAAGAGAGTGAGAGTAAAGGGGAGAGAAGATCAAGATAGTTGGGCTTTATTGCCGCGACCCTCTTCCTCTAGTGGGATGTTTTCTGTCAGCATTACTTACCACTTCGTCTCTGCAAAGCCACCCACACAAACAAAACTTATACAAGTAAAACATATACACACCGACATGAAAATGCACAAAAAACACAGACATGAGGCAGCTTGCCGCTTCCAAACTGGACACATAGTGTATGCAATAGTTTGTCCCTGGATCACCTGCTGCACGGCTCTTCTCTTCTAGCCAAGAGATAAATGTGAGTGGAGGGGAGGAGGGGGAGAAGAAAGAGAGGGAGGTGCAGCCACAGAATGCTTTTGTGTTGTCAGCAGAAAGATTGTTTTATGGATGCTGTGTTTACAGCGGTGTTGCCATATTGTGTGAGCGTGCACGAGTGTGTGTCTGTTTTCTCCTTTGGACGTATTCGGCCTTACCTGTCCACAGGGATGAATTAAACCTGTCAAAGATTTTTGCTTGTGTGTGTAAGTGTGTGTGAGAGATGTTCTGAGATGTATTAGGCCTGTCTATGGACACGTTGACTGTTTGTTTTAAGCCTGCCTGCGGGGCTTATGCATTCTGCATGAGAGTACTGTGCTTTATGTGTCAAACCCATTTGTTTGCCCAAATGCTCAGCGAAAGCACAAACACTCGGTGGACCTTTTGTTTGTCTAGTGTTCACCCACATTGCACTCTTGTTACAGACATAAACACACACACACACACCAACGCACAAAGTGGCGCATATATACAGAACATGCGATCTTTAATCCATTTTGAAACATCTTGACTCCCTTCCAAAGTCAAACTTTTAACTTTCACACTTAAACGCATGTATTTTTCAAGGATTGAATCAGGAGAGGGCTGCAATTCTCGCATTAATGAATCCCTTTGTTGTGTTCCTGTTTTTCTCTCAAATCCTTGGGCACTTGAATTTGAAAGTAATCAAGTTAAACTCTGATGTACAAACCAATATTTACACTTCTAACTTTTCGAAACAAGAATGTCTCTTGGTTTTAGTGAACTCAGGATGAGGTGCACTGCTGGTAGTAGTGCAATTCTGGTACTACTTTCTACTGAATGAATGATGAAACAAATTGCTCAATTTGTTTCATCCAGCCATCCAACTCGTAAAATCTCAGGTTTGAGACTCGTATTGCATTGATCATTTTGAGAATATGACATTATAAATGGAGCATAAATGGAAACCTGATTTTAAGTTTTCCTTCTCAGTAATTTCTCTACTGACTAACTTCCCTCAGCAATTGAAGATGAACAGTTTGGCTCCTGGCTGCCTGGACTGTGCCACATTCTGCTGGATTTATCTTCTTCATCTTATAACAGGGAATAAAAAAACAAACCAAAAAAAACAAGCATAACATCTAATGGATTATTGGAATCAGACTTCCGCTGTCATTTCAGCGTGTAAGTCTTCCCTACATTGTTTATCGGAGTGTTTTTGCTCTGCTAACTGATTACTACTCGGTATTACTTGAAGACGAAGCTCTGCTCATTACAGACAGTGAAAAGAAACTTAAAAAACAAGATGACAGCAGGTGTAACTTTAAACTGTTGGTTGTCAGTAAATACATCCAAATCATGAGCTGGCTACTTGTTAAAATGCATCATCTTATTCCACACTTTTACATTCAGTTATTGGCACAGTTTCTTTATCTATGTATATGCTTGGACAGATGTGGTCGCTTTAGAGTTGTTTATAGGAGTGAGTTGAGCAGACAAACAAGAATAATATAATGTAACTAGTTTCTTTTACTGTAATTCTGTAATTTTGAATGAGCTCAAGTAACCTGACCATCTGAACATGTCTTTTTAAAAATTGTTCCTAATTGCAAAAACATTGCTAATATATGCAAATGTTGTGCATAATGTGCTTCTTCACATCATATAACCATAGAAAATGGTTTATATGTGCAGTAAAAATGCATAAGCAAGAGTGCTAACATTATTTTTGCATTATAAGGTCAACCGAGGATCATCAAACTGTATGTGGTCTGTTTTATGCTCATTGTTACAGAAAAGTCTTCAGAGCAAAGTCTGCCAAAGTCTGCACCTCAAACAAACTTTGCAGAAAGTTAAGTCACTTTGCAGACTTTATAAATTCTGGATTTGGACAATCCTCTTCATTCACTGACTTTCAGGGAACATTCCCATTAACTCTTCATACCCGAAAGAGCTGGAGAGTCCGAAAACCTGGATTAGGCCTGTCACGCCGTTAAAGTTGTATGCAGGTAAACACAGCCAGCGAGATCTATGTGCTGCCTAGTACAGACACTGTTCTTGGAAAGATAAAAAGGGCAGACGTTGGAGGCAGATGGAACCTCAGTACATAAAACCAAAACTACCTGCATAAGAAATGCTACTTGGAGCGTGTAGGGAACTGTCTATTCTTTATTCTTCTTTCTGGGTGAGCTGACCCTTTACCCTGGGGTCACTAAGACTGAAGGCGTTAGTTACATTTTAATGGGGGGGCTTGTGTGTAAAATCTCACCTCTCCTACATCCATAGGTGAAACACAAAAAATAAGCAATTGTATTGGCCTTCCATCTCAGATTTGACAGAGGTGATGGAAGAAGGCGCGATGACTTTTAAAGTCTTAATGTTACAGTGTTAAAAATGCAAAGAATGCTAGTAGCTGGATGTGGAAAACAAGCTTATAGTCAGCTGGAAGCAGAATAATTAGGCGACAGGAGGGCGAATGTGCATCATGACAGAATCCATATGCAAACCAATATGCAACTTAGCGTTATGGATAGGAACAGTTGCTTCAATTCAGGAAGAAAAAAAGTGTTTGAAAATCTTACAGGCAAGCAGCGACAGGCGAGAGGTGTGGAATTGTTTTTTTTTTTTGCACATGGTGCGTAATTGGACACCACACAGTTGTATTTCCAAATCAATCTGCTCAGTGTCCATTAGGCTCTTGGGGTTTTTGTCTCCAGTTTATCTCATTAGGACTTTAGTGAAAGTAAAGTGATGTTTCTGTTCTTGCTGTGTCGCTTTGACTGCTAATGACACTGTTTGGGGCTTCAAATGATTTCACTAAGCCTTTGATGAAAGGGTTTGGAAGTCCATACAGACGCAGACACACATGTCAAACGTCCCTTCCACCCCTCATGACACCACTACACACGCCTCTCGCCAGGCAAAGCATTTTGTTATTCATTTAGCATACATTCCCTTTTCATGTCCCCCCTCTCAGTCTTTGTATCCCACCCTTCGCCTCCCCTGCTGCTGTCACGCTGTGGCGTGGGGCTGCAGTGTGGTGGATGCCCAGAGCAACATGGTCTTGTGATTGATTTCTTAGCATCAAAAGGTAGCCCCTTTGCACCCCTGAGCCCTTTCATCTGAATACTGAAAACAAAGATGAGAATTGGGGAATATTTGGTCTTTATGTTGTTGCGGTGGGTGTGAGTGCAAACAGCTTGAGCTCAGATATGCATGGCCAAGATCTGACTGTGATTACGCTCCACTGTCCTGCAGTGCCCTTTTTTTAATTTCAGTGGATTCTACAGATACGGGTTATCTATCAGACCTCTCTCGGCGTGATATTTTCACATTTTCTACCCCAGAAAATCCTGTTTTACTGCTTTGCCTGTTTGTGTCTTGATGTTCATGTGCCACGCCTATAGCAACCCTCTGCCCCCTTCTCTCCTTGCCCGAGGACCCTCCACATGCTGCAGGTAGCGAGCCGACACACCCTGGGGAGGCGCACACCCAGTCCAAACCATCTGCCGCCCACATACAAGCTCCATGTGTGCCTGCAAAGAGGGGTGCGCACATTCAGGGTTCCCGATCTGGGCATCATTCCTGCAGGCCACTCAGCTGCTTGTCCACCCGGTAGAGAGAGTGTCCGCACGTGCATGTTATCCTCCCATGTATGTGGCTATTGGATCTGTGTGTTCCTACATCTGCATCATGTTGCCCCGGGAAGCGCTTTGAGCCGTCACCAGGCAAGCCTTTGGGAATGGGTTTAGGAAGGCTTTAGGGAATGTGAGAGCAAAGCTGTCAGATGGATTTGTGTCCATCATGCCGGCGTTTGGCCCCGGGGCCATGACAGCAGATCAGAACGGAGAGTTTCTACAAAGGAGCAACAGATACAGTGGAGACAGAGCTCAGCTAACCCACTTCTAAAGTAGAGCAGCAACAGAGATGTGTATGTGTGTGTGTGTGTGTGTGTGTGTGTGTGTGTGTGTGTGTGTGTGTGTGTGTGTGTGTGTGTGTGTGTGTGTGTGTGTGTGTGTGTGTGGAAGGGGGAGCTGGGTTGGGAATTGTGGCATTTTGAAGATCTTTAGGTCCTGACACATTTGATACTTCTCTCATTTCTGTGATTTCTGCAATCATGTGCTTTACACTGTACGCACTATCACTATATATGCGATACTAAGCCATATACAGTTGCTCAGTAAACAGAATGGCATTGTTATCCATATTTTTCTCAGCCTCATGTGTGAGCAGCTCCTCCTGCCGTGAAGGTCAGCTCTGCAATACTGTAATGTTCCCATAGAAATGTGCTCATAATACGATACCTTCACTTAAATCTCACACAATCCCGTCTGGATGTACACAAGATGTCAAATAAAACAAAATCCTCATAACGATGCTTTTTGATTCCCCATTTTTCCAGCTTTTTTCACTGTTTATTTGCAACAATGCCACAGTTGACTGCAACAATTGCAAGAGCAATATACAGAGACCAGATCCCATATGAAAGGAAGCAATGCTATAAACAGACTATATAGTTCAAGGCCATCTCTTTTCTCCTGAGATTCCCTCTGCGCTTTGAGTATGTGTGTGTCTCTGACAAAATGCTTTAGCTCCTTGGCGCTCTACTTTTTCCCCCCGATTTCCCTCCCTCCTACTTTTCACTAATCATTGGATTTAGCTCTCCTATTTATTTATCAGTAAAATGAAACGCATCAATGATGAAATGAACTTAGTGTGATGTGAAAGAAAAAACAGTGCTGTGTGCTTGTAAACACTTGACACTATACTCCCACTGAAATGTCTTGTACATAATAAGTACTGTAGAATTCGGCGCGTGTATGTGTGTGCATGTGCGTGCATGTGTGTGTGTGTGTGTGTGTGTGTGTGTGCATCGGGATGACAAGAAGATGAGAGAAGACAGACACAACAGTTGCATCATGATTGTAACATCTGAGGCATTTATGATTTATTTATGCATCTTATTTGTTACTGGGGTAGAGATGTTGTTGCTAACGGAGAGAAATACATGGCTGGGGGGAATGCGGGATGGATGGATTCAACAAATAAACAAGCATAAGAAAAAAGAAAAATCAACTCATCAATCAAATCAAATCATTTTGTCATCCACTGCTGGCAGCTGGACAGTCAGACATTTGATATTTGGTAACATTTGGGGAAATGTGCACTTTTTTATTGCCAAGAGAGATAAGACAACATTACTGGTTTATTTGTATTTTGAATACATTTAAAACTGGAGCCTGCAAGCTTAGCTCAACACAACAACTGGAAAACAGAGGAAACTACAAGCTGCCTGTCACTACGCAAATCCACGTTCCAGCACCATTAGAGTTCACGAACATATTGTATCTCTACATCCTCCTGAGCAAAGTCAAGAAAAGGTGGCAGTCTGGAGTTAAGAAAATGGCAAAGCGATATTGATTTTTAAGATGGATTTATTTGCAATCAGTAAGCTGACCAATCTAATGTGTTACTGTATAAAAACCTTCCCCAGAGCATGACATGTTGTGTCTTATCGTTCAATCTGTAAAAGTGTAAAAGCCTTAATTGGGTAAGATTTGATTTACCAAGCTATGGAAGTGCATTGCATTTCTAAAACACAAAAAAATGCGAGGCCTTATCTTGTGATTGTGACTTGCTATCTTATAATTATTAGAAAAACATTGGGGTGGTTATCAGTCACTGCCATTTTAGAAGACGGAGCCACTGTAGTGTGAGAGTGAGTGGTTGGTGGTGGTCAGAGGGGCTGATGGCATTTGAATATGAATATAAGTGATGCTTTTTAGCAAAGTATTTTAGAAAGTGTCACAATTATTAGTCTTTTGTCTACATATGAAAGCTTTTACAGCTATAATGTTGGCAAATGTGAACCTTGTTGTTTGAGTCTATTATTGGTTGGAGGTACAGACAACTATTACTGAAGAACTATGTCTCCACAAAATTGCGTTCCTATACAACTGAACCACATTCTCAGTCCGATTTTGAGGGAAACATAATTTTGTTCTGAAATAAATGGGTTATCTGACCTGTGACATCTTAAAAAAGGCTTTTAGTTTAAAAGAGCCGTAAAGTTTCCACTTGCCCTAGCAACCAAAATTGCACGGTTATGTTTCAGACAATGTCACCCTTTGGTTGAGACTTTCACAACAATGCCAACATGTTAGAAGCTTAATTAAGCTTTGGCACTGAAATTATTTGGTTAGAGTTAGTAAAAAAAAAAAAGAAGTCATGCTTACTTTGGGTTAAAATACGACTCTATGACAACATGTTTGAAGCTTCATTTTTTTGGGTTACCAGGGTGACAACTCTCGCCCCATCTAATATCTGATTGTTTGGCTGAAAAGGAGAGATAGTAAAGTATTAACAAACATGGCAAAGATGTTGATTAGAAACATATTTGCGGTAGAAATCTTAACCTGGCAGAAAGTATGTTTTCTTTAATACGTAACTGGGAATGCAGTGTACAGTAATCCCTCATCTATCGCAGGGGTTAGGTTCCAGAACCCCCCGCGATAGACGAAATCCGCGAAGTAGCAACCTTATATTTATTTTATTATTTATACATATATTTAAGGCTTTATAAACCCTCCCCCACAGTGTTATTGATAGGGGTGGGTATTACAGGGTACCTCACAATACGATACGATATGCGATACATGGCTCACAATACCGATACTATCACGATACAGCGATACTACGATAATCAATATATTGCAGGACAATCACATAACGAATATCCCAATATTCAGTCATTGTGGTGGTATCCAGATAATTATTTTAAGATCTGAATACTCATGCACACACCCTCCGGCTGCTGTCGCCGCCATGGTCGCAGACGCGGCAGCCGCTGCAGCACGAGCCACTGCCACACAAGCCAAGAAAGTGGATGATGTATCTAACGTCTCAAGCCATTAATGACGACTTGAAACTTTAGCTGCATCAGCCGCTTTCTCTGCAAGGAGTTCTGGATGGTGGCGTTGCAGGTGGGTTTGCATGTTGGGGGTGTTGCCTGTGTACTTTACTTTTGCAAGGCAGTTCTTGCATATGGCATAGTATTTGTTAAATTGTTTGCGTCTCTTACAGTAGAGTTGCTGCCTGCCGTTATACCGGTCCAAACTCTTCTTCGGCCAATTCATTTCCGTTCAGGTTTCCCTCATTCATGTGATTACCGCCACCATGTGGAGTCATTAAGTAGTGATACTGGGGAAATGGCAGCTGGCAGGGGAGTCTGGCAGGGTTTAGAGCGCCTTATTAGAGCGTCTTATTATATTAATTAAAGTATCGATATTTGCCACCAGCGCATTGATACTCATATCGCACGAGGAGGGACGATAATATATCGCTGTATCGATATTTTGTCCCATCCCTAGTTTGTAACCTTTCCCACACTCTCATAAACACTGGCTTCGATCACCACCAATCAATCAGAGACCGACTAGCTCAAGCGGAAGTGGCCGTAGCTGCATTTTCCATACTTGTCTGCTGCACGCTATGTATTTTATATACAATGTAAAAATCCGCGATACAGTGAGACCGCGAAAAGTGAACGGCGATATGCCGAGGGACTACTGTAGTTATGTGGGAATGTAATTTTGTGGGTTGCACTGAATGAGTTACTGACGACATCTTCAAGAATCGGATGATCCTCAAGTTCTGGAGCATGCCAAGTTGAGCTCTTTCCAATTGCTAAATATGTAAAGCTACATTTTTTACTCTACATACAACAGACTGGTATCAAGTTTCTCATCTGACCCTCAGCAAGAAAGCAAAAAGGTATATTTCCTGAAGTGTCACGGCAATTCTTTTAACGGATCGAGACGGAAAAATGACAGAGCAGATATGTAGGCAATAATGTGTGCAAATGAATGACTGAACACTGAGATGAAGCACACAGTGAAGCTTTCAAGCTGCACCTTCGTTGCCTTTGGCGGCAAACCACATGCTGTATACAGTATTAATGGTGCCCTTTACCCTGGAACACAGTAACAGCTAGACCCTCTCTGCTTTCAGCTTTTAATTGCATGACTCACAGCCGCTCAACAGGCAAAGTGTGGGTGAATGCGCACTAGGTATGCTGCAAAAGTTCATTATCTTTCAAGAGGGACTGAATCAACATTGTGTAATGCGGAAATGGTTCGGCCATGGAGACGCCATTTCGAGTGTTCTTGAAATAGTTCACTTTCAAAATTCTCACAGACCTAGTTCCTTTGACTTATCAAACTTTCAGAGAGTAAATGGTGTATCCATGGTAATTAAGCAAAGCATCCCTTTAGTTTATCTGTATTGACGCGTGAACTTTCCCAGCATGTTCTGAAGATGACAAATATTGACTCCTGGATTTGTGCTTTGCTCACTTTCTCGATAAAAGGATTCAAACACTGAAATAACTCCTCCAGGAGAGAAGTCAAATTCATTTAGAAGCTACAACGGAGCACAGAAAGTGTTATTCTTTTGTCTTCAGTTTCTCGGAGATTTGACCCTTGTGTAATGATTATCATATATCATTAAAAGAAAAACTTAGAGGAGCTTACTTTGTGTTAATTATCTCCTCACACCTGCTTCTCACCTTCCTCGTCTCGCTATTGAGTCGGTTAATAATATGGACCCCTTACTTCCAGTTGTCACTACTCAAATTACTTTCACTGATGCAGTTGCATGTATAATACTGATTTGTCATATCTGCGAAAATGTACGTGAGGTCAAGATGTTAAAATACTGACACACTTGCCATGTTGTATGAAGATTCTGACCAGAAAATAATAGGATGATGGAAAAAGAGAGCAACTGACATAGTGAGACACAACAACAGAGAGAATGAAAGAAAAAGGACTAGAAAATTGTAAAGTTATGTGTCAATATCCTCTCCTAGAATTAAGCTTTGTAGTCATTTATTTGTATTATTACACTGATTGTAAACATAGGAGGTTATGACGAAGCTGCAAAAACTACTTAGACTTAACAACAGCTGCACAGGTGGCTATGATGTGAGTTTTAATGGAGTCAATTAGCACCTTTTCAAAAACACTCATGGGCAGATAAGAAAAGTAAAAAGCAATATTAGGTTCTTTAGTAAGGTGTTTAACCCTCCAAGATGGATGAACACCATTTCTCCAAAAGATATTCCCTTACTTGGCTTTTTGATGGTAGTGGTAGAAAGCACTGTCTAACACTTTGTTCCAAAACTACCCATAGATGTTCAGTTAGGCTGCTGTATATGAACTGCATTATTTTAAATCCCATCAGACCATTCAGTGAGCAGTCGCACTCTTTGGATGCCATCTTAAGCTGAAAGAGTGGTCAGCTGGGTGGATGTATGTTGCTTTAGTTACCTATAAGATGAGAGATCTCATTCAGGAGGCTGTTTCTGCTGCTTTTTTCACTTGTTTTTCAGTTTTATTTAAATCAATACAGCTGCCAACACCATTTGGGTAACAGCTCTTGATTAATTCAAGCAAGAGGTGCATATTTTTACACTTCAAGTCTATTTTCTTTCATTTAAGTCACTGCAGTGATTGTGGGTTGAGCTCGGAGCTCTCCCAAAACATGGGTGACCTACCCTTGATGCTGTGCCTGATTGCATCCTGTGTAGACACAGATGGAGGACTGAAGCTGTTGCTGCTCTGCTAACGTGCTGATTTCACTACGCAGGCTGTGTAGACACAGTGTAAAAGATTAACGAGTTTGAAGGCTGTGAAGTGTCAAATCACTCGCAACGGTTTATAACACTATGAGACAGGATTCTACAGCTGTGGGGAGTTTGTCCTAGCTACATTTTTAAAAATCTTTTGTCAGAACAATCACAAAGCAAACAGTGGAAATGTGATAATCATATATGAAAAAGAAATCTAGTGTTTGCACATATTTGATTTGTCACTCCAGCACCTTAGTGGAAAATGTTGCATTGCAGCAAAGGTTAAGCGAGCTTATGCTTATATATGCTGTGACATTAGGATGACCTAAATGTTTTACTGGACCTCTCTATGACATGAAGATGCCCGACTTCAAAGAACTGGTGTGCTGCATTTTTTCCATGGATATCTGAATGTGGCCGAAGTACATCATGTTGTACATGTATGTGTTACCTATAGTGGATTCAGAAAACATTCAGACAGCATGACCACTTGCACACTTTATTATATTGTAGATTTAATTCTAAGTCAAAAAATGCCATCATTTTTCCACTCAATAACCAGTAATGAAAGAAATGAATACACATTTTTCTTCTTATTTTTCACATTTATTAAAAAGTAAAAAGTGAAATATTTCCTTCACAAAAGCATTTTCAGCAGCACTCCAAGTTGTGATTGGTTTTTATTTTATTTGCTTTAATTTTTCTTGAGATTGATTGTAGTCAATTTGTGCCAAATTGAATTTAGGCACAACATATACAACATACCACGATTCACACAAACCAAAAAACAAAGCCAGAAGGTCTACACAAAACTGTAGACCTCTGCATAAACACTGCAGTAAAGTATAAATCAGGGAAAGTGTACGAAACCACTTTTCATAGCTTTGAGTGTCCCCAGGAGCACAGGAACCTTGATAATTGTGAAATAGAATAAGTGCAAGAGCAAAACTCGGAGTCCCTTAACAGAGGTTTAGAAGCCCTCTGCAGAGAAACACTCATCCAGTGAACAACAGGTGCTGCTAATCTGGCTAACACCATACCTGTTGTAAGGCATGGTGGCGGCAGCATCCTACTACTGGGGTGCTTCTTGATTAGCAATAGCAATGTGACCTTAGAATTGAGGCAATGATTCACCTTTGAGCACAGCTGTGACACAAAGCATACACTAAGACAACACTGGGGTCGTTTCTGTGTCTCTCCTTAGGTGTCTCAGCTTCGGCTGGGACACTTAAGGACAAATGTTAGAGACTTAACAATGATTTGTCACTGACACTTTCCATCCAGTTCAATGGAGTTAGCCCAAATCTAAAACTACAAAACTTGTTAACAATTAGTCTAGTAAACTTAAAGCTTAAAGTTCTGCGAAAGGGGCTTCTACAAAGTGTCTAAGTACTTATATGAGTGAGAGAATTCAGATTTTGGACTTCAAATCTGAAAAACGTGTTCACTTTGCTACCTTGCAAACGTAAAGGGGCCTGAATACTTTGTAAAACCCCTCACTACCCCTCTATAACTACATGTCCACACACTCCATGTGGAGAACATACAAACTGCAATTAGTCATTTTGGCCAGAAAGTTCCCAAAGTCTGCAGAGACTGTTGATAGAGAAAACAACAACAAAAGAAACAAGTTTGAGAGAGCCGAAAATTTATTCTTGAGTCACTCCCAACCTGTTTTACAATCTGTCAAAGCCATCTCCACCTAAAACATTTTTCTGGCTGTGATTGTTGCTCTTTGTCACTATGAATGAAAGGAAAGAAAAACAGCATCTGAAATCACATGCTGAACTATAAATCAATTCCTGTGGCATTTATGGCATGTTGGCGAGTGGACTGGGGCAGGGAGAAGTCCAGTTACAAAAGCAGAATGTACAGTTACTACAGCAGAATGTGAATGTGATATGGTGTGTGTGTGTGTGAGGTATCACGTGATGCTGGTGATAGATGAGCATAATCTCCGCTGTTGAAACAGGAGCGCTTGAATCAGACAGAGATTAATAAGGCTGTTGACTGGCTGAAGTGGCTTGTTACAGTAGTAACCAACTCCAGCCTACCCTTGATCTCACTCACCGTGCACACTCATGTAGACACCGTGCCTGCGAACTACTGCTGTGGTGGTGGGCAGAGTTTGTGCTCTTTTTAGAAGTGGGCACAGACCTGCCACTCTGAATCAACAGCTAAAACTGGTGACCAATTGAAACAGAAGCCCACACTGCAGAAGACAATCAATCAAAGTCCATGCACATTTCCTGATCTTCAGTTGTAAAGTTGGCTTGTTCTTTGAGGCGTAAGAGAAAGCCATGTACAGTATATGCATGATTGATGTCTCTTTCTCAACTAAGGTACACTGGGGAACCTCTAAATAAGACACACATACATTATTAAACTTGTAAGTTAACCGCACCGGCGTACATGCAACTTCTAAACCTCCCTGCCAAGTTTGAGGGTGTTGTTTTGCTGCTGCAGCCAATTAATGCGTGAACTCAATTACAGCAGCACAACACTTAAGATTTTCACATGACTTGGGCAACGAGGATCATCATCTCCTCTCTCAAACATTACCTAACTCTCCTACCCGGGGCTACAAAGACTGTGAGTGTATTCGACAGGGAATAGGCCAATCAACCAGCAGAGCTTATCAGCCACATTTTCCAGTGGGAAAACTCCTCATCACTTTATCATCCTACGCCGTTCTCTTCAGGAAACCTGCCAACTGCATTTACGGATCCACTCCATTGTCGCACACCATGCTTACTGCAATATTTAATTTATTTACGTGGGGGTTGAGATGTGATTTCTAACTCATATTGATATAAAAGTAGAGAAGGATGATTTGCTGGAGAGTATGCCTCTGACAGATTAACATTTTCCTGCTGTGTAGACTGGATTTACATCACATTACGGCTTTATTTCTATTAATTACTACTAGTAACCAATTATTAATACAAACACAATCATACTGTATTTTTAAATCTTGCATTGACAACAATGCTTTGTCTTTTTTAATAACTGCAGTGTCTCTATGGTCATGCACAGCACATGTACTGAGCTTAAAGGCTCTGAACTGCATAAAGATTCCTTCTAATGCTGATATTAGTTAAGAAAGTCAGTTGAATGTCATAGCCAAACATTTAAACCGACATCATGTTATCCTTGACAAGTCTTTCTTTCAATCAATGTTATGTACATCTTTCAAACATCAAAACCAGCCACGGCTCTTAATCTTTCAGTAAAAAAAAAAAGAAAAGAAAAAAAACAAACCTTGAAACACTCAACAAGTAATAAATTAGATACTGACTGTAGGATCAGCAAAAGCTTTTGAGCTCTTACATCAAAAACAAGTGTAGTGTTAACAGTAATTAAATAGAAAGTATGAACAAATCCCCTATAAAGTTTTAGTTTTAGTTGTGTCTATGCACTTCAAAACATAATTTTCTCTCAGTGGTTTCGTGACAACCGTCTTTAGTTGGATTTTCATCTTATTCAGAGACATTTCTTTAACAGGCTGAAATGTCAAGAATGCATGTAGGATGCTTTGTTTAGGGTGTTGTGTGAATTGGCATTTACGTCAGTGGGTTATCTCAAACCGCCATAATGTTCGTTTTAGACGAACCTTCTAATAGGCTGCACAGTGCCAGCGCTCTCCTCTGCAGCTCAGCACACTAAAAATTTACAAATGTATACCAATCACAACAACCAGCCAACCAGAATGAAGTCTTTTGGGAGTTTGATGACACAGCCCAGCTTTATTTCCTGCAAATAAAAGCCTCTTCGTGTCCCCACCAGTTTCATACCAGTGTGTAGAACTCATCCAACCACCTCCGTAAATAGGGCTTGTGGCTAACCTGGCATCTTTGCCACCATCTTGTTGCCTTGTCAGCAGTGAGACAAGGAAATGCTCAATTTCCTGCACACACACTTGTCCCAAATGCAGTGCTGTGGTATTTGACTCAAGAAATACTTCCTCCTCTGCTCCGTTATTCAAAAGCAACAGTATTTCTCTCCTGTGGATCTATCTTTGCGTAAGTATTCCTTTTGAATGTTAACATTAATTCAGAAAAAAAACAGCAACAACAGTACAGTGGTTTGTTTTGGAGATCTTCAAAACACTCCACGGGGTTGCCATTTAATATAAAGCTGAAAATATCTTTGTAAATGTAGCCAGATCTGACATGTACAAAAGAAAAAAATCTCATTGAAGTTTTCTTGTCGTTTTGTAGTTTCTATATGATTTCATGGTTCCAGCATTGGGGCTGCATACGTTGTTGCAGTAAAACTCTGATGCATGTTACATGTGGATACAACCATGAAGGTAACATCAGCCTTGTCAATGAAGAAAACCCAGCAACAGTTTTTCAGTATAGGGCAATAGCTCATGCTGCGATTTCCTGTCAATCAGGTGCTGATAAAGAAAAATGTAAGGCTCCAACTGTTGCTTAAATGTACAGGAAGTGCAATGAACAAAGGAGTAAAAATGTGGGCACTTTAGAGGAAATTAGACTTAAATTACACCTTAAGGTTAAGAAAATTAAACTCACGACTGTGGAGCAGATAGTGAAGGACAGAACTCAAACTTTGATTGGCACAGTTGGGTATTTTTATGCATCCCATACTGAGCTATTGAAAACCTGCATCTCCCATGTCTTCTGCATGCTTCAGAAATTTAGGTGAGAAGCAGGAGAGCAGAGAGAGAAACATAACAGGTGTTCAACGACAGAATTCACAGAAACATCTGATCCAAGCAGAGACGCCTCACATGAGCACAGTTTGATCTTTCTGACCTCGTCACCCTCCAATGTTGTATTTGTTGAAGATTAATGGCGGCGAAGTAATTTATCATCGCCTTGTGAATTATAGCAAAGCTGACAGACCATCAAACAGGCCAGCACATTTCCAAATTTCCAATTAAGAGTTGCTTTCTTTTCTTGCTCACCCTGTCTAGATTCGCTGACTCTGTATGGTAAAGAAGAAAAATTTGGGTTAATAAGAGACTATGATTCAGACCTAAAGAGCCCCATTCATGGCTTACAATCAATATGCATGGGAGTTGGTTTTAAAATGATGCTAATCAGAATAATAATCACTGCGGCAGCGGCATCATAGCTGCACACCATCTGCAGTTCTCTTTGTCAGTACAGGGTAATTCGTTTGAGGAAACATTAGGCATTGGCCTTTTTAGCTCAATTAAAACTGTAGGCAACACAAAGGAAATTTAACAATGATCAAAACATTTTAACACGGATTTTTCAGACAACTAAAACTTGCAGTCAGTCTCATTATCGAGATAAACAACATCCCTGTTGGGACGCTGGAAGCGCCACTTGAAAAACAGGAACACTGCTGATTTAATCTGAACGTCTGGTCATATCTTTTCATAGCCAAAGTAACTTTAAGCATTGTTTTAAGTGTCGTAAACAATGTAGGGGCTCTTTAATTTCACAGCTGAGGGGGGAAATTAAGATTAATGTGCTACTACTGTAATGCAGGTCTTTTCAAACATTCTTCTGAAAAGACACAAACGCAGACTTTTTTTTTGACGAAATACACAAAATAAACCCAGAACTTACTCTCATGAGGTTGTTTGTTTGATTAAAAATTGCTGCTGGGCATGTGTGTGTGTGTTTTGTGTGCAGGCTTGTGCTGCAGAGATCTATTTAGACAAATGACTTTGTAGAGGTGTGGTTGATCTCTAAAGTGCATGTGCATATTTTTTTCCCCTGTGTGTGTGTGTGTGTGTGTCAGTGATTGTGCTGTTTAAAGCCTTGTCGGGCTCCTGGCCATGCCATTCCTGCTCAGGGAAAGTAGCCCTTCATGAATAATGTTGAATACAGACTGTGACAAAACCTTGAGGTAACCAAACAAACACCATGCCCCGGAGAATATTGAGGATCAAACACCACAATGACACCTCACAGTGTGCGAAAGTGTGTGTGTGCGGGTCTGTGCGGTTACCCATATTAAGTGACTTTACCACAGCTACTGAGTATGCACATGCCCCAGAGAGCATGAAGAATAAAAGTAGCATGACACCTTAACGCTCGCATGAGTGTTCCTGTGTGCGCATGCGTGTGTGTGTGTGCACGTATGTTTGTGTGTCTTTGGAAAAAAAAAAAACAAGCTACCGTAGCACAGCTGTATTTGGGCTAAAGCAACAGGAGATGAAAAGCAGGCCACTGGTCTCTTTGAAATAGTGTTATGCTTAAACTCTCCAAGGACTGTCACATACAAACCAACAAACCCGCCAGTCATCAATAATGTATTAAAGCCGTTCATCCAAGGCATTATGTTTCTCAATACTTCTCAGTACGGTTCAGTGGGAGTACAGCAGTGTGCCGCTCACAGAAATGATGGCTCTGCTGGATAAAGAAAAGGGATATTACATATGGATAGTTAAGCTTTAATATTGATAATGATGGTGTTTTGTTTTGTGCCGTGCTGCTATGAGGTCATTTCTGCCCCACTTTGGATCCTTGTTGTTGTCGGTGTAGGCTTTGCTGACTGCTCACTGTTTGTGCTTTATCTAATTACATGACATTAAAATATTCCAGTGTAAAGCATGTGTATTAAAGAAAACAAGAGCTCTCTGGACTGAGGTGAATTCACAGATTTTATATAACTGCTGCTAAAAAATGAAGCTGTTCGTCCTCACTGCAGCTTTCTTATGAGATACATTTGAACAAATTGTTCCAAAATCCTCCAAAGAAGAAAGAAATACAGGAGCGGCGGTTCTGACAGCGCTGCCAGCCCATAGCAATCTTTAAATAATGTTACAAAAGGCCTGTTTTATTGAAGCAGGATGTAAAGCACTAGTGAGGCACTTGACAAGTTTACCAATCAGAGTTCTGTAGGCAGGGGGCGGTTTTGAAAGTCAAGACAGTGAGTTTCCAGCAGCCTTCAATCTGTACATTAACTTAGAGAAACACGCAATTTAATAAAACATAATCAGGCCCATATATCAGTTTGCATGTGGTCTCCAGTAGTATTAATTATGACAGAGCAAGCTATCATAATGCTCTACAGACGATTTGTAATTTCTTTTCATGGTTCAACCTCCATTTTAAATGCATTCTCATGTTAATCAGCATGATATCAGTTCAGAAAGTTAAAAAATAAATAGAACAGAAATACATGTAAAACTAATTTCAATACTAATCTGTCAGATATTCAAACTAAAGTTTTTCTGTTGTGAAATCAGTCTAATGTTAACAGACAACAGGCTAGAACTGTGTTGTATGTGTAATCTGAGTGTTATCAGCCTCTCAAACTAATAAAATGCACCAATAACCTTACAACTTGCATGCTGCTAACACAATAAAACTTCGAAATCAGCCAAATAAAAGCCTAATTGCATCACATTGCTGATGCAACATCTAAACAGATCAGCTGGCGGATCAGGCAAGAGCCAGACGTTTCCCATCATGCCTTGAGGCCATGCAGTCGCCCGAGGGCAACTGTGGAGTCTGGCCTTGATCTAAGAATATTGCCGTTGCATCTTCATGACGTCAGAAATCAGACAGTCCGAACAGAAATCTAATCAACATGTATTGTGCAGCAATTGCCAGTTCAGTTCTGCATAGTTCTGTCTATTGTCAACCACAAAATGGTAACATGTGAGTATGGCTTCAACACAAGTTCACATTTTTAGCTGAGAAACTGGGAAAATGTTAGTTAATTAACACTAGAATAAATACATTCCAGGAAACCAAAAGGCTGATTGTCAAGCAGTCCCTCTAACATTGTGCATTTAAAAACAAAACAAGTAATTAAATTCACTTTTTCACTTTTAGTTACATTGAGCCAACTGACACAAGTCCCATCAGGGCACTTTAAAATATTACACACATTATAAAGAGAACTGCTGTTGCCCTCGGCAACAATACAAACAGGTAACTGTAAGTGGACCTTCAGAAACAACATCATATACGTCAACATATTTCTTCAGAAACTGCTCTTAACAGCTGCTCCTTCAGCTTTCAGCAGGGTTGCCAGCTCTCCCACTTTAGGCTTGAGACACCAGCTTTCAGGCCCATGTCACCGTTTCATGCTGCCTAAAATTAATGTCTTTTTGCAGACAAAAACCTCAGAACCCATTCATTTCTGAAAAAAAAAATCGTTTAACAGCCTTTTTTGCACCCGGGACAAACTCTGTTTTTATTGCATCAGCAATGGTCCTTAAACACAAACAGCATGAAGGAGCATCCAAAATCACACCCTTAAAATACATCAATCAGCCATAACTTTATCACCACTGACAGGTGAAGTGAATAACATTGATCATATTGGTACTATGTGGTGTTCTGATGGAAAACCTTGCATTTTGCAATCCGTCTTGATGAGACTTCGACACACAAATAAACATTGTCCCACAACAAGCACACTCCCTCATGCAAATGGAAATCGCTGGCCTGCCCCTTCAGGAAAATGCACTCCACCACATGTTTGCAAAAACATCAACCAATCAGGAACATGTTGAGGAATATGACAATGACTCAAGATGTTGATTTGACCTCCAAACTTCCTACACCCTATTCTGAACAAGCATCAACAGGATGCAGTGGAACAAGTTTGATTGACAGAGGCCCCACTGCACAAGCACAAGCCAGAATAACCAAGGGATCCAGTGCCAACGTCCTGGTTCCTAGGACACACAGACAGGTTCTCTTGTCCATGCCCAATGGTTCAGAGCATTTTTGAGAACATAAGGGGGACCAACACAATATTACGCAGGTGGTCATAACGCCCAATCCTTGTATATCAGTTGTGTTAAATCATCACAAACTCTGGCTGATTCAGGAGACACTGCACACCTATTTGATTTTTTTTTATTTTTTTTGTCTTCTGAAAAAATGTAAGCGTAATAAAATGATGCATTTTTTCCAATCTGAAGCAATTGCCCTGCATGTATATTAGCTGTCACCAAATCCCTTGCTGAAAATCAAAAAGCTCATCAAACTGATCACTGATCACAAATGTCTGGAGAGTTTACTTAACAGCAATAACCATGCTGCACAAGAGTGAGCTATCTCACCTGGTTCTGTGCAAAACTGTCCTCTAACGTCCCGTTCTTTGCACGTCAGGCTTAAGCTGTAGGGCAAACAAGGTTCTCTTTTCAGCTCTCATCCATTTAGTTTCAAACCCATCTGTATTGCTCACTCTTTCCAACCACAGTAGCTAACATCACCACAGTGTCAGACTGAATGAATGCAGCGACATGCAATTTCAATTTCGTGTGATTATCAGGCTAGTGAAGCATTGCCAGCCAAATACATTTCAGTGGCAATGAGCCACTTTTAATGGAAAAAATGTACCAATCTGTGAGAAAATAACAAAAAAGAAAAAAAAATCCTCCAGATATTGCAAAGTAGGAGTGACCAGGCTCCATTAAATTCCAACTTAATTGAACTTTTAAATAGCTGGTTCTTACAAAATACTTGAAATAAACATAGAGTGTTACTTTCCAATGAAAATAGTTTTGCTCCTCCAAGGACTTTACGTGTGTCACATCCTAGCCATTAATGCTTCCACTGCAGACATCCAGTGTGAAATCCTATTCATCATTCATCATCCAGCTGTTTCAACATACAACAAAGACAGCGGTGTGAAATGTAAGTGAATATGGCTCTTAATTGTGGTTGCATTCATCTCATGTTTTACCAAGAAATGAATAAAAAAAGAAGGCTTTGTGTTATGTGAGATGAATGCAGAACAGTCAGGGGTCTGACTGGCTAACCTTTCTGATTACACTGAGTTAAAGAAAAAAGACAATTAGATTTCCTCAGACTGATTGTGAGATTTTAATAACGCTGTAGAGTATCTCAAGCTCTCAAAATTCAAAAGTTTTAAGCAAATCCCTTTTTCAAGATGAAAATTTGCCTGCACACTGACTATAGCCAATGGATTGTGTGTCAGCTCCTTTTATGCTGAGAGCTGGAGTATTTTCACTGTGCCCTTTTCAGCAGTACTGAGTTGGAGAGAGACTGTCGCCACTGGCTAGTCTTACCAAGGTGCGCGAACTCAGATGTGCCCTTTTCAATTTCTGTTTCCTCTATAGTGGGAGAATGATGCTGTATGCATTTTCTTTTATGGAGCACCATCTTGGAGTACTCTCAGAATGATATTTCTCTCTCTTCTCCCCTCCCTGCTTCTGTCCTTTCTTACCACCTCTTCTCCCATTCTCCCTCTTTTTGTCCCCCTATCAACTATCTTAGCTGCATTCTTCTTAATGTTTTCTGTCTCTTGCGCTGTAATTGCCTGAGCTTTACACACACACACACACACACACATATATATATATACATGCATATATATATACATGCATGAACTGAATTGGAGCAAATTACATTCACCACGTGTATTGAATTTAAAAGATTCCATTGCGAAACTCTTTGTTTGGACAAAGGTTCACTCTTGTGTAATTCCAAGAGTGATTGCATTGATTAATACGTGCATGTGTGAAGTTTATTCCAAGACAGTCAGTTCTCGAATTTTATGCAAAAATGTGATTTTAACTGAGAGCTGGAGTTACACTGTTAATGGAAGATATGTCAATTTAAAATAAAACTTTCATCTCTTAATTATATCCTAATTCTGCTAAGCCTTTCCTCTATGCCTGTTCTGCTCCTCGTTTCTCTTTTTTTCCCTCTTCCATTCCACAGACTTTTCTCATAACAATTTTCCTTCCTCCATCATCCATCTCACTCTATTTTGCTCCCTCCCTCCTCCCTGTTCATCTCAGAGGCATATAAGAAATGACACTGGACAAGTCCTTGCTGCTTTATTAATCCTTTAAGCTTCTGAAGGGAGGCACAAATGCAACTACTCCCATTCAAATCAATGGCAGTAACTCCCAATTGCCGTATCTGTGGACTGCTTAAATGTGTTCCATTTTTTTACACGCTCGGACCTCAAACACACGCACATGCGCACATACACACACACACACACAACACATGCACACACAGTGTTGAATAGCCTTGGCTGCCTATGACCAGGGCTCTGCTAACCAGCCTTGCTGCAGGAACAATTCATGGGCTGCTCAGTCAAATGGAACTCTAACCCATGGGCCTGTGGAGCAGCCCCAGTCATAAAATATCTCTCACACACACTAACGCGTCTATACCCCGGCACACACACTCCCTCTCTGTCTTCAGCCGGACCATAAAATCATTGCGACAGATGAAGGCAGGGAACAGTGTTTTTGTGCTGTTTTGCCCGTCACAGATTTCCATTACAAAGTCCTGCCATGAGTCTGGGAGAGCGAGGGCCTATTGAAAAACGGACAGGCTACAAAATGCTGCTAGTCAGAGCCCATCAATGTTGCGTTTTCCCCACTGAATGGCTTGTCAGTGAAGGGTGGAGATGGGCTTTGTCTGAGAGGTAGGACTGAGCTGTGTTGGGCCAGACAATGGGTGGAGAGCCGATGTCAACTCCAGAGAGTGCATTCAGGGTTCATCATCTGGTGTGTTATAAAGCTTCTGAAAAAATATTCCTTTCATCTATTCCCAAGCTCTTCTCTCCTCCTGTTCTTCAGACGTTTCAGCTTTGTTCAGCGTTTTCTCCCAATCAATTTTTTTGTTGTCTTTTTTCTCTTCTTTTTTTTACCGGCTTTTCCTCTCTTCCTTGCATAACTGAGAAGAATGCAGCACCGTTACATACATTAGCGTTATTCTGCAATTTGTGAGCGTGAATGCAGTAATTCTCTCGCAATTTTATCTCCTGAATAGCAGGATTATATAAAGGCTGCCTTAACAGACGCTTATTTATCAGTGTGTTTGATGGAAGCCAGGCAGGCTTAAGAGAAAATAAATCATATTCCTGAGTTTGAATGAAAACAAAATATCAGCAAGGCAGAGGGACAGCGGGACAATGAAACACCACCAAACCCCTGCCTTTTTACATATTAAGTGAAAGCATGCACAGACACATTTTGAAATTCTTTTTTTTTTCACCTGACAAACGACAGCATCAGTCCACCACTCAATGAATGGAACTCTACCCAAAGTTTATTTCGCTGGACATGCATGACTGATTGGTGGGCTGTGCTGCTTCAGGTAATGGATGAGATGGTATAATCTGATCCAGAAGGGCCAGTCTGAGTGATGGATTCATGGTTTAAATACTTAACTGAGACAAAATCAAGATTTACAGCTCTGGAAAGCAATCACAAAACACAGTAGTCTGCTCAATGGCAAAAGTTGAGCATGGTACAACTTTTTGCTGGAAAGCAGGCATTTTTTGTATGGATTAATTTTTATTTATTTTTTATCTTTTGCAAGTGCCTTTTTTATTTGGCATCAGTCAAAGTAGTTTTTACTTTGGTCTGAACACAATCCTATGATGAAGGTTGCGGTAAACTCTCAGCAAGGTAGCTCCCAAAGAGCCTCCATGAGCTCTAGAAGCACCGAGTTCAATGTTTCTCAGTTGTTTTCTTCTATGTTTGATTATCATTCAAGAACATGTCGATGAATTGCAAAATTCTGATACCAAAATTAAGATTTTGTGTTTATTTGTGCTTTATTTGACCAAGAAATATAAGAATCTATTATACAGAAGCATCCTGGCCAAGAAAGGTAGCAGCACAAATGAACACATTTCAAACACCCATGTCCTGTTGACATTCTTCAGTATATGTAATGTTCAGAGAGTCCTTTTTTGCTCCAAAACAAATTAGTATGACTATAAAGTGCTTAGAAAGAGTATTCACCCCCTTTGGAAGTTTCCCTTTTATTGCTTTTCAACATTGAATTGTGGCCAATTTAATTTGCCTTTTTGGACAATAATTGACAAAAAACAGACTGTTTCATGCCAAAGTGAAAACAGATTTCTACAAAGTAATGTCAGTTCATAAAAATATGAAATTTAAAAAAAAAAGAAAAAGTAATTACATAAGTATTCACCCTCTTCATTGTTACTCATCAAATTTAACACAGGTGCAGTCAGTTGGTGCTAGAGGTCACAATTAGTGAACAGGAGATCATCTGAGTGGAGTCGATGTGTCTCAAGTGATTGTAGTATAAAGACACCTGTTTTTAGAAGATCCAGTCGCTGGTTAATCAGTACTCCTGGTAATACCTACGCCATAAAGACAAAAAAAAACTCACAAAAAGCACTCCAAGCAGCTCTGCGAAAAGGTTACTGAAAAGCATTAGTCAGGGAATAGGTACAAGAAAATTTCCAAGTCACTGAATATCCATTTGAGTACTATTAAATCCATCATTAAGAAATGGAAGGAATATGGCACATGCGTAAACCTGCTGTCCTCAAAAACTGAGTGACTGTGCAAGAAGGAGACTAATGAGGGAGATCAACAAGACACCTAATGATCCTCTAAAGGAGCTGACATGGGAGAGACTGTACATACAGCAACTGTTGCCTGTTATTCACCAGTTAAAGATTCATGGGAGTGTCAAAAAGAAAGCCACTGTTGAAAAAATCTTGACTAGAGTTCATCAGAAGACATGTGAGACATTTTGAAGTCAAATGGAAGAAGATCTTTTGGTCTGATGAGACCAAATGTGAGCTTTTTGACCATCAGACTAAACACTATGTTTAGTGGACACCAAACACTGCACATCGTCACAAACACACCATCCCTTCCGTGAAGCATGGCGGTGGCAGCATCATGATGCAGGGATGCTTATTGGCAGCAGACCCTTGAAAGCTTGTAAAGGTATAATGAATACAACAAAGTATAGGGAGACAGCTGGAGGAGAACCTGACTGCAAAAAGATTTGTTTTTCTGCAAGACAATGACCAGAAGCACGCAGCTAAAGCTACACAGAAATGGTTGGAGTGGCTGAGTCAGAGCCCAAACCTCAGTCCAACTGATAATTTGTGGCTGGACTTGAAAAGCAACTTGACAGAGCCTGAGCAGTTCTGCAAAGAAGAATGGGGTAAAATTATAGTGTCCATATGTGCCAGGCTGATTGAGAACTTTCCACACAGGCTCAACACTGTAATTGTGGCCAATGATGCATCTACTAAATACTGACTTGAAAGGGTGAATACTTATGCAATCACTTATTTTCTATTTTCAATTAATTGATATTGCTCTGAAAAACATCTGTTTTCAATTTTAGATCAAAGAGTTTCTCTTGTAAATTCTTGTTGAAAAATCCAAATTAAACTGACCATGATTCAAAGTTGAGAAGCAACAAAAGGGAAAAACTTCCAAAAGGGGCAAATATTTTTTATAGGTATTATAAGGTTGGTTGTAAACACAGTGTGACTTCATTCAACAGATATTGCGGTTTGTATTTAGTCTCCTATTAATAGTAAAGTTGCTTTCCTTAACCTTAATCGAATATTGCAGTTGCTTAAACTGAAATAAATCTCAACAGTGTCTGAAAATGCTTCTAGCAGTCTTGTTAAGTAGGTCATGTTAAATGGCAGTGACAAACCATCTATTTTTTATTTATGAGGACAAATATCTTCAATGAGGACTTGCATCCAGGGGCAGCAGAGGAAATAAAGGACCTTTCCCTGTCAAGTGTGGCACATAAGGGCAAGATCTTTGACAAGCCGCTGACAGGAAGGGCACCGGCAACATAAATCTGTCACAAGTGTGCTCCGTTGATTTAGGGGAAGGTCTGTGGCAAAGCGGTTATCACTGTAAGCTTACAGCAAGGAGATCCTGCATTTATATGTTGGCCTCCATTGAGCCTCCATTGAAGTATGAAAGTGAATGGATCGTATAACTGAAGGCATCGTCTCAGTTACACAATGGAAACAAGCTAAGAAAGAGTGAAAATCGCCAAAAAATTACACTTTACATTGCTCGGTGACTCTGATTACCGATGGATAATAAAACTCTACAGAAATCAATTAACATCCGAAACACTGACATTTATTTGGCTACACACTCGCACTCATAAACGATTAACACTCCCTCAGTTTGACATTTATTTGGCTATTCATACACACTGCCTTGCCTCACTCTGTCGCTCTGTCTCGTCCAAGTGAGAAATGAGCGGCAACACTGTGATCAATGGGACATTCATGCAGCGGTGTTGCACTCAAAACGACCCACCCTCGATGAAATGACACAGCAGCCTGTGTGGTGCCATAAATTTGCTCGTTTAAGAACTTTTCCCGAATTCTTCTGGGAAGCGGCGCTCTCGTCCTTTACTCGGGGGAGGGAGAAAAATAACGATGGTGCAATATAAAGAGGCGAATGTTTAGGTTGTGTTTGTTTTTGATTCTGCTTTGAGATTTTCAGTAATTTGGCAAACTTACATGTGTGCACTGCTTTGTCTGTGTGTGGTAGTCAGGACACATATGGAGACCATTAAGATGCCCGGATACCAGCGACTGCCAATTTGTGTTCAATAGTAGCACTGTGCATTGTATGTGTATGTGTATGTGTATGTGTGTGCGCGTGTGTGTGTGTGTGTGTGTGTGTGTGTGTTTGTGCCATCAGATTTTTATCTAAGTTCCTTTCCCACAGTTTGAGATTCATAGAGTGGAATTGTTGTCCAATTACGCGAGTGTATGAAATAGAAATAAACTGCAGATTATGGTATTCTATGTATGGTCACTGGTCAGTAATGGTCTGGCCTCCGGACAAAGTTATTTCGGGAATCAACAGTTGCGCGGTTTGGGTGACTGTGACCGGCACTTTGGGGTTGCACTGCAGTTGTGGGAATGTGTGGGAGGGATAATGGGAGCAGGAAGAGGGGAAGGAGAAGTGTAATGAGGTGAAATTAGGGAAACAGAAAGAGGTGATGAAGGTGACGGATGAGAGCGAGAGAGAACTGAAGAGGGAAGCACAGACGGAGAGGAGAAAAATCAGGGGGAAAAGAGGACTGACATAGAGTGAGGGAGGATAAATGCTGCACTTGGTTCCATTCAGAGTCCTGCATGTAAAAGAAGAAAATACGCAATAGAAAAAGAAATCTTTTTTTTCCGAATTCCTTAACCTTGCTCTGACTTCACCAAATTCACTTTCATGCCTTGTGAAGCAACAGAAAAACAGTAGGGAAGAATGCCACCGCTTCCACATTTGGGTTAATTTGAACGATATATTTCCGTCTGAGATATGGGTGAGCTGAAACAGAAGTTGGGGGTTTGAAGACAAATAGCTTCAATTTACAGTAGCAAATTAAAAGTCTTATCTTGAGCAGTCAGAGTGTATTTCCATTTCCCTTTACATTAAATAATTCCCCGAGAAGTCCTCCTGGAAATAGTGGGGGACTGAAACTTTGAAAAGTGCATGAATATCTAATGGAGATTTGAATGAGGTTGAACTCTCTCGCAGCTTTGTCATACAGCTGTACGGCCGGGTTAGAGGACTTCTCATGGACAATGGAGTCTCACCTTCCCATCACGCAGCTGAGGAGTAGCTTGAGCTGTGGTTGAATCCCACATCTCACACACATTTTTCTATCTCTTTCTCACCCCCCCCCCAACACACACACACACACGCATCCTGACCTCTCTTTACTTGGATAAATAATTGATGTCTCCAGTTAAAGTGTCAGAGCAGGAGCCGTAGCCAGCACTTATTTATCGTCTTCCACATCATTAACAATGTCTCTCGCTTCCCTCCTCTGTTTCTCTGAGCAAACATAGGGGTTTGCTTTCATAATAAACATGTGGCTGTTAACTCGAGGAGACTGACATGGCCCTCCAAGGAACCTGCAGCAATAAGTACTTTCAAATTGTGTTAAGGGAAATTAACTTTCATTTATAGCAGAGACAGAGAAGGTAGTGATAGAAACATGTTTTATGATTTTCATGTCTGACTTTTTTTTTACTCTCCAAACTAATATAAAGGTGCTGTAAACATGTACATGCCTTTTCCCCCCTGCAAACATGCCGCATTTCCACCCAAATGTGCAATCAATTGTTGAGAGGTTGCAAAATATATTTCATAATTCAGTAGAAACTGCTTAAGGAGTAGGAAAGCAGTATTGATTGAAAGTTGTTGCAGATTGCAGCCGGTTTTTACTAACAGCATCACCACTCCCAACACGGCAAATCCAGAGAGAGAGAGTTTTGATGCTGCTGGTGGTGGAATAGTGAATTTTGGAATCCACAATCAGGAGCTAGAAGTAGCACACTACAGGTGCAGCTAATTGGACTGATAAAGAGGTTGGTGATTAGCGATTGCCTCCCATGTGGGTAGGTTAGAGGAGTGGCAGATTTGAAGACAAACTGGAGTTTTAAGTCTCCTCACTTTTAATGAAAAGCACCTTAAAATGCTTTACATAAAATATAAAGATGGTACATACATTGATCAGGCATAACATTATGACCACTTCCCTAATATTATGTTGGTCCCTCTTATGTGGTCAAAAACGCTCTGAACCACTGGGCATGGACAAGAGGACCTCTCAGGGTGTCCTATGGGGTCTGGAACCAGGACGCTGGCACTGGATCCTTTGGTTATTCTGGCTTGTGCAGTGGGGCCTCTGTCAGTCAAACTTGTTCCACTGCATCCTGTTGATGCTTGATCAGAATGGGGTGTAGGAAGTTTGGAGGTCAAATTAACATCTTGGGCCATTGTCATGTTCCTCAACATGTTCCTGATTGTTTGATGTTTTTACCATGTGGTGGGGGTTTCCTGCAGAGGTAGACCAGTGACATTTGGGATTTCCATTTGCATAAGGAAGTGTGCTTGTTGTGGGACAATGTTTATTCGGGTGTCTAAGTCTCATCAACATGGATGGCAAAATCCAAGGTTTTCCAGCAGAACAGCACATAGTACCAATATGATCAATGTTATTCACTTCACCTGTCAGCGGTCATGACGATGTGGCTGATCAGTGTATAAGGAGAACTAGAACTAAACATATGGCAATATTAACAGACAAAAGTAATCAAAGTTAGTGAAAAGGCAGTGACAGACCTTGTGTGCATTTAGGGAAATAGAAAAATTTAATATTTTATGGAAGCATCTAAGTTTTCTGACTCAGGGTGGGTGTTTCCCACGGATGTAGCTTGAATGACAAGTGGTGATGCAAGGAAGTGAACTGTCAACTTTTGCTGCTGGTTATCAAATCACAGCTATTTAATCCGTCTGTTTCTTTGCAGTCCTCAACATTTGCAATTGGAGAAAATGCAAGCATGCACTGAGTAGAAGCTACTTAAGCCAAGTTAAGTAGCTTCTACCTCAGTAAGTGGAAGCTACTTAGCCTCACTCACTAATGTAAGCATTGATTCCCACTAAACATTACTCCAGCTTCACATCATTCGAAACACACTGCTGGATGCCATTGTGAAGCTCCACAAACCACACATGGTACTGCAAAGAGAGGTCTCTGCCATTGGAATTACGGTGATGGTATAATATGATCTAATATTAGAGTTCTGTTATTGTCTGTCCATACCAAAAACACATGACAAGTGATGGTGAGGAGAAAATGAAATACAACTTTTTAAACTACTTTTTTCAATTTCGTTATATAATTTATGTCCTTGGTCTAAAGGCTAATATAAAAGAAAATCCAACTGTTATCATATGAAATGATACAGTAACTGAAATATATAGCATGTGTGACTTGCCCTTTTCATAACCAAGATAAGATCCTAAAAGTAAAGGTAGTGAAATAAGACTGAAAATAGCCTCACAGGATTTTGTTAAAAACACTACATAAACTGACATTTTTTTCCCAATCAAATTAAATTGTAAAATAAAAAATGAATGCAATCCTTACAACAGAGTCAGTCAACGTTGTTCAACCTATTTCTAAAGATTTTAAACTGTAGCAAGAATAAATTTGATTGGCAGGAACACAACAACGCTAAACCTATTTTGGTTTTTGTAATACTAACATTACTGAATGTGACTTACACGGGCTGGAAAGGGTTAAGTACAGAACTCAACGCATACCCCAATGATATATAAATATACACTACCTTCTTAGCAAATAATTTGTCACGCGTTAACATACTACACACACATGCATTATCTTGCAGGCTTACAGACAGCAGCACCATCTCATTTTCATTGTCTTCAAGTAGCTGTGAATCCTTTGTGGTGTAAATGACTGTATGAAGTGAGCCAGAAGAGAGTTTAGACTCTAACCTGTTAGTATACTGCAAAGAACCAGGAAACAACACAAGAAAGCACAAGCCAAGAGGTGAAGGAAAGCAGTGATGATTGAAGAAATACAGAAGAATACATGGAGTAGTATTCAGATTCCAACCGTCTCTCAGCTTTGTAAGAATAAAACGCAACTGAGTTGTCTGCCTGAGTGAATTTTTTTTTTTTTTTAAAGCTTGTTTAGTACAGCAGAAGCTGTTCCAGGAGTAACAGCTAGTCTTACCCATGTTCCAAAGATTAAAACAAACGAAATGCACTTGGCAGCACTCTAATGCACCAACTAATGACCGTACAGTCACAATTTTTCAGGCCAGTCATGCCAAATCTGCATCATTATTGATACTCCCGCATGTGTTTCGGTCAAGGCAAATCCCTTATGCCAAGCCAGCATGCCGACTTTTTCACAGCCTTGAGGAATTTTATCATGTTTTGACATCTGCCTTCAGCATTTCCAAGTTAATACGTCATGATTAACAAAAACATATCCTGAAAAAAAAATCCCCAAAAAACAGTGTATACCTTCGGGGGAGACTTGGTAAAACATCCAAGATCAGCACTTCTACTTATCCTGAAAGCTGTGATGAATAAGAATTTCAGACCTCCTCCTCTCCGTACTAAGGGTTTCTCACCTCCCAGTGGATTACATGTTAACTCCATGTGTGTGTGTGTGTATGTGTGTGTGTGTGTGCGCGCGCGTGTGTGTGTGCAAGAAAATCTGGGACATTCCTCCAGCGGACCGATCCATGAGAATGTTTATACATGCTTGGGCAGATTTCCCACTAACCTTACTCTCCATCCCTTTCGTATCCCCAAACTTGCAACTCAGGTAAACAGTTAGCTCCTCAGAGCTGAGCTTTGACCCGAACAGGAAGCTCAACCAGAAACAAATGTGCTCAGTGAGTAGAAAGTGCATGTGTATGGAGGTTTATGGTGTGTATTTAGGGGAGGGGGGGAGTATAACAGAGAGAGCGGAGAGCCACATTTTTTTGAGCTCATTGAATAAGTCGTTGATTATGGCTGGAGCCAGTGGCTGGACAGAGTGTGTGTTTTCTGCCCACGGTAGTTAATGTAATTGAGTGCAGCTGTCGGGCTTTTTCTGCACAGAGCTTTGTGTTTGGGTAGGGTCCAGTGTTACAACATGCATAGCCAAGACATGCTTACATAGGAGAAAACGGAGAAAGAACAGGGCATCTTGTGTTTTACGGGCGTGCACGCTCGAGGAAGTTAAGAACAACACACTGGGAGTCACATGCACAACACAAACATATGCTCAGCCGCCGAGACTCCCAGCCTGGTGAGGGGGTTATACATGAATGAAGACGTGCTTGCCAGTATAGAACAGAAGTGAACAACTGGGCAGCAGCTGTGCTGGCGGAGCACTCGGTGAGAAAGGTGTGGGGAATGCTGGAACAATAACACAGAAACCAAGTCTTCTCAGCACAACAGCACCCTGACAACAATTTCAACTGATTATATCCATTTGCTGGGGGGGGGAAATCAGTGTTGTCCATACTCAAACAGCATAGAAAGTGCACTTGCTTTGTTTTAAGGTCAAGTTTAATGTAATGCATAGCTAATTTGGAGGCGCACACACTGGTATCGACTTCTGCTGCAGTACTGACCTACAAAACAAGAGCGGATCCACTCCCTTGTATCAGGTCAGCAATTTGTGAAACCGCAGACACATTTCCAATATCCTTTGTTCCAATCAGCCATCTTGATTGTCCTAGTTATTTCATTTGACTCACTGCAAGAGAGCAGAGCTGAGACAAAAGAAGAGAAGGAATGAGAAGCAGAACTCCTTCATTACAGGGTAATCTTGGCTCCTGTTAGCTTTCCAATCAGCCCTTTTAATAGGGCCCAGATGAGCAGGAAGAAGGGGGTCAGAGGTTTTTTTGGGGGGGTGGATCAAGGGGTCACACATGTGCCAGATTAGAGGTGTATGTGTGTGTGTGCATGGATGCCACATCAAACGCATACAAATGTGGTATAGCTGATTCAGGTAGAGAATGATAATAGCCGAACAGCGTTAAGGAACATGATACAGACGGGAGATAAAGCCGCAAAACACGCAGATGGAGGGTGGGATACCAATTAAGCTGATTCAGGAGAATGGAAGCGAGAGAATGAAAAGAGGACGGGGCTAAAAGGAGCAGTGGAAAGGTCGTTAAGCCGGTGTGTGGTGGAGCTGAGATGTTCATAAAGAGACTCGGAACAGGGGCGAAGGGAGCGAGGTGGCAGAAGTAGGCTCGGGGATGAGGATAAAAAACATGAGACTGAAGGAAGTGGTGGTGGTTAGGGGGTGAGGGAATGGTGGTGGAGGATTGAAAATGATTAGCGAGGAGAACGAGAGCAGCAGCGGATATGAAGACAGGCAAAAAAGATACGAGGAGTCGGAAAAATCCTCCTGGTTCTCATGAACTCTGAGTCCCATGAGACCTCAGCGTGGGGGTTGAACTGTGGGGTACGCTACTTCCTGCGGATCTTTAAATAGACTCTGATGGAAAAATCCCACACAGATGAACAACAAATAAATAAATAAGACAAATTAAGGAAGCCTTAACTATTGCGAAATAAATCAGCCCGGGCAGCAGTGGTCAACAGAATCTTTCCCCCCAACCTTGCAGAGCATCACAAGGAGCTGTGTTTAGCTGCTTGACTTCACATGGGGAAATGGAGATTCTCCCTTTTATCATACGGCTAATGGAGCTAATTTGTTCCACTGAGGGAAGTGTTCCTTATCCACAAACACAGCGCTGCAGGAGCGGTTCGATTAATGCAATGAACCACTCAGCAAAAAGAATACTAGAGAGGTTGCTGAACTCATGGAGAGAGCTGTTTGGGTAGTGTTGGTGCTAATTAGCACTACCTTCACTGGGAGCACTTTCTTCTAAATATTTCAGATTAATCGGCTACATGACACATACTGTAAATCTACAGTCTTTATAGCTAAATATATTCATGCCACATGAAACACTGAGTCTAATTTCTGCGAGAAAGGAAGAAAAAAACACACTCGGGCAGGCGGAAGCTTTGAGACTTAGCTCGCTGAATTAACATTTGGTAATCTAAAATGCTTCCATAACACTCTGCTTAATTCTTTTCCCCTCCTCTCTGCATAGCAGTTAGTTCTTGAGGGCAAGAAATGATTCAATAATACAAGAAAAATGAGTGGAGTTTTTCTTCCCACTTCTAGGTAGGAAGTGATTGTCTTCTACAGTTATTATTCTTTTCTTTTCCCTAGTTATACTTTGAGAAAATGGCCAGTTTCTAAAAGCAGCAGTCATGCATCTTTTTGGCAGATGAAAAAACTCGGAGCCATGTGTTTATTTCTCCCTAGGACATATTGCAGAGAAGTGGAGCTGACGGTGATTTGGTACGTTTGTGTGTGTGAGAGTGTTTCAGTGGGTGGCTTGTGAGAGATGGAATTTGCATGAGAGTGTGTGTTGTAGTAAAAGGGTCATGGGACTTCCTGAATGGAATGCATCACATGGACACACACTCTCACACTGTATCACTGTAGATGTTGTAGACACGGTCATTGTTTCCCAATAACAAAGTTTCCCTTGGGGGCAGCTGGATATTGGAACCAGCTGGAGAACGATATGATGCAGGATACATCTCAAACTCTATAAACTACTGACAAGAAATGAAGGATGAAAAGGAAACTGAATTTTACGAGAGGAAGAATTTCACAAGTTGTTTGCATTTCAGTTTCTCGATGTGAGTGCAAGGGTTTTTTTAAATGTCTTGGCCAAAGCTGTAAACAGCTTGTTTAATAAGGACCATGGGAGCATTGATGAAGGCCTTTTGCAGAGGCTTCTCCTTGACCACCACACAAATCAAGCTGCAGCTCTATCTTTGAAGCAGGGTTTTTGAGAAGCAATCATCCAAACAGGAAACTGTTGAGTTTTTACAATGGAGAACACTCAATCTAGTCAATCTAGTCAATACTAAGGTAGTAAATCAAGGCTCCAGCTCACGCCCTAAGCTCAGTGAATCCGAAACAATAATAGTAAACTATGCAATAAAACTCAGTGCCCTCCATTGATGGTTATAGGTTCATACACCTCTGAATAATTTCCTCTCATTTAACCCAGAATACATCAAAATAAAATCCTCCTCCTGCTATTTTGGTGAATGAAACGCTCCAGTGCACCTCAATGTCCTCACAGCACCGCCCCATACGGCAACCAGACATTGTGCCTTAAGCGTCTCTGGAAGACAAAAGGCACCTGAATTCATTTGCATGCCATTGCGTTGCATCCATACACCCATTCGGAGGGAGTCTTTTCTTCCCACAGAGAGGCCACCAGAGCCGCCCCGCAGCCGCCGCCGCATCCTGGTTTTTATCACCTTCGCTGCAGTGAAAGTTTACAAAGTGAAAGATGAGACATCAAGTGGCTCATCTGGTGATAAGTGCCTCACCTCCAACTTTTAAACCCCTGCTATCATCAAGTCTGCTGTTTGCAGTGCTTAAAGTGAATGAGTAGATCAGCAGTTAATCCTATGGGCTTGTGCTGCTAAGTAGCTCATCGCTGTCTGGGTGCTAAAGAGGCCTTGAATGCTGATGTTGTCAGATGCGGACAAGAGGGGGAGTAGATAAGCTATTGTTTTCCCAGGGAAAGTACAGAGGGCTTGATGTTGCGGCGCAACACTGATGCAACTCTCAGAAAGCGTGGCTGCCTTTGGAGTTCTTTTGGGATGGGGATTTCACCAACCATATGCACATACTGTATATTTACATGCACACATCAAATAGGCCATACTGTAAGGCCGTGAGGCTCGCAAAGTGCATGCATGCAACCAATCTCTACACAAACTTCAGCTGCTTGCCTCAGCTTAATATGGTAACTGAGGATGCCGTGTGTCCGATCCATGTATCGTTATCATAGAACATCAGTAAACACACTCAACAACCTCTGTCTCCGGCAGCTGTTTTGATCTGCTTCAAAATGCAACCCGTTCTACATCATTTTCAATATGATCCAGCTCCAAGTGTGGTATTGTCTCTCTTTTATCAAAGGTCCCTCTTTGCTCGTTTTTTCCCTTTCACTTCGATCCTTATTGTTGAGGATGCAGTGTGTTTTTAATTCAGAGTGATGTGCCACAATACAAGGAACGCAACACAGTGCAAACTTAGCAACCCAGGTAATATTCCACATTGTATCACCACTGTTTGGAAAATCAGTGGTGATAATGTCGGCTACTTGATTTTGGTTGTGCGCTACAATTGCTGATAAGAAAAAAAAACCTCATCATATCTAAACTTTATTTATTGTCTTTTCTATGCCTGCTAGGGTACAAAATGCATCATTCTTAGCCAGACAAGTAAAAGAAGCGGGCTCATTTTTAAACAATTTATCTTTTGTGCCTCAGTATTGGGTATGATAGAAAGTGATATAGCAGCGACCATTGTTGTTTGAATGAAATATATTTAAATAGAAAAAAAAAACAATCTTAAACTAAGTAAAACTAAGTAATACTATTTAAAATTGCATCCTTTCTAACAGGATTGTTCATATCAGTTGATAATAAAACCTACACAGCTGTCAGCTTGCAAAGGTTGGGGTGTGAGTTTGATACACACTCTATGGTTTGGATGCAATGCACGTCAAGGCAAACTTTATTTGTACAGCACATTTGTTCGGGCAAAATTCAATTTTCTCTCAAGATGAAAATTAAAAAGAGTTGCAAGAGAAAAAAAAGACCCATTCACAATAGCTCTGTCATAAAAACACACCAAAGCAAGTACATACAGTCAGTCATGAAGAAACAATAAATCGTTATTGAAAGGCAACTAAAAATGTTTTGAGGCTGCCTTTAAAAGAAGCTACAGTTTCTGCAAATCAACACATCAGGAAGGGTCTTGTAGCAGGAGCTTAAAAAACTCCACCAGACTTTCAATTGGCCATTAGTACAGTAAGGTGACCACTACCAGAAGGTTTAGGAGAGTGGCTCAGTGGGTTTTAAGCAGATCTAACATGCACTGTCTCAAACAAGGCCACTCACTGCTTTATAGACAAGCTAAAAAGCGTAAAATCAATACTGGAGGCAGATGCAGCAATGTGAGGACAGGTGGGATGTGCTTTCTTTTAGTCCATGTCAAAACCCTGACTGCAGCTTTCCCACAGGTTTCTAAGGAAGACCAGAGAGAAAAGCATGCCCAGGTTGTATATGTGCTTTTGTAACGGATGCTCATCTCTCGGTACAAACAGAATAAAGCATAATTAGCACCTAGACCAAACAGTACCAATGTCCTGTCAGTTTCCAAAGTAACAAGAGTAACTTTCCCCAGTCATTAGGTGCCTTTTCTTCTTCCAAAGTTGACAGAGGTTTTCACACTCTCACAGCATTCCTTATTAATGTACATGTCCCACTTTGCTGTTACTTTTTCAATGAGAAGGTGCTGGTTCTCAGTTTAGCCTGGGTTTGTTATCACCATTAAAGTTCACATCTCGGGAACCAACGACTCCTGTTACTTTCTTAACACCTGACACTCGAGGCGATGTGTGGAAATTTGCACCTGAAAGAACAATCCTAAATTTAGTCTCCAGGTCCTCGACACAACAGCAACCAAAAACTTTGCAAAACAGTGACCTCAGAAGGAACTCAAACCTCGTTCTCATGGGAGAAAGTCCTGTAGTTTACACCACCTGTGCTTGCCCAGCCTCCTTATGGAGTGTAAATTGATGGAAACATACAGCAATCAGCCACAACATTATGACCACTGACAGATGAAGTGAATAACATTGATCATATTGGTACTATGTGGTGTTCTGCTGGAAAACCTTGAATTAAACCATCCATGTTGGTGAGACTTAGACACCCAAATAAACATTTTCCCACAACAAGCACACTCCCTCATGCAAATGGAAATCCCAAATGTCACTGTTCTACCCCTGCAGGAAAATGCACCCCACCACATGGAAAAACATCAATCAGGAGTATGTTGAGGAACATGACAATGGCCCAACATGTTGATTTGACCACCAAACTTCTGAGACCCTATTGAAGCATCAACAGGATGCAGTGCAACAAGTTGGATTAACAGAGGCCCCACTGCACAAGTCAGAGTACCCAAAGGATCCACTGCCAACGTCCTGGTGCCAGACCCCATAGGACACAAAGCTCACTAATTAAGACCTTATATCTTGCTTAATTAATCACTATGAAAATCAAGAAGCAGAGACTCCAGGACATCACCACATCTGGCCAAAAAACTGTCCAGCACATACCCCGCACTGTAAAGTACAGTACGGTCACCGTACCGTACTTTAAAGAGAGTCGTGCTGTCATGTTGTGACATCAAGGCCAACCTCCGCTTCACTAACTTCTGTTAGTCACTGCAGTCAATGAGCATTTATATCACCTGTCTTTTGTGAAATAAATGTAAGCCTTTAGGTATAAAGCAACCCATGTGACACTTTTGAAACACGTTCTGTTCAACAGTGTCACATCAATGTTATTCATATGATCAGTGTTATTCACTTGATCTGTCAGTGGTCATAATGTTGAGGCTGATTGCTGTATGTTTCCATCAATTTATACTCTATAAGGAGGCTGGGCAAGCACAGGTGGTGTAAACTACAGGACTTTCTCCCATGAGAACAAGGTTTGAGTTCCTTCTGAGGTCACTGTTTTGCAAAGTTTTTGGTTCCAAGGCTGTGTTTTTAGTCATTTGTTGAAAATTGCAATGGGATCATGAATGAGGCTTTTTTCGCCCAAAACACTTGTTTCAGGATCAGTATAGCACTTGCTGCTAGGCTGATTTCATCACCTTAGGGTGGAGCCAACCTACTTGTTTTTCAGTTGTTTTGCCAACCTAAAATAACCATGTGCTGTGCTAAAAAAAAACAGGGAAGTATCCGTCTCCTTGTGTAATTCTCAAGAAAGCAAGTAAGCCTCATATCCCAATCTCTCTCTATATATATTTCTTTAAGAGCTTATCTTCTTGGAAAGCCAAAGCATGATGTGTTCATACTTTAGATTTTAGTTGAAAGAAAAGCTTTCCCAATTAGCACACCCCTTCTGTTTCCTGGATTCATAATGTAAAAAGCTTTTGATGTAACTCCTTATTAAGTGGTTATTCAGGGTGGCAAAATGGATGTTTACCTTACTGATATGAAAACAGGATCGATCTTTAACGGGCAATTTAACCTGCCCACGCCCCACCCCAACCCTCCTCTGCCGTGGTTGACTGGCTCTCGGAGAGATGTTGAACTGAGTGGTGATTCAGCTGAAGAGTTCTGCCAGCGTGCTTTTGGCTGGGGGGTGACACTCTGTGCATGCATGAATATATTACTTCTGCTGCTGTTATTATCCCTGGCAAGGCTACAGCATTTGGGACCTGCGCCCTGTTGCCTTCCTGGCTTGTGTGCTCTTATTATCACGCCGCACAATAAAGTGGGTCTGATAAGGCGCTTCTTTAACTGCGGAAAATCACAGCCATTTCTCGGTGGGGTTGGGGCGAGGGGAAAGCTTATATGATGAAACATTTACAAAATTGAAACTGGCTGGCTACGGCTTTCTACAACACTAAAACTATCATTTTACAAATACAGCTCTGAAGCACAGACAAGCATCGTGGGCACAGTAAACACTGATGATGTCTTTTTTTTTTTTCCTTCACCGTCGCATTCAGTGTTGAGGGATTTACTGTTCTGTGAAACCTCAGCTAAACAGAGCCGCAGCCGTTTTCTACATTCTTGTGATCATCTGAATTTGGCCCTCTGGATTTAGAACAGCACCCAGGGTGGCTTTAAAGACACCGGAACTTGGAAATGTACAAAAGCCCTGCACACAGTCTCTTCTCTCCCATCAAGCCTGTGAGGATCTGCCTGACTGTCAGTCTGGGGTGTCAGCGTTCTCCCTGTCATCATCACCCCTCAACTTCAACACAGAAAAAGTGTGTGTGTTTTCGTGCACGAATAATGATGTTTATGAGCACCCGTGCATGCATCAATCAGTGTTATTGTGTATGTTGCACCCCTCTTGCCGACAGATGGAAACCTTAGGCACATCGCCGGGGGTCTCTCTTTTGAAGCACCCTTACCCCCCGCCCATTTCTACCCCCATCTTGTCCTCTCTTTCTCCTCCTCCCCCCCCCCCCCCCCCCCCGTCCCTCTGTGCTCACCAAGCAGAGAGAAAGCTTCAATCTTACACAGGCAGGCCCCAGAACCTGGCTGCAGGCAGTGGAAGCCTTCCCCTGTTACTATGAGGAGACAAATCTAGCCCCGCATTTGACACAATAACACAGACTGAGAGGGGAAGGAAGTGCAGATGCAATATTCATATGAAAATTACAAGGCTGGCAGCGATGTAACATGGCACTGTGGCACTTAGGAATATGTTAGCATTTTGCATATATGAGCACTCTGAGGCATTTCGTCTTAGGCGCTGTGTTGTGTTTGTGAGTGCACTCATACTGTTTGAATGTGATATTCACTCAAGTCCATGTTGCTGCAGTGTGGGATTCAGCAAAAAAAAAAAAAAAAAAAACTACTCGAAGCATATGATTTCCAAGCAGAATGAAGCAACAGCTTTGATTATATGATGACATGATGGTGGGAAAAAGGTGAGAATAAAAGGCAGGGGACTATTATAAGATAAGGAATGGAACAGTATTTCACAAGGTTTCTTTGCAATGAAACTAGACTCTTATTCTTCATGAATATACAAGGACTTACAATGCACAAAAGCCATTTTAAAAATGAGACTCCTGGATGAACAGCAACAGCACAAAATGAGGAAAAAACAAATCTACAGGCTTTAGGGTTGAGTACTTAACAAATAGGTGGAGATTAACTCGAGCTGCTGGCTTATATTTACTTTGAAAATGGATATATGATGTTTTTGATGTGTCATGTGTGTGTTTCTCTTTTTTTCACCCTCTACAAGAGTGTATGGATCGATATACTGCAAGCCCTGTGAATTGATTTTTACCTATTGCACTGTACAGTTGCTTTCCTTCGCGGTGCCTTTTGGTCAGTCTGCCGTCAAATCTGCTGCAACGTGCAAGCTGTCAGATAACACAGCCAAGAGCTTTTTCGGCTAACGGAACTGCATGGTTGGAATCAATTTTAATTACTTTTAAAGTTCCATGAAGTGGGAGAAAAAAACCCAAAACAGAACAAAAAAATAAAACAGAGGTGAGGCATGCAAATCAAACCAGAGAGAATATCGGGGGAATTAGAGCAGAACAACCAATCAAAACAACACAACACATATGGTGTTGGAGGAAATGTATGTTCAAAATGAATGCAAATGGACTCATAGAGATATGATAGCATATGAAGCCAACACTAAGATGCAAAACAACCAAGCCATATTCCACCTTGCTGGCACATCTAAAGTTCACACTCATCCTGAGGCTTCACCACTTTAATTTATGAATGAAGCATGAGAGGAAAACTAGAGGCATAAATAAAAGAAACTGAGGAAACCGGAGATGCTGGTAAGTTCAGAGGTGCACATACTATACACATGAAAAGTCTGTATTTGCATGGCCACTGGATACAAAGCTAGTCAGCTGTTTGTATAAGGGTTGTTTCTCACAGCTTTCAGTAGTTTTGAATTGAGATCTAGTAACCAAAGCCAAGTATTCATTTAAAACTGTATTTTCAGAAAATTTGTTACAAATAGGAAACACAAATTAATGTAAATTTCTGTCCACTACTGTTAAGCTAATATTAAGAGTCGGTTGATCAAGCTGCTGGCAGCACTGAGATCTCCGGTCATTGCAGAGGATTCAGTGAGATGACAGGACTAAAAGAAACCACAAAATGTTAAAAAAATATATATAAAGGATAATATGGCTTTTTAATTTTTTTTCTGAGTAATAAGTTTAGGAAGGTTACAATGTCACTGGTACACATACACTGATCAGCCACAACATTATGACCACTGACAGGTAAAGTGAATAACATGGATCATATTGGTACTATGTGGTGTTCTCCTGAAAACCTTGGATTTTGGCATCCATGTTGATGAGACTTAGACATGGCATTATTTTTGTGCCACATTTACAAGCAAGCAATGCAAAGTTTTGAGCACAAAAACATGTGTTTTGCAAGAACTCAAAATTTTATTTTGTGTAAAAGTTATAATCCAGCGAAAAACAAAGCAGTTTGAGCGAAATATTATCAATAACGTGTTTAAGATTTTTTTTCCATGCTTGCTGAACACACATAAGTGTGCATTAACAATATTTTTTCCCAGTTTTCCCCGTTCTCCTTGTGCTTGTACTCTCTCTCTCTCGCTCTCGGTCTTGCACTGCCTGTGCGCTCAACTCGTATGCTCGCTTCACATGGCACAGCATTACAATGTGCCACAAAGTCAACCAATCAGGAGTCGGACAGGGCAAATTCTGAATGGCTGTTTCAGTATCCAATGGGACCAGACTTGTGTGGACTTGGGGCAGCGAAGTATCCCATAGTGCATTTTGCGCCAACCAGGGTCAAAGGCCAAGGAGAAAACTTTCAACAGTAATAAAAGTTTTTTTTTTTGTAAATACTGCTGTTATTGTGAAACAAACTGTAGTTTTAAGATTATTTGAGGTGAGGAAGTGATTGTTTAAATATCAAATATGTGGTCAATTTATCAAGATAAAGCCTGCTTAAAATTTTACTTTAACAATTTCGGAGATGTGAGCATCCCAGTTTGACAGCTGTGACTGAGGGGTCAGCGCTCACAGTTGCCTCTTGAGAGCAGCCTTAGCTCGGCTAGACTTTCTGAAATTTGCCGCCGGCTCTGACGGTTCTGTAGTGGTTAAACAGGGATACAAGTAGTTTTACAGGTATCTAACATCACACTTTGGTCAAACAGTGTAGTTTTTATTGTTCATCATTTTTATATTGTTATTTAATGGCCTCGATCTCTGACTTTGTACTTCTGAATTATTGTCTTGTCTTCATTGCCTGTATTACAACATTCTTCTATTCTTATGACTGTAACTGCATTAAAACTAACATTTGAACCATATTCTGTTGGAGGGACAGCTGAAGAAACCCAGATCCTCACTGACTGCTGGAGACTCCACAGACAGAACATCAGCAGCGTGGACCTTCAGCAGCATCTGGACCAGCCTGATGCCGTTAATGGAAACTGAAGGCTGATCAGAACATCAGGAGGAGGAGAAGCATAAAGTTTTCATCTGTGTTAAGAGACTTTAGTCCTGTTATAAAATGAAATCCCTTAAATCAAATTAAATAATTAAATGTCTTTTCAACTGTATTCTAAATATGAATTGTTGAAGTCAGAATTAATGGGCGGATGTTTGAGGACAAACAGCAGGTATGTATGCAGAATGATGGCTAACGTATTTTAGTAATGTTAATATTCAAACTGTCAAGGTGTTATGAGGTGTACTGAGATAAAATACATGAGGTTCCATAAAACAGTCCTGCATTACATGCTCTCCTCAACAAGTTTAGTAATTCGTCAGTTATTTTGTCGATCTGAGAATAGGACGGTCCAGTTCAATTGCATCACAAACTACAGCTGTCAAAAAACCATGCCTCTAAAACATAGGTGTCAAACTCTGGCCCGCGGGCCAAATTTGGCCCGCAGAGTAATTATATTTGGCCCGCGAGGTAATACCAAATGACTACTAAAGCTGGCCCGCCGGTATTATACAGCGCATGTATCGCTAATACTACAAATCCCAGAATGCTCTGCTCTGTATCGGCGCGTCAATCATAGACATATGGCGTCAATCAGGAAAGGACCCATAAACACCCTCTCCTCTGTTGACAGTAGTCATAGCAACCGCACGCTACTACTGACCCAACCACCTCCACCCCTCCGCCGCCGCCACCTGACTTAGCATCTGCACCATTGGCACGCCAGGACACTGCTACTGTGCCATCGCCAGCAGGAGATATTCATGCTAATGCCGTCAGATTCCGACGAACGCTTCCCCCTCGCCCTCGCCTTTTCATCTCCTTTACTTTCATGCGCCCTCGCCCTCGCCGCCACCCCCAGTCCCGGCCACCACGGCCGTACGACCCAAATATTCAGATATTTGTCAGTAACTGGACCAGAATATCCAGAGCTCACCTATTGCTATTCAGACCAGCCTCGTCTAGTATGTGGAGCCAACGTGACTATAACCACGGAGAACAACATTAGACGACACTATGAAACACCAGGACAAGTACAAGGACCTGGACATGAGTCAAAGGAGCCAGAAAGTAGATGAGATGAAAAGAAGTTTGGTTTCACAACAGATTATGTTCAAAAAAGCTACATCACAAAGTGAGGCTTCTGTAAAGGCTAGTTTTATTTATATATAATATCAATATATCAATATAATAATGTTGATAATTATAATCATAATATATATTATAATATAATATATATATATATATATACATATATACATATATATATATATACATATATATATATATAAATATTGTATAACGATCTTCCGAAGCTTAAAATATAGAAATCTTAATTGTTTTTATATTAAAACATAAAGAGGCAGGGCTTTGTTTTTTTTTTTTACCTTATTCCATTTTGTTGTTTTTCACATTAAAAAAAATAATCTGAGTAGAGGAACTGAGGTGGTGACGTCACGCTGCTGTTCCAGTTGCATATTAACCAAGTACGTACTCCCATACTTGGGAGTATGTACTTGGTAGTGCCGTCATTCGCTAGCCAGCTAGCTTTCCATCGCCTAGTTACGATTGGATACCGAAACAGCCAATCAGAATTTGCCCTGTCCAACTCCTGATTAACTTTGTGGCACATTGTACCACTGTGCCATCTGGAGCGATGGTACAAGCAAAGTTAAGCACACAGACAGTGCAAGACCGAGAGTGAGAGAGAGAGAGTATGAGCGGAGAAAACTGAGGAAAAACATTGTTAATGCATGCTAATGTGTATTCAGCAAGCATGAAAGAAAAATTCTTAAGCGCGTTATTGATAATATTTCACTCAAACTGCTTTGTTTTTCGCTGGATTATGACTTTTACACAAAATATAATTTTGAGTTCTTGCAAAACACATGTTTTTGTGCACAAAACTTTGCATTGCTTGCTCGTAAATAAAAATACACGCCATACTCAGACACGTAAATAAACATTGTCCCACAACAAGCACACTCCCTTATGCAAATGGACATCTCAAATGTCATTGGCCTACCCCCGCAGGAAAATGCACCCCACATGGAAAAAACATCAAACAATCAGAAACATGTTGAGGAACATGACAATGGCCCAACATGTTGATCTGACCTCCAAACTTCCTACACTCCATTGTGATCAAGCATCAACAGGATGCAGTGGAACAGGTTTGAGTTTGAGCAGTTTCCACTGCTAATGTCCTGGTTCCAGATCCCATAGGACACCCTGAGAGGTCCTCTTGTCCATGCCCAATGATTCAAGGCATTTTTGAGCACATAAGGGGGGCCAACACAATATCCGGCAGGTGGTCATAATGTTATGCCTGATCAGTGTACAGAAACCTTGTCTCCCAAATATTATGTTCCTATACAACTAAACTACATTCTTATTCTGATAAAGATGAAGATCAACTTAACTGATTCCTTACTAGGGACATTCACACATAACATCAGCTAGATAAAAAAATCTACACCTTTCACATGTAAAATGATTGTATATTGGATAGTTGTGTACCCATAATTATAGGACACATGCGGTGTCTAGAAATGCAACTAAAATGTTCTAAAGGGTAACACTTTTATGGTCATATTGAAAAGCTAGACTGCATATTTCTTTCAGTTGAAAAGAATCACAAAGTTTCAATTTTGTTTACTGTCAGTTTTCACTAGTTTTATACACCAAGCTAAGTGGTTAGATTTGGAATGGTATCACACTCTGGTTGACACTTTCACAATGATAACTGCTTATTACTCACCTAATTAAAATGACTCGATTAAGTTTTGGAAAATATCACAGCTTGAGTTAAACTGCAACACTTCACGACATGTTTGAAGCTTCTCTTCCATTTTCATGGTTACCACGGTGACTGGCCCCATCCAATTATATGACTGGCTAAAGGAGTGACACTTTAAAAAAAGACAGTAAAATAAATGGCAGATATGTCAATATGAAACATGTGTAACATGACACTAACAAATGTTATTCAGCAGAAAGAGAATGCAGTTTAGTTGTGTAGGAGCACAATTGTTTGGGAGACACAGCTGCACAGAGACAAACAGTATGTAGATAGTGTTTGGAGCAGAAGATTGACAGATACTTCATAATACTGTGTACAAGGATTTATTTGGTAAGTCTGCACTTTATCACATTTTGCTTTCATTGATGCAGCAACTTTTCAGTGTTTTGACTTTTTTCCAAGCACATAATCAAATCAAAAACAAAAACGGGTAAATGGAAATTCACTTTATGAAAGTCATACAACATGGCTCACATCAAACCATTTAGAGACACGTCATGATGTTTAGAGGCATTTGTAATTGTTGATTTCTACACGTATTTATTCAGGTCTGCACATTTATCAAGGGAATTAAATCAGTAAACTCTTCACACATGAAGTGAGGTTGAAGTTTATCATGAGAATGATAAAACACCTGTCATTAGGGGTGGCAACAGTTCACAGGATCCACAGCAGCAGGTCAGGACACTTCCAGTCGACTCGCAGAGAAACACCCAACTACATCCACCAGCTCGATCCCTGGGGCTTAGCCACCATCTGTGCACATCACCCATCTTTGTCTCTGCCTAGTGCTCAATTGTGGCCCTGGTTTCCGCTTTTCCCAGTTAAAAAAAGGAAAACTGGGTCTCCGTGTCTCCAAGTTGGATCCCTGGAGCTGAGAGCTACACTGAGTCCCACATTCATCATCTCCAAGGCGGTGGTCAAAATGTGTGTGTTTGTGTGTGTGTGTGTCACGGTGTTCCCTGCAGTGGAACTAGCCCTTCATAGTGGAGGACAACTTAGTAAAGGATAATCTAGTCCTGTCAGCCCTCCCCTCATGTGCGCACTCACTCTCTCTCTCTCACACACACACACTCACAACTCACACGCACGCACACACACACACACACACACACACACACACACACACACACACAATGGGGGTAAATCTTCATTACGATCACCAGCTGGAGAGACACCTCACTCCATCCATCACACCACTGCAATCTGGGATAAGAGGAGGGATGGACGGACACACACACACACACACACACACACACAAGTACTTGTTTCACACACCACTCCCTCACTCACACATGTATGAGAATCAGCTCAGAGGTCTACAGATCAGAGATGTTTTTCAGCCCACAGAAATGATACAGTGCTGTGATTAAGTCTGATACTGATCTTAAAATAATTTCGCATCACAACGCGGAATGTCAGTGAGAAGACTTCCTCCCCCTCCCTTTCTCATGAGTCACATCATGATGATTGTAGTGATGCCTCGTTAGTTAAAAAAACCTTGACTATATTGTGGTACTGAGGTAATAAATTTAAAAAAAAACTTAATCTTTAAAGTAAGTTGTTTCTCCAGAAATGAAATGACCTTAAATACCACTTCCATATAAATACAACTCACAGTGAGCATTTCATTCTTTTCCTGTAACATGTAGTCATGAGCAAGTGTATATGACACAAGGTTTCTTAAAGTATCTGGCAGCCATATCATAGTCACAATTCAACTTAAATAAGTAAACCCCACTCTGAAAGGGAAACTCTGCTGTTTTCACACATAAATGCTTTCTGCTGCTCAGTCAGACAGTTGTGAAATGTCTTCTGTGGTTCCACCACAACCACAGAAGAATTATTTTCTCAGACTTGGTGTCACAGTGATGTCAGTAGGGTTACATTTCAGCGGTAGCACATGTATGCAGATCCTTTACTTAGGTAAAACAAACAATACCACACTATGGAAATACGTCACAAGCAGTAAAAATCATGCATGCAAAACTAAATAAAAGCATTTAAGTTTCATTTTGCAAGTACTATTTTGCAGAAAGATGTTCCCTTTCTGTGTTACTTACATATATATATATATACACATATATATATATACATATATATAATGTTATTTGGGGGGATTATTGTTACTGCAGCATTCATATGTATGCTGTTTTTTTAATTACAGAAGATGTTTAGTTTGAGCTGATTTTAACTTCTTCAAACACTCCTGGGCAGTTCATTCTACAGCAATACATCATATTCTATAACATCACCATGTATTTGCAGAATTACTGTCTTGTGAGAACCACATGTTTTAAAGAAAATCTACTTTTTACAAGCTCATAAAAACAACCCTCACCTTTCACCGTTGTGAAAATATATATTTTTTTAGATAATCTAGACTTTTATATATATATATATATATATATATATATATATATATATATATATATATATATATATATATATGTTTGTAACACATAAAGGAACATGAAATCCATGAAAGATTAGATGTAATATTTAAAGGAGAAAGGGTCTAACAAAATACCATCATGAAGAATGTAGGATTCACTGACTCGAGGTTTGAAGCCAGGATATTTCATTCTCAGCAGCTTTGATCTGTCAGAAATGCAACTTTCTCCAGCCCCAACTTTATGTACGCACAAAACTGAATCACTCAACTAGTCCTCCAATCTGAATCACCTTGTAGGCTGTTTGTCCAAGTCATCTGAATGAGGCTCTGAGGAGCGTGTCCTGAGTTAGAGACTTTATTTGAAGTAGGAAATGTAATGTTGGAATTTATTGGCTCTGTTTGGTTCATTTTTGGCACACAAACGGCTTGGTCAAGTTCAAAAAGATCTTAGTTGGGGTTGGAATAGAGGACTTGCATTGCCATGGAAACAATAATCAAGCTATCAAGGTTAGAAAATGGACAACAGGAAACAAACAGCAATCTCCCATCTTAAAATCCAGTCACTTCGTGGGTCTGACTCACCAAATGTAGGATGCAGGAATAAGTTGGCCAGTCATTTTTAAAATGTACTTCACTATGGGAAACAATAACATAAACCATATCTGTGCTAGCAACCGACCACAAAGACAATTTCAACTTTGGAGAAGATCGTGCTCTAAGACAGCCCTGTTCACCTCCCCACATCCAAATGTTCCACCAAAACAATTTCCACTGTCACTATTCCATGGGAATACCTCAGTCACACCCATAACTTAGCTCCACCCAAGACAATTGTGATTGTTTTAAAGAAATATAAACAAGCCAGAGCATGTCACCTCTATCTATCTATCTGTCTATCTATCTGTCTGTCTATTTATCTGTCTGTCTACCTGTCTGTCTGTCTGTCTCAGAATGATTGTAAAGGTGCAGCAGGATGGGCTGGTTAGGCAAGACTCGTGTTTTGTAGACCGATCCATCCACCCCGACCTCCTCTCTACATTTTCACGGAGACTGTGGGTCATAACAAGCTGTTTGCAAAAGATTCATGCTTCATTCATACATTTAATTCTTTTAAATAACTACTGTAATTACTTTAAGTTGAGGGACTCACAAGAGACAGATTAAGAAGAATTCCAAAAAAATTATGTAAAAGAGACCAATATATGCCCTCTACAAAAGCTCTTACATTTCTCATTATGCACTTAGTAACACATTTTCATTAGACCCTACCTCATAGACAGACCTATGTGTCCTTACAGGTTCATGTCTCCAGTTTCCATTGCAGGCTTTCCATTGGAACACTGAAAAATTCTGCCCCATGTTGCAGCAACCCTGATGACAATCTTGATCTGTAAAAAAGCAACACCCACGCCTGGCACCAATTTAGAAAAACAACATGTCAAATGCAAGAGCATATCATAAGTTGAATGGTCATTAAAACGTAGAAACTATAGACACAGACAAATCAAATCCGTTTCAGATTCATTTCAAGGGGCTTTTATTTTTTAAGGTTTGCTACAATGAGTAAATTGCACATCCTATTGTGTCACACTGTCTCAACCCGTCAGTGAAAACCCTTTGAGTAGATTTTCAATGGTAAACTGACCCAATTCTGACAGTCTAACACAAGACATACTGTCACAAAACAAGCCAAAGCTGTTTTGGCACTTGCATATTTCTCAAATTGTCTGGATCAGAGTGTGTTTTCTCTGTAGAGGAAAGGAAAGTAGAGCAAGAACAACATCTGGCCCCAGTGACAGAATCACTCCGAACATGGATTGTTGTTCTTTTTTTTTGGCACTTTTTTCCTTCTTCCTCTACAATTCGTGGCATGTCTCTGCTCCACAAATCTGTGGAATGTTTTGAATAATGATATCATCATTGCTCTGATTGACGTCTTACACTGCCAGACAAGCAAGAAATACACAGGTGGTTGGAGAAATGGACTCCACACCCGCACATACATCATCCTGATGAGAGTTCGGTGTGAAAGGGAGAGGGAAAAGAGGAGCGGCTGTTCGAATGAGACTGAGGTAAATGATCGCTTTTAGCTCAACTCTGCTGAGAACTGTGGAGTATTTTGTCTCAGAATCCTCTTCTCCTTTCTTCCCTTCCCTTTTTTTTATTCAATCTCAGGAGTTTAGTATGACCAAAGGCTGAACTCGTAAATTACTGCCGTGGTCTTCAACACACCAGGAACTAATTAAAGAAAGCGAGAGAGAGAGTGAGAAAAATAGCAAGAAACTGAGAAAAAGAAAGATTGGGAGGCAATCCCAGCGCCAGAGGAAAGTAACTGGCTGGGCATTAGATTTTTATGGGCGGGCTCTGATAATCAGTCATATTTTTTTTCATTTTTTTAAAAAACTGCAATCAATTCATATTGCATAGTTTAATACTGAGTAGGTTTATATTTTTTAAAAACTACCATGATTTGACTGTTTGCTGTAAATTTTAATGATGAAACCTTACGCTTGGTTTAATTATGAAGTCCTAGAGTCTCACCCTACTAATAAAGTTCATACACAAACACTCAGAGGCCTAAATCATGTAAATTAATAGTGCAAAACAACAGCAGCAAAACAGCATCGTTGTGCACCAGCACCAAGGACAGCACAACAACCAAGACTACAGCACCAGCAGCAGCTCTAAGGGACATTTTACTCTACTGTTTCACAGATCTATTACTCAATATTGGAAAACATACACCAAAAAGACCCAGTATTCAGGAAAACAGCTTACACAAAAAATGATACAGCTAATGTGATTGCAGTCTTCTTACTACACTTCACTGGCTGGGCCTAATAAAGCTCCAGCCAGGTTTCCCAGATGAATGGATTCTTCTCAGTAAACTGCCTTTCCAGTCTGTCTTGTGTGTGTCTCGGTGAAGTCCTTCTCAAAGTAAGTTGAATTAAATGAACTTTCCAGTGACATGATTCTTCAGCGCTCAGCTAACACATCTGAAATAGAAAAAAAGACTTTTCACACACAGCTGTGAAAGCCAGAGAGGAGATGGCGGCAGAAATGGCCATGTGGTGGCTAAACTGCAGTTGTTGGTTTGATGGCAACACTAAGACTTGTTGTTCCAGTTCATTACTGGAATCTAGAAACTGCTACTGGCGCCTGATTTTATTGTCCCTGTGGCTGTTGTCATTAGGTGACCTTTTCCTGCTGGTGAACAACTTAATGTCCATTTCTACAGAAAAATGATAATTCCTTACTCTACAGTCCCTCTACAGTCATTGATTTAACCCCTTCAAACCTATAACTGTGTATCAAAATTACATATTTGACCTTTTTTCAAACAAAATGTTTCTTTCTTGCTTTAAAATAACTTAGATGTACACTGTTGCTTCCTTTAGATTTACCAGATCTATGAAGTCCTTCCTGTCTTTTCCATGCACCCCTTCCTGTTTGCTGCAGCTCAAGCACACCAGCTCACCTACAACTCTGCACAAACACTGTGAAACTATACTTTACACCACACAATGGCAAGTTGTAATGTTGCAGCAATTCAGCCATACATGTTTAAACTGGAAAGTCATATTCTGAAGCAAAATAATGATACAGAAACCTGCGAGATGTGTGGTATTCATTAGGTTTGCTACAAATAAAACCCCACAAGTCTGAATCAACAAGAATCCATACGCTGGAGTGTTAAGGTGGAAATACTCAGTCATGGCAATAACTTCTTTCACTAGTTTTTTATTCATGATGTACTACTATACTACAATACTATAAAAATCACCAAATTGACATGTTAACAGGGTAAAAAAAATAGATTTTTATTGGAGGTGATCTTTAAATCAAGCTAGCCAGATGCTGGCTGAAGCAGATGTTGCCACCATTCATGTTCTTACACACAAATTAAAAGCAAATCTCACAGATCACCAGCATGGATTGGACTATATCATCAAAAAATGCAGTCAGTTCTTTCAGGCTTTCATCCCTCAATAACAAATAATGATCCAAATAATAATGTTGCAAGGTAGTTAAATGCAAATGAAAGATTAGGATAAAGCACCACTATGTCCAGTATCAAAAATAACAAAAAGCAATAACAAGAATCACTAAAAATCATAGTAAAACAAGTGATAATAAGAATGCTGATTATTCCTGGGTGAGTCAAAAGCCTGGATGGGCGCCCGGGTCTGTCAACCATGTAAAAGTTGTTGCACTTTTTTTGGTTTAGGTTCACTGTCGGAAAGGAAAGTGGAAGTTTTGGAGTTCAAAGGTAAAGAAGTTCAGCAAGAAAGAGACTGAGCCAATGAAAAATCACAAAAGTAAAACAAAAAAGACTGACTTTGTCATTTTCAGTTCAGGTTTTGTTGTTTTGTCAGAGTAGCCTAAGTTTTACAGTGTTTCTCAGTAAGTGCCATTTTGTCAGCTTGTCATTTTTATTCCATGGATCCTTTTTACAAGGGAAGGTGTCACTTCTTTTAAATTTGTAAAAATTTCATTTCTGAAACAAAGCTGGCAAAATTGAGAATGGCAGCAAAACAAGAGCCGAATCAGAAGAATGAAGGAGCGGCAGAGACGCCTGCATTAAAACCTCCCTATCCTGAGTGCATATTTGTTCTTGGTGGTTTTTTAATTGCGTTGCCTTGACAACCAGAACAATGCTGAAAAAGGCTCTTTCACTCCGATGCTGGCTGAAAATGATTTTCTCCATCATGCATTTAGCAAGCAATTAGTGAGACAGACAAGGAATTTAGCTTAAACCCAGTGCATCATTCCTGCTTTCAGAAAATGGATGGGGTAGATGTGGGTGGGAGGACTGGAGAGTGGAGTGGAATTTTAATGCACAATATAAAGAAGAGCGGAAAGAGGAAAGGGAAACAGAAAGAGGAAGAATGAGTCAAACAATGTTGAAGGGCAGACAGAGATAGAGCAAGAGAGGCGAAGAACAAAGAAATGGATTGGATTGATGAAAAACAATTATAGAATATTTTGGCCTTTTCTTTTTTCAAAGTATGTGTGAGTCTCTCTGTGTGTGTATATATGTGTGAGTACATGAGTGTATTCATCACACTTAATAACATGGATCTGTTTTTCCACCTCAGGGTTCAGGGTGGCTCTCCATCTTTGTTACCACGCCGCTCCCGTAGGGGCATCATCATATCGTATTTCTTTGTTAAGCCTCTGAAAACAACAGGTCTTGTCAGAAAATTTGAAGAATGTAAAGCATGACACATGAGAAGAAGCAAAAAGCACATGGAAATGTAACAAAAAAAAAAAAGAACAGCACATGCTCGTGAGCACAACCTGTACGTGCAGAAGACGGGTGATTACTCAGGTGTCTGTCATTTGGAATAATTTGCTGTACTTAGAAGGATGGCTCCATCATGAAGATGTGATCATGTCGAATGGGCTCTCTTTCAAGGAATTACAGCACACTGCCATTGCAGTGCTCAACAAAATGTTCGAAGAGAGGTCACAATAAAAGTAATTTTAAGTTTGGCTGAAGTATTCTGCAGTGTTTACTTTGTGAAGCATTCTTAATGTGAAATGCTGTGAAAGAACTCGCTCTCTCTCTCTCTCTAGACTGCATTTATTCCATTTTTGCAAATATAATTGTTCGAACTAACAGTGCTACATCTGGCACTGTGGCTGATTACACCAAACTTACAGTGATAATAATCTTCATGATGTTCTGTCATTTAGGGATCACTTACACAGACAGCATTGTTTCCCATTCATTTAACCCGCAGCAGACTTCGGCATACTCTAAATGCATCTTGTTTTCGGCAAAATAAACTGTTATAGCAACATCTGCACCTCTCCTCCCTCTTCTCACTCTGTTTCTCCTCCTTATGCCCTGTTGGCATCGACTAGAACTAAGCGGGGACCTCATGGGATTTAGGAATTTACCACCCATGTCTGTGTTTAGTGTGGCGCATTCGCCTAGAATAAACACTGCCTCTGTTTCACTCATTTACTGACCAAATCCTGAGGATTAACTTGATTGTAATGGGTCTGCATGCTGAGTAGCTGGATGACACTCTCAAAAATGGCCTCATTAATAATTTTCACTGTAGCCAACAAATTCTTGACCCGAAACAAAACAAGGAAAAAAACAAGCACAGGTATGATAAAATGTATTGAGATGGAAAAACACTCTTGAAAGAATGCTCCATGGTTGGTGTGAAATTTTTATTATTATTATTATTAGAGACATGGAAGCTTGCAGTTATTACAATTCAAGGCCTCAGGCAATACTACTGCCATGCAAATAAGGCTTTGATCTCTCTGCCTCTTGTATAATGTGTTTATTTTTCTGAACCAGCTATTCCACACCTGCCCAATAGGCACCCTCAGTGTGTCTGCACATCACTGTGCAAATCACTGCCCTGATTCAAGCACAGCTGCATCTCACCGGCTCATCAAGCACCTGAGAATGCCACATTTGTCTCACAGACTCTGCCAGGCTGTCTTAATTGTCTTAAAATGTCTTATTGCCATGCCTGGTTACTTTCCAATTGCTGCTTCCTTGTTTATCTGCCAATTCAACTGGCTACTACTTCTAAAGAATGCCCAATTAAGTTCTTTTGCTTATCCAAGTAATTTATTATTTAGTATCAGCTGGTACCCAGTCCCAGTTCGACATATTTTGTCCAGATAATATACACTTCAAGTACATTAAAGTTATTGAAATGAATTCAGAGTTAATGCTTGAAAAAAAAAAGAAATTGCATTTCTGTATCCAAGCAGTTCCCAAACGTTACATAGGTCATCATGCAGCTCATTGTAGAGCTCCAGTCGGGAAGTGTTTGATATGTATTGTGGACAGGGTAGGATGTAACATGAGTTCACAAGCTCCAAAAGACTGTGTAAACCTGTATTTCCTTCACATACATGTCAGAAAATGCATTGTAGATTTGCTGTTGTGCCAGCAGGTGGAGCCTGCTGTGACAGGAGGTGGAGCCTGCTGTAGCCAAATACCTTAGCGATCCAAGGAGGAGGTGGTCACTCAAACTACAGGCAGTTCCATGTTGGCAAGCAGAGAGCATTGTGGAAGTTTAACTAGCAAGGGGCACCATGACAAAGACTTCTGTAACACTTAATGGATTCTAGCCAGATCTCATACATTGAGAGCGAGCCAGGATCAATTACGACAGCATTTGTATATCTCAGTGGCCCGTGACACACCAATTTCAGTACATGACAAATGTCCACATTGCTCAGTTCGTTATCAATTATCATATTTTTGATTGATAATGCCAGCAAATATTAATTGAACAACATTTGCATCCTTAACATCACGCTGCAAAGTGTGCTATCCCTTTATAATGCTTTACACCTGTTAAAAAATGCCTCGATCAGGACATCCTTAATATGGCTAATGTAGTACTTCTACATCTATGTAGTATTTGTGACTGTATTTTTTTTTGCTAGGCTGCCATGCAAAATTTAAAAAAAAATCAATTAAATCCCCATTTCAGTAGGAGGAAATAGGGAAATACTATAGCCTACTTTACTAATCTACTAATATCATCCCTCTCCCACCTCCAGCTTATCCATAACTCTGCAGGAAGGATTTTAACAAAGTTAAGGAAACATGACCACATTTCACCAATCCTGGCTTCTTTACACTTGCTACCTGTTGCCTTTGGAATTGATTTTAAGTTATTATTGATTACTTACAAAACCCTATGCGGTCTTACCCCAAATTATTTATCAGATCTCCCTTTCCCACTCCCTGAGAGCCTTGGATGCACTACCCCTTGTTGATCCGCTGTCGACAAAAATGCAGAAAGGTGAGAGAAAATTTGCAGTTAGGGCGCCTACACTTTGCCTGAGGAGATCAGGGCTGCAGACTGTCTAATCTTTCAAATTACCTTTAAAAAAACAACATTTTTAAGATTGCTTTTCTATGATTTTATTTATGTGTTTTATAATTTTACTCTCTTTGTGTTTTATAACTTATTTAGTTTTTATTGCTCTTAGTTGAATATATTCTTTTTTTGTGGTTTTGTTATATGATAAAGCACTGAGTAACTGAGTGTTGAAAGGCGCAGTAGAGATCAAGTTTCGTATCATTGCTACTTTAATACTGGGATTGACTACATGCTCATTCTTCCAGAACTCAGCCTGTGTTAGCAAAATTGGCATTAAATGAGAAAAAGACAAGAGAAGCAAATTTAAAAATGCACATTATAGTTACACAAACCCAAAAATGTGACATTTTTATATTTTAATTTGTGTACCGATGAGAGAAATGATATCAAACATGTTGATATCACTTTAATGGGGAGTGGCGGCGCAACAGGTTAATCCTGGGGAAACTGATCGGAAGGTCACAGGTTCGATCCCCCGTTGCGGCCACTGTGGGCCCCCGAGCAAGGCCCTTAACCCCCGACTGCTCCCCGGGCGCTGCAACGTGGCAGCCCACTGCTCCTAACTAGGATGGGTCAAAATGCAGAGAGGAATTTCCCCAAGGGGATTAATAAAGGATACATTATTATTATTATTATTATTATTAAATAATCAGCTTTAGAAAGATTAGTAAGTGTTGGAAATTGGACAGAGTCAGGCTGGGTGTTTTCCTCTGCTATCAGTCAAAGCTAAAATGGCTAAAAGGCTGTAACACAGAATCATCTGCACTGTGGTTTAGATTCCTTTAAACTGGAAGATAACACAATTCGACAGCTTTGAGTTTTACCTATTTTAGGGCCATCAATTATTTGTCAGAAAATGCTGTGGGGGTGAGAAAAAAACAATTCATGGCTCATGTGTTCTATATTTCAATTAGCTGAAAAACAACTTGGGAAAAAAAATGAATTCTTATGGAAGTGGTTTATTATTTTGAAAGTGTACACTAATGGGATAGGAGAAAAAAAAATAAAAATAATGGACAAATTCATAAAATATTCTTTTGCTTGTCAATGATGCGCCAATTGTTGATGCACCAACAACAACAACACCAGGTGTTGATGTATTGCACGATGTTACATTGCTTTATACAGTAGTCATTGTTCCACAGTTCCTCTGCTAGTAGAATAAGGTGCAAAGAGGCTGTAGAGCTTTCTGAACAGTCAGCCTTTTAATCAGATACTGCAGCTACATGCTGTACTTCTGATAGTGTGCAGCTGGTTCTGTTGATATAATACAAATATGGTACAGCTCCCATGATGCCCAGTCATTAATCTATATCGGAGCTCTGCCTTCAAGACTACATTATATATGTAAATCACACATTTTTCCATATATATATGAAAGAAAAATGCAATGTAGACTGCATGGCTGACTTGTGAGCTCAGATCCGTGCAACTTCAACACCCGTCATGTTGCATAGATGGAAACAGGAGCAGATGCGATTTTGCACTGCAGCTATCTTGCTTTTGTTTGTTTACATAGGCTTACATGCACCAGTGTTTTAGGGTCCTTCTGCTTATATCCATAAAAAAATCAATTCACCATAAGAATACACAAAAGTGTGTTTGTGTAGCTTCTGTCATACTGTAAGGCTACATTTTGAGACAAATTTTTACACTTCGCACCAGTTAATTGGGTAAGTCTTGCATAATTGGAGACAAAATTGGTGTACCTCATTTGACTCCAGTATAGCTGCACAGAGGGCAATGTAAAACGGATTCTGCTGTAATTGGGGTTAGGTTAAGGTGTGTATGTGTGTTTGTGCGCGTGTGTGCGTGTTGAGTGTGTGGATGTGCTGAGACATTTTACAGAAGAAAGACTGTGTGAAAAAGGTGTAGGCAATCAACTTTATCCCTTACATTTACCAAGATCAAACAAGTCTTGACCTAATTCTGACTGTTTTTTTTACCCCCTAATAAGCTCCTTTACCCACTGCAGGATCAAAACAGACATTCTGTCATGTCTAAAACAAGCAGCAAATGTGTCATCATTAAAGAAAAGTCTGAAGTATGTTTTTGGTATGTAAAAATGAAAACTGGAACAGGTTATTCTGCTCTGCTACACGGCAGAAGGCTTCATCCTGCCCTGACTGTGTATACAAATGACCACTCCAGACACGCACATATGCTTGTACACATATACCAAATACCCAAACCAACAACACAAACACGCACACAGAGCTAGACAATAAACCGACCAACTGTTCTGCTGTCTATTTAGCGATGTCCAGTGTAAAAGAGGCAATGGCTCCAGCCATTTTGCAGGACAAAAGGCAACAGAAGTCGGGGAGGTGGGCATTTGGAGAGTTGTGTTCTGCTAATAATGGGGAGGAGGGTGCTGGCATTCAACCTCATGGACCAGGGCCATGGAAACAGATGTGGATGGAGAGAGCTGGGTGTAGGTGGTGGTGGTGGTGGTGGCAGAGAGCTGGGAGTGATTTGGAGCCAGAGAAATGCAAAGAAGATAAGAATTAGAAGGCAATGGAACCGAAAATAAATGATAGTCAAGCAGAGATATGGAAAGGTAATGCAGGGTAGAGAAGGGGAAATGATAGTCACAGCTGCTGAGCAGACAAAAAGGAGAGAAAGTAGCGAGAGCTACTGTGAGTTTCTAGGCAGAATCAGCTAATGCATTGGTGTTGTAGAAAAATAACGGGGGCTTACACTGAGACGGGAGTGAAGCCGAGTGAGAAAGAGGAAGCAAAAAGGAGCAGAGGCTTTGAATGTGAAAGGGGTCTTTGTTTCCCATGGTGCGCTGTTATGACGCCGGAGTCTAAACCATCCATTCTAAATGGCAACGGCGGCTAGCCACGACGCACACACACCTCCACACACAGATGACGGAGCACAATCACACCTCTCTCCCATTCTCCCTGCTCTCATCTCTCAGCTCATCTTGTACCACTTTCATACACACTCCCCCAGCTATTGCCAATTCAGATACACACACATAATCAGCAGATAGTTCTCTTGGTGTGGTGAATATGCCTCCTCGTAGTGTTATCTATCTTATGCAATGCTCTGTAATAGTGTGACCATTATGGAGCAACCACGGTGACGGCTGCACTGGGTTAGTGGGAGCAAAACTGGCAGCAATCCCTAATGCCTCCATCGCTTTGGCTTGGCCTATTTTCTCTCCTTTGTACTCTTTGCTGTCTCACAGTCCTTTAGCCGCTTGCTGTCATTAAAGTCAGAGGCACTTACGTGTATATGTGCTATTATTGAAGTCAGAGGCACTTATCAGGGGAAGGAGTTTTAGTTCTTTGCTCTCATTTAAATAAGAGGCACTTTATAAGCAGCGCTTTTGTAGACTCTTCTTTATCTGCATTTATCTGCATAGAATTAGAGTGATGGAAATTGTTGGATCAGAACTGTGTGGAACGCTGCTATCGTTAAGAGCACACTTGTGCAATTTCATGAAAAGCCGACGAGGGTGTAAAATGATTTTTTATTTTTTTTTAACCAACTTTAGCGACACACTGTAAAAACTGCAAACTACAGAAGTAATAAGCAAGGGAGTTTGTAACACTTCCTGACCTGCTACCTCACTGCGTGCTCCCTGCTTTGACTGTCAGATGTGGTTAATGAGAATCCCTCCGCTCTCATAGACCAGTGTCTCCTATAGAGAGCAGCCTGCTGGGATGCACACACAAACGCACACGTCCACACAGAACACACACATCCACTTGCAAAGGACCCTGAGAGCCTTGTCATCACACTGAGAGGGACCTGCTGGCCTATTGTAGATCCCCGTGGCACAGGGATCACCTCTTATCCCCGACAAACACACAGAACACAGCGGGTAACTCAAAGCCACAAACACACATGCATGCATTGCGTACACAGGCCCTAAGCCTTTGTAAGCGTCACATTTTCGTACTATTTCTCACGTGCCTTCTCCTCAGCTCTCGTTTTAATCACAGTCCTGTCCCCTCTTTTCTCCATCTACCCCCTGTCTCTTTCATTTTCTCTCTCTCTCTTAATCCCCCCAACATCCATCTTGCTAATGCCCTCCCATCACCCAAACATCGAACCCTCCCACCTCCTCCCTGCCCCTTCCTCCGGAGACGACTTCTCCACGGCTTCTGCTCTCCCATTCAGTCTGGCTTGTCCCCATGTATTCATAGAGATCACTGATGGAGTGGGGAGTCTTTGTCAGCGGGTCAGCCTCCTATAACCCCCCTCTGACCCCACAGTCTACGCAACCACACTCACATTCACCGCGCACACACCGCAGCCTCCTCACTTGCCATATGGCATGGGCAATGAAGGGCTAACAAAAGAGAGCTAAAGAGGTGTCAGAGAGGTTTGTATCAGTGTGTGTGTGAGCTGCATCAATAGAGGGCTAGGCAGCCAGTCATGGGGCCGAGCCCAATAGATGAAATTGATTTCTTTTTTTCTTTTTTTTGGGGGGGGGACTTGGATAGAAAAGGGAGGGGACTTTCCACCTTTTCTTCCACTGTCAAACTCATTGGCTCAATGAAGAGTAATGAGAGCGGGCCCTGACTGGAGCACAATGAGGGCACACTTGATGGAGTGTTGAGCAATGCAGATCTGTCTTCATCTCCGGAGTGGATTTGTTTTTTGTTATGACAACTACACCATCATCATCATCATCGTCATCATCACCATTGTGTGATCATGGTGTCATCATCGCCATTACAGTTCACAGCATTAGAGTGTCGTCACTGACTTCATCATCCTCATTCTTATGGTTTGGTGTAACAGCATCTTTAAATGCCACTCATCCTTTGTCCTTAAAGTAGCAACGTCTTGCAGTTCATTACAACTTGAGTCTTATTTTTTAGGTTTTGGCTACCACTCAATGGATAATAGTAACAAAAAAAATGCCAAAATAATGGATTATTGTTGAAATTGCTAGAAATAAATCTAATGGCACAAGAAATGGAAGCAGCCAGAAAGGCAGAGTGGTGAGCTCACTCTCAATTTTACCTCTAACTGAAAGGATAATCTGGTAAAATCACCTATTTTCTACATACCCGATTGACTAATTGGTGTTTCAATTGCCCCATTAGACTTCTTTGTGTTGTCATGCTTCCCTGATCTTAGCTATTTCTTTGGTAAGTGAAATGTTATTATGACAAATTAGAAACGATGTCCTCAAAAACTTGCTTTTCTTCTGTACATGTTCAATAGCTTTTTATATCCTAATATTATGTTTCCAAAAGGATGAATAGGATGTCCAGATGACCCTTTGAAATCCAGCTATTGAACATTACATTATAAGAATCAAGTCATGTTTTCTGTATCTTCATGTGCACAATCGTCTGCACGTTGTCATCTGCCCAGCAGTCCCTTGTGGATTTCTATGCGGATATTGACTCATTTTTGAACACGCAGACTGTACATACTGCAACAACTTCACATGTGCCTGGAAAGCAAAAAGTTATCCTTCATAATTTAGCATTAAAAGACCTGTATTTGAAGTAGTTACTGCCGGAATCGGAAGGAGCTTTTTGATTTGTAGGTAGATGTTTTCCATAGATGGTCCAGAAACACAGTGAAAGTTCTAAGTTCTCCACAAATCCTGTGCTATGTGTGCCTACTGTGCTTGGCACCCCTCACAGTGCTACAACAAAATCTGTACAAGCTGCTACATCCTGTAAAAAGTGTCAAATCAAAACCAGCCTTTCAGAAACATCCACATGAGGCCCATGTGTTTTTCTGAGTTTGCTACAGGGGTAAAATTGACTGCCTGTGTAGCAGACTGATGCCTATATATTGTTGTATCAGTGAGGACACAGGGAAGCTGAAACCATGACTTGGTCTTAACATTGTCAGACATTTGATAGACATTAAAAACTCCTTGCAGCAAATACAGATATGTTTTTTTTTTATTATATCATATTTTCTCCTTTATGAAATCATATTTCCTATATTAGCATGGTGCAATTTGATTGCACACAATTTAAATTTTGGGTGCGTTAATGGTAGTAGACTCTACAACACATAGCCTCGAGGAGACATAACGACAGGTTACAATGGTAAACACACTTCTTTCCAACTCTACACATCAACTTATTTTCAAACCTGTAGTCTTGACACCTGATTTGAGTGGCATCACTTGAGGCAATTCATCAGACCCATCACATCACATCTCCATCTCCATCTAGAGGTGCAAGGCTCTTTATACAACTGCATTCCCCAACACCTGTAAGCATCCATTGGAGCTCCACTTGAAATATCCAGTCACGCCCCAGCGAAGACTGGTGACTGCAGCTCATGGCGGTGCTGGTTGTCATCGTAAAGCAAACCACTTGCCAGCACTTGAGTTTTCCAGAGGCAAAAGAAAGTCTTTTCAGATCTTCCCATCACTGTACTCATGACTGTTAGAGCAGTGATGGGAAGAAGATTTGTGGCTCAAACAAATGCTGTACAGAGTTTGAAGTAAAATTAGACTGTACAGTGAAAATAACTTGGCTTACAGCTTTTCACGGATGGAAGAAGTTAGCTGCCCCAGTTTAATGTCTTATCTGGAGAATAACTCTCAAATGCAGCAATGGTGCCAAATAAGTTCAAGAGACAAAACTCCTCTCTTTAGCCAGAAAACCTACCGAATACTTAAAGTAATTTAAAGGCAGAATGTGTCAATAAAAAACTTAATTAAGGCACAACAGGATGAGGGTGTGATGTGTATCCTTGGGCCCCTACAATGTAAGCTGTTTTTACTTTCAAACCAGACAAAATAAGAATTTAATCAACTGCATACTCAATATTCATTCCTTGTTTAGTTTTAAGTTCAATATTTATCCACGGTTTATTCACTGTTTTAAGCCCTACATTGTCTGTGTTCTTTTGAGGGAAAGTGTCTGTGTTATTTGCTCCGATGCAAACCTCCTTGCAAAAGCATCTACAAGAAAAGAAAGTGCATATATGTGTGTGTCCTCACACATCTGTGTGTCCACAGCGGGGTGAGCCTCATGCCCTATTTCAGTCAGGCCTGATATGATCAGACGTCAGATCGTGAGCTCCTCGTCTCTCGCTGGCCCTTGGCGTTTCTGCTTGAAGGTGAGAAAAGGTCTAAACGCTGACACAGTGCAACATTGCCTTTGATACTCTGCTACCAGAGAGATACAGATCCGCTGGAAACAAGTCTCAACAAGCTGAAACACAGACGTTGGGCGATGTTAAACTGGAAGACACTGAAGAATGCTGTGGCAGAAAGGGAAAATGGAGGGAGGTCAAGTGAGCTTTGACAGCTTTGGTCTTTGGAAACAGTCTGAAAGGTGCATAAATACACAAAGAGGATGCCTTTGTGCGGCCATTTTCAAGTGCCCCTGCATATGTTTTTTTTACTAGGTCAACAGCAATACGTTTTTGAAAATAAACTTTGAAACTAATTATTTTTAATTTTAATATTTTTAATACATGTGCATTAAAAAACATCTAATGAGAGGTGCAAAGTACTTAAAATACATAAATCAGACACTTCACCCTCTCTCCTGTTTTATTTCAGAACATTTATGCATTCTAGCCATTTGAGAAACCATTATGGCACGGATTTGCCATACAAATGCAAATTTCCTTCTCACTCCCTCACTCCTCCCCCACCTGTAACAGAGGGCTTCAGGGCCATAGCAAGCTAAACAGAAGATCCCGATGTGTCTCCTCGTGTAAACAGATGAAGCAGGTGGGATGATTATGCAAAGGATGTACAGTTTACAGCAGATGTAGCACTCTGATCATAGTAATGTGGCAACTTTGATGACAACACGGTGGTTTAAATAAACTCAGCCTCTCAGCAATTACCACATGCTATCAGCCTCACCCGCAACAGTGGGAGAGCGGGCGGCAAGTCAAGGCACACAAACACAGCTAGAAACAAAAATATGTAGTTATTGAACTATAAGGAAAGTCCAAAATCCAGATAACTATGACAACAAAATGGGCTTATGTACAAGAAGCATTTTTTTTATTTATATAGAGCTTATACACTGATCAGGAATAACATTATGACACCGGCCTAATATTGTGTTGGTCCCCCATATGTCATCCAAACCATTGGGCATGGACAAGAGTACGTCTCAGGGTGTCCTATGGGGTCTGGAACCAGGACGTTGGCAATGGATCCTTTGGGTACTCTGGCTTGTGCAGTGGGGCCTCTGTCAATCAAACTTGTTCCACTGCATCCTGTTGATGCTTGTTCAGAATGGGGTGTAGGAAGTTTGGAGGTCAGATTAACGTCTTGGGCCACTGTCATGTTCCTCAACATGTTCTTGATTGTTTGATATTCTTGCCATGTGGTGAAGTCCATTTTCCTGTGGGGGTAGGCCAGTGACATCTGGGATTTCCATTTGCATGAGGGAGTGTGCTTGTTCTGAGACAATGTTTATTTGGGTGCCTAAGTATCATCAACCTAGATGTCAAAATCCAAGGTTTTCCAGCAGAACACCACATAGTACCAATATGATCAATGTTATTCACTTCACCCGTTAGGGATCATACTGTTTTGGCTGATCGGTGTATACAAAGTGTTTTCATGGAGTTCATTTGATTAGTTGGCGTGAAGCAAGTAGAGGATTTGAAGTATAGGGTCAAAATGTGAGGAAATGTAGGGTTTATTTTCAGTGACACTTGGTACTGGGAAATAAAGAATAAAGAAATCGGATTATTCAAAGAGGAATGGCAGACTTCAGATCAGCTCCATCCCCATAGACACCCACTGCAGGAATTTTCTATCCCATTCCCCCCCCCGGGCACACTCACACACACATGATACTACTTGACTCAAAACATTTTAGGTGTATCTTTGACAGGCTGTGACTAATTAATTAAGCAGTTTAACTCCCACACACTTTACTTAATTTCAAAGCACTCAGGTGAAAAGAATGGGGGGTAAGAAGAAAATTAAAAGGATATATTATATATTAGGCTTCTAACAACAAAAAAGAGCGTTTGTTCGGCTTCCTACTTACATATTCTCTCTGTCTCCCTTTGCTTATTCCTTTTACCCCCATCTTACTCAATTTAAACAATCATCTCCCTCAGAGAAATCCATATTATTTTTTTCAAACATCTATCAGAAGCTTGGGATAATTGTGAGCATTTTCTGTATCGAAAACAGAGAGTTGCTGACAGTTAGGCATCCTGTGACTTGCCCAGGAGATAGGGGAGCGCACATTTATACGCGCACGTGCACACACAAACCCACAAATCACAGGTCTCATTTAGTTCCCTTTCTGTGTTTTAATTAGAGCCGAGGCAGGCTAATCACCTCCTTAGTAGACAGCATCACTAATGAGACAGAGAGGGAGGAGCTGAAAGGGAGGGTGGAGAGAGATACACATAATTGAAGGGAGTGGGGGAAAAAGAAAAAGAAAGAAAGGATGGTGGAGGAGAGAGTGGTGGGGAATAAAGAAACAAGACATGAGAGGTTGTTTGGAGTAAGTAGATTAGATGGAAGGAAGCAGGGAAGGGAGAGGCGAGAGGGACGGATATGTGATACAAGGAGAAAAGAAGAATTTTTTAAAAAAGGAAGGAAGAAAAAAAGAAGACAGCGGGAGAGGTGGGTGGATGAAATAAATAGGGAGAAAATGAAGCTTGAGCTGACAACAAACGGATTGACTCAAAAGAGGAGAGAGAGACGGGGCTGGAGAGACACAGAAGATGGACTTAGGGGAAGGGAACAAAAAAACACAAGAAAAGCAAAGGAAACTTGGTGAGAGTGTAGCGAGAGAGGAGCCTGAGAGAAATAATGAGAGTCCCTTACCTCCCACAAAGCCAGCCATGTCTGCCCTAACCACCACTACCACCCCCTTCCCTCCCCTTGCTCTCCCTCTCCTCGCCTCCCCTCTCTGTGGCTGATCCTTTTCATGCTGTCACCCAGTGAGTGTCTGAATAGCCTTTTATTATTCAACAGTCTGGGCAGGTCGCGGGGTCACCACTCGGCCCACCACCCTGCCACCAGCAAACATCCAAACACACATGCACGCTCTCAAACGTGACCCCACCCCAATTCTCGCGCACTGTGAAAGACGACAGGGGGGGGGGGAGCTATTTGTGGATGCAAGTGCACACAAAACTGTGAAATGGCAACCGGCGAGCACTCATAGCCACGCTAACTTCAGGCAAGTCGAGTTGACAACGTGTGACAGTCCCTGATGCATTCATTATAACACTTGTCCACCCCTTGTTAGCCTACTATATCTATCTGTCCAATGCATCTGTAGCGCTGGGAGCTACTACCCTGGCATTTTCCAAGTGTGTTCTCATGTGGCTGCGTTTGTTCGTGTGTGGAGGTATATGACTGTTTGTGTGTGACGGAGGGGGTGTGGGGAGAAAAACAGAGATAACAGTAGCCTGGTGGTATCAGCTCCATCTTATCTACTACACAGCCAGAAGCAGGTATACAAGCTAATTGGAAAGTGCCAGACACACAGTAGAACCGGTGAAACACACGCTCACCTTTCCAGCGAGCGAGGCAGATGAGAGAATTGGCAGCTGGAGAGAGAGAGGGAGAGAGAGAGAGTGAGACGGAGTAAGAGAAAAGTGGGGAGAGAAATGGTTGATGGGAAAAAAAAAGAGCGAAATGATAGGGCGAAAAAGAGACAAAAAGAAGAAGAAGCAGCGCGGGGAGGAGTGACAGAACAAGAGGAAAAGATGGAGATGGAGATAGAGACAGGGGAAAATTGCGGGGAAGACAGCACGGCTCACAGATACAATATCAACAAGACAAACGGTAACTAAGGCACAGTTCACTTCTGAGATAGCACAGGTATTGTGCCTATTCTGTCTGTAACTGTATTGTCAGCGCTGAGCAGTGGGAAAATAGGAAAACAAATAGCCTCTCCTACATTACTGTACAGTATGTGACTCCTTCCACACCACTTGGTAATGAGTCACTTTGTCAAATCCTCTCTGTATTTACAATGTCGTCCTGTGTGCTTTATCTGTGACATGTTTGCAGTGTTTTTACCCTGGAACAGCCCAGGCCATATCACGCAAGTCACGCAGAGGCTTAAAGTGGCTCGAGCCCCTGCTTTCTCCATTGACAAAACTACAAAACTGCCCCTCTGAACAAAACTATGGGCTATACATCACAATTATTGGAAAAAAAAATCTTTTTGTTTGTGCCATTGGTGGCATTAGAGAGTTTCCTACTGCAGGAACAGGCATGAGGTGGTGCAAACTTTTACATATAAAGCCTCAAAATCAGTCCTGTCCACGCTTCTGTTTCCAATGTGGTGTAGAATCCGACAGCTTTGACCGCAACGTCAACTGCAACCATCCCAGAACCACTGCAAATTGTAGTTACTGATCATACCTCCAGTTCTATGAGCAAGTAAGAACCAGAACAATGGAGGATTTGTTATGTCTGTGTAGATTCTTAGTCATCCAGGTCATGGTAATCCAAAGAGCTTCAGTAATAAAGAGACACATCTTCTCTTTTGGGTCCTTGAAAGTCTCGTTACCTCTCATTCAAAAGGCTTCTTTAGTTCTCTGAGTCAGAATGCTCACAAAGGTTTAGGTACCCTTTGAACGGCTTGCATGTACCTGCAGTGGAAAACAGCCTAATGGCGTATTAATAATTCTGACAATTACGGCAATAAGTGACACTAAACAGCTTTACTTTGCATACAGTGAAACTGCTAGCAGCTATACATCACTGCCTATTACAATAATTACATTGTGTCCTTGGTTTCGTTAGATTTCTGATCTTATAATCCATCCATTCAGGGCTAGATATTTAATTTCATAATTATCTTCAAGCTAAGATGTATTGTGTATTGTGTATTGTGCAGATTGAGTGCTGTGCGTTTCAGTCACAGAAGCCAGGGTTTCTGTCATTTATTTATTTGTAGAATTTTCAGGAGATTAGCAAAATCAAAGTTTCCATCAGACACTATAATCCAATTCTTAACAGCTGGTTTGTCAAAATAAAGAGCTGCTGACACGGATTCTCCAGTCAGTCCCCGTTAAATGATCGCAGTTGGAATGGCCACGACAAGATGATTTTGCTAAAGGAGTGTCAATTAAAACTCAGCTGGTAGACAGAAGACGACGTCGAAACCATGACAGAATTTTTTTGTGTCATCGATTAATTTGAAATTAACGTCAGGCTGCAGAGATTCTTTTTGTAAATGTTTTTTTTTTATCTCTACAGCGGAGCATAAATGCTTGACTAGTGATGTTTAAGTCATATGTTTCATGTACATTTATGAGCCGAGTATGCTTCCATTCCGACTTTTCCACCTCAGCTTTATTCAGTTTCCATTCATCACTCCATTGCTCCATTGCTATATCAACGTTATCATGTACAAGGCTCACGTGGGGCTGGAGATGGAGAACATCCTGGTCAGGTTGCAGGGCAGTGTCAAACAGACAACCATGCATGCTCACATTCACACCTGCTCAAGCGGCCGGTTTTAATCACCAATTATTATACCATACATGTCTTTAGACTTCGAGAAGAAGCCAGAGCGGCCAGAGGGGACAAAAAAACCCCACACAGGCTCAGGGGAGAACACACAAACTCTACACAGAAAGACCCTGGCCGACCAGCAAATTCAAGTCCAGAACCCTCTTGCTGTGAGGGCACAGTTCTTAGCACTGCACCGCCACGCCACCCTCCAGTCAGTTTCTTTTTATACCCAAAATTAAAAAAGCACATAAAAACAGGTGGCTGGAAACACATTTAAAGACAGAGAGTGGAAGACTTTGGAGAGGCAGCAAACGCAAGTACACATTCAGACACCCAGTTTCAAAGCAGCACTCAATCAAGAGGTGAGACGATAATATGTACTTTAACATCAAAATATGTCTGCCTCCATAGCTTTTTGTACATTTGTTTTTAAAGATTTAGTTTCATTATTATAAAAAATTGCAATTCCAATGCAATTTATATCAAATTCATATAGAAGCATGCGAAGAAAACAGTGAAAGTGGGGGCACATTCTTTTATATTGAACCTCTGCATTTCAAAACTGCTGTGCACGTCTCTGCCATGCATTATTCCACTAAATATGACAGAAGAATATTTTTATTTCTCTATCTTCCACTCACATGAGTCATTATGGCGTATCTCGTCGGAATACATCATCAAAGTCAGCGCAGACCTCGCACAAGGCTGGAAGCAGGTGAAAAGTTGTGATAATGGTTATTGATTACAGAGCTAGCACACTGTGTCCTGTCTTGTTTTTATTACAGATGAAGGCCATCATCCCTTCGAGGCTGCCTGTGCTTACTGAAGAGGAATGTGTGGGAGAAAGATGTTAAATGCCGCTTTGCTATTGCTATATATAAAAGTAATCAAGCGTGAACAAAAGCTGGTGTTGATGACGATGTGGTGCGTGTGGGAATTATTTGGCTAATTATGATGAATGCTTGTTGAGCTGCCGTTTTTAAAAAAAGAAAAATTTGGAGGGCATGTTAATCAACAAAATGCGCTCATATGTATTTATATTCTGGTGCATACTGTAAAGCTTGATTGTATGCAACCTTACTTTGTACCAGCACATGTTTGTTTTGTGTCTGCGCTCTTGGAGATCTCTCCCTTCCTCTCTCCTCTCCAAGGTTTGATGAGGCCCCTGGGAGCGACGGTTTGCACTTCAGCAACGTGCTCTCTTTCTTTTTTTTTTCCTCTTGTGTCGGAGTTTGTCGAAACTAAAACCATGAAAGAGCCTCCTTGCCATTTGCTGTTTATTTGGCACAGGAAAAGGCTCTGATGTGAATTAATTGCCTGTTAGCTGAGAGGATCCAATAATAACAGCCTAGGAGTGATGCAGACTTGACAAGACTTGTCTAATGATTAGCAACGGTGATGAACGTTTCATTTATTACTATTCATGTACTGTGGAGAATTTTTAAAAGCAGAATCCAAATGAATTTTAATGACCCAAATTACATTTTTCTTTGGCATTTTTTCCTCAGTTATTGAATAAATTAATGCTTACTTGACAGTTCATTGAGTTTTCTGCTACGCCCCTAATCATTTTGCACATAAAATTACAGATGTGGTGACATTTATTTGAGCTTCCTCCCTTTTTTCCATTCATAGAGCTATTACAGTATCAAACAGATTGAAAATAATGGACGTCCAGGTTAGTACGCCGGGGTGAGTTTGCCAGTGGCATGTTTGAGGGATGATCTCCCTGCACGGAGTTCCATATTTATAAGTTATTGACAGTAATCTCAGCGTAATGTTTTGCATGCACAGATCAGGTGAGGCAATAAAGCCGACAGAATCAAATGAACTACGGTGCTAATTGGCTTTAATTGCCAGGAGAATGAGGAATTGTTTGTGTAAACACGGCTGCACTTCATCAGATGTCACTTCTCCATCCGTCTTCCCGCGTATCCATCCATCACGCATCGACTTTGTCATGTTTTGTCCACTTTCTATTTCTTGTCTGTCTTCGCAGCAATCCGTTGCAAGCGTTCCTCCCGTCTCCCTCTCCCCTCTCCCTCTGCAACTCACTGCCTGCTGAGCTGATTGAACATTTGCTGTTCACTGTTTGGATTCCGTCCCAAATCCCCTACATAAACTTGAAACACCATGTTAAGCATTCCTCAATCGAGTCCAACAGCTTGTGAAGTATGTGGTCAATTTGTTCATGTTTTTAACAATGCCGCATCCAGAGGAAAATGATTGTCTAAATCCACTTTATCTTCCTACTTTGTGTAACCTTTCCCAAGGTCTTACGTTTTCTGTTTTTTTTTTTTTTGCTTTTTGTCTTCCCTCCAAACCAAATCAACAGGAGCTCAGGTGCAACTAGGCTGGTGTATAACTAATGGATACTTGCTCTCTCAAGGTTGTCACAAATCAATCCAGAGTTGTGTTTTCATTAAGCAAAGGTGAGAAGTGGTGTGTGCGAACAGAGAGGAAAGAGGTTTTAATCATGAACATCTGAGGGGCCAGGGGGTACGCTGCACAAGTCTCCATCCCTTTTACTGCACTCCTACGCCTCTCCCTCCCACACATCCCTTCATTTCTTCTCTCCTGACGCCTTCAATTCCCTCTTTGTTTCCCCCTCTCATCTAATTCCACGCTCTCTCCTAACCTCCTTTCCTCCCCCCTCTACCTTTCAACTCCACCCTCCCTTTGAGCAGGAACTTTCCGCACTTCTACACTCCTTGACCCTTCCTCATTCCTGCCCTGCATCTCCCTTCCTTTCATCCGAGCTTTTATCAAGCCCCAACATATTTCAACTTTTCCCTCCACCTTTCCACGCTCCCGCCGCTTCATCATCCCTCTGCTGCTTCTTTCCCTCGCTCCTTCAACCCCTTTCCTCTCCACTTTATCATGGCCCCCCATCCATTCCCCCCTATTCCACAGCTGTCAGCTCTCAGAACCTCAAGAACCGTAAATCTGGTGAAACCCCAGGAAGTGGGTCACCGGGGGACACTTAAACATGTAACACTCCAGTGAGGGTCTAACCCCTGCCAGAAAATTGCCTCATGCATACATGCGAACACAAACGCACATCCGTGAACACTTCAGCGTGCACACACGCGCGGACAGGTTTAATGGATGTCTGGGCTTGAAACAGAGCAGCCTAAGTATAGGTCTGTGTTATTGCAACTCATGTTCTTACTTCTAATCAGTCCAGGTTGTTAGGATTTGTGTGCAGGGGAAACAAGAAGGGCTTTGTGTCACACAAACCACATAGTGCTGCAGCACTTTCCCTGAGCCTGGTTTCCTCTTAGATGAACCCACACCCATCAGTCTGGTGTGTGCCAGCAAGTCTCTGGAGCTACTTATGTTGTGTTTATAGATGTATGTGTGCCTGCATGTGTGTGTGTGCTCCAGGGATCTCTGGTTTGAGTTAGGCTGTGTGCTCTGCAGCTGATGTCACTATTTGTTCTACTTCTTTAACGCACTGTTACTTACAAGCTAACGTTTTCCAAATGAAACATGATGAGAAAATCCACAAAAGTCTTTGATTTTCTTTTTTTGAGGTGGGGGGGGGGGGTGTTGCGGCAGCACACGCATGACCTCGACCTCATTACAAGTTCTTAATCAAAACCACACGGCCGAAAAGCAACTTTGCCTGTACATCAATCAAAAGTGATTTGCTTGCAATCTTAAGTAGCACTAATGCAAATGTCCCGATACTGTTCACACATGTCCGCTGACACGTTCAAAAAAGCAGCTGTCACTGTGTGTTCGAAATGGATACATCAGGGATGATGGCCGCCTTCATGTCGAAAAAAAGCTCGGCCTGTCCTCATTACCGGCCTGACACACATGTTGTGTCAAAGAAATCGCTCCAAATGGGACCAATTCCGTTTGGATGAGGCACATCTCGGAGAGAGTTCCTTTTCTAAAACACTAATCTCTGGACCACAAATTAGCTGTCAGTCATCAGCTGTACACAGACATCGTATCGGGGAAAAAGCAGCCCCCAACAAATCAACAACATGTCAATCACGCACACGCACAAACACGTGCTCACATCCATTGACGCAAAGGAGGTACACACTCGCCTGCAGTGCCGTACGTGAACACACTCTCACACACGCACGCACGCACACACACACACACACACACACACACACACACACACAAACACAAACACACACAAAGAGGGACTGGTGAATGTATCTTACATACAATAGCATTTCCTCCCTTAGACTAATAAGCCCTTACTCTGTTTTCTCCATTAATTCAAGGTGACTCCTGCAAGGCTTTAGAGAAAGGATACGGAGCTGAGGGCTCTCAAGTGCCCTCCTAATTAATGTACATTTGCAATTTATATTGCCTCACTGAATTGCACTATAATTTTATAAAGGTCTTATCTCCAAAAAGAAACCATTTAAGAGTCAAAGAAAATGTTCCTAAGTATCCAATTGACACCCGTGTCACCTGATATTAAGACAGTGTCTTGATGGGTTTTGGAGCTTAATGACATTAAATCAGTGTTAAATTAATTGTAAATTAAATTCTTCAAGCAAGAGAAAAAAACAACTAAAAACGTCATGTAAGATGACATTGGATGCACAACATGATGTAAAGATATTTAAACAGATCTGCCAGATACATAGATTGATTTCTTGCTCCAAATCAGATGAAATGACCAGATACCACCCTCATATCTTCACATTAAAAATGAAGCCGTATATATGCAAGAGACAACAATCAATAGTGATGCAGATAGCTTAGCTTAACATAAAAAACTGTAAGCAATCAGGAAACAGTTGGCCTGTCTGCTCCTCTGAAGATCAGTTTAAACATATTTTAATCTCGTGTTTATTTCTTTCAAATACTGAAGTGAAAGAACAACAATTTGCTGTTTTGTTTGTCAGTTATCTTTCCAAAAACAAGTCCTCTCACTTGTTATATTGCATCTTCTGGTTGAAAAACGACAGTTTGTTGTTTTTGCACTTCAGTGTTTACACACATCAAACAAATATATAACATAATGACATGTAACAAAATTAGTTCGCTTCATAGGATTTGATTCTACTCTGCTTCCAGTCTTTAATGCTATAGCTTCACAGATATTTGGGCAAAATACAAATAAGTATATTTCCCAAAATGTCAGACTGTTTGTTTTGAGGATACTTCTGGTTTATTACAACTTGGGGTTTATTTTCAGAGAATTATCCCTCTGTGGTTCTTCCAAATGATACAACTGCATTCACCAAGGTGAAACAATATATGATAGATGGAAATATGTTGAAACACTGAAAAATAAACATGACTCAGCAAGATATGTAAGCAGTCGGATGGTTTGATGTTGCTGCACAAGATGTGTAGACAGATTTCCTGTGCAATGCAGGATTGTTAGTGCAGCTTCTCATGTTATTTGATTTGGCAACGTAACCATGTTTCCACATCTCAGCCTTATGCTCTGCCTGGTACAGTGTTTTAATTACAGTTAGATATTATCGTCAGACACTCAAAACTTGCATCTAAACTGTGTTAAGCTGGAGTTATCCCTTCAAGCACAACTGGAATGTTGGCCAAATAAATGTAATGACGAGGAACTACTGATTTTATAGACAAGTGCCAGATGGAATTACTTTGACCTTGATAGGGGCAATTCAGTAATGCCTCCCATTTCATGTAAGGCTGAGCCTGTACTTATACAAAGGAGAGAGAGTGGTTGAGTCCTGAGGGCTGCGGTGCTGATTGCTTGTGAAGCCTTTGTGTTTCTCTGTGCCATGTCTTGGTGGGCCAAAGCACCTCGCTGTCAGTGCCATTCAGTCAGCTAAAAGTGTGCACGCGCACTGGCGGACGCACATGTAAGTGTGTGTGTACACAGTCAGCTAGGTATGAATCAGCGAGAGAGAATGAGGCCAAGGAAAGAATGACTGGATGATTAGACACTCAAACCGCTCCTTCATGTCAAGCAAACAAATGCAACAGTCACCATCCCCAAACGACAATGGAGCAGAACAGAAAAGGAATTGGTTATTTGATTTGACAACAGAAAAAAGAAAGCAGATCCACTGGGGGGGAATTTAACTGCCGAAACTCAAAGGCAAAGCAGTGCAGTTCACAAACTCATGGTCGCCACAGGCTTCAAGAGTAGAATAGAATGGAGGAGTAAATGCATTGGTCAATCATCCAGTATAACCATGCCAGACTTAAAATGACACTTTGTACTGGTCTTGCAGAGGAAAGGTATGAATATTTTATACACCTCTCCCACCATATAAGCCAGTAAAGTCTGTAAAAAAGTAATAACAGCCTGTTCTTTTCACTGGGTCCAGGGCTGATGGACTGGCAGAGCGGTGCAGTAATGCGTCCACTTTAAAGGTGGCCAGCCACATTCTTTCTTTGCCTCACAGTTCTGCCCGGGCTATAAATTTGTCGACCAACTGTTGACATCGCCTGCAATATGCTGCGCTCAGAGTGTGATCTCCACACGCACCGTGGAGCAAGAACAAGGCGGTGCACTCTCTCTCCCTTGTCCGCTTGCGCACACATAGACGCGCACGCACAATTGTGGGGCCATAAAGTAATAAAGCTCAGTGGAACCCTAATGAAAGCAAAAAAAAAAGAAAGAGAAAGCGCAGGAGATACTCGGATGAATAACAATCATTGCTCTGATGGGGGTGTGTGGGGTGTGTGTGTGTGTGTGTGTGTGTGCAGGGTGCAGCAGTGAAAGCAGACTCCCCATCCCTCTGCGGTCCCACTCCTCCCCTCTGGAATGGAATCCACCAAATCGCTGCTAATTGAATAAGTGACAATGAGCGGGCAGACGAGGCGACAGATGCTCGCGTGCCTTTACAACCAAAACCCACCCAAAAAAGAGAGAAAGAAATCACCGCACACATGCGCTCTGACGCACACATTCCTCTTGACTCCAATCTGAACCTGGGGGTCCAGAGGCACTTTTTTTTCTTCTTCTTTATTTCTATGCTCCACCTGCTGCGCCTGTTCACTTGTTGGAGGGGGAGGTTTTAGAAGGAGATTGTCATGAATGTTGGCGACAGACGTTTAATTCACACTATTACTTTATGGCTACAAGGCACGGACACGGGGAGGCAACTGTTACAGGCACCGCATAATGAAGAGAGCTGCACTCAGGAGCAAGGGGCGGCTTGTTTGTTTGTTTGTTTGTTTGTTGCTGATCGCATGCATTTGTGGAGACTGATCTGGGCTCCAGAGCCGCCGACTATGGATCAATAAAATTATCTTAGGGGAGCTGGAAGCAGGGAAAGTTAAACAAAAAGAATAAGAAAGAAAAAAAAGACTCACTAAATCCAAGAGACGTGGCATCTTTGCACCTGCTGCAGAGGGATGAATATTTTTAGCTCAATTATTGTTGTTCTTAAGCACTGAGTAAGAACCGTGTTTGCTCTGCTCCTTTGGTTATGTAGCGTGCCTAAATGTATTAAGCCTCCATCTGCTTTTTACTTAGATTATACCCCCTCTATACATTAATTGTTTTATTCTGCGCAGTGTTTAAGAACCCCCCGCGCACCCACCACATCCCTCCCTCCCCTTCCCCAACTCTGTCTCCCCTTTCTTTCGCTCCCTTCTTCCATAAACTCCGGAGCTGACTTTGTTCTCCAAATGTGATTAGCTTCTCTGGGACGCAGGGAGTAATTGCATTACTGCATTGTGAGCATTTGGAGCTATGGAAATGCCGGGCGCCCCGTATCAAACCTGTTTAAATACCAGTGTGGTGAAAGATGTGCCCCTAAAAAAAAGAAGAAAAAAAAACGAGTGAATGCAAACATTTTAGCAGACATGGCTCAGACGGATGAATAGACACTGGGAGTGGGAATAAAGGTTTTCCGCCAATTTAAGGGCCGCGGGTTCAAGCCAGAGCTTCTGGTTGGTGTTCATGCACGTTTTGGAATATGTAATAAGACATTGTTCTCGGCTAAATGCGCAAAGAAAGATGTGCAGATGCGACTCGTTACAAGACCAGCCAGCACTGAATAACTAGGTTCAAATTGGATAACATCATCAGCAGAGCAGGTGGTGGTAAATTATTCATCTGTTTTGCTGGTTCTGTGTCTATTTATTTCTTTAGGTTAATTGTGGTCCTCTTTAAAAAAAAAATACATATGATTCTTAAAGTGTTGAGTGAGATGCAGCCAAACAGAGGGACCAGTGAGGGTGCAGAGGGCCAGTTTGGTTTGTCTGTTTTAGTGGGGAAGCTTGTGTTCTCGCAGGGCTGCTCCAGATGGTCACCTGCAGTTGTGTATAATCTTCAACCTGTGCTATAATATTTGATTTGAATATGCATGAGGGGTTGGGAGGGTGTTGTTGTTTTTTTTCTTTAGTCACTGAAGTCCCCATTAGTTAGCTCCTCGCTGTTTATTCTCTGACGCACACGCAAGCGCAGCCACACGCAAGCGCGCAAAATATGTGAATGGATCTGGAAAAGCTGCTTGGAAACTCCACAATCCTCCATGACAACTCATTTCCTCACAGTTGTGTGGGGTTCGGGGCTCCGCTGGAGTCTTGTTTGGTCGGCTGTAATCGCCGGGTCCTGGTGCCAAACAAACCGCGCCAGATGGTCCCCAGAATGCACGGTCCCAGTTCTGCACATTCGTTAAACCTTAGATCTCTCTTTCTCTCTCTCTCTCACTCCTTATGCGTTCCTTCATTTCTCTGCTTCTGTTTGACTCTGTGCCCCTCGCGTGTGCGCACGAATTCATACCAATGAGACCTCTCTCTCTCTCTCTCTTATTTTTTTTTTCTTTGTGGTGAACTGAAAATGCATGCCCGAAACTAGTGAGTTTTGGATGCCTCGCTCGTTATCAAAAAGCCCCATCCTGCGGGAAGTCTGAAGTGATGTTGGACAGATTTGCGCACGGGGACAGAGCTGTTCATCGGCGTGACCAACTCTTTAAAGGCATCCATTAGAGTCCGGCTCTCTTTCAACCCGATTCGCCACACAGCTTACCCAGCTTATACTCTCACCCGTAGACAGCCACAGATGAGGCGCGCATGTGAAAATATATATATAAATATATACTATTGCGCGCAAAACATCTCCTACAGAGTGCCTGGGCGCGGGGGGGAAGGCGGGGGGGGGGGGTGTTAGTCAGTTGCTACTTGAAAGAGCAGAAGAAGACCAGATACAGTGTAAACTGGTGGCGTGCACACTCATCCCAAGGCATGCAGTGCGTCAGTGACATAGTGGGAGTGAGTGGTGACAGCTGGGTATAGCTGGATTGGGTGGTGTGTTGTATGTGAAAAGTGCGCCCATCACCAGTTTGTATTTAGTGTGTGGCAAAGCTGCTGGCTGAGAGGTGACTATATATTAGTGTTGTCTAATGAGAATTTAGACTCTTTGTGTCTCCATGCTGTCTGGAGAGAACAGACCCGAAGCGAGAAACTCGTAAACCTTCCTGTGGTTTTATAGCAATGAAAAACGGTAGAGTAAGCTCTTTGAATGGATTCATCTTGAGTTTATTTTCCTCCCTGTCCATTGTGGATGCATAGTCGTTACTCTGAAAAGTGGTGAGAGTAAACCCCACAGGGCGGGGTTTCTCACCCCCTACTCTTCCTCCCCTCCTTGCGCCTCCTTCTCCTCTCTTTTGGAGTTCGAGTGGCCACCAGCCAGCTCTTGATTTAAGAAACGTTTGTCTTTCCTGGGATGTGAAAAGGGGGGGCCGTGGCCGGTGAACAACTAGTTGGTTTGAGGCGGGTTATTTTTGGGTAAGTCTGTGTGCCGAGGCACCTCAAACGGAGAGAGGGAGCGAAAGAGAGCGCACAGCGCACAGACCAGACGCAGGGAGGAGAGGGAGAAAGGCGCACAGATTTCAGTGGCACTCAGCTGGTTCTCCCGCACACTGGATGCCGGTAACAGCTCTGTATGACAAGGGAGGACAGATAAGGACAAATTCGGATGTCTTTTTTTTATGGAAATTAGGACAACTTGACCGAGCTTGCGTTGAACAATCGCATGTTTTTCCTCCTTGCTCCGCGGAGAGAGCAATGCAGCTGCTGACTGGGCACAGCATTTAGTAAGTTAAAACTGGAACTGACCTGCACTGCATTTTTGCAGCTTTTTTTTTTTGATCCATTTTTGGGTTCCCCAGCAATGAAACAAGGGAAAATGACGGGACTCTTTCTGACAAGAATGTGGAAAGTTCTGGCTGTTTTGGCGCTGGCAACGCAACACGTCACCGGTAAGACACTGAAATATCAGATTTATGAGGAGCAAAGGGTTGGCACAGTTATTGCTCGTTTAAAAGACGACGTCGGGGATGTTTTGGCGAAACTTCCCAGTTCGGTGTCGCTCCGCTTCAGAGCTATGCAACGAGGGAGCTCGTCTTTCCTCACGGTGCGCGAGCAGGACGGAGAAATCAGCATCAGGACCAAAATTGACCGTGAGAAACTCTGCGAGAAGAACCTCAACTGCTCCATCCAATTCGACGTGCTGACTCTCCCCACTGAGCACCTCCAGCTGTTTCACGTTGAGGTGGAAGTGCTGGACATCAACGATAACGCACCACAGTTCGCCCGCGCCGTTATCCCTATTGAGATCTCCGAGAGCGCGGCCGTGGGTGCGCGCATTCCCCTGGACAGCGCCACGGACCCCGACGTCGGGGAGAACTCACTTTACACGTATGCCTTGGAGCCCAACAACTTCTTCAAGATCGACATCCAGTCCAGGACGGACGGAGTTAAATACGCTGAGCTGGTGGTGCTCAGGGAGCTGGATCGAGAGGTGCGCTCCGGTTACGAACTTCAATACACGGCCTCTGACAGGGGCGTTCCCCCAAGGACGGGTTCGACCCTCCTCAAAATCAGCGTCGCCGACTCAAACGACAACAGCCCGATTTTTGACAAGTCGTCATATGTCATCAACCTGCCAGAGAATTCACCTGTTGGCACCCTGCTCATCGACTTAAACGCCACAGACGCAGACGACGGCACCAACGCGAAGATAGTCTACTCTTTCAGCAGTCACGTGTCTCCCAAAATAATGGAGACGTTCAAAATTAACCCCGACAGCGGTCACCTGACCCTGATCAGGCGTGTGGACTACGAGACTGTTAACTCTTACGACATCGACGTGCAGGCGCAGGACATGGGTCCGAACTCCATGCCCGCTCACTGCAAGATCCTGGTCAAAGTGGTGGATGTGAACGACAACAAGCCAGACATCAGCATCAACCTCATGTCCTCTCAGGGGAACGGGGACGCGGCTTACATATCCGAAGCTTCTCCTTTGGACACGTTTGTGGCTCTGGTGCGGGTGGAGGACCTGGACTCGGGTTTGAATGGGGAGGTGGAGTGCAAACTTCACGGGCAGGGCTACTTCAAACTGCAGAAAACATACGAGAACAACTACATGATTTTGACCAACGTGTCTCTGGACAGAGAAAAGAGGTCAGAGTTCAGCCTGACAGTGGTGGCGGAGGATCGAGGGACCCCCAGCCTCTCCACTGTCAAACACTTCACCGTGCATGTGACCGACGAGAACGACAACCCGCCACGTTTTGAGAAGGGCCGCTATGAGATATTTAAATCGGAGAACAACGCCCCCGGTGCGTATCTGACCTCCATCATGGCCACCGACCCCGACCTGGATGCAAACGGACAGGTGAGCTACTCCATCTTGGAAAACTCCGTTCACGGGAGCTCCATCTCCACCTACGTCACCATCGACCCCTCCAATGGCGCCATCTATGCGCTGCGCACGTTTGATCGCGAGGATGTGAGTCGCATCTCCTTCGTGGTGCAGGCCAAAGACGCGGGGAAATCACCGCTGCTCAGCAACGCCACGGTCGTTCTGAACATCCTGGATGAAAATGACAACCCTCCGGTCATTGTGGTCCCCCAGCTGTGGAATTTCACCGCAGATGTCCCTGCCTCAAAGTTCACCGAGCCTGGCAACTTGGTTACTGTGGTCAGGGCGACTGATCGTGACACGGGGGTCAACGCTGAGCTCATCTGCTCCATCGTCAGCGGCAACGAGGACGGGTTCTTCCTCATTGACCCGAGAACTTGTGAGATCCACGCCAACGCCAGTTTGGAAAACTTCCCCCACGAGCATGCAGAGCTGACAGTTGTGGTCAGAGATCAGGGGAGCGAGAGCCTCAGCGCCAAGGCTGTCCTCAAAATCACTCTCTACGAGAACATGGAGAACCACGTGCAGGTGATGGATCAGGGGGGATCTCCTCTGGACGTGTCCCTGATCATCATCATCTCCCTGGGGGCCATCTGCGCGGTGCTCCTCGTCATCATGGTGGTGTTCGCTGCCCGCTGCAACCGGGAGAAGAAGGACACCAGGCACTCCTACAACTGCAGGGTGGCGGAATCCACGCACCAGCACCACCCGAAGAAGCCTTCGCGCCAGATTCACAAAGGTGATATCACCTTGGTGCCCACGGTGAACGGCACCCTTCCAATCAGAGCTCACCACCGCTCACCGTCGGCCACACCTCCCATGGAGAGAGCCCAGATGGGAAGCAGGCAGAACCACCACAGCCGTCAGTCCCTCAACAGCCTAGTGACCATCTCATCCAATCACATTCCAGAGAGCTTTGCGCTGGAGTTGGCGCACGCAACTCCACCGGTCGAGGTGAGCGCGCGCACGCACACACACACACACAGGAAAATAACTCTCAGAAATGTTAAATGTGGTCCCCAAGCCCCTCTCCAAATTTTCTGTCTCTCCCTCTCTGACACACACACACACACACACAGAATCACACATACACACACGCCCCAGCCTCCTCATCCTCACACAGCTGTCTCCGTTTGAGCAAATTAACTCATCTCCACGTGTGACAGTGACTTAATCAACACTGGCCTGTAGTTCAAACTGACTCTCATTAAAACTGCTGATGATTATAGATGTGTCTTTGTCTTTTACCTTGTTTACACCCTGTCACCATTTACCTCCATCATGCCCATGACTCACCCCCCTCAGTCATATGTCTCCATATTCATCTAGACTCATCCTTGCCCCCCTCATCTTTTCTTTTTTTTGTTTTTTTTCTTGTTTTGACGTCATCCATTTTGTCTCATCCATTTTCAGCAGCCTTTCCATCATCCATTTTGTGTTTACTCATCCATTATTTTGTCTTTTGTGTTGTCTCTCTCTCTCTTTTTTTTTACCCCCACCCCCTCCTCAATTTCCCATCTGTTTTTCATCCTCCCCCCTTTTCTGTTTCCTTTTTTTGGTTTGTTTTATTTTGTTTGTTTTTGTCATTTTTTTTTAATTTTTTTTTTTGGATGTAGCAAGTCTCACAGCTTCTGTCCATGCTCCATCAGGGCCAGTACCAGCCCAGACCCAGTTTCCGTGGCAACAAATACTCCCGCAGCTACAGGTAATTTACCCCTACCCCACTTCAGCCACTCCAACCTTTATCCCCCTTCTTCCTCCCCACCCCCCAAAAAACAAGATTATCTTTTGTTTACTTTTTAAACCACTTGTTCTTTCATTGTGTATCACATGTTCCAACAACCTGTTGTGGAGTTTTTATCTGTCAGTTGATCAGTTACATGTAGATGGCGTGTAAATGTATTTTTTCCCCCTCATGTTCCAGTTTGTTATCACACCAATGCCATTCAGTTTTAAAAAAAGAAGAATCATTTGTCTGAATGTCACAACAATTTTCTCGGTACTTCTCCTCCTAAAACAGGGGCTCAGGTTGTAAAGTGTGCATCCATCACGACTTTCATCATAATACCCCCCCTTATGATCTCCAGGTGATAGATTTATTGATGCCCTTAGTGGCTGCTCAGATAGATTTATTGATGGGATCTACCTGCATGTAGAATTTATGGGCCGAGCCTTTGCCTAGTTATGTGACAGATTCCAGAAGCAGCCTTAACTTTGACATGATGGATTTATTTGTCATTAGTCTTCTCTTGGGACAGGCTGATTCATTCAGCTTGCAGCACAGCAAGGACTTGAGTCAGTGTTTAAATTCTTTTTTTTTTACTATTCTCCCCCACAGGTATGCTTTACAAGACATGGACAAGTTCAGCCTGAAGGACAGTGGCCGTGGGGACAGCGAGGCGGGGGACAGTGACTGTGACATGGGGCGGGAATCCCCCGTGGACAGGCTGCTGCTGGGGGAGGGCTTTTCTGACCTGATGCACCTCGAAATGCACCATCGACTCCACCCAGGTGGGTTTGCAGCGACAGCCTACTTCAGCTCACCTTAAAGGGCCGCTGCTTTTTCTTTTTTTTTCCCCCCTGTTTTGCACATTCCTCACTCAGCTGACTCACACACCTGACACCTCCTGTAGCAGCAGCTCTCACTCAACTATCACCTCACCTCTCGGTCGACATTCATATCTCAGCTTTCATTCTGTTGTGATTTGTGATTAGTGTTGTGTTGATCCACTTTAAGAAACATGGGTCTTACACTTCTGATCTTTAAAATTAAAGTAATATAACTTAATATGATGCAGATCTGACCCCCAAAACTGCCGTCCCCCAGACCACACCCAGCCCTCATATGCTCTGCTTGCCTGATAAATTTCAGCACTGCGGACAGCGTCCAGCCTAAGTTCATTATTCGCCTGCACACCTGCCTTTACAGCCACTTCATTCACCGTGTTGCCAACACAATCCCCATTGTGCTCAGCCCCATTCTTCCACGCAGTCCTCATTTCCGCGCTCGTTATCACACTGAGAGAGGTTACAGTGTGTCTGGTTGTTTGTGTTCCTGTGTGTGTGTGGTTGTGTGTGTGTGCGTTATCTGCCCCTAAGATAGAGTCGTGTCTGTAAAATCCTCCCTGGAGCGAAGATGAGTCGCCTGTCACTCATCGGTATGCGTCTCAGGGTGCTGTTTTTTTTTCCTCCCTTCTTTTTCTTTTCTTTCTCTTTTTTCAACCCCCCCCCCCCCAAGTGAGTGACAGTGGTGCGCTTTCATGTCTGAACTGAGGAGAATTCATAGTAATTGCTTTTAGAATGATGTTATTCTCTCTCTCTCTCTCTCTCTCTCTCTCTCTCTCCCCCTCTCTCTCCCTCTTCCTCTCTCCTTTGCTTTTTGCTACATGCCCGAGAGCTCCTCAGCATCTCCCTCTCTCTCTCTCTCTCTCTCTCTCTCTCTCTCTTTTCTGTACTTGTTAATGTATTCTCAATCTTTATTGAGATGGATAAAGGGAGGGGTGGTGGACATGGGCAGTCTTTCTCTATCTGCTTTTTTCTCCCTTCCAGAAAGGCTTGGAGGTGTTGCAACCCTTCTCCCTCCCTCTCTCCCTCCCACTATCTGTTATGCTAATATTGGGGGGGGGAGGGGTTAATGGGCCAAGAGGGAGGATTACTACTGTTTCTCGTCAAAAGATTTAATTTGTTTAGATTTTTCTATTTAGATGGCCACATTTGGCTATTCATACTGGATGTGATAATAGGAACCAAACAAGCAAATCCCTGCTTCTGCCTCGTAGTTGGGAAATGTGGTTGTACTTGGTAGAGCAGCCAAATTTGAAATTATCGTCTGCCTGAAATGCCATTTGGGTGGGATCTGGCAATTGTTTATTTATTTATCTTGGTCCTGTCATAGTTTTAATATCTGGCACCACCTGGATATTTATGTTGTTAGCCGTTAATGACACCAATCTGGTCTTCTAAGCAGGAATATGAAGAGATCAGGAAGAGAACAAAAAAGAAAAGAAATAAAAGAAGAAAAAAAATACCAAGATGAGCTGTGATTTTGAAATTAATGAAAGACTGAAGCACTGCTCCATGAAATATTAAATAGCTATTGTGCATGGATCATTCTAACAGCATTTCTGTCCTTATTTCCATGCACAAAAAGCAGCACCTTGCCCTCCTGCTGAACTGCAGAAATGTAACACTACCTCAGCCTCTCAGGGTTCATGACTTGTATTATTCAAGCGTATTGACACTTTCTGTATCACAGCAGCAAACATCTTTTTCAAAACTCACATCTCTGTCTGAGGAAGATTAAACATCTGATTTATCTAAGTTTTTTGCTGTTAGTCCCTTTTTAGACAATAAAACTCATTTTGTGCAGCTAGACTCTCTTCTGACTATCTTTTCTTGTTTTTCCGTTTTTTTGCTTTAGCTATGAGACTGTGCACGGATGAATGTCGCATCCTGGGACACTCTGACCAGTGTTGGATGCCCCCCCTCTCCTCACCCGCCTCCTCAGCCGACTATCGCAACAACATGTACATCCCTGGGGAGGAGTCCACCCAGCAGCCTCAGCTTGATGATGACCAGTCCTCCGTTGACTCGGAGCGCCGCAAGAGCTTCTCCACTTTTGGCAAGGAGTCTGGGAACGAGGAGGTAGGGGCAGGAGGAGTCGTCTCCGGAGGCAGCGGAGGAGGAAGTGGTGGTGGTGATGTGTGTGCAGCTGGAGGAGGGGCTGGTTCCCTCCTCACAGAGATGAACTCTGTGTTCCAGCGGCTCCTACCCCCTAACATGGACTCCTACACCGAGTGCACTGAAACAAGCCCGCCCTCATCCTCGTCGGCCCCTGAAAGAGGAAGCGGACGTGGTGCCGGTAACCATAGTAACAACGCTGTTCCTCAGGACAACCGGAGAGGGTTGTTGCCAGGTGGTAAAGGTCCCACCTACCCCCCAGGTGTGGCTGCATGGGCGGCCAATACCCACTATCTAAACCCAGGAAGTGGATCCGTAGGGGCCAATCACGTTTCCCCCTCTGCTTCTTCTTCTTCCTCGTCCTCGACCTCTACTCCCAACTCCACTAACGGACAGCCGCCACACCTCAAATGGCTTCCAGCCATGGAGGAAATCCCAGAAAACTATGAGGAAGACGACTTTGATGGCGTCTTCCATCCGGGTCACCAGAGCGGCAAGCGCAGTGAGAGCCGCCATGAGCCTGGCATGGACGCTAGCGAGCTGGTGCACGAGATCAACAAACTGCTGCAGGATGTCAGACAGAACTAGAGTAGGCAAAAGAGAGAAGGCATATCATGGTTCTACTGTGTGCTGGGCAGGGTGAGCGGGGAGGGGGGGACATTTCACCACATCCTGGTAAATGCTTGTTCTTTGTGCCAACATTTAAGAAAAAAACGTTATGATGACAGTTTCTTGTTCACTGTACTACTTGTCTTGTTTATTTTACCAAATCTCCTCTGTACCGCTCAGTGCTGAGAGACTCACCAAGAAACAGTAAAACACGGCACTGAAGTTGCGACTGAGGTGACTTAAAGGCATCAAAGCGAGCGCTGAAAGAACAGATTTCTCAGTTGTTATTACAGTCTCTCAGAAAGTAGCTTGAATGAGTGATTTCAAATGGAAATCCAACCAACAAAAACTGTACCCTTTCTTCATTTCGCAATGTTTACAGCAGTGTGAACAGACTCCGTGGGGAGAAAACCAACAGTTGTGTGATCTAATTTCCGCTTTTACAGTGTACAATATTGTACAGTGTCTGTGGAAAAAGGCAAACTCACTTGAATATTGTGCTCTGTCTCCTGTTTTGTTATGATGGAATGTAACTGTACAATTTGACCTTTGTATTTTAAAAATACACTCTTTTTTACTTCTATATATTTATATGTGTCCATGTATGTTTGTACAGAAAAAGAAAACAAATGTCTATTTTTTATATTTGTCACTGCATGTCTTAATATCACTTAATGTGTCTCTTTTTTCTCCTCTGCCCTGTTTATTTTGTAAAACAGCTGTATTTAATTTTGTTATTGAATGTGTGTATGTGCATATTAAAAATAATCACATTCCAATGCAGTTCCATGTTGAAAGTGGATTTTTGTATGGTAACATTGTGACCAGTGGATGATCAATAAAGTGGAGGGATTCATAACAGGGTTCAGTTTGAAGATTTGAAAATTTATTATTAGTGTTTGACATTTCTTTCACTAATTGTGCAAATTCTTTCATCTAAATTGCCTGCTTCCTTTAATTTCTCATCCATACTCTCCGTCAAGCTCTTCCATTTGCCCCCTCTGTCTCTTACCACCCCCTAATGCTTAACATCAGAACTGCAGTGCCCTCTGCCTGCACATCCAAAATATGCAGTGTGCTTTCAAAGGCACGCTCTCCCCAGGCCTCGTTATAACACATTTCGCACGTGTGACTCTGCGCCATTAGCAATGAATTCATTCCTAAATGATCTCCTAAGATTAAAATGCATTTAGGCGTTAATTTGGTATCAGAGAAAGGATTCTCCTTCTCACTCTCTCTCTCTCATCTGTGAAAGCATCACGCTTATGGTAAATATGCTTAGCAATGGAACAGCATTTGATAATAGCCAAACATGATGAGGAAAAAAAAAAGCATGATATTGTACAACGCAGCCATATGGACTCGTAATACAATTAAGAGGAAGTAGGGGGTGTGAGCTTCTCCCCTTCGCTCAGTCTGCTCATGATTGTGAGGGCTCATCGTAGCACCATGAGGAGAAAACACAATTTAAAAGTCGCATTTAAAGGAGGGAAAATTCAACAACTAAGGCTAAATGGAGCAATTAACCTCATGAGACAGAGCTTTAACAAGGTAAAGGTCAGAATTTGCATACACACACACACACACACACACAAAATAACTGGGCAGACACAAACATTTACATCTACACACCCTAAAGACAAGACCGCGCACACTTATAGACACACGTGTACAGTAGAGCGACACACGAGAACACACGCATGAAAACACTTAATAATGAGCTCATTTGTCTTCATCATTAAATAGTCCAAGCCTCAATAAACAGCAAGCGCTGGCTGTGTTTGAGCGAGGGGAAACAGAAGCATTAGGTGCTATGTTAGCTTAGCCTCCTGGAAGCCAGACGAGCTTTAGCTGTGTGTTATGAAGAATGTTTTTGTTTTTTAAATACACTTAAAGTTAGATGAGAAGGCTGACACCACTCCAATTTCTGTATGGTAAAGCTAGGTTAGCTTAGCATAATTAGCCTAGCGCTGTCTGAGTGCAAGAAAGTTCCCCTATAAGCATATCTCAAGAACCCAAATTGCTGGATCTTGTGTGCTAGCTGGCTCTATCCTTTTGTTTTTTGTTTTTATGCTAAGCTACGCTAGCTGGCACTGCATGCATCCTTATATTTAGCATATAAACAAACACGTCTGAAAGTATTTGCTTTCTCTGAGTTTGTCTTTGGTAATAAAAAGTTGGATAACATGAGGGGTTTTGTTGCTGCATTTTGTATGCTCGCTGCTTTATCCATTTGTTTCTTGGTTTTATGCTATGCTAAGCTAGCTGACACTGCATGCATCCTTACATTTAGCAAATAAATAATCACTATTGACATTCTCTGAGTTTGTCTTTGGTCATATAAAGTTGAATACCATGAGTTTTTTTTTTTGAGATCTTCCATATACGCTCTTTCGTAAAGCAAATATTTCACTAAGTGTTTGTATCATTTCAAAATTAGATTGGCAATACATGATGGAAGATGTTTAGCAACAAGAAGATTCTTTGGCATAGGGTAATGGTGTGTGTAATAGAAAAAAATAAAAGAAGAAGAAAAAAAAAACACCCAGTGAAAGGATCCAGTGGTGCTCATTTATTACTGCTCACACAATTAATTTTACACAAACATGACAGTGGCCCTGATACGATGCTGAAAGATGAACTCCAATTTGTTATTGTCTTAGCAAATCCTCCATTAAATTGTTTGTCAGTATCACTCGCCTTTCACTCACTTTCATTCTGAACCCCCCCCTTCTCTTCCATCTTCTCTCTCTCTCTCTTACTTCTACATATACTTCCATATCTGACTCTAATCTTCTGGCTATTTCTGTCTGTTCATCTGTCTGTTTGAGACTCTCTCTCACACACACACACACACACACACACACAAATACTCTCCTTCACACACAAGCAGACACACACACACACACACACACACACACACACACATCCACATCCCAGCAGCATCTCAGCTCATATCACAACCAGCCCCTCCCCAAGTCCCCACAGGTATTAGAATTTGTTATGCTCCTCTCTGCTTCATCTCATCTTGTCACCGTCTGATTCCTCCCTAATCACCATTTTTGCTAATTGTTTTCTTCTCATCGCATGACACAAAGTATTAAGTCACACCTCTCACAGTCCTGTTTCTATCTGGATTTTTTCGCACCATCCTTATCTGCTTTTGTCTGCAAAATGCATTTGTTGATTGGTATTATTGCAGGAAATTAAGACAGAGGGCTTGCATTAAGCGGGGGTTATTGAGGCCTGCTGACACTAAATCAGCTTTCATCTCAAGTCAAAAACACCACGGTAACCCTTAGTGCACTATCGTCAGGAAAACAGGATATTGGCAAACCTGTAATATACACGGAGTAAACAAGACATAGTGATAAAACTGCCATGATGGAATGCTTTTATTTGCTGTATAGGCTACCTTATTGTTGGAGGAATTTTTCGTGTGAAGGCATTTCAGTCAGGCGGTCCAGTTGTGCATCACACCTACCAACTTAACTGCAGCCACTGTGTTTTGAAGGAGGATTTATACGCTGCGTGATTGTAAGTGCAGCCTGTGAGACAGATATCAGGGCAGCAAACGCCCTATTTTGTTTATCAGGATGGCTGGTAGCTTGACCTCAATAACAGCTTTTCAACTCAGAGCTGGAGAAGATGAAAGAATGGAGATGAACATCTTAGCTTTAATCATCCGGTTGAAATTGATATGTTTTTTTGTTTTTTAGACATAGATATATCAGTGGATTTCGGTCAGAAAGTTTTACATCTCAAAACAAAAGACACAAGGCTGTCTCGTAGTATTACCAGCGCACTGATGAGCACAACAGGCCTTTATAGATTCTGGACTTGCCAGACATGTGTGCTTGATGCATTGCTATTTTTTGGGGGGGTTTTTTGCCTAATGCCTTTCCATCTTATGCTTTTCATGTTGTTTTGTGATCTGCAGGGTCATTTTTAGTCTGTTTTAGAAACACAGAAGTCTAATCCTCTTAATACAGCTCCTTTCCTCAGGGGAAAAAAAATCATAACTATAATTTATTGTAGTTTCTCATCTTTTACTGGTTCACTTCAGTAATTATGGCTTGTGATTCCTTTCAACAAAGCCCTGTCTACTTCTGATGCCTCCTCACGGGTTTAGAAGGAAGGATTGAAGGATTCCACAACAAAAAAACATACTTCTATTGCATATATTTCTGTCTTTTTGATTTTTATCATCTTGAGGCAAGTCTGCTGGGTTAGGAACCATTACATTAAGTGTTTAACTACATGCTCTGTAGACTGTATTCTGTCACATGTCTACATTCAAGTGTAATACGTATTCAAAATCACTTAGGGTATGTTTCAAATCACATGTTTGCTTTATTTTCACTCTACACTATCTGCAAAGTGCATGTGCACTTATACAAATTTACTGGCACAATTTCATATTTCCTACAAAGTAAACGTGGAAGAAAACTATAGATACAAACAAATTGGAACATATTTTAAGCAATCTTCACCTATTTCCACAACATATATGAAGTGACAATTGTATATGCACAACAGCAAAAGCACTAAATGAATTAAGCGCCATGATGAGAGTTGTGACTACATCAAGAAACCATTAGGAAGGTTTTTGTCCAGCAGATGGCACTGTGGGACCGATCTTCCAGCAGAAGTGAATATGCATTCACAGCAACAACTCAGACCTCAAGCTACTGCCACACATTCAACAAGGCCTGCTGAAGAGCTGCAAAGAGAGAAAAAGTGCTAAGGCTGAGTCATTTTGTCACTCTAATTGCATATTGGTTTATGCATCTACAGTTTTTTTGTCCCTTTTTCAATTTTATGCAGCCAGGACTTGTGCAGTGTTTATTTTTTTCCTTTTTTCATGTTTTTTTTTTTTTTTTTGAGAGTGAACGTGCGTTTGCACTCGTGGCAGTAAATGTGTGTGTGGCTGCTTGTTTATGTGCCTGTGTGAAGCACAAGTGGGCGTGTTAGTGTGGTTTCTTTGCATGTGTCTGTGCGTACGGGGGTGGCTGGGTGTGCTTGCTGTACTCTCTACTCTCACCCTCTAATAGATATCCCCATCCAGCTTGCCATTTAGAATTGGAGAGCAGCCAGTTGTATGCTCTCCCACACCGAGTCTCTCTCTTTCTCTCTCTTTCTCTCTCTCTCTCTCTCTCTCTCTCTCCCTCTCTCTCTCTCTCCCTCTCTCTCTCATCCTTCCTACCTCGTCTCTCTCTCTTTGCACAATTGGATTAGGGCAGAGTGATAGAGACTAAAGACAGAATCTCACTGCTGCAGCCAGTAGCTTGGCCTTATGCCACATCATATAGACACACATACACACGGATGCCTCATGTGCGCACGTGCACACACACACACACACACACACACACACACACACACACAGCCCCACTGCTGTCATTCTACCCCGAGGCTAAGCTAGCTACTTTGATATCCAGATGGCTTAATTACTGCACGCGTGTAGACAATCACACTAGTTTATGTGTGCATGTGTGCAACATGATTGGAACTGGAGAAGACAGTTTTGTTCTGGGTTACAGTTTTATGCAGGTCTGAATGTAGATTATGCAGAATTAAAAGTGCATTAGAAAAACAAAACATTGAGGATTATGGAGTTTGACACAGGCTCTGGTTGTACCTTTGGGTTGTCTTTCAACTACATGCCTAAAAGAGAGCGAGAGAGAGAGAGGGAGAGAAGCAAAGAGCTAGGAGTCATGTTTCTTCATAAGGAAGGTACAACACTGCAGTCTATAGAGAGCTGCATTGCTAATATGGTCTGCCATCTATATTGCAAGATAAATTAGTAATTGCAGAACTAATTGTTACTTCCTGCAGCAGTTTCCTTTGAAACTGCAGCCAACGGCAGTGACTTCTTGGAGTCTCGTCACCTTGAGAATACTAGTTAACCAGCAGAGGCTTCTATATGTTGAAGCGACTAAGCGTATTTCCCAAAATACTTGTTCTTTCAAATAAACAGCAGTAATACTTGCTAGCAGCATAGCTCCAGGGATAGCAATGCTGGATTGTAAGCAGCTGTGGCTCAGGTGGTTGAGCAGGTTGTCCACTAATTGTAGAGTTGTTGGTTCGATCCCTGGCCGTTCCACGTTCACACTGAATCCTAAATTGCCCATGATGGCTGGCACCTTTGTGTGTGTGATTAGGTACATAAAAAATTAAATGTGAAGTACTTAGTAGTAGTACTTATCAGCTAAAGTTAAAAGGTTGGACTGTTGGGTCAGAGCATGGTTAAACTAAAATATATCAGTAACTGCCATGAAATTTGTAGACATTCATGGTTCCCAGAGGATAAGCTCTACTGATGATCCCCTGACCTCTCCTGGAGCACCATCAGCACAAATTCTGTGAAATATCTCAAAATCTACTTGGTGGATCAGCATGAAATTTGACATCAGTCACCAGAAGTTTGATTAGCTACTCAATCTTCCAGTACTTTGATTCATGACATAAAATCTAAAAAACTCATGATATTTGCCTTGTATTTTGTGTATATTAACCCTCTGAACTAGATGTGTTTTGCTGACTGTGGGCTCATTTTCATGGCAATGTAAAGTCCTGCAACTCTATCCCGCAAGTATCCCATTTTAAGGCTCAAAATGAAAGGGAATGCAGGATTCTTACCAAAATCAGCTTCACTTTTCAAAGCTGGCAAGAAATGATCAATTTAGTCTTTTAAATTATCATTAAGAGTGTTTCTTTATTGCTGTTTAGTAGTCCTCATAAAATAATTGAGACAAAATTGACATACAGAACAGAAATATTGCATGTACACTATAGACAGGCAGGATGTTAAGGAGCAAAAGCACAGTAATACTGAGAAAGGGGATACAGACAGAGACAAAGGTAGTGCAACTGCAGTGTTATTTCCCTGATGACCTGTCTCCCCCCATGTGACCTACTTCCACTATGGGTTACGTCAGATCCCATCCACTCAGTAATTCATCTCCCTTTAGTGTGTGTGTGTGTGTCTGAATGTGTGTGTGTGCACATGTGCGTGTGTTTGAGTGCATGTGTGAAGGCAGGAGAGAGAGCATGCATCCGTGCTTATGCTTCACATTTTAGAATTATTCGTCAACCTTTGTAGCAGCGTGGAGATCTGTTGTGTGTGTTCTCTTGTGCTTGTGCGTGTGTGCTTGTGTGCTTGTGTGTTTGCGTGTGTGTTGTCAGAGGAGTAAAGTGATACCAGAGGCCATTTATCCAGAGATCACAGCAACTCTGGGTCTGCTTGTACTGCTTCATTCTTACCAAGAACCATCGGTCTGTATGTGTGTGTGCATGTGTGTGTTCCCAATTGCAAAAGAATCAAACAGCCTCACTACAATGCTCGTCCCTCTTGTCTTGTTGAGGATCCTTCATGTTCTACTACAGCTACAGCATGGTGTCATTTATTTCTCAAGTAAACAAGTAAAGCTATTTTGGACATGCTTTTGAGCTGCACAGAGATAACAGCGAGCGTTTCTGTGATGTTTGCCAGATACAGCATATGTCAAACATGCTAGCTCGTAACTGTTGAATTGTTTAAGCCTGTAGAAAAATGTCATGTCCTATTATGAGCAGTGGAACTGTGTGGGAAATAATGAAGCTCAACTCGGGTCACATTTGAGATTTACAGTCTCACTAGTGAGCTACAAAGGACTTTACTGATTGAAGAGTCACTCTTCAAATTTAAGGAGGAAGTTTATAATGTATGCATGTAAAAGATCCACCTTTGCTCAAAAATGTATTTATTTTTGGTCAGTTTTGCTTCTGTTAGACATTTGCACCACACTGTGCAAAGCGTACATTCAGACTATGATACTACAAGGCTGTTTTCAGTATATCATACCTAACATGTGAGTTTAAGGTGTGCATCTGAGAGCAGGATTTGCAATATTACAGCCAGTTTGGAAGGCAATCCTGGCTGTGGAATAGACAACTTACACATATGTGATGTGGAAACTTGAACCCTGCATTACATGTACACTCAGTGAGCGCTTTATCAGGAGCACCTGTAAATCTCCTTAATTACTGGGGAGCAGTGCAATGCATAGAATCATGCATATACAGGTCCTTTCTTCTAAACCTAACCAAATCGATCTTGTATCTAAACATAACCAAACAGCAAATGAAAACTACACTTAAGTCACAAAATATTGCTTCAATATTGGACATGACCCTCAGTCTCCTGTGACTTATCCTGCCACCACCCCTCAAACCTCCTCATGAGGCTCTTGAAAACTCATTCACATCTATCGGTATCAAGTATTGACACAAGTGGCACCAACACCAAAGGACATCTTGCGTGTATCTCTTAGACGTCAGCAGTTTTTGCAATAACAGAGAATGGATTGAAAGTGGATTGGATATTCACATGAAACATCAGAACTCTGACCAACGGCATGATAGTTGATGCCAAATGGGTGTCTTAGTGCTAAAACTTTCTGAAACTGCTAATATGCTGAGATTTCCAGCCACAGCAACCTTAGAATGGTGCAAAAATATAGAGAAAAAAAAAATCAAACAACAACAAGAAGTGACATTTCTGAAGATAGAAACAGCTATTTCATGAGAAAGCTCAGAATGGAGAATGGCCAGACTCACAAAAGTCACATAATAGCATTGCTAACAATCAAACTAGTCAAACTGAGTTGGATGCCAGACGGGAAGACAAAGGTTATTCTTCATCTGTCACTTTAAAATAGATTTACATAACTAAGTAGAGGGACAGCTTAGCTCCTTTGCTACAAAATCACGCAAGATAGAAGAGAATTTCAATATTATTATTTAAATCAGGTAATGAACAACCCAAATCAGAAGCAAGCACAGGAATGTCTCATAGTCAAAAGTTCATTCAATCAGTGGAATCACAACTGAAAAATTAGAAGCACGCGTGTACACACACGCACACACATGCGCACACACACGCACACACATTTCTATTTTAAATAAACTTATAAAGAAAATAAAAGCTCCTTAATTAATTACAAAAAAAATCCAAATAATGTCAGTTCAACAAAGAACTGAACAAAATTAGATCATTTCAAAGTATTTCAGTTTGTTCAGTTCAGCCCTTCAGTATAGTGTTTTTTGAGAGATGTGGGAGTCTTGGTGAGGGGCTAAGGAGGGTTGGAGAAGCTAGTATGAGGGGTAAGAGAATAGGGGAGAAGCCTAACAATATTTTTTTTTTAAATTACCTTAACCAGGGTCCAACAAAGATGCAGACATCTACCCCTGTCCAGTCAGGACGAAGAGGTAGGTGTATATCCAACATGCTCCTGGGATCAGCTCATCGTCAGAAGCTCCTTATTGTCCAGAAACTTCCACAAATCCAGCTGGTTCTTGGATCCAAAGTTATTCTATTTACTTTATCTAACAGCTAAGATGACCACAAACTGGATTAGTCTTCCAGAGATATCCTTTTTTCTTCAGCTCTCAGGCTTCACTCCTGTTCTCCTCCATGCTACCTTTGCTAGCAGCTGCCCAGCTCACATGTGCCTGCTTTATCACCTCACTTCCTCCCTGCCAGGTAGGAATAAAGGGCTGTTCTGTCTGTTTTCTTCTTCTCTCTGCTCCACAACTTTGATGGGCTACACAGCAGGAGTCCATGTCAGGTTTTTACTCCTGTCAGTCAAGAGCAAAAGCATAAGGCTGCAGTGGGCCCATGCAGATCTTAGGGTTAAAATTAGGCATCAACAACATGAATCCATGGAACCAATATGCCTCGTATAAACAGTCCAGGTTTGCGATGTTGCAAATCTGTCTCCACAAAGTTATGTTTCCATACAACTAAACTGGAATCTCATTTACATTTTGAAAGAAAGTTGATTTTATTTTGAAATGGAGAAACATGCTTCCTTTCCTGTCATGTTGCAGGATAGGGCTAACGTTTGAGAGAACTACACATTTTTTTTACAAATTAGGTATAAGGAGGTAGGAGGTGAGAATGGTGGCTGCAAAGGGACTTTCACCTATACGACTTTTAACTTGCTCTATGGTTTGGTATAGGCACCAACAAATATCACACTTTAATTGACAATTACACAACATTTAGCACATGTTAAAAACTTTAGTTCAGGCACCAATATTACTTGGTTAGATTTAGGCAAACATCATGGTTTTGGTGTGAAAATATGACCCCCTTACAACACATTTGAAGCTTTCCTACTATTTTCTGATCTGGCCCTGGCTAATATCTGGTTGGCTGGCTAAAAAAGCAAGAATGGTGATAATTTGAAATGTATTCATGACACATCAGGCAAACACATAATCTGGCAGAAAATGCATTTCCCTCCAAATATAGTTGAAAATGCAGTTTCAGTTGAATAGAAACGTAATTTTGAGGAGACAAGAGTGGGTGGTGGTGTAATGGTGTAGGGGACTTTCAGCCCTCGCTTCATTTGGAAGTGTCTGTACATACATTGTACATGTAATTGTGGTGATAATGGCAGGTAACACTAGCACAGAATACACAAAACAAGCTTGCAGGTCATAAAAAATGAGAGATGTGTCCCAGACTGTCACCATTAGGACACTTTGTGCACATCTCTTACACACCAGCGGCTTTGGCAAATCAGGTTACGGGTTAAGACTGGGTTGGATAACCACATGAAACATCAGAACTTTGACTCTGGCATGATTGTTGATGTCAAATGGGAACTTTACCTCTGTTTGAGATAAACTATTAAGATCTTAAGCAGCTACATGCTTTACTGCATTCATTAGCCAAGTTCTAACTTCTGTTTGAGTGGAGCTGTGGGTTGTAAACACTAAAACAAGGACCCAAAATGGTTTAAAAGACTTTTTGGCTTTTTAAAGTCAATATTTGACATGCATTCATCAGATTGCCAAAAAATGCATTTTTAAATGAATGGCAATGTTTTCTCTTTTCTTTTTTTTTTCTTCTGTGTGTGCTGGATTTGTGAACAGGCAAGTCTTTTACAAGCTGTTCAACGTCAGTGTTGTGTTTACAACTTGTTCTGCCCCCAGCTGGGAGGGAAAAAAAAATCAATCAGTGTAGCTTTTGAGATTATTACTGTAGTAGAGTGGTATTTCATTTTATCTGAATGAGCTTGAATTTCCTGGCTTAAATTAAAGATGAAAAAAAACCCCGCAACCTTTTATGTTACGGCAGCAGCAGCCTAACCGAATTTATATACCTTCTGTATTTATTTCCTCTATATATCATGCAAAGATTGTCACACAGGGAACTTAAGAATAAAGCTGATGACTTACTCCCTCCTGGTCTTGGAAAAAAAAGATATTCTCTTTTTTCTCTCCTTGCTGTCTCTCCATCCATTCTTCCTCCTTCTTCCTCTGTCTGCTCCCTGCTGTCACAGACCTTTCTTAAAAAGTGCGTCAGAAATGGAGGGAGAAGATGAAGAGGTGGTAATGGTGGCAGGTGTTATGTTTGAAGATGTGTGTGTCTGCGTGCGCCTGTCAGAGGTACAGGTGCTCTTGCAGTGTCAGAGAAAACGGCAGGCTCAATCTGGGGTCGGCTGATTGGCCAATTAGGGACTGTTTCCATCTGACACGCGGCAGTCAATTTACTCTCTTTTTTTACTGTCTGTCCCTTTCTCCCTTTCACTCTCATCCTTAAGTGCCTCCATCTCCACTGCTATCCTATCTGTCTCTTCCAGTATCTCTTCCCCTTTTTCTTCTCCCGTTCAATTTGTTCACTCTCCCTCACTTACCTATAGTCTACTTCGCTTTTCTCCCCTCCCACCCTGACCCGCGCTCCTCAGCCTCATACCTCCCCTCTGACTCCCCATTGTTCTTTTGTCATTTTCAGTATACATCTCTCTCTGCTTTCCATTGTCCCTCTGTGATTCCAACCTCACCTCCCCGCCACACACACCACCATGGACACTTCTCTTTCCCAGATAGCTCACTAATGGGAAGAATCAGCACTAACATCCAAGGTCATGCATGCAAACACAGCTGTATGATACTCTCATGCATACACACCCATATCAGCAGTACATACATGAACAGATAAGACGGGGTCATTCTTTAAATATATGGTTTGATCACAGATGTACTGACTCAAGTGAGAGGCATGGACTAACTGACACAATTTTAAATACATTTTTAAAAGTAAAAACTTTGCATTTAAAGTGAAGCAAAATGCCAATTATAACCTACTTTCTTCATTTCATTCTTTCTTTTCAGCCTAATAATTTAAGCAATTTAATACCATTGAGACTTTCCCCAGGTTTAATTGCTGCTCTTATCGATTGCAACTGTCAGGGTTTTTTTTTAACTGTTCTTATTGTTTTATTTATTAAATAATTCCTTAATTGAGCTTTTTATGTTGTTACATTAGTTTTTTTTGATATAGTCATTAATCTTTCTTTTACTCTTATTGTTTTGAACTGCATCTGCTTCATTGAAAATGAAGGTTGTCTGTCAGTGTGTTCTCTGAGGTCTTGAATAAAATGAATGAGTGAAGAATGGATAATTGTGCAACATGAAAAGAAAAGAAAAACAAAGGAAGTGATTGAGAAGCAGCAAGGACTCTGATTTGCCAGACTTCTTTTAACACATAAGAGCTGGCCAATGAGAGCTTGTGTTGCCTGTCATTGGTTATTGTATAATGATACACTCTAAAATAAAGTGATCTGGAAATGTCATCTGTAAAGGAGACTAACACTTTCTCTATCACAGGCTAACACAGAGGAAAATGCAGTAACAAATGCACAATATAAAGAAATGACAAATTATATATATCTTGTATATCTTGTATTCTATATTTTGATCATCATTTTGCCAGTGAAACTATCAGGTTATATTACTGTGACTAGCAAGTTAAATAAGACAACATTATCAATATGACTATTTGCTTCTTCTATATTGCCTTTAATGTTTTCAACTTTTTTGCTTTATAAACTAAAACCCTTCCCAAAAAATGGCATTAAATTTGCACTTCATGTCTGCACACATAACATGCTATGACTGAGGCTAACTCTTCACCAGCTGATGGAATAACATTTATGTTTTCTTCAATTGCAGCATGAAACAAGTTATTCGTGGTAGTAGAAAGTTTTTGAAAAGGTTTTTAGGATGAAGACTAACAAGTGTGTTTGGCAAATGCAGTGCCATTTAGTGGATGTGTTATTTACACCAATCAGCTGCAACATTTTGACCACTGACAGGTGAAGTGAATAACATTGATCATATTGGTACTATGTGGTGTTCTGCTGGAAAACCTTGGATTTTGCCATCCATGTTGATGAGACTTAGAAACCCAAATAAACATTGTCTCATAACAAGCACACTTCCTCATGCAAATGGAAATCCCAAATATCACTGGCCTACCCCCTGCAGGAAAATGCACCCCACCACATGGTAAAAATATCACACAATCAGGAACATGTTGAGGAACATTGCAATGGCACAACATGTTGTTTTTAACTTCCTACACCCCATTGTGATCAAGCATCAACAGGATGCAGTTGAGCAAGTTTAATTGACAGAGGCCCCACTGCACAAGCCAGAGTACCCAAAGGATCCACTCCCAACATCCTGGTGCCAGACTCCACAGGACACTCTGAGATGTCCTGTTGCACTTTTGAGCACATAAGAGGATCAACCCAATATTAGGCAGATGGTCATAATGTTATGGCTGATCTGTGTACATACTGTATGCAATGGGTATGTGCAACTCCACAAACTCATGTAATTAGATGTGCGACCAGGCTAGTTAGCAATTGCAGCCTCCGTTTAAGTAGATAAACACAAAGCTCAATTCATTCATTGCATTCCCACTGTTTTATTTTTGTTTTTGGAAAAAAAAGAAGACACTGCACGCTCGAAGTGATCATTTGGAAAAAAATGTTTTCTTTTTGAAAATATTTTTTTAAATATTTTGAATGCAAATATAACTAGCCAATTTCTATTATATTAGTTGAAAAAACCCGAACTGATTCAGTGTGCACAGGCTGCAGACCACATATGAGGAAGCAAAGCTTTCCTAAAATATGATAAATTCCACTGTGTGACAGAGCGCTGTGCTTTCAGGACTTGAGTGAAAGAGTAACACATGTGAGAGGAGAGAGCTGCAGGAAGTCAGTCTTGCTCGTTGCAACTGCTGGCTCTCAAAGGTCTTGATCTTTAAGTCAGTTCAACTATTTACAAGGGAGGTGAAGCAATTTCATTCCTGTTGAGGTGTGGGCAGGAAATTGTCTGAGAGATTAAAACAGAGAAGTGGGGATTATAGTATCAGTCTTTACATTCACCTACCATCTGGTTATTTGCCAGGTAAGCCTTAGAACTGTACACTGGGAAAGTGCAACTCTTCAAAGTGATGCATTTCAGGTAACTTTCTTTGAAAACTGCAGGATAATAAAAAAAAATGCTGCTGTTTCACTCATTGTTCAGACATTACAGTTGACAGAGAGGTAAATAGAAGACAAACAAACCTATTTTCTTTAATTTCTTACGCACAAAATGTTGTCATGCTATTCATAATGATCTCTGCTGAGACGCAATTACAGTGCAGTTCAATAGCTACAAAGTCAATACAGATAATTCAGCGACAAAACAAAGGTTTAATTCAAACGAGGCTGTTGATATTGTTGTACCTCCAATGCTTTGGACTGTCTTGCACAATAGAATTGCAGAAAAAAAAACTTCTCAAGGTCCATAAAAGCCAAGCGTCTTTGTTCTCCCATTTAAATGTAGCTCAAAGGGCCACAGTGGATATCATTCATCATCTCGTGCGTTCAGATCTGGCTTGCGGTCGTAGCCGCATGTCTCAATCAATACCAAGCAGCCGAGCAAAAAACGAAGTAAAAAAAACCATTCCCTGGTCGCAAGCATGGAAATCTTGCTGCCAAGCCATTTAACATCCTCATATCTAACTAAACATATTGTTGGTGGGACCTCTTAGTCTCGGCTTTGTTGGCATTTTGGCGGACTGCCACTTGTGCGCCGCAAACCGTTTTGTTTTCCAGCATCTCCGCTTTTGACCATCTGTGTTGGTAGCCTCGCTTTCTGATGCTTGGACAAGTTGGGCTGCCAAGGGCTCGTCTGCACATTGAAGAGAGAGGAGAGCAGTGATGTGTTAGTTCTGTCAGCACTCCAGAGTTTCACACACACACACACACACACAATCATGCAATGTACACTTACTGTAGACATGCATCGATTCGAAGAGACACAATTATTAGACATGCACAGGCTTGTGTATGCATACTCGCTAAAGCACACACACACACACACACACACACACACACACACATCTGCGTCTTTGTTGCCACTCCAGCTCTTGTCTTCTCCTCTGGTGCCCCTTGTTGAGGGCTTTGATATTGCTTCCAAGCCTGGTTTCCTCTGACCCGCTTTGATGCTGGTGTCTAGTTGTCTTGTCATCTCTCCTCTCTTCTCTTCCCTCTCTTTCTCTCCCTCCCTTTTGGTGTGTCAAGACAACAGGGGCGCTGGGAGCTGCTCGCCACTCAGCGTTCTTAACCTCTTTCTTCCTCTCTCAATGTCTTATTTTCTCCTTCTGTCTCCATACATTTGCTTCCAACTTACTTCTCTGTCTTCGTCTATTCCGATGCATATCTCTTTTGTGTGTTGCCTTCATTTTTTATTTTCTTTCCTCCCTAGACTTTGGCCTTTGCCTTCACACATACTTTTCCACATTTTTTTTCTTCACTTGTAAACTGTGTGTGTGTATGTGTGTGTTAAACCTGAAAGCATGCCACGATTTTTATCTGTCTGCAGGCTTTGCATGGATAAAGGAACGTGGCTGGTGTTATTCTCTCCTTTCTGTTGGGACTGAATCCCCTGAAAAGATCAAAACAAAAAAAAAATCTGTTGGCCTTATTTCTATTCTTTCTGGTCTCCCCCACCCTGTCTGTGCCACCTGGCCTCGAGCGTGTGTTCATTCTGAAAATGTCAATCATTTAAAACAGGTCACAGTATTATAGAAGTTAGAAGAAATCTTCTTAAATGTAATTTAAAGAATCAAGGTTTCAGCATCCTTTGCTCTGCACCGTTCAGTTTAAACTACAGTGTGGTACTAATGTCCACCCACCGCATCCAATACACTGCTTAATCCTCACTAGGGTCGCGGAGAGGCTGGACCCTATCCCAGTCGACTCAGGGGACACTGGTGTGTTAGTCTATCACAGGGCTACACATAGAGACAGACAACCACGCAGACAATTTAGAATCACCAGTTAAGCTCAGCATGTCTTTGGACTGTGGAAGGAAGCTGGAGAACCTGGTGAAAACCCACGCTGCACAGGGAGAACATGCACACAGAAAGATCCTGAGAAGGCGGGGACACGAAGCAGGGATCTTCTAGCTGACGGTGCCAACAACCGAGCCACCGTGCAGCCCGATGCTAATATCAAACACTGAAATAAACACAGGGCTCCCATGGATGTTTCTGAAAGGCTGTAACTGTGCACTTTGTATAGGATATACGTAGCAGCTGGTTACAGATGTGATTAAAGTGATAATTCCTGACTTGTGTTGAGCACAATGGGTGGACATAGCACAGGGTTTCTGGAAAATTTAGAACAATTAAAATAACCTTTAATTGTGACTTCTTTGCTGGAAAATAAATTTTTAGGTGACAAAGAATCTCTAAGTGCTTTCTTCATAAAATTTACATCACATGCATCACAAACACAAACTACATGAACTGACCTTTACTTAATAAACCTTGTTTTAGCTTCTAAAATGTGATCAGTGTTTGTTTCTCGGTGTTTTATATGACTCTAAATCAAATGGAGTTTTGTTTTGGACAAAACAAGCAATCTGACCATGTCACATCGAGCTACAAAATTGTTTGTTTGTCTGTTTTGGGTTGATTTTTATTTATTTATTTATTTATTTTAGCAGAGTTTGGCACTGTTATTAACCTTCTGTTTTGTGTTACCAGGAGATATGTTTTAGTATTTGAATGTTTTGTGGGGGTTTTTTGTATTTTTTTTTAGGAAATGACTGCAGCACCTACCAAACAACATCTAGTCCAAACCAAAATCCAGTAAAAAAAAAAAAAAACCCAAAGAAACAGGGTTTAAGAATTACACTCAAAAAATAAATTACATAAAAAAAAAAAATCCAGGTCTAGGCAGTGGTGAAACTAAATATTGATACTGCTATTGCTTGAGTGCTTCTGTCATTGTGGTTTTTATCTCACTGACTAATGTTAGACTAAATGCTTGTTTTGTATTGTGGATTTTTATTTTCCTTTGTTTACACCATCCTTAATTTTCGAGAGTGTTTTTAACAGCCTATGAAAAGGACCCTGGCTTTGTGTTTTCCGTGAGGTCTTTGTTGTGTGATGCCCCTAGAGTTCACGGACAGGAAAAAAAAATGCAGGTAGTCAGTGTTGCGCACCTGTTATCATTGCAACTGTAATTACTTTGTTTCTTTGTGTCTCCACACTCTGAAGAAGCTGACACATGCTGATGTGTTTTTTGTTAAGTCTCTAGCACGCTGAAATAAAGGCCCCTTTACTTTCCATACCCACCTTCAATGCCTGGACCTGGATTTTTTTACTGCATTTTCTTGATTAAACTTCTCCTATTCTTCTTCTTATTATTATTCCCTTCCCTGAGCGCTGGTGGTTTAAGGGACCCCAGCAGTGTTCCTATCACTTTTCTCCATCATAAATTTCATATGGTGTCATGTGAACAAATGAGAAGGCCTCAGGTCTTGTTTAAATCAAATGATGCTTCACTGAGGTTCTATATATTTTAATATGTTTTTAACTATGTTTTTGTGTTTTCTGACAATAACTGGCTTTTAATTGTGTGTTGATATACTTTTGGTTTCCAGGGACACACTGAATGTCACGGCCACTTTCATTCCTGCATTATGACTCTTTGTTGTCTGGTAGCCATAATTTTTTAGCACACTTTGCTCAAACAGAGCTAAATAGTGCATTTGCTGAGGGCTATTTTTAGCCGTGGATGAACACACACATTCTGACTTTGTCATCATAACGAAGGAACGTGTCACCCTGTCCGGCAGTGTGTCTGCGTGATGTGCTTTTAATAGTTTTTTTTTTCAGACGACAGTGGACAAAGGGGAATAAAATGTACTGACAACACACAGACAGAACTTGTTACAAGGATCAATTTATCATTGTTTGATCCTTTCATGAGCTGTGCAGCGGTGAGCAACGTTGCCTTACAGCAAGAAAGTTCTGCTGGGATCTTTATGTGCATGTTCTTTTTTGAAGGGATGCTCCAGCTCAGTCCCTTCTACAGCTCCAGAAACAGGTCAATTGATGATAATAAATTGGCCATAGGTGTGAGTGTGCAGGGTGTGCCCCATCTCTCACACAATTTAATACACTTCAGCCCTTTGCAGGTTTAGCTAATGGATGCAAATGGAACAATATACAGAATATTTCAAGCTTTTTTTGTGCTTTGTTGCATCAAAGCATCTCTCTCTGCATTGTTTTTGTCATTCCCATCTCTTATTTACCACTCAAAATGTTATGCCCACTGTATAAACAACCTTTCTGACAACAATCCGCCTAGCGTGTCAATTATTAAAAATGTCCTACATACTCGCACCATTATCGCTCAATATCAGCTGCTCATTTACCTTACACACACATGTGGATGTTTGGAATTTATCTGACACCCTTCTTCATAATACATTACAGCACGCCGCCAAAGTGAAGAACAGAAAGATCAAAGCAGAAAAAGAGCTACTAAATATCAAAGAGAGATGCTGACCCAGGGTCTGACCAAAGCCTCATGCTGGTATACAGACTGTAGTGTAGAATTACAGACAAGATGGAATTCATTGTGGTCAAGTTGAGATATTCTATATGCCCCCATCAAGGCTGATTTTCTATTCTGTTTCATGATTCCCGTGTGACATATCGCTTTCCCCCCTTTGTCTTAATTTCTTAAATAACATATTACTCTCCATCTCCGAGGAACAACAGCGTCAGGTTTTAGATGACAGCGCTGTAGCTGAAAGGAGGGGAAAAAAATTAAAATTTAAAAGATGGAATCAAAGCTGAGGAGATAGGAGCGGTGCAAAGAGGAAGTCAGCCATGTAGCTGATTGCAAGGTAATGAAAAAATAATCACTAACAAATTACTTTTTTTCCCCTTGCCGAGTTACTTCCCTGCTTCTGTTCATAAAACCACAATATTTGTGCGCCTTTACTTTGTGTCCCGGTTGTCCTTGAGCATGTTTGTGTCTGTTTACGCGCATGCTTGCACTCGCAGGGCTTCATCAGACATAGATCATTTAGGTTTCAGTCTTTCCCCATTATCCCACAGAGTGGTGAGCTGTGAAAGCGAGCCACACAGACAGAGGTCACGATGTAATTCAGCAAGATTATCACGCTGGTCACTGGATAATTACATTATTATACGAGAGCAGACAGGTAATGCAGCCAAAATGACCAGGCAGCACTTTTTTATTGGGGGAGCGGGTGTGGTGGTGGTGGTGGAGCGGAGTGGAGACAGGGGGATCTTTGAAAATCTCTGTAATTTCATTTAATAGCATGCGCTTATTAGGAAATTACACTGCTACTTTGGTGTAGTTGTGGGCTGCAGAGGATGGAACCTTTTGTTAGAAAATCAATAGGTTTGATCTGAAAGGATTTTTTCCCCTCCCTGCCAAACTTTCACTATTAGTAATTATTGTTTTTTGGGGAAAGTGTGCCAACAAGTTAATTTTGTGGATATCTGGGTTAATTATTCAGATGTAGCCATTATAGAGTGCTGATTAGTAGCGCCAGCTTTTTGTTTTGTTTTTTCCTACTGCTCCACCACCAAGAGGAAATGTGTGGAAATGCAGCACAGACTCTCACATCAGGAAACTCTCTGGTGTCAACTATACATAGCTGAACGTCCTCTGTTTTGATGGAAGCAACTTAGTTTAGAAATAATTTGTTCTGGAAGGACGCATATCCTCAGGTTATTATGAGACATACTGAGTTTCCACAGTGTCCCTCTTATGTATCATCCAGCACACTCATGCACACACACAGACACACACACATAGACATACATACAGTGGGTTCTTTCAGCCATAATAACTGAGCTGAGGTCTTGTCCCTCTTTTATGAAAAGAATCTGGCCGCAGGTTCGGAAACGTCTGCTCCAATCAGGCGGTAGCATTTTGAGACTGATTGCAAGAGCCACAGTAGTCTTAATTGTGGCCCCGAGCTGCATCAATCTTAATGACTTTGGTATGTACCAAAAGTGCGTGTATATTTTGGTGCAGTTTGTCATAAGAGTGTGTTTGTGAAAATTTGACGCCGGCGTATTCAAATGACACGTGTAATATTCTGAGGAGGCATGGCATTTTGTTAAGGCTTAAGGTTATGTTTCTGCATCCTTGTCTGTAGATTCATGTCCTTGCGTCGGATGCCCTCTGTCTCTGCGTGATCTAATGACTGTTTTTGGCTTGTTTTTGCTCTTTATTTTGGGGATTTCACTTGGGTGGTCTGACTTTTTCACTCACTCAAACACACACACACACACACACACAAACAAGGATGGAATGTAGTGCTAGTAGTAATAGTATATGCTACTTTATGCAACAATTGGGAAATATTGAACTTTTTGCTTTAAACGTTGCAGCATTTATTTGACATTTAAAGCTTCTGATCATCATACGAGTTTTTTTTTTAATGTAGAGAGCCTAGAAAATACTGCCTTATTATGCATCAAAATAACCACCAATATGAAAAGTAGATCAAATAATTGTACCAGCAGCTCAAGCAATAATAACAACAATCTAAATAATTTATACCACAGCATACTGCTCTATAGTATAACATTTATTTTACTTTTAAGCACATTTTACTTATAACTTGTGTTTACTTTTGGAAATGCAGGACTTAAAGCTGAATCAATTAATTTTTCAGTCACTTGAGGGCAAGCTAAAGACACAAAACTGACAATTTAGTGCCTTGTTAATTTGCTGTGGTAAACATCTTAGTGAACAATTGTTTATTTAGACATCCAGCATGCACAGAGCAACATTTGTGTTCATTTTGCAGTCATATTTCTGGATATTATGACCAAAGTAAGTCCAATACACACTCTCATTTAAGCTTAAGTAGCCATTTAAGCGCAAGTTAAATACCTGATGCTGATAAACACCTGATAAATGCTGTTCTTTTTCAGAGGCATTTCACACTTGGCAGGTAGTATACAGTGTGATTTGTGACACCTTTTAGGAGAAACGAGCTTCCCGCTGTAATATTAGTGCTAACAATGTTAATACTATTAATTTCTAAGTCAAAAGTTGCTAGTATTTTTATGTAAAAAAAAAAAGAAGTGAAAGATGCAAATACTTCTTCTTCCGCTGATCACCAATAAACTCCTTTAATACTAAAGCTCCAATCTGGGAAGGCTTTTTCCTGCTCTTTCCTGCCTCACCCAGTCCAAGTCCAGATGCCTTTGAAATATGGGCTGTGTTTGCTCGTGTGAGCTCAAGTCTGAATAGAAAACCACGTGGATTCTGACAGTTTCGAGCTGCACACAGGGTGAGCCTTTAATTCACTAAGTGCAGTTTAAAATATGCAAGCTCTCCACACACTAAAACTATTTAGATTCATTACACGGACATGCAGTCTATATGTGTGACGTGTTTTACATGTGTTGTGGTTAAAAAATGGGATTTTCATATTGCTACTAACAGAAAAAATAAAACACAAAGAAATCTTCTTTCCACTCTCATTCTCAAGGACCTTGCTGTGGAAATAGTTGACATGAACCCATGTCCAGTCTCTTAAGCATTATACTGGCAACACTTTTTTGGCTATCCTCCCATGCATCTATCCATTTTTGCTATTTGAGGTGAGGGTTATAAAACAAGTCAAATGTCTTCTTTTTTTAGGCAATTTCATCCAGCTGTTCCTGCACATCACTTCCAGGCCACCTGAGAGATGTAATTCTTTCAGTGTTCTCTGGGCCTTTCCCCCTGGGTCTCCTTCCAGTCAGCCTTACCTGCTTTATATCCGAGGGGAGACGCCTGAGCAGCATCCTTGCCAGGTTCAACTGGCTCTGCTCACCGCCGAGCAGCAGCTCAACTCGCAGGTCCTCTCGGATTTTCCGAGTGTTTTTACCTTCTTACAGAGATTGTGCCAGCCACCTGCAGAAAAGCACCATTCAGTCTGGAATCTTTGTTCTCATTCTTTCAGTCACTGGTGACCGTGAGTGAGGTTTGACAAGGAGACCTAACGCTGAGCAGATATGTATTGAGAGCTCTGCCTTGTGGATCAGCTCTTTATTTACCACCTTGATTCTACACAGAACTGGCATTACTGCAGGCTTTGCACCTTCCTAGCTTACTACCTTACTACTTCCCTTAATGCTTGTGTGAGTCAGACAATTAAGCAGTCTGAATGGACAGTGTGCTGCTATTTTCCTTTTTCTTGTGGAGTAATGCTTGTGTTGCCTTCAAGTTAACAAATACAATCAATGAAGCTAAAAGAATGGCATCATCTGCAAAAAACGCATCCTGAAGGGTGCAAAAGACAGCAGGCAGCAGAGCAATTTACAAAATTTCTAAAATTCGTTAGAAGGTCTCTTTCTCTATTTTTTTTTCCTGTTTAAAAACTGAATATCTTTGAGTTTCAGACTGTTGGTTTTACAGAATTCAACTTTGAAAGGCAATACTTTCTGATATTTTCTCGAGTAATGCTCATGTTGCTTTTATGCCAGAAGTTAACAAACAAACATAATAGCAAAGCAAAATTTATCGTTTATATTATGTAAACAATCGCTCAGTCTGAACTCCTGATGCACCTGGCCACACATTTGACCTACAAAAGTGACCTCTGATCCTTGTTATTTTGCTCTAATGGCATTATTTATCTGTTTTACTCAAGCTGCAGTACAGTCCCCTTGTAAATTTACATTTACAAGGGGACTACTAAAGTTTTGGTGAACCTGTGAACCTATTTTAGATAGTAATGTTTCCATACAAGGCTTTACTAATGTACGGCTTACTCTACGCCTGGTTGTGTACTTTTGTTTTATTATTGGTTTGTCTGTAGTTGTACAAAGCAGTAAAATTTGCACTACAGCAAATTTCACTTCGGGGGACACTAAAATATATCTATCTTATCTCATCTTGTGTGAATACATCTGTATTGATTACTAAATACAGAAAGTAACTGGCAGATCAATCCATAATAAAAAAAATAACTGCAGCTTTAATTAAAAAAAAACTATAACTATGGTCTTACAGAAGGTACCCTTTGAATCTTCCTCCAGAGGGCTGGGTGCTAATTAATGATTTAAGGAGTATCTCGCTGCAAAGTCACTTAGACTTAAGAAAAAAATGTGCTCTTTGCTTTTTCGAAAACACACCACTTTGCACCCAGTCCACTTCCCTTTTAGAAATTCTGACATTTCACCGTCAGGTGTAGTCTGAAGCTGATCTTCAGAGGCTGTTGTTATCTGGAACAACAAATGCCCTGTTCTTTAAAGGGTTAAAGCCACTGTGATGTTGAGGAGATGTGTTAACCACAACATGCCAGCTACATCCAGAGCCCTGAGCCAGTTTCAGGAGCGATCTCATCCACCCTTTGGTGCTTTTTAATGTGGATAAGAAGGCAAATTGCAGGGTTAAGAAGGGCTCTATTAATGGCTGCACTTTTCGAGAAGAGAGGGAGCAAGAGACACAGAGAAAGAGAGAGTAAGGCAAGACGAGGCATTTGCAAGTCTAATAGCATCCTGGCTGTAATGAACAATGTTTCTGGTCATCCTTGGAGCAGGGAGGGTATAATGGCCTACAGCATGTTAGAAACAGGCAATGGACTTAGAGTGAGGTGGTCAGGTCAGTAAAGAGTGCCAATAATGAATACTAAATAGGACAGAATCAATAAAAAGCTGTGTATTTGTTACATGGGGACATGTAGTGCTTGTGCATGTGTATTCTGGTTCACGTGTGTCTGTGTTTCCCTGCATGACTGTGGGTTCCTCTGTAAGCATGCACATTTTAGAAGACAGCACCCCAATGATTTTACATAGCTCACTGTGCTTCATTTTTCCCAAACAAAATTAAAAATTGATTTTTGCATGCTGACAGTATGCAATAATAGCACTTGTGTGTGTGTGTGTGTGTGTGAGTGTGTGTGGAGACTAAAGTCCACCCACTAATGTATAGTTTTCAGAAGACAGATAACTACTTGAGCATTTGAAAGACGCTGCTTTTCATTTAAAATTTCATATACCATTATCCGCAAAAGTCGATAGGGTCAGGAGTGCATTTTTATTCACACATCGTCTTTCCATTAACAGACTGGGAGTGTGTGTGCGTGTGGACATGTCAGCCTCTCTGTGGCAGCATTCGTGTGTCAATGCCTTCAAATAGGGCAATACATATCCCATTTGTATTTGATTATCTGAGAGCAATGTGTTGCATTCTTAATACATGATTCCCCATCTCACCAGAAGATGGCAGTCATGCCTTTCCTCACACAGTCAGTTGTGTGATTCTTTTTTTTTCTTCATACAAGAGTGTGGCATCAAAATAGAGGCCTCTTTCATAGAGCACAGTCACAGAAACAGAAGGTGTGTTCCTAAACATACACACACACACACACACACACACACACACACACACATATATATATATATATATATATATATATATATAAAGCAATACAGTTTTCCTCCTTCAATTCTTCTGTCTTCTCTCCCTTTCTTCTCTTATCTTCTCTTCACCAAATGTCACCAAGACAGAATTTTCCTTATTTTTGTTTTCCTATGAGATGAAACTCAATAATGGGATTATAATAGGGCTGTAATTAACAACATCATTGACATTCTCATAAATTAAGGTGTCTCTCAATACTGCTTATAATATAATTATACATATTGTCATAGATGCCAGAAATAACAAAAAAAGTGTGAGGGAAAAAAAGCATCCATATCTGAATTCTCTCTGTCTGCCTCTCTCTCCCACTCTCTCCCTCCATCACAGGTTCACAAAGAAGCTGGAAAACAAGACATTGGGGTTGTACGAAATGTAATTCTGGAGGTAGACAAACAGCACGTGTTTAATACTGTCACCATAGCAACAGCTCACAGTAGGGAAGAGTAATCACACACACTAAAACACTCCCACACACACACACACACATGTGTGTGTGTATATATATATATATATATATATATATATATATGAGTATATATGAGTGTTGCACACACATGAATATGTGTGTTTGTGTGTGTGTGTGTTTGTGTATGTGTATGTTTCAGACGTATTGCAAAAATATAGTTAATAAGGAACTATGACATAGACACTGCATTCACTCCACATCATGACAGCATGTGTGGAGTTTAACAGATTATTAATATCTATTTAGTCTGAAAGAAAAAAGTGATAGTCTGTGTGTGGAAAAACATGTAACCCTGGCTCCCTAAAATGCCTGCTGTTCACGTGGTGTTCTTTGTTTTTTTTTTGCTAGTTGACCTGTGATTCATTAGCACCAACCGTAGCTGCTGTGTCGACACATGCGGTCCTTGTTTCAGCCCGTATAAATGTGAAATTGTGGTAGCAGCAGCTCTATTTACAGACTAATAATACCAGTGAGGATCGAGGTGAAGGTGTTTATCACTTGCAGAATAACCTGAAATAGGCTAAGAGAAAGAAAGAAAAAAGATGATGATTTGTGCAGTCTTCACACCCACTGCTTGACTCTGTTTTTATGTGTTCTGTTATGGTTGTACCACATGTCACAAAGGTCTGAGCTGTTATGGTCGTGAAACAGAAAAAAAAAGTTGGGAAAATAAATGAAAATGGGTTAAATTCTGTGGCCTTATTCCAGTGCTAAGCCTCACTCTGAGTATAATTGCATGGATTTATCAATAATACAAACAGCTTTAATTTTCTTCTTTTTTTGTATTTTTTTTAGATTTCATAGGCCAGTGGACTTCATGTGAAACCCCTTAGAATCAGAATCCTCGTCACTTAAAGGCTTTTCCTGTCTTTTAAAATGATTAGAAATGCTGATGCGAGCCATGATCGCATACCCCTCTCCTCTTAAGCTGCTTTATAAATAGAACCTGTGTAGAGCTGTAAAAGCCAAAGAAGTGCTATTGAACAGTTAATCCCATAAAACCAACAGATTACTGAATATTCTTTGCCAGTCAAAGCAGCAGACCATTAGCCCAAAGTGCCTTCTTTGTACGATACTTGTTTCCATGCTACTTTTCCCCTTTAATCTACTCTCACCCTCTGCAGTCTGCCTCTTTTTCACTTTAACATACACAACTCCCATGTGTTTTTGTCAATCTTATCTTTATGTCTGAATGTTCAGTGGTTGAGGTTTCATCAATGCACTCGCTGCTGTTTTTATTCCTCAGCAATTGCGCTCAACAAGTGAAATCTCAGCCAGTCGACTTGGTGAGGCAATCTCTTTCTCCCCTACCTCCTATAAACTGCCATCCACCATTAAGCAGCACTTTGAAAAAAATAGTAAATTTTCACCCATTGCCATTGAGGGAGACTGAGAGGAGAAACGTGGCTCCCGGTAGACAACATCCTCATTAGCCAGAGAAGAGAAATGGACAAAAAGAGAGAGGGAGCTGAGGAGACGAAGCATCTTAAGAGGAGTTAGATGGACCAAGTCTTTGCCATTGAGCTGAATGTCTCTTGGAAACCAGAGATAAAGATGAGTATGTGTCCCTTGAAGAACCTCTGAGAGCCTGGAGTGCTTTAAAATGGTATACATTCAGTGTGTTGTGTCCGAGTGCATCTAAATTAGGTACATGCTACACATAAGCAAAGATTTTCCATGATGTCGAGATCATAATGACGCAACTTGGAGAGTGAACTATTACGGATACACAGAATTCAAACATTTTCTTGGTGTTTCGTGAAAGATTTTTTCTCATCTACAGCCTGCTGAGATTCTCAAAGTTCATCACACAAACACCAAAAGCATCATGGTGGAGCGATATGAGAGCCAGAATCCAAGATAAACAGAGGAGGCGGTATTTCATTTTCAAATGCTTCCTCTCAGCCTGCTAAAATCACACTTTATGAATTCTGCTGTTCCATCTCAGTCTCACCCCTTTCCCTGCTTTTGCTCAAATTACTGTGAGAAACTGGGAAGGACAACTAAAGAAGGGGAAACCGAGAGAAGGGTGGATGGCAGGAGTGAGAGAAAGATGGACAATGTGAGGAAGGGATACCTGTATTAAATCCTGTCCTTCTCCGCTGATGGCGGAGGCAGATATGCTTTGGTTATCTGCCGTTTCTGCCTCCTGGCGGAGGACTGAAGAACACACAGTCACAGCTGCAAACAGACATACATGTGCAGGCACACGGACACACACTGGACGGGACTCGGCTGTAGCCACTGGTGCCTGGCCGTATCGATTAGAGAAGTAACACAGTTATTTCTGCAGGTCTGTCTCCAACAGCTGTCCCCCTATGGCTTCGGGTACAATGAAGAGAGGGAGGAGAAGGGGAGTCAGAAGATAGGGGGGAAAAGCAAAGGAGGAAAAACAGCTAAACAACAGCACAGAGCCATTCCAGGCGAATGAATGGGACTTTGGAGTTAAAGGGTACAAACATACAGATAGCAAAAGGGAAGAGGAAGTGTGGAAGGAATGAGAAGAGAGGCAGAGAGTAAAAGGAGGGTTGCAAGGGGGAGATGGATGGAGGTAAAATTTAAAAAAAAAAGGTCTGGAGACGAAAGATGGAAAGGGAAGAAAGAGATGGAGGGAAAACAGGAGAAAGGCTAGATTAAAGAACATGAGCCAATAAAGAGAAATAAAGTGAAACAGAGATGCAAGAGAGAGGGGGGGGGCTAGATTGTGGGAGACAGCGAGGATGAAGAAAAGGATTAAGGGGAAAAAACAGGACAGGAACAGGAAGGAAAGCAGCCATCAAAGAGTTTTCCCTTCTATACATGTCCACATCCATGGATCTGATGTGACTTTGTATGAGATGCTTCTGATCAGTGCTGGTGTGGAGATTAAACACTAACTCACCCGGTGTGTGTGACCACTGATTGCACCCGAGTGAGTTATGGGTTTGTGTTTGTGTGTACAGTAAAGCGTGCCTCTGGTTGTGTGTCTGCGCGGGGTGGCTCGCGTGTGTGCATGCATTTTTTTCTTGGGGTAATAGTTAACCACCAGAGTGGAGTGCCACTGACAGAAATACATTGATGTGGGACAAAATTTACAACTGCCCTCCTTCCACTGCCTCCCGTTTTCCCCTCGACCTCCCCTCATCCCAGCCACCATGATGGGCCAAGGTCGGCCAATTACCCTTCACTGACCAGCACACACACACACACAGGCGAGGCGCATAGCACGTCAGCTCGTGTGTGTCTGAGTGTAGTGTAGTGGACAGCGGCCTGGCATGCTAGATTCATGGGGAATATGTCAGCCATCAGCCTGGGCATTTCAAACAATGCCTCACAATGTGCTTGACAGCCCTGAAAAACAGCCTGGTGCTTGGAAACTGCCAGCCCATCATCTCAACTCCCTCATCTGGGCTCTCTCTGGCTCTCCACTGCTCGCTCTCTCACTCTGTTTGTGTGCGCATCTCTCTCTATATCTCATTTTCCCTCCTAACTCACCCTCCAAGCTCTCATTTTCTGTCACACACTCTACCTCACATTTTCCGCCTCTCTCTCTCTCTTTTTGTTCATTTCTACTGTTTCCCTATGCACGGACACAGCCCTAAATGTTTTTTCCTCCTCCCCTCTTCCACAAAAAGTCCTCATCATAGAGAGGTGTGCATTTTTTTCTCCTATTCTTGCTGCTCCATACTGTAAAACAGCAGCAGATGCCCCCTATTAGGAGCTGAGCAGCAGGTCACCCGGTAGTTAAGTACATAACACACACACACACAAACACACGCATGCACGCACACACTGGGTAGTTATGTACATGATGGTATTATCTGGCCAGGCGGTGATATATCTTGGTGAGACACCAGCCCATAAAGCTGCAGGGACATGCAGTCCCCTTCTCTCTCCTTTCTCTCCTCCCTGCTTCCTTTTCCAGTCACATGCGGTAACAGCCGGCCCTGATTCACAGCATTCAATTTACACCGGCTCGTAACAGGAGGTGATGTGCTCTTGGAGGTTGGAAGAGGGTTAACGCTAGGTAGGGTGTGTGTTTGCGTGTGTGTGTGTGTGAGAGAGAGAGAGAGAGAGAGAGAGAAAGGGGATAAGGAAAGTGAAAAAGTGAGTTTTCATGTGAGAAGAGATTAGCAATAAACCAGGCACTGTCGGCTGTTTTCTAATACCACTGTGATTAGAGCGAGCGATGCCATTACCGATTAGGATGATGAAATATTTAGTGTTGTATTTAGATTAAACAAAACAGACAATTATGTAACGGTGTTGATGCGAGAATGCAACCTTGATGTCCTCTCACTCCGCTTCTCCGCACACTCGGAATTATGCATGTGCACTGGCCCTTTTCTTTCTTTTTTTGCATCTTGTGTGTGTGAATGTTTAGAAGGCTGCACACAAGTGACAGCGTGGGCACCGAAAACAATCCAAAGAACTTGGCGACCCCAATCCCTTCCCCCGTATGAATATGTATCATTCCAAAAACTGATCCATATCTGCATGCTGTAAATCTAAACTCTGCAGTGGCAGGTTTTTTTTTCCACTGCATGCACCATGCTATGCATACATAAACTTATAAATCTGTTATGGTTCAACAGCGCATCTACATCTGAGATTTATTTGGAAACGTTTTTTAAAACTTGCTTCTACTCAAAAGCTTTTGCATTTTTTTCTACTTTGCCTCAGAATGAGTTATGAAGTGATGGATGGAAGAAAATACTAATAATTAGAAAAAAAACAAAAACAAACAAGAAAAAAAAAACACTTACAGCTCTCTGGAGCTCTGAAAAAGCATGTGGTAATGTGTGTTTGTGCCTGAATCCAAGGTTAAATGTGGCCAGCTGGTACTTTCTTTGGTAAAAGCAAAGGCAAATAGCAAGAATATTTAAATGCCTGTTCATTTGCTTATTCATTCATAACTGTATTGATTTAACTCTAATGAGCATGTGCATGTGGGCAAAAACAGGTAGTGCATTATGCAGCCTTTTTATTGGTTGCGCTATCACAGTCTCTTGACATGTATTATGTGATATTGCTCCCTTGCCTATGGGCATTACAGTGATGTGCATGGTGGGAGTTAGTTGTAGTAGTAGTAAACAAATAGCAAAGCATCTAAAACACAAGCCCACTGGAATGTAGAAACATCTACTTGTACTCGTGTAGATCCGTGGAATTTTGAATGAGTTGAGCCGTGTTTGTTTTCCAGTGCACCCTGACATTTCAATGAAATTTATTGGCCGAGATGCATCCAATCAAATGTGACTGCAATGGAAAAAGGTGATGAAATTATGTGCTCCCCCATCAGCATGACTGATAGATATACAGTGCATCCAGGCCCGGAGAGATGTCCCGCTCGCCTTCTGGGAGTTTCTGTGTGTATGTATATGTCGCATTTTTTAACGTTATTTGGATAATTGATTGAATGTGTAAATGACAAGAGCTTTGCACACATATCACTCACAGGCACATGGCCCACTGAGCGAAAGGCCTGATCTTTTGACATATCAGCGCACAAGAATGATGGATACACATGTGGGCACGATAGTTGACATTCATGCTCAGCTGATAATTCATGAGCTTCATTGTGCATGGATCTCCCTATTCTGCCTGAGACTGACAGAAGAACGAGGCCCCGGCGGGTAAGGGCGGAGGGGGTGCCAGAGGAGATATTTAGCATTCGCACTTTATGTGTGTTTCAAATGGTCAGCGACACCCACGGCGGGTGATTCATATTCACAGTGTACATTTGTGCCGTGCAGGTAATGGTTTCTGATGCGTGCGGGATCATTGAGATTCATTGTGTGCGTGGCGCTGTAGCCGCAGACCTGTCAATAGACGGACGGGGGGAGGGAATGAGGGACGTAGGATGGAGAGGGGGAGAAACAGAGAGGGCCGGAGCTGAGATGTGGCTGTCATCTCTGTCATTTCTTACTTGGAGAGGGAGACCCTTGGGACCCCCCCTTCAGTAGCAAATGGACACAATGCCCACACACACAGACTCACACATGCACACTGCATAGCGAGGACAACGTTGGTGGCAAACCAGTGAGACAATGTCCATATCAATGATGTGTGCGCATCAGGAGTGCCACCCCCGCTGACATATTGGCGCGCCAGTCATCCAGGCTGGAAATTGTTTAAGACAAATATTTGTGAGTCACAATTTCTGCCTTCCTCACAGGTCACATTAACAGTGAGGAAAAAAGGAAACATGAGAGACAGATTAATGAAGGTTGTGACACTAAACACATGAGGAACATATACAGCAGATAAAGGTGTGTAAATGATAGATACCGGAATATAAAGAGACAGGAGGCATTCAGAGACAAATGTAAAGTGCCCCCTTTCGCAGACATGCAATCCTTCTCCCTCTGTATTATTGTGTTTACCCCAATGTCTGAACACTCCTCCACAATACTTGTGATGCCTCAGAGATTTGATGCCTAAAGCAGACTTCTGCACACACACACACACACACACACGTATATGGCAGATATACAGAACATCAACTTTCTTATGAGGCTATTGTTTTAGAGCTGCTCATCCCAGAAAACCATCCTGGCAGCATTGATGTTTATGTTCTATTAGAAGGGATTTTACAGTGCATCATATTTCCAAACATCTCAGTGGCCTCTTTATATTAGAGGCTGCTCCAGGTTACAGATGAGTGATCACAAATGGAATAAAACCGAACGAGACAAGGTCAACAAGTGTGAATTCTGCATGCTTTATTGCCATGTTTCTGCATAAAACACCGCAGAGGACTCTGCTAACTCGCCTGTGGAAAGGCTGGCAATGTGTTAAATGATGTTGTAATTTACTGGACTGATTATGTTATGGTCATGCGTTGTTTTTGAAAGAGTAGAACTTGTTCGGTTATTTCATTGCATATGATTAATATTCTTAGAACAGCGTTTAGAAACATTGAAGTTGCATTAAAAAAATAATATTTTATATGAACAACTGATCAAATGGCCATGCACTCGTACTGTATAATGTAAGAGGGTCACTCAGAAATACAAATCAAAATACAACTGTGACCTAACTTTGCATTTGCCATTAAAATTAGGAGAGTTTTGGCGTCTTTCAGCTCATTGTTTGGGTTTTTGTCCCATAAAAACAGTGTTTTGGTTCACTCCCACTGTTCTCACCAATCTGATTGTATGTTTTTTAGCCAAGGAGCTCTGATAAACCCTTACTTACTTTCCCAGCACCAAACTACAAAGCAACAAAGTTGGTGACCAGCTAGAGAGCATACTGATGCATTTAGACTCTGAATACCTAGATACAGTATTTCCTTAAGGAGATAAAGCATATCTAAGCACAGTAAATGAACTTGACAACCAGACACAAACATGATTCCAAATGAATGCTAATGTTGCTCAGAGTCTTCTGGATGTGAAAGTTAGTTGTCCTTTATTGATCCCCCATAGGGAGACTTGTTCTCTGGATTTAATCCATCCTAAGTATTAAGAGCAGTGGGCAGCCACTGTGCGGTGCCTGGGGGACATCTGCAACTCTAAGTCAGTTTTTTTTGGTCAAGGGCATTCTTGGGAATTAACCTGGCATGTTTTTGATGGCAGGAGAAACCAGAGCTCCTCAGGGAGGCCTGTACAAACATGGGGAGAACATCTAGTGTTTGTTCCAACATCCACACTACAATACTGTGGAGTATGCCAGAAAAACATTTAGTCAGTATATAGAATGCAGTATGCCAAAAATACCCGAATATTGTCCTACATTGGGTCTGGTTCTGCATTGTGTATAAGCCAGTCTGCTTTTCTAGCACAATCTTTTTGTGTAGTTATGTCATATATGTTGCGGTGTCTTGCATGAGTATAAAATGAACTTGAGTTGCTGAGAGTTTACAGACAGGTGACAACTTATTTTGCACTGCAGGCTGCGAAGGTCAAAGCTTAAGGTGCACTACTGTGATAAAGCAGTATTCCCCCTATTGTATGCATACTGCATGAAACAGTACAAAAATTGTAAGGGCAGCTAGTGAAATTGAAAAGGAAAGAGTGTGTGATTTGGAGCACTGTCTGAAGTTAACACAGAAACACCCTGGTTAGGAGTTATATCCAGAATCGTCTTGATTTGAGGCTTGAACTACTGAGCCACCATGTGAAAGCAACCAGCAAGTTAACTACAACTTCATGCTCATAACAACATTGTTTTACAGCTGGTGTCACTGTCCCAAAGTGGGAAAAATGAAAAAAAAAAAAAAGAAACATGTCAGCTACAAGACAACTGATGATGCATCAACCACACACACAAAAAAAATTCCCAAACATTTAACACCAGCTATCACGGTCAAAACTTTTAAATGGCGACCTAATAGCCTATTATGTTGTTTCCCCACCCATATATGACCGTGGCTGAACCCTTTAAATATAGTTTTCATACCTTAATATGTATTAAAGCATGATTGTACAAAAATATATATATATTCAAGCTTTATAATACACATAGAACGAAAACATTATGTAATTTTAGAAAACCACATATGGGCCCATCATAATAAAGGAATCACTTCAAGAGCTGCATTTAAAAACATGTGAAATCAATGAGATAGGTGGCATGTGTGGGCATGCAATGTATGAATTCCTTGACCTCATTTTTTCTTGCATGTGTATGAACAGAAAACATTTCATTACTGAAAGCACCCTGCAACACGTGGACGTACGACAAGCATGTTCAGTCAGAAAACCACCTACTGACACTGCGTTGAATGGTACAAAAATCTGAAGGTTTCCTTTTTTCTTCTTTCTTTCACAGAATTATATATCAATTTTAAAGTAAAATGAAAGGTTACACCATATCCATTCTTTTAACATCATTCAGGAGTGAACTTTACTTTTATGCCAGTAATCTTTTCATTGGGTTAAGTATTGCTTTTTTTCTTCTTCTTTTTTTCTAGATATGAAACACCTCAAGAACGTGACCTTTGCTTAAACCACTGATAAGTCTCCAGCAGGGCAGTGATGGCAGACAGATGAAGTGGTACTCTTGCTTGGCTGTATCCAGGTGGAGATACACATCCATCAGTACATTATAAAGCGGCCTTCTTCTTGGCCAATGCTAACGGCTGTGATGGGTCAAGTATACTTTGCTGTACTTAAATCTAAGAGATGCAGAGATGACGGGTGAGATGCTGTCCTTCAAGCTGGAGGAGATAAGTGTTTTACTACAACACACTGCCCACTTTTACAACAAAGTTTCACAGCATGGTACATACTTGTAATCAAAATGTTTTGCATACCCAGAAGAAGGTAGCTGTCTCTAAAGATAATGTGGACGATTGAACGCATTGTTATGTAAATCACATGTCGGATCCATAAAGTTACTCATTCATTCATTCAGTTAGCCTCCAAGCTCCCTCATTAAAACACATGCCATTGTCTCCTGCCTGCCTCCTCTCTGATGTGATGCACCGCCAGACTGTGTTCGTCCTTGTGTTAAGCCGTTACTTGATTTGTCTTAAAAATGTATATAAAAAACACTGAGTTGGCCATTTAAACCTGCAGTGTTTGCCAAGACACACTGCTGTAGATAGGCTACATAAGTTGAAATGGTGAAAATAATTCTATAACTACTTTAATGCTTTGCAGCTTTAAATTAAAGACCTCCATGCCAGCAGGATTAGCCACTGGAACAGGTTTTCCTTTTGTAGGCCTGCTGTGAGATAAAAAGATTTCACTGGCTTTCGCCTGTTGATATTTCTGTTACAAAAGTGGATTTATTTTTCCTTTAATACCAGCTGTCTTCTTCCCACACAAACAGCTGAAATAACTCCTGAGTACATAAATGCAGAAAGCACAGGCTACCCCTGACACACTAGCAAACTTCCATCCATTCTTATGGACAGGGCACAGTTTAAATGGTAATGTGTAATAGAATATATTCATTATGGCAGTTAACAAAAATCACTATACAGTGACTTATACATGCTTTTAATCCATCTGCCACAAAGTGACAATGCAATACGCACACATACAGAAATTTTATACACCGATCAGGCAAAACATTATGACCACCTGCCTAATATTGTGTTGGTGCCCCTTATGTGGTCAAAAATGCTCTAAACCACTGGATATGGACAAGAGGACCTGTCAGGGTGTCCTATGGGGTCTGGAACCAGGACTTTGGCAGTGGATCCTTTGGGTGCTCTGGCTTGTGCAGTGGGGCCTCCATCAATCAAACTTGTTCCACTGCATCCTACTGATGCTTGATCAGATTGGGGTGTAGGAAGTTTGGAGGTCAAATCAACATGTTGGGCCACTGTCATGTTCCTCAACATGTTCCTAATGTGTTTGCCATGTGGTGGGGTACATTTTCCTGTGGGGGTAGGCCAGTGACATTTGGGATTTTCATTTGCATGAGGGAGTGTGCTTGTTTGTGGGAGAATGTTTATTTGGGTGTCTGTGTGTCATCAACATGGATGCCAAAACCCAAGGTTTTCCAACAAAACACCACATAGTACCAATACAATCAGTGTTATTATATAGTGTTACTATATATATACATATATATCAAGAAGTCACTATATAGTGACTTCTTATATATAGTGACTTCTTACCTTGAACGAGCAGCTTTTGTTTACGTAGCAACCATGACGTCACCCACTGGTTTGCAGCCTACCGCTTTAATATCTCAGTTTGGCCATTGCCATCTTGGTCTTTTGAAAGCGGATGTAATGCATGAGGGACTGATCTGTCTTAGAACTCAAAGACACCACACACTGTAATATGACTGTGATATATCAATCACAAAATAGAACATACCCTACTTTACTGTTTGTTTTCCTCTGAAGGGGTCTGTAAGTAACAAAATGAACACTGTGCTGTATTTAAAAAAATAAAACTAATGATTGAGATCATAAACTAATGGGGAAAACATTTACTGAAACATTTACAGATAAAGGGAGAAGTAGGGCAAGTTCTTCATAAACTTATATACAATCTGACTTCCTTTTGCTGCCAAGGGAGCCGCCACCTACTGTCTGTTAGAGAAAATTCAAGTTTAGAGGCTCATCTCATTTCACTAATTTCACATTAATTTGCCTCCTCATCTCCTTTGTCCTCCATCTTTCTGCCTGTGACCAATTAATCAGTTCTGATGCACCAAAACAAAAGGTAATTCAATTCCTAAAAAGCATCTCAAGCATCAAGGAGGCTTCTGAAGGAGTTATAAGTAATGCACAGGCATATTTTCAATGAAGTCTCTTTCTCACCCATGACATTAAAGAGGTATAACACAAAGCTGAAATACACAAGCGATGTCAGGAGCAGGACTGCCTGTAATATGTTATATATATATATATATATATATATATATATAAAACATATTACATCCATACGTTCTTGTTACACTGTCACATTGTGAATTGGGTAAATATATATAGTTATATTTACTGCTCTGCTCATGGGACAGAGATCATAACACACAGTGGTGAGTTAAAAGAAAACAATAGGCATGGCATGCAGCTGCACCACAAGTCATATTTAATTGATGTAGCATTAAACTGGTGGCTCCAAGGCAAAGAGTCTCATTTAGTTAAATACCTGTTGCTTTGTCTCCTATCTTCTTGCATCTCTTCCTCACCTCCTCTGCTCACATCTCTGGTAGGGGGGATTAAGACACGAGAAGAAGAGTCGAGAATGTACAATTAGTAAAATGAATAAAAGATCTTGAGGCACTTTCAAGGCCTTGGTTTTACTTTTAAGACCCCAAGGCTACCTCCATCTTTTATATCCAATCTTTGCAAGAAACAGTGTTTTTCACCAACTTATGGAGCTAATATTAACACTATACTTTGGTAGATAAAGTTATGGAAAAATCATTGCTGTCCGGACATGAGGTGCTTGCTTTTGTCTGAACCTTGACAGAAATCAAGGATCTACTTTCCCAAAAAAGTATATTGTTTTAAAAGTTTTGTTCCAAGTAATAGCAAAATATATTCCTATATCAACTATTATATACAAACTACTAAATATCTGTATGTTATTTATATCACTCCATCATCATAAATACCGTTCTTTATTTGTGTAGTACCACATATACCACATAAACACAAAATAAATGAAATATGACATATGTACATTTCTCGTCACATTCCATCACGTTGGTAATTTAATTATAAGTAAATATACACTGTAAGTTTTGTTTTCTGTTCTGCTCATCTAATAGAGATCAGCGGTGGGTTATAAGAAAATGATGGGCAGATGACACATCATATTTAATTGACGTTGCTTTATACTCAGGCAAAGATGTCTTATTTTGGTAAATATCTGTTGCCATGTGTCCTCCATCCTTGCATCTCTGGTGGGGGGGAGTAAGCCGCGAGGAAAAGAGTTGAAGAAAGGAATCAAGGATGTGCAAAAAGTGAAACAAGATGAGGCCTCGAAGCACTTCCAATACCTTGGCTTTACTTTTTTTAGATCCTGAGGCTACATCTATCTTTTATACACAGTTTATGTCGGAAACACAGAGCACTTCACTGATTGTTCATCCTCGATTCCTTTCCTCGTCTCTTCTCCTCAGATGGAACAAGTATTAATTCAAATCAGACATTCTTGCCTCTGAGCTGTTGTTTTTAAGCAATAGTGTTCATAATAACTTACAGTATATATTTGCCTTTGCATATATACATACATACATACATATATATATATATATATATGTATATATATATATATATATATATATATATATATATATATACTCTTTATTTAACTTGATTTATACTGTATTTTGAGCCTTTTTAAAATGTGTGGCACTAAAACGAAGATGTGAGAGAAAAATGCCTTTTCGGGTCCTCTGTATGTCTTGGACATATGGAGAAATTGACAATGAAAATATTCTTTTCTATTCTATTCTTGTAATTCACTTCACAGTGCGACAGGATGTGATGAGAATGTACAGATGTCATACATTCATATTTTTCACTTAACATGCACAGGGAAGTATACTATACAAAAAGATGAATTGCAAGGTTGGTGGTTTAAGCTCTCTTCCCAAGTGGAAGCGTCCTTGGGCAACACACAGAACCTTGAGTTGCTGACAATGACAGGCAAGCCCCTTGTACGGCAGCGCTCTCGTCATTTGTGTTTGAATGGATGAATGAGTGCTCTGAGCACCACTAAGAAGGAATAGCGCTATATAAGAAAACTTCCCTGTTTGCCTGTGCAAACTTGGCCAATAAAGTTGATTCTGATTCTGAACTGTGTATACATACGTTTGCTTTTGTGTAATTCTGGCAGTAGTCAAATATTCAATGCAGTTTTTAAAAAATGTTTTTAGTCTACATTGCAAATTTTACATTATTGATGGTGATCTTAGAAAATAAAAGCCTGCTGCTGGTTGGAGAGAGAAAAAAAATGGCGCTGCCTGCCTAATCAACTTTAGCCAATCAGAGTCGTGTCATGCATGGTGCTTTTTTTTCGTTGGCTACCTGCTCCGGAAAACGCCCTGGAAGAGGTTACACATGCTGGTTTTTGTGGTGGGCAAGACGCCCTCAAAACGTGCGCAAAACTGGCCTGAACGCGCACCTGCGTGAACTCAACTGTGCGTCCTGGCAGCTCCAGAGCATCACATGACGGTGGACCATTTCTGCACTGAAGGAGGCCTTGTTCCAGGCAAGACAGCTGCTCTTGTCACCACGTGTTAATGCAGACTGCGGGTTTTAATGAGCAGTGCGGCAATTTGTCAAAAAAAAAGAAAAAAGAAACTTCTCTAATTGGTTGGAAACTGCCGCTGGTGGTTTCTGTACAGTTGCGGCGTGTGACTGGCAGCTGCCTGTTAAGAGGGACTCGGAGGTTTGCAGGCGGATTGATATAAAACAGCAGAGGTCACCGGCAGATGTTTCTTGCCGAGTGACTCACTGGCGTTTTTTGCAGAACAACTTTTCTGTCTCCTTGGATGCAGCTGATTTGCTTTTACTAATTAAACTGCTATCTGGAGACGTAGCCTGCAGCTTACTGCCTGTAAACAGTGCATCTATCAGAAAATACTGTCACATATGTATGTTGTTTGTTGGCAGGGCTTAAGTTTTTTATGTTTTTTTCACTCCACATGTACTAATCTGTGCTTTCAGTGAACATTATAAGCTGTTTCACCCCCACCATGTGTGTGTATATTCCTTACTAATCTGCAGCTGTGTGAATACAGACTTTCCAGAAATTCAAATAGCTAAAAGCTTTTTGTGTTTTTTCTTGCTGTTAACATGGCTGCACCAAAATATAAAGACGGACTGTTTAAGTGTTTGCAAGCTGTATTTTTATTGGATTAGTTTTTTTTAACAGAAAGCTACTACTTAATAAGATTTTATTTAGTCTGATAAACGCCTGTCGGAGCATCACTGCAGTGTGTAATTTTATTTAATGTGATTTGTCCAGGTTTGAAATGCATGCTTTAGTCCAAATATGGCAACTTACCTTCCCAATCTAATGGATAACTACAATTTCAGCTTCTCTTTCACATACCCAAGCAGCAGTATAGCTGGTGTGTCCCTTTGTGAGTAGAGATAAACAATGATGTTGCCTTAAACGCTCACCAGAGACCGATATTAGTAATTCAAGTTTAAGAGCGAGTGGGTGATCTCTAACTGAAGGTTGACTGTCCGTCATCTCCCCGAGTCACCCGTGGGTCTCTGGTTTCCACCTCGCAGCTGCCACACATTGATGGTCATTTCCTTCTTGTCTATTTCCGTATTTAAAACTTTTATTCCCATTCCTATTTTATAGTAATTACGCTGAGGCGTTCTCCTACCTGTCTGTTAATCTGTGTCCCGCACTCCCACACATCCTGACCGTTTCACCTCATCCCATAAGCACCATTTTTTTTCCTCCTTTGATGTTTCCCTTTGGGCTACATATCAGTGATCATCCTCTCTGCGTTCTCCTCTTTCAGTGGCTCCTTCTCTATAATGTAATCTCCTCAACCTATTTTTTTTATTTTTTAGTGAAAAAATAGTTTCATCCTGATGCAAACTCATCTGCACTCCAGTCTCCACTCCTTCGCTGTTGCCAGTCTTTCGCTCCCCCCCTCTCCCTCTCTATGCTTGTGGCCCCTGCGGTGACATAATTTAATATTCGTGGTGTCATAGTAAAGAGAGAGAAGGCTTGGGTTGTCAGCGTGGCGCAAGGGCCTGCATTGATTTAGTGCCCAGCACCACGGAGGGAGCATCTTTCCTTATTTTATTAGGAGGCTACAGTCAACCTGATCCAGTGACGGGGAGGTGGGGCAAATAAACAGCTGGAAGGCAGAAATAGAAATAGCAGCAGTATTAACTGTACACTCAAAAAGTAAAAAAAAAAACAAGCATGCTGTTTAAGTTTGGAAACTCTGAGATAATCTACATCTGCTGTTTCCATTTTATCAGATTTTGTCATCTCCAATTACTCCGGTGTTTACTGTGTATGCAGTAATTAACAGAGGTAAGCGTATTGTCCACAAAGCAATGTATGTTTGACGTTTGACGGCAGCTAAGTGCTGCCGACAGGGCCTTGATGATAATTGGCATTTGTGGTTAGGTTGGAGTGTAGTTTGGTTATAGAGTCAATTCCTTGACACTTCATGCCACTTTGCTCTGTGATTACTGTGCCTGACTCCAGTCCAACTCCTTTCGCAATAAATACTTTCACCTGCTAGGTAACACCATGGCTGGCGCTGGTGTTCAGACACGTCGTGGGCATGTTTGCAGGTATACGTGTTCCATTGTGTGCGTAACTGTGAAGATGCAAAAACTGCAGGTGTGGAACTGGAGCAGCAGAGGCAAAGGTGGTGTCAGAGTGTTTTCACACACATATTACCAAGGTTACTTCCTCCCATGAAGATGCGAGTATCCGCCAGCAAGGTCTGCATCTGCCGTTGGTGCATTTGCATGGAATAAGTCAATAAATGAAATGGATAAACTGTTAAAGAATTGTTGTGTAACAGATTGCATACATCTTGGCTGTACAGTTTTCACAGAGTGCTGAAGGCTGAGCAGAAGTGGAGGAAGTTAAGACAGTTGGAAACTTTTTGTCAGACCTTGGGTATGTTCCTACAACTGACGCTTCTGGTATGTTGCATTTTCAGGAAACATCATACTTTGGTTTCTTTTTTGGTCTACTTAAAGGTCCAGGCTGTATGATTTAATGGCAGTTAGTGGTGAAATTGCAGATTACAGTCAGCTGAATACACCTCACTTAACCCTTCCCTTCCAAGCTTGTAGGAGAATCTACAGTGGCAGCTAAAAACACAAAAGACTCTCTTTATGGCCAATGTTTGGCTTGTCCATCCGTGTAGAAGGATGGCAGTGCAACATGGCCAACTCTGTAGAGCTGTAGATGCAAGGCTCATTCTATGATAACAAAAACACAATTCTTATTTCCATGTACATTAATAAAAACATATTGGTAAATATTGCATTCAGTTTATGCCAACAGATCCCTATAAATCATATGCACTGGTCATTTAATGGCTTGATTTTGATGGCTTTTTAGCTTCTCTCTTATTTTAGTTGGGTATAAATTTTTATATCACTGACTTTGACTTTAATGTGAATCATTTCCTTCCCCCCCAAAATGCACCATCCTGTAGAGGTTTAATTACGGAACATTACATACCACACTTATTATATTGAAGCATATCTGCCAGCATGACCTGTGCGACACTGTCTTCACCTGCAATCAGAGAAAGTCTGCTTGCAGATTGAAGAAAGCTGATTGCTAACTAACACAAAATGCAATGTTTTATTTTCTGCTGCAGTCTGTGGTCCACCGAGACATTGCGAATGGACAGATTATACACTGATCAGGCATAACATTATTACCAACTGCCCAATATTGTATTGGTCCCCTTATGTGCTCAAAAATGCTCTGAACCATTGGAAATGAACAAGAGGACCTCTCAGGGTGTCCTATGGGGTCTGGAACCAGGATATTAGCAGTGGATCCTTTGGCTTGTGCAGTGGGGCCTCTGTCAATCAAACTTGTTCCACTGCATCCTGTTGATGCTTGATCAGAACGGGTGCTAGGAAGTTTGGTGGTCAGATCAACATCTTGGGCAACTGTCATGTTCCTCAACATGTTCCTGATTGTTTGATGTTTTTTCCATGTGGTGGGGTGTGTTTTCCTGTGGGGGTAGGCCAGTAACATTTGGGATTTCCATTTGCATGAGAGAGTGTGTGCTTGTTGTGGGATAATGTTTATTTGGTTTTCCAGCAGAACAGCACATAGTACCAAAATGATCAAGGTTATTCACTTCACCTGTCAGTGGTGTTAATGTTGTGGCTGATCAGTGTATATCAGTGCAGTGACATGTAGTGCTTTGACTTGTGACACTTGCAGCATGCACATGTTGCATGCGCATAACTACGACGCTCTCCATTTAACATGAATGATCTCGAAGTTCATTTACCATCGTTCAACAGTGAGGGATTTAAAACATCTGAATCACACTGCAGTGATTAAAATTTTCTAAATACATCATATCATTGTTTTAAAGTTAGCATTTGAAAAGGTTAGGACTGCAGTGATTCAGAGCTTAGAATGAGCTCATCTGGTTGGTTTGCTAGGCTTAGATTAGATTAGGCAACTTGAGTGGACAGCTATTTAAAAACTCAAAGCGAGACATGTCACATTTCCTTTTGATTCACAGCTGATTTTATTTAGAAGGTGACTTTTTCCCTCACTGTGTATCAAGTTTTTTAAAAAAAAAAACACTTATATGACTTCAGTTCATAAAGAAAAGGCACCATTTCATTGAAAAAAAATGTTTATATAGAAACAAGACACATTATGTTAAGAATTAGTACAGATTTGACTTGATTAATGCAGTGAGTCATTAGGGTGGGTGTTGAAATCATGATTTCAGTGTTGGTCAAAAAAATGTCTTCCTCACATCAGGCATCCCTCGTTAAAGTTGGTGCGGACAGATTTTAAGTATCACAAAAAACACAACAATGATGTTAATTTGCACTAAATATATCTGCTCTGCATTTCGGTCAACTCTCATCTGCACGATTACCCCGTTAGACTACTGCTAATAATTACATGGCTGGAATCTGTAATTGCAAAACCAGGAAAAACACATATTGTTGGATTTGTGAAAAAAAGAGCCACCATGTGGAGAGTCTGACATTTTCACAAGATGAGGGAACATTTGAAGAGCGTAGCATTGTACTGAGTATACAGACAGGCCGAGTTTCCAATCTGCCAACACCAGAGCTCACAGTCGAGCGTCTTGAAGGACTGTCAGTTCAAACCGAGCAGCTTTCTTAGTGATTACTTCTTCTCTGAGAAAGTCACTTTGTAAATCATTTTTCTGATTTGTATATTTGTTTTTTCCCCTTATTTGTTTCAAATTAGGGTATCAGTGTGAATTTTCCAATTTGTGTGGCCTTATTGCTGAGTCCTAGTGTTTAGACATTGAAAATCTGATCTCCTCAACACCTTTCAAGAGCACTTTCTCTTCCGCAATCAGGAGCCAAACACTGGAGTAAAATCAGAAAATCATTTAGGTCTAAACCCTTACTTCTTTTCCAATTTCAGTTAAATGACAGTTGTCAGACAACAAGATGAGGCATTTTCCCGACCATTGTGTCTTTGTGGTAAAACAAACTTCTTCTGCCTCTTTCTGTCTTTTGTAATGGCTTTTTTTTTTGTTTTGTTTTCCTGACAGAGAGAGAAAAAAGTAACACCTGTAATGTGTGATAGGCTATGCTGAATAACAAAATAAAAAATCACACAGGGGGAGAGTATGTGTGGGTGGAAGGCCAAAATAGGAGAAAAAAAATTACGCACATCTGACTGCTCTGCATGCATTTGAATGTGGCACTAAGTTGTAACTGAGTAGCTCTTGCGTGAGAAGAGATTGCTGTAGATTTTGGCCAATGAGATGTGTGTGTGTGTGTGTGAAGTGAGCAGGGAATGTGAAGTTCGATTTGGGGTTAAAAAAAACTCTGAGGTTCTTTAATTTTTCTCGATTAAATCACAACAAATATCCCTCAAAGCTTTCAGAAAACAAAGTAGGGCTTCCCGGTATTGCTTAGACAGCGTCAATATATTGTTGTCCGTTGCCTGAACGATCCTCCGGAGGATGTTGGTGGGGATTCAGGGGTACAGTGGATGATAGAATATGTCACGGAGCATTCGATTCCATGTGTATTTGTGTCAAACGGCTGGGGAGGGATCGATCTGCCTCACAAAATGATGTATGCGTGTATCATGTGATGAGATACAGGGCCAAGGTTTTTAGGCTGAGAGCTCTGTAATTCATTACAGCTATGTGAGTGTTCTTTCGTGTGTGTGCATGTGCGTGTGCGTGTGTGTGTGTGCATGTGTGTGTGTGTGAATGCTTGTGTGATTCATAAGATGAAACCCGCCCGGCTATGAGGGAACTCATTAGACTCCTGTCGTCTCACCTCCCGGTAGGAAAAATACCTGGCATCTGGGAGTTTATATTCCCTCTTCTTTACAACTCTCTCTCTCTCTCTCTATCTCTCTCTCTCTCTCACTCTTTATTGCTTCCACACTCTGTGCCACAAAATCCAAGAGCAATCACCAATCAATCTTGTACACTCACCTAGCCCTCTCTCCGCTGCTAACCACCATCTGCCTTCTCCTGTTTTTGTTCTCCGTCGCACTCAACTTTCTCTTCAGTCACATTCGAACACATCCTCTTCTCCTGCCTTTTGTATTATATCTCCTTAAGGCTCATCAGGCTCATCGCCTCATCCTTCTGTAATCATGTCGTCCATGCGTTTCTCCCCATCCTCCTCACTCAGCTCGAGTCATCTATCATTCTTCTGCCGCGCATACGGCCCTGCTCCTTTTTTAAACTCCCAAGTGATTGCTTGTCACTGCTGATTGTGGGACTTTGACAGTTCTCTCCTCCCTGCCGTCTCCTCACCTACCTCGGCACCTGTAATTTCACTTTGTCACCATGGAGATTCCATCTTGCTTTTGCGCGAGTCGAGTCAGAGGTTTAGTGCGGGTGAAAGAGATATGACACAGCAGTTGCATTTTCATGACAATTCATGTCACATAAGAAAAGTGAGCAAAAGAAAAGAGAAATCAAGAACAGCCAAGGAAGGCATCGGAAACAGGCACTTTACCTCGATTGGTGAAAATCGCTCATGGAGTAGCTATGAGTTCGACCTCAGACAGGACTTATTTTGGGAAATAAGTTGTGCTGTGTTTAAATGTTTTGAAGGCAGAGAGTCTTAAAAGGGAGTTGAATGTAGGGCGCAGGATGTTTTTCTACAATAATGGCAATTCAGAACCACTTTTCCTTAAATAGCCACTATTTACACGTGGCTATGTTACAAGCTTGACTGAGTAGCTATCAACCTTTTGAACTTATTTGAATCCAAAGCGTCACATTTCACGAAACTTAACGCAGTTGCATCTTTCATTAAGCTGAAGAAAGTTGTATTTTTTCCATTTTTTTTTTGGTATATGTGACAAACCTTAATGGTGTCATAAAACTTATTTTGCACCTGTAGTTTGTAACAGTTTTGGAAGGCCCTTGTAAATGATATGTTAGTGGTGTCACATCAGGTCAGTTCTGCAAGGTGCTTAATTGAAAGTACGGAGAATAGAGTGTAAATAAAGTGCAGTGATTCAGCTAAAAGTTTTTCATTTAATAGTCAAAATCATTTATGTAAACGAAATGTTTCTGTTTAATGTCATTATAAACTTAATTGGTTTTGGTTTTGGACGATTGGTCAGGCTAAATGTAAAGATGTTGCCTTAGGTTTTGTGATCTTCTGATCTTTTTACAGACTAAACATTTTTTAATTTCCTTAAAAGCAATAGGCAAATAAGATAACTGCTAGTTGCAAATCATATGTTGTCAATATATTCAATTTATAAAGACATACATCAGAGAGAAGAAACAAATCCTAATATCAGAGAACTCAGAATCAGCGAATGGTTGTCTTCTTTGGCGAGTTACTTAAATGAATAACTCATTATCGCATTTGTTCATTTTCTGTCAGTCGATTAATTGTGTCAGCAGTAATTAATTGCAAATTAGCAATGACACTACAAAGGCTACCACTGAGCATTGATGTGTTTTGGCTCTACTCTCACTCCGTTGGGTTTCATTTCACCACATCCTCTCTCTCTCCTTTACCCCTCTGCTCCCCAGCTCCTCTCCTCTAACCCCCTTTGTTCCCCCTTCTTTACACTGCTGTGCCCTCTCTTTAGCTGTTGCGATCTACGGGGTAATGGTGCTTGTCGTCTGGAGTCTGTTCCATCAATACGTGGCTCCTCTGTCATCCTGGGTTTACACTTCCAGCCACTACTCGTCCATCCACTCAGCTCCTCATGAAAAGTCCCTCCCCCCATTCCCCACCAAGCTCACCATTTTGTCTGCAGCCTTTGTCATCCTCGCCCTCTTTTTATCCAGTTTTAATCATCACTACTAGTTCTGTGTCTGAGCTTTGTTGGTGTCTTAAAACTATTCACAGCACACAAACACCGCGCACCTCAGCACATTCTGGTTGTGAAATGTTGCACAAAAGCCTGAAACAAATTCTGCAAGGACTTTGTGCATGGCCCCTTTCTTTATAATGGAAATATGAAAATCCCCTAAGATATCACATCAAACAAAGAATCCACAGTATGTCTGGAAACTGCGGCACCCACAATGAGACCTTTACTGCCTTGAAGTAATCACCTGCAAGCCACACGGGGAGAGGAATAAAGCATGCCAGGAACAAATAGAGAACTCATAACCATTAAAGTCAGTACAGTAATTGAATGAAAGGTGGGCTGCTGTTTTAGTAGCTGGGGCACAGGTATGTGTCCTATCAAGATGGTGGGATGTGAAGCTTTTTGGGTTGTTACAGTAGGTGTTGCATCATTAGATGTTGAGGGCTGATTCAGTGTTTGGATTGGGCTTAGTCAGATGTGAAATGGCAAAGGAGGGAATGCTACCGTTATGGCAAATAATTTCACACAATGATGGATTGACAGAAAGCGCAGTTTACATTCCTCATCACATCTCGGGTGTGCACACCCGAGCGCATGCGAACACTTTGTCTTGTTTGCACTGTTTGACTATGGATATGTGTGCACTGATGTGGCTCAGAGTGTAGGTGAAGACATTTCTATCAGCTGGTAAATTCTTATCTCCGCAGCCCACATAAACACAGTTGCGCTTCAGTATGCAAGAAAAAGGGATCTATTTGTTGGTGGGAAAAGTGGAACAGATATGAAATGGGAGAGCTCTGTGGCCGTGCACAAGCACATGTGTTTGTGTGCATTGTCCAGCGTGGGCCTGGAGAGCAGGTTGTCAGCCACTGTGGCATATGGTGTGCACCCAGGTGACGAGTCAGTCTCCAGCACAAGCCCTTTTCTTGTGTGCGTATGTGCGGGTGCATGGGTGTAGGTGTGTGTGCGCCTCTCTTTCACTCTGATGGCCATCTGTGCCCTGCTCTTCAAAGCAGCCCTTTCCGCCCAGCCCCATAGACAAATGAATTATTAAACTGCTTTTCCAGGTGACACCCAAACCATTTGTTACCACCTCTCCGGCAGGGTAGACACAGACTTCAGGAAACAATCACTTGGAGTCCTGGCGCGTACCCTCCCACCTGATTCCCTATCATCTCCGCATGCCTCCTTTTTCTGATCCACTTTTCCTGATTCCATATACTCATCTTTGACATCCTCTCGTGACTCCAGCATGCCTTTACCACCATTGCCAACTTACTTCATGTCCCTCTGTCTTTATTACCCCATTTCTTTGCCTCTCAATGAACTCCATGCTTAATTTGGTCTCTCCCTTTCTCTCGCTCTGTCCTTCTCCTCCTCACTCTCTCGCTCATTCTCTTTCTGTCCAAAAAAAGTCAATCTTTCTCCCAGCTCCAGCCTCAGGGACTGCGACCGCTTGAGGAATCCAATAAGGTTGATTAAGTGATGACAGTATAATTACAGCGATGGCACAGGCACAATCAATCTCTTGCTTCCTGAATAGGATAAATGAGCCGACCTGGGTCATCAGCATATGGAAGATAACTTCACTCAGAGCATACTCGCATGGAAACTGGGAAACTAAGTGAAAGAATTAGATGTAAAGAAAGACAGAAGGTCTCATCAAGTCTCATCAACACAGATGCCAGTATCCAAGGTTTCCCAGCAGAACATCACCTAGTACCAATATGCAACACCTACTTCACCTGTCGATGGTCATTATGTTGTGGCTGATCAGTGAGAACACATCGTAAGACAGTAGATGGTAGAACATTATTTATCAACACGTGTTTTGGGAACTCATATTGCACTTATAGACCACAATTTTACCCTTTTATTGACTTATACACCCCATTTCCACCAATTTCTTAACATATTGACCCAGTTTACACCATTTTCTTAAGCTACACACACCAGAGTAACACCTGGTATTAACTCATTGGCTGCCAGCCATTTTCAGAATTGATACTCCCCTCACTGCCAGCTATTTTCGAGCATTTTGACTGATTTTTCAAGATCCACAGAATATTTTGTACTATGACCATGTAAAATCTGAAAACAGATTCTGAAAGAATAGACTCTGTACTTTCATCAGTAAAAAAAAGTTTGTTTCTAGCTTGTTTCGTTCTTCTGTAATCAGCAGTTGAATACAGGTAAGTTTCACTCAAAACGTCAGTCTCTGACCAAAAAGCTGAGGAAAACAGGCTTTTTTGTGAAAAGAAACATGTCAAGTAGAACTGAGACTTTGAGGCTAATGTTTTTTGCTTTAGTGACACCTCAAACATCTGAACATTGTTTCCTTCTATAAAACAACAAAAACAACACTGAGAAAGGGCTTTTGATGGCAAAATTATTATTATTTTACAAAAGTACCACAATGTACAATTACAATTTTTTTTAATCTTTTATTCTTAAACTTATTTCCAGGTGCGTATGTATGTATGTGTGTATCTTGTGGGGTTGGGGTCTTGCTCACGACCTCTGCTGGATGCATGACCTGTGAATTATAGAAATATATACAATTACCATAAAAATACACGTGTTTGCTACAGTGTGATGTGGACAAAGACGCTTTTTTTTTTTACCTTGCGTCTTAGTACTGCCAACAGGAGTGGGACCTCTGCTGGATGCACGATCTGTAAATTGAACATTGCTTCACATCAGTACTGGCAACAGATTTTACAGTAGCCTATATGACTTGTTGGACTAAATGGCGTTCATGTGGCATGGACTGAAGGAGGGGGACGAGGGTATCACTTTGAGGTCAGGATTGCGTTGATGTCTGGATAGATTATCTCTCAAACCATGCTCAAAATGATTGCATTAAAAGTTAGCTAGCTGGCAAGTTAGCAAATCAAATCAATCTTTATTTATAAAGCAAGTTAGTTCTTACCTCTTTCATGTCTTTCTGAAGAATCTGGGAACGAGGCTCTGCAGCTCCCGGTTGACCCAGACGGCAGCCGATCATCTGGAGAATCTGGATCAGGTTCTGAATTCATCCAACCCAGATTCGTCTGAGCTGGGCTATGGAGAAATGTGGCGTCGTGACACGCGCCGAGTATCACCACTTGGCCCGGGTTGATGATCATCTTCTCTCACAATCACAACACTCTCAATAGTCGACTTAGTGTGACACACGCTCTGCTCGAGTGTGAGCTGCTTGAACTTAACAGTCTTCTCTCGTTGCGCCATTTTCTCCCTCGTCAACTCTCGACCTCTTCTCAGCTATATGCCCATCCAGCTCATCTCTCATCCAGATCGTTGTACTGCTCCCACCTACAGGGCTGCAGTTGGTTACTACACTACAGTACAAGTCTGAAATTTACAGTAGAGCTCCGCCAGAATGTCCCCCACCGCCTCCCATTGAAAAAGATATTTGATGTAAAAATACGTCAGTGGAAGCGAGAAGTTGGATTTGAAATGATGTATATTTACGTCAGTGGCAGTCAATAAGTTAACGTGTGATCACATCAGAAATTAATCAGGGTTCTACTGTGACTGGATCTCTAGCAGGTATAAATGTAGTCTTAACGGTTGGGTCATATTCCTATTCAAAAAATTCACTACCTTTCTCTGCAGACTTGAGAATGTGCACTAAACCCAATATGAAGTGAGAGTGGTGGTTAAATCATTCAAAACCAGGGAATTGATGATGTTTTAGGTATTAAAGAAATGATTGAAATACATTCTGGTTATTTATTGCTGCATTAATATTATCTTGCACCTTTTGTTTAACCAAACCCGTCCGTAATTTGTCTATGACGCATTTTCTGAAAGAGTTCTCTAAAAATGAAAGGTAGGTGCATCTTTGTCTCACACACTACAGCACTGTGCAGCACTCTCCATTTGAAAGTGTTAATATACTTAACAATTGCCAGAACTGCAACAGGTCTTTTGCATGAAGGGGCAGAAGTATGATAAATCTGTTCATCAAGTTTATCACAAATAAGCGGAGGAACGTACAGTCTTCATTTGCCAGGCTTATAGTTCATCTCTCATATGTTATGTATGCTAGTATCCTGAAAGCCTCAGACAGAGGGTTAATGTTAATGTTTATAATTAAACATTTGCCAGGTATCAATTTAGCTATGGGTGCATTCATATATTCCATTGGAAAAGGTCAGCGCATTATCTGAACCGTCATTCAGAAAGTCAGTTTCAGAGCCCCCAGTGCATGGTTGGATTTAGTGAATAGAGGGCTGCAAGCAAACTCTATCTTGCTTTATTTTCACCCTTTTGGTCAAACTGAATTTTGGTACTGGCAGCAGTATTCAAACCTTGTTTCAAAAAAAAGAACCAGTAAGAGTACCATGAAAGTACTGGATCAGTAAACAGTAATAGTAGTAGTACTGTTAAAATGTTAATTATACCTATTCCTACTGCTGACTATCCTATTCTTTTATTTCCCCCCATTTTCAGAGGAAAAAAGCAGGAAAGGAATTTATTCAGCAGTGTTGCTCCAGGAAACTCATGAGGGACCACTATGACTTACAGTGTCAGAGTCACATGACTGACAGGGCGAGCCAAACCACTAGTAATACCAAGCTTCTCTGCTGGCACTGACTAACAACATTAGCATAGTTGGCAAGGATACCAAAAAAATGGCCTAAGGATGCCTTTGGCTATGTCCATCTGCCACACGGCCCTTTCCTTGTATGCCATAGCAGCCCTTCGAGAATACTCTGCATCACTCCTTTCACCTGAGATGCTCTGTGTTTGTTCAATTCTGCCACCTCTGCTTATTGAAATTACATATAGAAGTCTGATCACAGTGCAAACAGAAAGGACGCCTTAACACCATCGGTTAATACAAAGGCCCATGTTCTTTATCCAGATAACAAATCAGGTGATAACTAGAGGTGTAAATGAGCGTGTAGAATGAGGGGAGTGAAAAAGAGAAAGCAGGGTATAGGCAGGTGGGGGAATCCTTTCATCATTTATGTCACAGACATCAGAGTCATTTGCTAATCCTGCATGATGAAGGCTCCCTGCTACCTAGACACACTGGCATATGCCTAATCAACAGGTGCAGTGCTGCAGCTACCGAGATTAAATGCTAGTGGGTAGAAAAGAGGGAATTTTCCAAAATAGCTTGATTTGCGGTGATTCTTTTGCAGCATTTTGTTTGTCTTAACGAGACCAGACTGATAAATGTTCTTCCTCCTGTTTGCTGATTTTTGCACAGCACACAGACTTGTTTTCTTGCTAACGTCCAGTAGCAGGTGGCTTGGCATCTGGTCAGCATACTCATAACCTCCCCAACAAAGCTCATCTCATCACTTCATCTTTCTGGTCCTATGGTCATCATTAGTGGGTGTTTGCAGGTATGCTAATTTTCCTTGTGAGTTTCATTGATGGGCCATAATGAAATTTCTTTTCTGACTTCCACGGATGAGTAACCAGGAACTCTGACTGAATCCAGGAATGGGGCTCTAAATGGCATTTTGGGCTTTTGCAAACCACATGGTTTACATTGACCAATTGGAAACCCTTGAAAGTTTCAATCAGTTCAAAATGTATTAGATATAATTGAAATACAGTGTTAAACTCTATTTGCACAGGACTGGTATTACCTGGGAACCTCTTTGTAATAACCGCAGAGGTTGTATATGGCTTTAATTCCATGAAAATCTACCATGTCCATGATTTGAGAAGTAAAAATTCTACCACAAATTGCCTACCATATTTTGCCAAATGTAGAGGTTCTGTGAGAATGTTTTCTTCTTTTGGAACTTTTTTTTTGTTCCTTTCTTATGTACCTTTCTTGCTTGAGATTTGTTGGAGGCTGCATTGGCATTTTGGTTGCAAATCCAGGAAGGACATGTGGTCACACAGCACTGAGATGTGTTTCCAGAATGAGCAAGCTTAAATCTGTCTAAGTGAAATTTTCAAGGATGATTAGATGGATGACATGCATGACATTTTGCCGTCTAACCTATTAATATAATATCTGGGGATAATGTCTGTAAGTTTGAGTACAACACAAGACTTTGCTTATCTCATTCAAATGTGCAACATGAACCATAGGGGTAATTTCTAAATTTCCATGAGGTCCCCAGGTAATCCTAATCCTGAGCAAACAGAGCTAGAGTTCCATCATTTAATGGTGACTCCTCTCCTACGGTGTACCTGGAAGGCTGAGCTAGAGGTAGTATTTTTGGCTGCAGTTCAAGATGTCGGCGGTGGTAGGCACTGCAAAACATCTCTGTGTTCAGATGAATATGTTTGTAGCTTTTTCATCAGCATATCCTAATATCCTAATATCCTAATCATCTACAAGAACAATTCAATTTAATATTAAAAAGCCTTTCTGCACTTTAAAAGGGTCAGGTGTGCATCATGTTTGACACAGGAGCAGACGGTGCCTTTTATCTTAAAAGACTTACGAAAAGAGCCATATTCATGGCCATAACTCAATGAGACTCTCCTACTCCTTTGAAGGGAAATTAACCAGAGTTAAAAGGCCTTTGTCAAGCCAGACAATCAAAGAATTAATGGCAGCTTGGTGAATATTTTAATATCTACAAAGAAACTTGATCTGCCATCTGTTTCACTTTACAAGATAGTGAATAATGACCGTGAAAATCCTTATTCCAACAGGAGGATGAATTTGGTTCCAACGGGGTGATTTTCACTGCAGATGATATGGCTGAGCGTATCAAAAGATTTACAAAAGTAACTCAGAAAGAGGGAGAAAACAGGGAAAAAATAAGGCACATTTTGTGATGTCGAGTCGATATCAAAGCAGCGGAAGACATGAAACATATCACACAATTTGCTCCTCATCCCGTCATGGTTCAGCACGTAGACACGTGCCTCAAATGTACCCTTACTCGCTCATCAGATTTCATGTTCACTGCAATCCTCATTCACTCACCACCTCCTGCTCCCGTCTCATCTGCCTCTCTTGGCGCACTTTCTCTCCGCGGCTCAGCCACGCCTTTGAAATGTCTGTCAATATTGACTTTATTTATTTAATTGACATCGCTTGTGCTGACATTGGGACCTTGCATAAACAATGACGCAACGCTTTGGAAACTCCTCGTGATGAACGGAAGAAGGGAGGGCAATAAAAGAGAGGAGCACTCATTTCTCGCTACCCTCCTCCCTTGTCAGTCCACTGGGAGGAGAAGCTTAAGTACTTTGGAGCTGGAGTGTCTGTCTTTCACACATCAAACGATTTGTTTTATCCGGTTCATATTCTCCCCTTCAGACCCTGCACAGCCTGATAGGGCTTTGATGATGAAACGTAGAGGACATCCGTGCATTATATCTGAATTGGCATGCACAAAGGTGTGTGTGTGTGTGTGTGTGCGTGTGTGTGCACACATATGTGTGTTTGTTTGCCCCGCTATAACAATGTAATTTCAGACGAGCTTCTGCTCAGACAGCGATGCTCACCTCATGTACTGCCCCCAAGAACCAGTGTCATCCTTCACTTCTCTGTTTTGTCAGTCACCAGCTAGTGTTACTAGCAGCACCCGGTGCATGTCATGAGCCGCAGTCCCTATGTTGGCTTAAACGAGATGGCAATAACCTCTGTGAACGTTGCACATCTATTACTGCTACAACAGATTGCAGCTGTTGCATTATGCAAACCATACCAGCAACATTTGAGGATATGAACCTTCTGAGGACATGTCGTCGATATAAAGTTAATAGGAAACGCTCTCTCAGCTTGAATTCTCTGTAAAGATCAGCCTGTCTTTCAGGTGTTTCTATGAGTTTAAGGTCGTTTTGAGTACAATGCTCTGTGATCTTGATCATGTATACTGGCTTTTTCTTGTCTATAGCTTGTACCTGATTATCTGAAATCTTTGTTTTCTCAAGTTTTTTGTCCACAATTTGCAACAAACCTATCACTTCACCTGCACTTGCCATGGCCATTCCTCATGTTGTTATTGTCCAGTATCTTCAGTATGTCTAAAGCACGGTTCCACAAAGCAATGGTACCACATAGGACTTGAATCTATCCTTCCTTTGAGCCTCTTTATGTGTATTTTGTTGCTCTTGTTATGACATGACATCTGCGAGTAAAGTGACACAAATTCAAAACAAGAGGCAACAGACCATGACCATCTTACACCTTTTACAGCCTTTATTGTGAAACAAATAAAGGGGGGGAATTTTCAAGTTTTATTCATAGACAGAGTGAAAGAGGGTGGAGAGGAGAGAGACATGCAGCAAAGGGTCGTGAGCCGGACTCAAACTGACGACTGCTGCTGGCGATCTGCGCCCATGTGGTAACGCCTTAACTCAGCGAGCTATACGGCAGCCCCCCCAAATGTCTGTCTTGAGGACATTTGTACTCTCAGAGAAAGTCCATCAGTTTGTGTCATCCTCTGAGTCACTGATCTTGGGTAGCTGGATAAATCGGGCGACAGGCTGGACATAGGTCTTGTCCTTAACCTTGACAGTGGCTGTTCTGATACATCCGTCTGCTCCAGGGTAAACCTCGACCACTTTGCCCACTGGCCAGAGAGCCTGTGGGAGTTGTGGATCAACTATTAGAACCACCTGGTCCACGGCAAGCGGGTCTCTATTGGTCTGCCATTTAGATCTTCCCTGTAAGCTTGGCAGGTACCGTCCGATGAAAGTGGACCAGAAATTGTCAGCGAGCACCTGGCTATGCCTCTATCGTCTTGTCCCCAAAATACTGCTAGAGTCATACAAGGCTTGTTGCAATGAGGAGTCATGACGTCCCATCAGTAGAACATTTGGCGTAATGGGGTCAGGGTCGGCAGCATTGGCTGAGACATAGCTGAGTGGCTTAGCATTTAAAATCCCTTCAACTTCTGCGAGAACGGTGTGCAGAACTGGTTCTGGCACTGTCTGCTCTCGGAGGATGACCCTAAGTGCTGTTTTTACAGATTGAACCTCCTGCTCCCAGGCCCTGCCAAAGTGTGGAGCACTTGGGGGGGTTGAACTGGAAAGAGATCTTCTGTCTCGCCAGCTGATCCCGTAGCTCCATTGCCATGGCATCAAAGGCCTCCTGCAACTCCCGTTCTCCCCCAACAAAGTTGGTCCCATTATCACACAGGAGTTCAAATGGTGTGCCACGCCTGGCGATGAATCGGCGCAAGGACAGCAGGAACGCATCCGTGTCTAGCAGATCGAGATAGACACACCTGGTAATTAGGCATTTATAGACGATCCCCCATCGCTTTTCTGTCCGGCAGCCAATCTTAACAATAAATGGACCAAAACAGTCCAGTCCTGTTGAGTAGAACGGCAGCTTGTAGAGGCACAGCCTGGAAGGTGGGAGATCTGCCATCTTGGGAACATCTGGCTTGGTACACCATAACTGGCATTCCCTGCAGCTGCGCTGATGCCTCTTTATTGCCTCTCACCCACACAGGACCCAGTATTGACGCCGCATCTCCGCTAACACCCGTTCCGGTCCCGGATGGAGAAGCTTGTATCGAAGTTCTGGATCAGTAGTTTGGTGATCTGGTGCGCTGAGTCCAGAATGATTGGACTGATAGCATCTGCTTCTAGATCCTTTGCATGCCGCAGTCTACCTGCAATGCGAAGCAGTCCTGTGGCTTTGTCATATTCGAGTGAGAGTGTGACCAGACAACTGTCAGCTGGAATGGGTCGACTGGCCTTGAGGGCTCTTAACTCATCGGGAAAAAAGTCCTGCTGGGCCTGAGCCAAGAGTAGCTTCTCTGCTGAGATGTAAGTGGCTGCATCTGCAGTATGACAATCACTCGAGGAAGCCGCCCCATGAAGGGAAGTGACAGTAGCCTTGACTAGATCCTGCCAGGAGTGAAACTGAGTCAGATCAGGAAGTCTGGGCTCCGAGTCTCCGATGTAATGCAGAGGATGGACTTTCTGAGTTCAACAGAGCCAGGCTCAGCTTTGGCTGTTGTGGGCGTAGTCGGCCACTGGTCAGGAGGTGGATGGAGGAAATTTGGGCCACTAATCCAGCGGTGAGGATGCGCCAAATCTGAAAGTGTCAGACCTCGTGTTATGTCATCTGCCGGATTTCTCGCAGAGTCCACATATCTCCAGCTTGCTGCCTCGGTAAGAACTTGAATCTCTGCTACATGTGTGCCAACGAAGACCTTGTAACGGCACGACTCTGATCCCAGCCATTGGAGCACCGTAATGGAGTCTGACCAGAGAAATGTCTGCTGGATGGGTACGGTCAACTTGGTCTGGATAAGCCTGGTGAGCTGGTCACCAGTGAGCGCTGCACTAAGTTCCAGACGTGGCATGCTCAGGCATTTCTTCAGTGCCACTCTGGATCTGGCTAGCACGAAGGAAGTGTAGACATGACCTTGATCATCAACTGTGCGTAAGTAGGCCACTGAACCATACGCTCTCTCTGACGCATCACAGAAGACATGAAACTCCCTGGATGCCGTAGGTTTATCTGCACATAGAGGTGCGTAGGTTCATGGGAATTCAAGGTGAATGAGATCATGGAGCTCATTCACCTAAGCTGTCCAGTGCTCCCTCAAAGACTCGGTTTTGATCCAGTCGTCCCATCCAATGTCTTGCTTCCAGATATCCTGGATGAGGATTTTAGCCCTGGTTGTGAAGGGAATGATAAAGTCCAGTGGATTATACTAACTTGCTAGGGCTTTATAAATGTTCCTCAGGGTTGGCTCAAGGTAGTCCCCTGGATGTAGTTTAAAGCCTAGAGAGTCACTGAGACAGTTCCACCGGAGGCCTAAAGCTGAGTCTTGCAGGTTGCTACTGCCCTTAGACAGCCAAAGCTCACAGTTCTCCGATTTGGCTTCTGGCGGAAGATGTTCGACCACTGCTGGCACATTACTCACCCATTGCCTGAGGTCAAATCCTCCTTCCAGGAGTAGCTGGCATAGGTCGTTGATGAGAGCTTTGGCTTCAGCTATAGTACAGGTGCTATGTAGACAACTGTCCACATAAAAAGAGTGCTCCATGACCTCGACCAAGTTGGACTTGCTACTACAGTTGTCCCGAACATAATGCTGGAGAGCATATATAGCACAAAAGGGGCTACATTTGGTGCCGAACAACAGCACCTGCCATTCGTAAATGGTTGGCTCCTTCTCCTTCTGCATGTCTCTCCAGATGAACCTTAACACTGGTGTGTCGGTGGGCTGCTGGCAGATCTGATGGAAGATAGCCTTTATGTCCCCGCTCACAGCAACCGAGTGCTGACAGAACCTCAGCAGGATGCCAAGTAGAGAAGGCCCTAAGGGTGGTCCAGACAACAGTAGTTTGTTCAGTGACTGTCCTCTGTATTGGAAAGAACAGTCGAAGACAACTCTGTCCTTTCCGTTATGGTGGACCATGTGGTGTGGTATAAACCATGACTCTGATGACTGGCCCGCTTCTCCTGGTGAGACCTTTGATACATATCGTGCTTCTTCCAGCTTCCGGATCTCAGCGCAATAAGACTTAACTTTTGTGGGATTCTTAGTGAGCTTCCGCTCTGTGCTGCAAAGCCTGGGAAGTATTCCTTCATGCTATAAATTATGAAAAACAGAAAAGCAAAAGTCACATTTTTCAAAGAAAAATATTGATTTTACAACAAAACCCCCCAAAAAGTAAGAAACCTACAGTCAGCTTATATAACATTTTTGCAAGTGCTCACCCGTGTTACCAATACTGGAAAAAAGTGACTACATACTCAACATATTTCACTACTTACATGTATAACTTGTCTCCTGTCTGCTCTGGGTAAACAGAGCCTGCAGTTCAACCCAGTTCAGTCTGAACGTTCCTGAATGGGACTGTTGCTTGCTATTAAATCAGTCATAGTTTCTCAGACGTGCCAAGAAGTGTAGAATTTTTTGTTTTTTAACAGTATGTAATTAATGCTAACATTTTATTTTTAGCATTTAAAAAAATGAGACATACAAAACAAAGAGATTTTGATAAAATGTCTCTATTTTAAGCTTAATTGAAAGTCACGTTTGATGAATTTAGGGACCGTTGGAATGTAGAAAATCTGGCAATTCTCTCTGTTTTTACAGTTTCTGGCTCTGATAAATGGTTCAATTTTGGCATTTCAAACCTGCTGGTAGGTTTTGGGGTTCAGAGAGTTAAATAATAAAGTTAATGATGCCTGAATTCAATTTAGTCGCTTCAGTTCAGGGTCCTGGTATTCTTCATGCTGGCTCGCTGTGACTGGGACTGCTGAACAGAACAAAGCCCTAATTAATGTTATTAATAACACCTGTGCTTTTCTCACTATTACAAGTCAACACGCAGTGGAAAAGGTTTATATTGACTTAGTGCAACAGTAACAGGATGCTGCTGCTGCAGAGTCACAGGTTTAACTGATAGCATTTCCTTTGATATTGCAGGGTTGTGATGACAACTGCTATGCAAATGTAGATGTACCTGAAGCTGCTGATGAAGAGGAAGTAGTGTTTGTGCCATTCATGGGATCAGATTGTTTGAAAACAGAACTGGGGTATGAAAATGATAAACACCTTTCATATCAGACGACATTCACAGCAGTCAAGATGCAAACAAAAAGACAAGCTAGAACTGATGAAGGGAATCTCATACAGTATCCTCGACAGTCTCAACTATGTGGACAAAACTGCGTGTTATTTTCTAAATGTACGGAAGCCCTAAACAGCCATGGTCCAACTTACTTTTTTCCGCACCATTTTCTCAAGACAATGAGATAATTCTTCTCTGTTGTCGGACCATGGCCGTTTAGGGCTTCCGTACAAATGTGTGCTCTTATGAAAAAAAAAACAAAAACATTCAGCGTTTTTTTTTTTGCTACAACTGAAGAAAAAAAAGGAATTGCCAGACTTCAAAATCTTAGCAGATGATGTAGTAGTCCTTAGTTTGTCGAAACAGAACTGCTTCAGCTGGAAAAAAGAACTCGCAAACATGCCGGAGATAACACATCTGTCCATGTGCACTTGACCTCGGACCATTAGAGCAGTGCTTGCTTTGTGCAGTAACCATGAGCATGTGGCTGTGCTTATTACTGTGCTGACTCATTTGGGTTCAGTAGGTGTCACTCGATGAGAAGTTACAGCAGGCTGTGTGCAAGAGAAGATGACATAAACATGAAATATAACGGTCCACACTGAGAAAGAACATTTTTCTTGACTATAAAATATAGTAATGATTTCCTAAATGGCGTAAGCGTTTTTTGTGTTTGTTGTTGTTAATACTAAGCTCTGTAAAGGCCACAAGCAGTATGATTGAAATATATGGCTTGATATAACTGTGCCATGGTTAGGAATCTAATGTGTCCAAAATGACTTAAGCATTTGAGACATTTAAGGACCCCATTTTCATTCATCTGCAGGACCAAATATCTACAGATTCAAAAAGGTGGTGAAAATAGACCCAGCAAGGTTTTTGGCCCCCGTGAGTCTGACTGGTTTGAGCAGATGACATCACAGCACCCTCATCTTGGCTTCTCTCCATTAGCTCCCTGTTCATTGATTTTAAAGATCACTTTTGTGTTGACCCCATATGAGCCATCTCACAGCCTCTGATCATCAGGTGGGGCCCCCTCTGGCTGTTTTAAAGTCAATTCTCACATCTAAAGGTGATCTCGCTTTTGCCATGAGGGCCCCTCAGTTTTGCAATGACCTGCCTGAAGAGGTAAGGCTGCAGACTCGGTGTCTTCTTTTAAAATCACTTCTTAAAACTAAATTTTATAGTCTTGTTGTTATGTGATGTTGTCTTTTTTTTCTTGCTAATTAAGCTTTTATGGCTTTATTATTGTCATTAGTACTTACCTATATTTTTTACCTTAACTGTATCTTAACTGTGCTCCTGTTATTTTCCCTTCTGGGTATCCTGCTGTTGCTTTGTCTGTCAAAGTGCTATAAAAATGAAGATCATCATTATTATTATGTCAAATAAAAACACTGAATCCTACAGTTCATGATGGAGCACATTAATATATTTCATTAGACCCTGTCCTCCCTGGCAAATCCAAACTCCATACCTAAGTTTTTCACACTGGTTTTCCTTCAAGTTCCTCAAGTTGAGTTCGAGATCACCCTGTTGACATCATGCCAACTGTTTTCACTGCTAATTAGTGCTTTCAGTGACAAGTGAACTAACCTTCATGAAACTGACGAAGCTCCCCCTAAATAATAAGCAAAACGTTGACATATGTAAGCACAAAGATGTGTTTAAAAACGTTTTTTGCAGTCATTATTTACCAATGCACTCAAAAGTTGTCACATTTGAAGTGCAATTTACCTCTTTTCCACTAAAAAGCCCTGTTTTACCACTGCTACTGTCGGACTTGGTTACGTTCGAACCGTGACAGTCTATTGATTTGCCATGCAGGCCAGACTTTCATCAATAAATCTAATGAGAGCTGTTCATTTTTTATGTTCTCCAAGTAGGATTCTTTGTCACAGCACATGTTGGGAATCAGTGTGACAGAATTGGCTTAGAGTTGCTCCTAAACCTAAGAACACAATCAATCTGGAGTTCTCCTTTGGGAACGCTTTTTAATCCAGCCGAGGAAATGGCGGCCTGTGTCTGGCACTGGAAATACCAGCTCATATGTCTCAAAGCTATCACTGTATAAGACACTACATCATGACCATGAGTCAGACTCTAACTAAACCTGCATGGCCTGAAGCCACTACATGTGTCACTGCAGCGGGCTGGAAATATCACAGCACTATACCCTTGCCACCGCTGTACTTTGGCATGACAAAGAGCCAGCGTTCAGGACGTGCACGAAATCACAAAACGTCTGTAGCTAGTCACATCATGGTATTACACTTCCTCACCTCCGCATTCCCCTCCCTCAACCACATCCTTCCATCCCTGTTTCTGTCAGAAGCCCATGATCAAATGCACTCGCTTAGATTTATATAGTTCCATTGTGCCTCTGCGACGTTTCCATTTTACCCCTCCTCCTTTCCCCACCTCTCCTCCTGCGCTCTCTATTCCTTCCTTCACTTCTCTGTCACCATGCATCTCTTTTGCACTGTAGGTCATCAGGTGAACATATGCATTTTCTCTGCGAGACGCGGTGATATTCAGACTTCTCAGCTGTTTGAAGATGGCATTTGACAGGAAAGTGAGGCTGCGCAGCGAGCACACTGGTTCTCCCCCAGTCATCTTCCTGATTGATTTACCCTCTGTGTCAGATATTGCGTGATAGATGGTCAAGCTGAACAGCCTCAGCATCTCCCCTGTCACTATAACAGCATAAAAAATAAATTCATTTGTTAGGCTCGGCTCTGGGAAAAAAAAAAAAAAAAAACATCTTCAATTTGTCAACGAGGAAAATGCACGTGAGGAAAATGATGAGTTACATTTGGTTTTCCTATAATGAAAAACATTTTCAGAGATCTAATGCAAATAGAGGTAATATGTTTTTCTTGTGTTGTTTTTTTCTTTAAGAAGATTGTTGTACAGAATTAGCATAGAGAATCAAAACTGGATGAATGGAATTCATGTTCAGTGGAGGGTATTCTCAATTTGTACTCCAGTCTCTGAGTGCAAGCCTGTTTTAAAAACAGAGCGACTCTGATCTGTAAAAGGCATGTACTTCACTTAAGTTTCATTTGCAATGCTTAAGAAAAGTATCTGTGGCTTGTGTTTTTTTCTTGATGATTGCTTTAATTTTTCTTACTTTGAAATCCCAAGTGAAGCACACTACAAACGACTCGCGCTTCTCAATATTCCATTTGCTTTTCAAGTTGCCTACTGTCTGCCATCAAGAAAGCACCTTGAGAACAGTAGATCTCCATTAGAAAAGTAGAGTTAACATATTCCTTTTTGCTCGAATCTGTGTCTTCTGGGGTCTTGCATTGACCTTGTGTATGATATCATTATAAATATTCATATATTTTATGTGTAGGCAGGCTTGGATCATAATTCACATCTTTCCTTAGACACACAGACTCATTTGAAAGCAGCTCTGATGTGTTTCAAATTAGATGATAATTTAGTAGGATTTTATCAAACTCTTATGCAATATAAATCAAATTGGAATCCTTTGAGTCCCTATTGATTCTGGTTGTCAGCTGATGCAAGTTACTTAAGTAAAAATAACTACATCTCACCTTTTTTTTGCCTGAGAATATAGAAACACTACAGTTTCATGTTGCAGCTTGATTAAAGTTCATAGCCAGTAGCTATGAACTGAAAATGAGATAAACAGCATTAATAATATAATGGAATGTTGATTACATTTATCTGACAAGTGTAGCCTACTTATATGCTTTATTTTCTACAGTATATCTTTTTTAAGGTCGCAACCATAGCTTCAGTAAATGTATCACAGATATTCAACTCAGCAGTTTCTTTTTTTGATTCAATCAGATTTTTTTTCCAGTTTAAAGCAGATTCAGTGTTAGAGGTTGAGGCCAACTTCTATCAGTTCTAGCTTGTCAGTGGCTGTCTTATACCTCTGTTGAGTCTTGCCATTTAGAATTAATAGTAATTTTAACAATGGAAAGCACCACATATCTCTCTTTAACACAGAAAACCACTGTTTGTTTCCCACTTTCTACCAACAGTCAAGCGTGGATGTCATCGACCGAAGACAATGGTTGTTCCCTAACCTTAACCAGGTAGTTATGATTGGAAGGGTTTTGCTTAAAGCCCACAAACTTTGTTAAAAGTTGTCATTTGAAGCAAACTGAGATCTGTCCTTGAACTTAACTGAGTTCCTGCATCTAACAAAGCTTTAGTCATAGTATTGTTACATCATTCAACTGATTCAGTTTGTCCATTAGTTTGGAGAAGTTATTGTTGCTCAGTCTCAGAACTACATAATTGCACGGGAAGTGCACATGCTGATAAAACTTGATGCACAAGAAAATCAAATAGAAACTCGATTTTATGTGGGGGAAAAACAATAGACTGTACAGTAGACAGTCAGTCAGCAGCATGATGGACCACAGCTTTACAATCATGAGCTTACTAGATGTCAAGGAGACCAGAAACTAAGAAGGCTAAAGAGTCATCACCAAGAAAAGGGTTGTGGTGTGAGGAGAACCAATGAAAAGTACGGTGGTTGGCTTTGTAAGTGACTGACGTTTGATAAGGATAGCTAATATTTCAATACAGTTAAGTTTGTTATTCTTGATAATGCAACAGAAATGGATGACAAGGATCGGATGACATCAGCTACTTGACAGGTAGGGAAGCTGACCAATTTGTAAGTTAGCAAACATGAAATAAGACTTTCAGTGCTGAGTCTCAGACCGCCCCAATGCTGGGACCAGATGCTGCTGCTGATGGTGGTATTGAAACGGCTGTGTGTACCAAGGGAACCCCCTACCAGTCTAAAGCATCCTCACCTGACATCCAGTGTGGAAGTCCATTGTATGTCCAGGAACGTGATCTTCCTGTCTAAAAAACTCCGTCTCTACAAAATCACATTCCTATACAATAACCTACATTCTCAATTATTAAAATTATTAAAAAGCATCATCTTTTTAATCCAAGGTGTGACCTTTATAATAACACTAACAAAATAATTTTGATGTCAAGCTTCTAACATGTAAACATGTCTAAATTGTGTAGTTTTTGTGCCTAAATCTAACCAGAAAGCGAGTAAATACCAGAAGTAAACAAGGGCAGAAATCAAACTAATGTCTGAAACTGATTTGGTCTTACATCTATTATGATATGCAAATTCTGTTGGCTGGTGTATGCCACTTACCATCCATTCTGCATCTAAATTTAGACTTTGTCACTCTCTCAAACTAACCACCTTTCTTACCACATGAAATGTCAGAAATGATCTTTTTCAAAACTATAGTATGTTCCCTTAAAGACGTATCTGCAGCTTGATTGCATAGGTATGTAATTTTGTGGTGATAAGGTTGATCTAAAATGAGCGCTGCACACAACCATGTTTTTTTGTTACAGATGCAGGAGTGAAGTGCTGCTCACCTTCACAAAAAGCATGTATGAAAACCGGCTGTGTAATTTGGAAAAAAAAATGTGTACTCAGTTTCCTGATAAACTGGATTGTGTGCAACCTTGACAAACACAATAATTCACCATGATGAAAAACTCTCTCAGTGTGTAAGGCAATTTGCAAAAAACACCTTTCTAACACACCTAGTTAGACTCACTACCACCTACTATTGCAAAGTGCACTAAAGAAGAGTTGACTCTCTGAAAATAAGACACATTCTAATCTGAATTTCTGCCTTTGTGTCTAATTAAACATACACAATTCAGCCATAACATTATGACCACCTGCCAAATATTGTGTTGGTCCCCCTTATGTGGTCAAAAATGGTCTGAACCATTGGGCATGGACAAGAGGACCTCTCAGGGTGTCCTATGGGGTCTGGCACCAGGACGTTGGCAGTGGATCCTTTGGGTACTCTGGCTTGTGCAGTGGGGCCTCTGTCGATCACACTTGTTCCACTGCATCCTGTTGATGCTTGATCACAATGGGGTGTAGGAAGTTTGGAGGTCAAATCAACATTGTCATGTTCCTCAACATGTTCCTAATTGTTTTTCCATGTGGTGAGGTGCATTTTCCTACAGGGGTAGGCCATTGACATTTGGGATTTCCATTTGCATGAGGGAGTGTGCTTGTTGTGGGACAGTGTTTATTTGAGTGTCTAAGTCTCATCAACATGGATGCCAAAATCCAGCAGAACACCACATAGTACCCATATGATCAATGTTATTCACTTCACCTGTCAGTGGTCATAATGTTGTGGCTGATCAGTGTATAAAACACTGCATTAATTTTTCAAACATTTCCAAGAAATTTGAAGTATAAAATGTAGTCAAAAAAATCAACCCACATGTTGCTCTGTAATAAGGGTATTTAGTGAATGTAGAATTCAATCTAAAATCCATTTTTAAGCAGTCAGACCCCAACTTATTGCTGCATAGGGTCGGGCAGCTTTCGAGGCTTCCATGCCTGGAGGCCTCATCGCATCTGCTCATCGGTGTGACCCCTAAAACTAGTTCGAGTTTGGCATTAAGCAAATCAAATTTGAGGAAGTCGAGGAAGCATCGCAGTGCAAAGTGTGGACAGGGCTTAACACTGTCAGTCAGTCTCTCTCTCTCTCTCTCTCTCTCTCTCTCTCTCTCTCTCTCTCTCTCTCTCTCTCTCTCGCGCGCTATGAAACGCCACCTGAACAGCTGCTAATAAATTGTGGTTGGACGCATTAATCAACCTTTGATTCTCAGGGGGTTGCTACAGCAGTCTTAGTGGAAGCAGATGCAAATTGCTTCCATTATACAATGAGCTAGCTTTGTGCTCCCAGACACAGATTTCAGCCCAGTAATTATCAGCACAATTTACACATGAACATGGAACAAAATAGTGATTTGTACCCAAATCCCAAATAAAAGACGGAATTTGAAATGTGGAAAGGCTTTCAAGGGGTTAGCTGGAACTTCTTTTTTTGTCTTTGAGTAACTTCTGAATAAGAGGGCCAGCATCAAAGTAATTCCGTGATTGAGGGCAAGACGACAACACAATCTGTGACTTGAAGTGCAATAGTATTTAAGTGACTCTACTTTAGTGGCGAGATGGCATGCTTTGGCTGATGCAATTTCTTTCATTTGCAGGGGGCTTTTGAACACGATGCCCAGACGCAATGAAATACTGTCACTGCAAAACAAAAAAAAAATTTAAAATAACATTTTAGCGACTCAGTGCCAAATGAAAGATCTCAAACTTGGCCACATGGAATTTTAAACACTTGCGATTTTTCTCCTTTCCGTGGTTTTAAAAAGCTGTGTGACACCAGTCACTGATTTAAGCCTAATGTGCGAAGAAGGAGGAAGCTGTTTGAATGTTGATCAAACACAACTGTACTGTATGACTCGCGAAGCTGAAAAGAAATATATTTCCGCCAGCCTCAATCGGTGCCAAGAAAAGGGGCTCTTCTCATTACTGCTCCCTGTGATGGGTGTGAGTTTCCCCTCTATGGTAGTGAGCTGCCATCTTAAGCTGTCATAGCCCAAAAGATATGGGACAAAACTTACCCTTTAATCAGGAACCATCACATCCTCTTTAATCAACTCCGACTGTCCATGCCATGTCACTCTCTTTGACTGTCTGCGCACGATGTACACATGAGGATTACCTCCTCCACCATGTATCAAAACTCTTCCTCATTAAAAATAACATCCTGGATTCTGAACAGCGTTTGGTGTTTTAACAGACAGAATTTAAAAACAGTTCTTTGCAGCTGTAATAAGTTCATTTTATTTTTGGATGAGGTGCACAATGCAGTGTCAAAACTTTTAGTATGACCTCCCTAAATGATGTGATGAAGACAGATAATACTAAAGCACCTTAATTCAGCCAGTTGACAGTAAACTAATCAAGTTTGAAAGAATGAATATCAGGGAAAAGACAAATTACTTACTATGAATAACCTCTGAGGAACATTGTGTGCCTTCAGAATGCTTTTGAAAATCTTTTCACCATGGTAACACCCTGTAGTGCATTAGGATGTGTTTGGTGCGTGCACATTTGTATGTCTAGAGGGGGATGGTCTTCTACTTAAAAAAGATTTTTGCAAAGGCTCATATTAATTGGATGTATACAAAAGTGTACTTTTCCAATCAACTTCATGTCCTTGTGTTTGGCCTCTTTCATTTTTCATACCAGTGATGTTTTCGCTGCGAGTGATCTTCTCATTCGCCATCATCTAATACAGTCCTTCATGACTGTTTGGGTGGGCAGACAGGTACTCGGGATATCTCATGTTAATTTTGACTATTTGTCAAGACCCTGCAGCTGCTGCAGATGATGACATCTCACCAGTTGCTGACCTCTTGCCAAAGATCAGCCTAAATCTCCATAACCACTTCAGGACCCCTAATCTGCACTCCCACCTCTTAAAAGACCCTCTTCATTCCTACAAGCATTTAAATGATAATTAATACTTAAGCCACCGATTGTAGCGAGAAACTGGCGCTGTGCCGGAGTATTTTTGCACCAAAGGCGGAATAGCAGTCTACCCATAGGCTGACAGACAGGCTACTTTCAGGTCCCATGAATAACAACTAGCCATGGAAAACGCTGTGGCCCCACTCAAGTAGGTGTCAGGAAGTCAAGTGGGTTTTGTGTTATCTCTTCGTACTTTCAGCTGCCTATTAGCATAGCTATTCAGACGGCACGGTCCATGGGCCACAATGGGAATAGAAAGGGGAAGCCAATCTCTCTCCCTCTTACTTCCCTCTTTATGTCTTTCACTCTTGAGTCTTTCTCTCTTCTCGCTCCCTCACTCCTGACTAATCCGCTAAGTCCCATGGGGGGCTAGAAGTCGTTGAGTTCTGAAGTGGCTTTTTGTCTTTTTAGTTTTTGTATTGGGGAAGTGGGAAGTCCACCTGCTCCGAAGAATTTCAAAAAGGTAGTATGAGTGGACATCTCAGAGGTGGGAAAATTGAACCGGCGGAATATTCTGTGAAATGGGCATACTTATTTTCAAGGGTAGCTCTATAATTTCTATGAGAAAGAAAGACAAAATACAAGCTCTGTGTCTAGTCACTGAATTCAGTACAAATCGTGTTTATACTCACCCGAATTTAATTTCTTAATATCACAGACCAATAGCCATTTGAAATTTATGACAGGTCAAAAGAAGACAAAAACACAATGGATCACTTTTAAATGACAGTCGGATGAAGTTTCTCTGAGGAGACAGATTATGTTATTGTAGAGGGATGTATTCTTTAATTTAAAAGCATATTTTTATTCCATTCATGAATAGGTAATTACTTTACACTCGCCTTTTATAGAGTAGATGCTTCATTCAGAAGCTTTGTAATAATAAAATCTGTACAGCCCTGTACTTGAGGCACCCACTCCAAGTTAGATTGAAATGCATCTTTGTGTTTGGCCTTTTTCAGTTTTTATATTGAGGATTTTGATCACAGATAAATTGCAACAGCTATCCTTTTACAGCATTTAACAGAGGTAGAGGCAGTCAGGAGCTGGATGAGGGTTGAACGTTTTGCATTTATTTAAAAAAATGTGTATACATAAGAGAAAGTCAGGACACAACTTGCAAAGATTGTCCTAAATAATTAAAACTGCAGCACACACAAAGTGCAAGGTGTCAGAAAACAACATTGTTCTAAAACTTTTGGTGTAGCCTATAATCACCGTAAAATCAAAGTAAATTATGCGTTTGAGCAATAAATAATCTATTAGCCGTAGCCGCTTATCCGTTAGAGGTTCAAAGGGGCAGGAGCCTATGCCAGCTGACAATGGGCAAGAGGCGGGGGGAACAGATGGCCAGTCAATCACAGGGCAGCTGACACACCAGCAGACAACTGTTCATGCTCACATTCACACCTATAGGCTCTTTAGAGTCACTAATTGGCCCAACCTTCATGTCTTTGGACTGCGGTACAGTGAGAGTATGCAAACTCCTCGCATTTTTTTTCCCCCTCAAAATATTTGATTTTGAAATTTTGATGTGATCCACAATCAGAGCAAAATCCTCTTAAATTCACTTTAAATGCTGCTCCAACCCTTTCACATAAATACTTCCGTACATATGTTGAACAAACTTCAGTGAAATATGCCGTTTAAAGCCTTCTCCAGATGGCCACATAATCATAAAGCTGCATCAAGTAATCGCTCGATTCTGCATCAGTCTGGCCTGAAGACTACGAGTTTGAAAAAATACAAAAATCTGGAGGTGTACCGTTGGAAAGAAGTGAGCTTACCAGACCTCTGTAAGCTGCTCTCATCTTTACTTGAAGCTTGCGGCTCAAGGCTACACTACGAGCATAACACAATCTCTGATCAAACTATTGGCGGTTGAAGTTGCGATGTGGAATCATGTAGGTGTTTTGACAGGGAAGAAGAATTTGTGGAATATAAAAGATGATATCTCTGGTTCTGCTGCATCAATTTTAATGGTTTTCTTTTCGAGCTTTCTACCAGAAGTCCAGTAAGTTATAGGTGCAATGCTAAATCAGTGGCCAACTATTTTAACTCTTGGATGGGTATTTGTATTTGTGGGGTCTTTGGCGATGTAGCACTATATACACCACATTACACCATATATCCAAGTCATGTTCCTTATACACAAGCTCAAATATATCACAGTAGATTTTATAATTTGATAAATGTGTATAATTCATATCTACATAGCCTGTTATTTTTTATGGTTCTACTGCACTATTGGCAGAACAACCACTTTAACGTCATTGGCTGTGTGGCCAAATAAAGAGGAACCAAACCTTCGACGAGCATCAGGTATCCTTTGTTAATGACTTTATCAGCCCATCAGAATTTCCACTTTACTCCATTCACTTGCGCAATGAATTGATTGATTGATAACATGGGCAAATATTGGTTAGAAAAATAGCCTAAAATTTGCATCTCTAATCTTGACCATCCCAGCCTCATTGTTCAAACTAACTTGGTGATTTTCATGTGCCACATGTGTTTCTTAAATACAGAATACTTCATCATTATTATGTTAGGGCACCAGTGCTGTCATGATGCTTGACAGAAAAGGTGAAGCTGCATCTGCTATTTCTTGCTCTTTCATACCTCAGGTCCTGATCAACCCTCTAAATTTTAGTAGAAAAAAATCAGAAAGTCCTGCAATTTTGACACCAGAACATTGCAACAGTCGATCATTTTCTCAATCGACAATTTTGCCTCATCAAAAGAAACACTGTACTTCCAACTCCTGCATGAGCGCAGCAAAGGATGATAAACTAGCAAGTGTATCTACAATTCAGAAATGAAAATCATTTGTGAAATGGGATGTCTACATGATTTGCAATAAACAGCCAGTGTTTGCATTAAAGAGTTGAACAGAATGAGGCACCTTGTAACACAACCCCACACTACACTAAAACCACAGTACATTTCAGGTGTTTGTCCATTGTTACTAGTATATTTGCTAGTATATTTTTAATCTATTAGACTATTAAGAGTGATTATCATATTAATCATTATTATAACGAAGAGAAACCAGATCTACTGCACCTGGATATCACTGCCATCGCACATGGCCACAAATGACACGGACTCAGCTGCTTTATTTTTGGGATATTGACTGAGCCTGTTGTCGCTGTAAATATCCATCTCATCATTACTGTTCCTACTACACTACTGTTCCTCTCCAGCTTCGGCTATTCAGCGGACTCACCCTGCAGCCCTCTGCCATCTTCCCATACAATGCGTGTTTCACTGTTGCTATATCATATTGATCCCCCACCCCCCGACTTCCCTCTCTGCCTCTGATGGCTTCTCAATAAGTGCATAGATCTATGATTGATTTTGCCATTGCATGTCTCCTTACAGTCATTATGAGAGAATTTGCAGGGGCCATAATAGGATCTGATGGCTGTGAGTGTTCACAAATCACTTTCCCATTGAACCGAAGCTGGATTCATGAGAATTCAGTTGAGATCTTGTACCAGAGAGCAGCACTCTAAACACATACTGTTATCTTTTGCACCATTATACGCCATTTTTACAACTGTAATGCTTGGTTGTGTAACTTTATATGAGAAAATACTGTACAGGTGCACTATAAGGAAAATTCACTCCTGCTTCATGCCCTTCCCTCTCTGTCTGTTCTCCTGGCCTCTAATTCTTATTTCTAAATCCTCTATTCCACACCATTCATTCTCCCTCCCTCTGTTCCTCGCTAGCCGATGCCGTGACCTTTTTAGCGGCTGCTTAAACAGATTAGCTATTATTAAGAGCTATGCACCGCTGATGACTCTTTCATGAGGTAAGGCCTCAGTCCCGTGGGGGATGGAGATTGGAAGGAAAAAGAGGGGAGGGGTTGGATGCAAAGAGGAGAGGAAGAAAAAGGGGTAAACTATGGGCGAACAGGTAGGCAAATGGGTCAGGGAGAAGGGACTTGATGCCAGGGAAGAAGATGGAGAAATAACAGAGAAAGGGCAATGTGTCGGGCATGTAATAGAGTTACTGGGAGAGAGGTACATGGAGAGGACTCAAAACCTTAGATAAGTGACAGAGGAATGGGAGGAAAGTGAGAAATAGAGGTCAGACTAAATAGATCGGTAGATGAGAAGGGTCATGTGTCAGTGGAGCCGATAGTGGAGATATTATACTGCAGATGGTAAAATAGGAGGGAGGATAGTCGAGGAAGGGACCAAGGCGAATACTAAATGTGAAAAGACTGGACCTCAAAAATAAAATGGTAACAAAGAAGCACCACTGTTTGGTTGCACTCAAGGTCATACTCAGAACTCTTGAGTAGGTTTGGGTTATGTGGTGACATATTCCTTTACATGACAGGCATTTGTGAAACAGTATAGAATTTGCCTTACTGTCTTTATCAAGGTAGATACTCCTTTAAAATTTCTGGCCAGTTTTTCAAAGCAGTGAGCAAGGCATACATACATCCGTATTTTTTTTTTAAATGAATCTGATTAACCTTGATTTTTCAGGTATTCAACTCTCTAGATTTTTGTAAAACCTTCTCAGGGAACCAATGTGAACTAGTGCATTTTTACATACTTGTCTGCTCAGCTCCACTGTGAATAAAACCAACTGTGCCTCCTGGAAATTATGTTTGTAGGGCTAAATTGTTCAGTTTGTTTTAAAGGGGAACACAATTATTGCCTGGATTATGTTTTCCATTTAAGTTTCTAGTGTAGCAAGGGCTACATTAATGACATTTACGACTGCGGTGTGCGTCCTGAGTTCCATGTGTTGTTGGGTTTGTAAAGCAAAAGCACTTCGGTTAAAGTGGTGGTGATTCATATTTCTTTTTAACAATGTGTTTGTTATTATACTTTTATATGTTAAAACATTGTGATGATGTGTAAGGGGTTTTGCTTGCACTGAGAATTATCACCTGTATCTACAGCACCCCTGGCTTTACTGAGCTTTACAGTGAGTTTCAGCTCATTGTTTGCCTCGTCTGCAGTTTACTGTTCAGTGTCACTCCGAGGAGCATGACAGTCACATTTGCAGAGAGTGTGATGCAAATTAACTCAAGCACATTACGTTACAACTTTTTTTTTCTTTTTGCTGCTTGAGACAAAAAAACAAACAAGCAAACAAAAACTTGCATGGTTCTCTTTCTCCATGACTAATCTCCAAAAAACAAACAAAGAAAGTTGTTCTCGGATCAGATTCACCTAGTTTCTTTTACTTACGGAGTGTGTGCAGCAAATAGACTGAGGAGCTTGAGAGAAGCACCGAAAAAGAAAGATTTGGCTGTGAAACAGAAATACACTACAGTTATTGCAGTTACTGGAATATTAAATGCAATCATAATTTAAGTTCCAAACACGTTTGACTGAAATCGGTAGAATAAAAAACAGTGTATTTAGATAGAAATACCAGATTCCAACTTTAAACCTTAATTTTTCCTCATTTCATTGCAGACACGTACATCAAAAGGGAATGTAGCACATCGCAGAAAGCATTGCTTTCTTTATTTAAATGTGAAAGGGCTAAAAAATGTTGTCTCTAAAATCAACAAATGATTGTGAAAAGTAATCATGACTTCAAATCAGAAACGTCAATATAGTTGACAAAATGTTGACCAAAAACAGGTACTCTGTTAAAAAAAATGTCTTGCTACTGCTGCCACTACACAAAGAAACATGACAGATTTGTTTGACCATTTGACTCGGCACCACTTACCACTCAGTATTACAAATACAAAACCAGATGTGAACGGCATCCTATGCAATTTTGGATGAATAGAAGAGGTTGTAAAAGGTTCACACCCAAAGTCTTCATAGCAAAAAGTCTTTTTTTAAGCTTTTTTTCCCCATGCAGACGCTCTCCTCTACATCATTCTAGAGATCTAGATTAATTCTCTCCAAATGAAGTTATGTAAGTCATCTGGTGGAAATCTTTGTATATTTTAGTTATATATTGCAGAAAACATAAGTATCACAATGTCTGTTTGTTCCAAGATCTTGCAGCCCAAGTGCCATTGTTGTCATAGTGTTGCTTTTTGATGCAACAGCCAACTGTTTTCAAAGCAAATGCTCTAAAAAGTCATTGCGCAACCTTCTCAATGCAAAATAGCAGAATAGATAGTAGAATAAATGGCAATGTTGCTTTGTAACTGCTGGATGTGAAAAGTAACTGTTTGCAAGTTTGCTGCCAATTTTGAAGATTATGACGTGTCAGTGTTGTATATGCAACTTGTTTTTGCTGCCCCCAAGTGGCTAAAAGCTTGAGTTATTGCAGGTTTAAGGAGAGGCACCTGGCTGCAGACGTCCACTGTGAGGTTGCCTCCACCGCAGACCTCCACTGTGAGGACAGGAAATGCACGGGATGCATTACAAAATAAAATCGCGTAGGCACTTCCAGTGGAATTATTTTCATGCTAATGCATTAGCAATACAACGTAAAATCTACTAGACCATTGTCCATAGTATATATCATTTTAATCTATATATTAAACTTGTTATTATTTTGAGAATGAGCCCCATTGTCAGTTTTTTATGCCTGCTAACAGAGTAATCCTTAAATGTTATTTTTAATGCACAGTTACAGTCATAAGAATAGAACAAAGACGTACTACAGGTAATGAAGACAACACAATAATTACTGATATAATGACAAAGTCGGCGACCGGGGACATTAAATAACAAAAGTGTAACCGTTAGATACACGTAAAACTACTTATATCCTGCTCCTGCTACTTATATCCTGAACCGTCAGAGCCAGCGGCAGATTTCAAAAAGTCAAGCCGAGCTACGGCTGCTGTCAGCGGGGTACTGTGAACACTGACCGCCTGGTAGTAGCTGTCTAACAGGGACACTCACATCTCTGAAATCGTTAGAGTAAATTTTTAAGCAGAATTTATCTTGATAAATTGACCACACATTTGATGTTCATACAATCACTTTCTCGCCTCAAATAATGTTAAAACTAAATTTTGTGTCACAGTCACAGTGGTAACGTGGACAAGTACGCATATTGAGAAAAGGCCACAACCACTCGCGTTATATGGCCACTTCTTCGTTTGATTTAATTAGCGGTTAGCAAACCAACTTCACAGGCGTTACCGCCACCTACTGGACTGGAAGCTTTATATGTCCTTTTCTTTTTTTTTTACCCGTTACTTCCTGACCTCACAGTGGAGGTCTGCAGCCAGGTACTCTTGGGTTTAAGTGTACTTCACAGGCGCTAGCTCATGGTTCAGTTAACAGAGATTACATTGATATAGACCACGTTCTAGTTCACAATTTAGTATTTTAAACAAAGTTTAACACTCCCCCTAAAATTTAACTGGTTCACTTTCTCACTTACTCTGTGTGTTGAGACATTTACGTTTAAATTCTTCCAATGCAAATGAATACATTCACCAAAAACATGAGCACATTTAATAAACAGGTTCTGATGGCAGCCTCTAATTTATTTTGAACAGAACATTATACTTCCTCTCCAGAGCAGTAGAGATGGAGAACTCTCAAAATACCTTTTCTGTTAATTAAGCTAAGGCGCAGCATGAAAACGTTTAGAGGCTGTACTTCAGGGTTACAATGGTGGGGGAAAAAACAATGCAATGTATTTCAACTTGTTTGAGACAGGGTTGTCCTTTTTTATACAGTTGTGTACAAACCATTCTTGAGAGATGGTGACTTTAAGTTCCGAACTTGGATAAATGGTTGTTTTGCATCAAATGGACATTTCTAGAAAGCCTACATGACTAATTATAAACACAATCAAAATCCACTCACTAAGTCCATATTTGACCTTTTGGGTTAACAAAGTAAGAGCAAAAATACAGCTCATATATTAAAAAAGAAACATCTGAAGGTATGACGTTCCTGAGAGGCTCAGCACATAATTAACTCCACTTTTTGTTATTTTGCTTTTTTTCCCCAAAACTCTCATTTCAGTCTCTGAAACTTCTCACGATAGGTCAATTGCTGTGCACACTGGCCAAATTATCAAACACATTCTCATTTCTCTACTCAATGAACTCCTCCCACTATCAGGACTGCTATACGCACACACATACACACACAACGCACAATTTTCTCCCTATAAATTGTGCTAAAAGAACAGTTCCATTCAATTCACAGGTTTTATCGATCCCAGAAAATAATTAGTAAGAGTTATTATAAACAGAGAATGATCTGTGTTAGTTGTGGGATACTTCTTAGTGTTATGCAGTGACTCACGTACACACTGTCGTATTCGAAAACTCATTTTTTATTCCTTGCTCCTGACAACTGATTTTAATAACCATAAAAATGGCTCCTCATGGTTCCTCAATTTGCTTTTTCCCCGTTTCCTCTTTTTCTCCTGACCCAGCACCATTCATTATTCTGATGCAACAAAAATGGAAAAAGAAGAACTCAAGGTCACATTTCATCAATTGCTGTTGTGTGCCAAAGCATATTTCTTCCTTAAAACACCTTGACATTTTTGTTATAGAGCATTTTTCCCCCTCTCCTTGGTGAAATATGCTACTCAATTCGTCTGTGTGTGTGGGTGCACGAGAGACATATAAAGTGTGTGTATGTGTGTGTGTGTGTGTGTGTGTTTGTGCCTGTGAACCTGACTGATACCTTTTGTGCATGGGGGTGATGTACAATCTAGTAAATTGAAGCAGCATCTGGATTGGGCTATCGATGGATCAATAAATTGATATACAGTGTTGGTTATGAGCTCTGTCAGGAGGTGTATGTCATTGTTTTATGGACTACATTTATAGTATTTTCATCTCCATCCAATATATCTCTTCCCACCGGATGCAATTAACATTTACTGACATTCTAATGAACACTTTTCTATAATCCTCTGTGATTTCATAATCAGTGAGGCTTACTGCAAACAATAATAAGATTTCCCAACTGTTAAAGAGTCTCTCAACTGGCTAAGCCCTGAAATGTCAGGTATGTGATTTGACAATTTGCTGGTAAACACTGTAATTATCTCCAAAGATTTGAAGTAAAAAGCTGTCACTTTTCTCTGCATTTTCTACCGTTTGCAAACATCATTATGTCACATTCCGAGTTGGGTATATGTCAAAACTATGATACCTGTCAAGCAAAAAATAATAAAAAAAAAAAATCTATAAAAAAAAATGTGCTCAAAAAACAAAACTTTTTGAAGCAAGTGCTGTAACTTGTAAAAGTGGTGTTTTTAATTATCTCAGTGCAGAGGAGCTTGGGCACAGATTAGAATCAGTCTGTAACCATGGGCGACAGCAAATCAGAAAGCAGCACTGGTCATTGATGTGACAGGGCTCCTGCCAGAGGGGGCAGTGTGGCCAGATTTACCCCCTCACTCTGACAACTGTAAAAGGTATCGCACATATTGTTATAATGAGGACCAGACTGGCAGTCCTATGTGCCCTTCACTCTGCACTGGGAGATGAACAAATGCACATTAGAGGAGAGAGGGGACATGTATAGGTACTGTAGGTAGTATAAAGGGAGCAAATGGAGGGAAATGTAAATGAGAGAGTTAAAAGATGCAGAAAATATGCTAAAGGCAGGAAACCTTAGCAATGACCTAGCCTCTTTGTGGAATGGAGTACTATATTACCTTAGCATAAAGCCTTCTACAAGGCAAAATGGCTAGCTGGCTAGTCTGGCTGCACCAGATTATTCTGCTATTGGGGGAAAAACACTGTTGCATGCTTGTATTTCTTTCACCTAGGGGCTTACTGATCAATTTAACCGATTAGGTAGCAGACAAAGGAAATGTGTGTGAGAAAATGTATTGTACATTAGCTGCAGTACCCAGTTTTACTGTTACTGTTTAATGAGATGAAAGACTGTAGTGTGTCTGCTTTGTATAATGGAGTAGGTGGTAGCTCGAACTAATGGCAGTTCAGTGTCAGCAAAGAAAATCATGGAGGTTTTTCAAGCAATGGGCCACCATGACAGAGACTTCTGGTAATTTTAATGGTTACCAGCCAGATCTCACAATCTAAGGTCAGACCAACGTATCTACACTCAAGTGGCTAATGAAGCCAAACTGTTGTATGTCTGTAGTTAGAAATAGCTCTCTCAGCAAATGGAATAATGTCCACTGTACTTCTTTCACTTTGACAAATTGATTGGTACCATCAACCAATCGGTTAAAGAAATTGTTTAAAATTTGAATCCCTACTTTAAACCAGACATATTCATTTTGGGCTGTGCTAAACCCACAATACAGCAACAGTATCCTCTTAAAATAGTGATGGGGTATTTGGATAATTGTGCTTATATCCACAGTTTACATTCAATGAGCCAGACAGGTGATGATACATACTGCTATACTACTACCATACTGAGTCTAGAAATGGGGAAACCAGTTACCTTGCCTGTTTTTAACTTCACTTTTCACCAGTTGAACAAATGATTTGCAGAATAATGTGTTATTTAGTGAATCTGTAATGTGTTGATGATCAAATTCTGTTACCTTTGAAGAACGACAAGCTTGTTTCAGTCAGTTTTTAATGCTAAACCAAGTAAAGCAGCTTTATTATTTATTTCCCAAAATGCTGAACTGTACCTTTTTAAGTACTCGAAACATGAGTTTGTGCCTCATTCTAAAGCAGACACTTGAGGTCAGGATTTGGTGGAGTTGCACAATAGAAGGCAAGCGGAGTGTTAACAAGTTCTGCTATTATTTTCTAATGTAAAACACTGTTTTGAATATCAATAAGCAATTCAGTATGCATTTGTGAATCCACAGCCCAAATTGGCACAAGAACAGAATCAGCAGGAACACAAAACTAAAACAAAACATCAACAAATGAGCCCCACAGCTAAGACCCAAACTAATGAATGTGTTTGAAAATGCATGTCCAGTGCAGACTGCTCAGCTAGCAGTCACCGCAGACATTTTAGTTAAGGTACAATTCACCAGTGACACACTGTAGCTCCCGAATAACACAATATGTACAGCCAAACAGCTTACAGCCAGTTTTAAATATCATTAATGTCAATAGCTGGCAGTCTCAGGGGTGTGATAATGAGCCATGAGCAAAAAGCCAGCTTCACTGAAGTAATGCTGGAGGAGAACCTTGCAGGCAGTGCACAAATACTGTAAATACACTGTCATTTTAAATTAGGAAAACAAACAAAAACATCACTGCCTGGCTAAAATCCAATTTGTTTGATCACTTGTTGTTGAAATGCAATCGTTCATTTTTGCCTTGTTTTGTCTTAATTTCTGATAATTATCCTTATTTCCTGTAAGTGATTGTGTTCAGGTCACTTTCACATGTTTTGGCGTTTTTAGCTAGAATAGAATGTCCCGGCATAATTGTGATATGGACTCCAATCCAGATTGTTCTGAGAGTTTCAAAATCCCAGTGGTTTGCCATTGAGCACCAGGAGGCTGTGGGTGTGCATCTGTCTGTGTGTTTGTTTGTGGAAATGTGTTGTCTTATTATATCCATGGATCAGCGATAGTTATGATTCAGTCTTATCATCAGTTTAGCTCCCCAGAGAATTCTGTGCTAAAGCAAGCTACATAAGGCAAAGCAAGCAGGTGTGAGCCTGTGGTTGCATAATCAGAACAATTTTGATGCCAAATTAGACAACACAGTAATAGCCGCATTTGCACAAATCAGTTTGTGCTATGCGTTAACAATAGGCTCATTTTATATTTGAGGCAAACCTTGCTGAATGTTTTTTTTACGTAGCTCATGTGCAAATTAAAATGTTCTGAAGTTTGGGTTCGGGGGCTACCATGGTGAGGATGAAGTGTCTTTTGATGCTGCTGCATCAGATAACTAATTAAAATTCTGTTTATCCTAATATTCTGTTTGCTAAGCACAGAATGCATATACCCTCAGCAGCTGAGCCACAGTGCTTTTGTCTGATTTTTTTTTAAAACCTTGGTCGTCTGTTGAAGAAGGCAATGATGATAAATATTGGCATCGAAAATCGGCACATAATGTTTGATGACAAACAAGTAGATATTGAGATATTTCTCTTCAGAATGAAAAACTTTCACCCATTGGTGCCACAATAGGAAAAGTCAGAGGTTCACTACAGTTATTAACCTTTGGTGCTACACATGTCTGTACTGAATTACACAGCAAAATATCCAATTTTTCATGTCATTTAGTCCAACCAACAAATGATCCAACATGGCCAAGTTGCTGGTATGCTGAAAAAGGCAACTGTGCAGGAGAAATCGGGACTTTTGCCAGAAACGAAGAAAATACATTCGATTAGTTATTGTGCTTACTCCAAACATGCGGCCTATACATGACATATACATAGCATCCCTAATTATTTTGTGGTTCAACTAGTTCTAGATTATTTTGCTTATCAACTGCTCCCTTACCTTAATAGCTTCCCAACAAAAACATATGTAGGGGAGTATTTTTAGACAACCAAATTCAAATAAGGGTCTTCTTTACCCAAGCATGATTTTAGAATAGCCTACAATGCTGTTTAATGTCAATTACTAGGACCCAATTTGCTGGGATTAAATGGTTTTGACCTGTATTATTACAGTGAATCAAGTTAAATCCGGTTAACAGTACAAAATGACCAGACTGCCAATCATTTTTCCCTCCAAATAAATCTTCTCTTGGCTTCTGTGTTGTAAGAAATTCATTCTGTTCTAAATTGCCATCTGTAAAGGAATACTTGAAATGATTTGCCAAGAACAGAAGCATATTCACGCTGTCCGGGTTTAGTTGGGAGGGTTGCAATGTGACTGCATCCCCTGCTGTGCTAAATATTTGTTCAGACGCTGTACTTGCAGCACGCATGCAGAGGGATCTGCAGCCTCCTTAGATTAAAGTGGTTTGATGTGTTATGTGTTACCCAAGTTCACCACAACTTTTTTTTTATAGCAAATATAGTGGCTATAAAAAGTATTTACCCCCCTTGGAAGTTTTCCTCTTTATCTGCTTTTCAACATTAAATCATGGTCGATATAGCTTTGCTTTTTTCACAAGAATTTACCAAAATACACTCAAAACTGATGTGCGTGTGTGTATGTATGTGTGTATATATATATATATATATATATATATATACATTAGGGATGGTCCTGAACATTAAAATATCCAAATATTTGTTCGTTCGTTGTGGTGGTATTCAGATAATTATTGTGATATATGTGTGTGTGTGTGTGTGTGTGTGTGTGTGTGAATTCTCACAAGATAGTGTCTCTGAATTAAAATGTTAAATAAGCAATCATCCCCTTTAAGTTTGTATTTAGTAAATGCATCTTTGTCTTCAATTACAGCATTAAGCCTGTGTGGAAAGGTCTCAGTCAGCCTTGCACACATGGACACTATATGTGCATCTGGGATTGAGATCCGGCTTCTGGCTCGGCCACTCCAGAACATTCACGTTGTTGTCTTTAAACTAATGCTGTCAATCGATTAAAATATTTAATTGTGATTAATCGCATGAATGTCATAGTGAACTCGTGATTAATTGCAAATTAATCACACATTTTTTTATCTAGTCTAAATGTCCCTTTAATTATCATTTTAATACTCATTAATTATCACCACATTATCACATAATTATCACCACTGTCACCTGGTTTTGACGAGGAGGAGGCGGAGAATTCGCGTCAGCTGTGTGTTTGGCCATCAAGTGGTATTTCAGACTGGACGTGCTACGATGATAACTCAGTTCACACTGACAATAAACACAGATAACTTCTGTCTTGTCAATCGTAGGGCTGGACACGAATATCTGAATATTCGGTCGTTGTGGTGGTATCCGAATGATAATTTTGAGATCCAAATAGTCATGCGTCCCCCCCCCCCAGGCCTCCATCACCTGGCTGAGCATCTGTACCAGCAGCACATGGTTCAGGACACGGAAATGGAGCCGACAGAAAGCCATGACGAACGAGGACACTGCTGTGCCACCACCGCTAATAACGCAATATTTTTGACAGCACTACTTTAAACCATTTCTGTGTAGCTCTGGCTGTATGCTTCTGGTCATTATTTTGTTGGAAAACAAATCTCCCATGTCACAGTTTTATTGCAGACTGCATAAGGTTGTCTTCCAGGATTTCTGAATATTTCAATGCATGCACTCTCCATCTTTACAAGCCTTCCAGGACATGCCTCTGAGAAGCATCCCCAAATCATGATGCTGCCACCACCATGCCTCATAATGGTCTCATCCAAACAAAGAACATTCTTCTAGTTAAGGTCAGTCATAACGCTTAGACTGGTATAAAAAAAAGGCAACAGTTGTTGTAAGTACAGTCACTCCCATCTCAGCTGCTGAAACTTATAATTCCTTCAGAGAAGGCATACGTGTCTCAGTGGCCTCCTTTACTTGTCTCTTTTTTATCACTCAGTTTTTGAGGACAGCCTGCTCTAGGCAGATTTACACATATTCCTTCCATTTCTTAATGATGGATTTAACTGTACTCAAAGGGATATTCAGTGACTTGGACATTTTCTTGTTTCCATTCACTGATGCTTTTCAATGACCCTTTCACACAGTTACTTAGAGTGTTATTTTGGCTTCAAGGTGAAATTGTAGCCAATAATACTGATTTACCAGCAACGGGACCTTCTAAATACAGGTGTCTTTATTATACAGTCACTTGAGACCTATTCACTGCGCTCAGTTGATCTCTTTTTCAGTAATTGAGTGACTTGTAGCACCAGTTGACTGCAAATGTGATGAAATAGTTGAGTCATTTTAAAAGGGGTAGAAACTTATTCAATTGTCTATGTTATGTGTATTGTTTTTTAATTAAATGACATTACTTTGTCAAAGGCTATTTTCACTTTGATATGAAAGAGTCTTTTTTGTAAAGTTATGTCCCAGATATATCAAATGAAATTGACCACGATTCAGTGTTTGAAAGCAGTAAAACAGGAAACCTTCCAAATGGGTTGAATACTTTTCATAGGCACTACAGTGCGTACAGCTTTGTCTGAGTTAGCTGGCTCAGGTGTGTCTTTGGATCTGAAACCCCAAATATCCCAAAACACTGCACGAAGCATTTTTCTTTTGAAAGACTCCTATATCCCCACCAGCGCTTGGCATCGTTCTCCCAGCTGGAAACAATTGTAAAAACTAGGGTTGTGCTTTTCAAAGCGATGGAATGTAAAGCACACAGAAATGTGGTTAGTAGGCTAATAGAGTGAAGACGACTGTTGTGGTCCTTTATAGTACATTTGTACTTCATATATCAAGTTATTTTCCAGTGCTACATATCTATTTAATGTCATGTATACTTCTGAGGGAGACCACAGGTCAATTGGTTCACTCTGCTCTAAAAGCAATTTAGATGTTTCATGCCACGCAATAAACCATCTGAGAAGTGAGCTCTCAAACTCTCAGTCTCAAGGCAGATAATCAAACCACAAGGTCAGCGAGCTGGTTTTATACTTGACACTATAAGTATTTGTCAATGGCCCTTCATTTGTACATAGCAAACACAGATTTGCTGTTAACTGCTACTTTCCAGGTCACACAGTTCACTTGATAGGTTAAGCTAACACTTCTTCCCTCTCCCTTGCCTCATTATTGCCTCATCTTTTCTTAGGTTCTGTCTGTTTTATGTTTAAAACATAACCCTTTTTTCCTCCTCTGCTCCTCTTGGTCTCGCTCTCACTCTCTCTCTCTCTCGGTTTTCACAGAGGGCTCATTTTTTGCTCTCGCAGTAGCGGGTAGACTTTGATGTGGGCTGACAATGTGACTTGTGCCTCTGCTAAATTTAATCATATTAGCTAGTTAACCATGCCACCACCGTGTGACCCACTGACAAAAACCAAGCTCCTTCTGCGCTCTCTCCCTTGCTTGCTCTCTCTCGCTCTCTTTTTTGTCTATGATAATCTAGCCTTGGGACTGAGGGGGAGCAGAGAGCAGAGTGCTCTTGGGAGATACAGTCCATGGAAATGTGTGTGTGTGTGTGTGTGTGTGTGTGTGTGTGTAGGTGTGCGTGTGTGTGTGTGTGTGTGTGTGTGTGTGCGTGTGTGTGTGTGTGTGTGTGTGTGTTTGTAAGAGACAGAGGAGAGGAATAATTAAAAGTGATTTTGCATCTGCAATGTTTCTTTGTTAAAGATGTTTTAAATGTTCAGAATTTTATGCTCTTTCCACCATTTACTTAATATGTTCTGTTATAGACAAGTGGTGGCCAAAAATCTTTAATACAACTGATTATATATGGGCATTGGTGGGCAGCCCAGTATGTGACAGGTGCCTGGATGGCTACAGATGCCGCTGAGCACTTTGGCACGGACCGCCTCCGCCTTGAAGGTCCACAAGGGAGAGAAAAAGACCTGCGTGAAAAGTTGACACTGCTGTTCCGTGTGTGTGTGTGTCTGGGAGTCAGTGTGTATATGTCAGAGTGAATGTAGGAGAAAGGAGAAGATAGCTCTTGATTACAGCTGATAGGTTTATTTGAGGAAGGTCAGGAAGATTTGGGAGAAGAGCAAGACATGAGTAGCTGATGGGGATGATAGGAGAGTGATGGTGCAGCTTACAAAACACACACATACACAGACACACACACAAAGTAATGCAGCAAGACAAAGGCAGATGGTTGTAAGCTTGAAAAATCTGTATTACATGAAGCACAAAGTAAATCAAAACAACCAAAAATGAAAGAGCGAGCACTTCAGCACCAGTTTCTCTCTGAATCGGCGTTGTCCTTCCACAGTTCTTACAGATTGGACATGCCCACCAGTGCTGAGTTGTCAGAAAGAGTCTGTCTGACAGCAGTGAAAGCCCCCCACGGCTCATCAGGAGTGTCAATCTGGAGATGCTGCATGTCAGAAGGAACGAATGATAGATTTGAAGGTCAAAAAATAGGCAAATGAATGACAGTTTGGTGAACAGATGCAATAGATAACAAGATTATATACTGAGCATCAGGCAACTTTTGGTACAAGCGAGGGTTTTTTTTATGAATAATTGGCAGATGTCACATTATTTAACTTTTTTTTTTTTTTTTGCTTTACAGAAGGAGATGCCTTGGCTCAACTTTCCTCCTATTCTACAATCAGAAGGTAGCCTGGAGCAAACCCTCGAGTTGTAGTTGACTTGTGTCCGCTCTGCTCTGCAACAACTCCTGAATGGAGGAATCTCTTCATTCTCATCATATCATTACCCAACTGGCCTGACAGTGAACAGGCTCAGATGGCAGAATGCGTTTGATTATTGCTATTGCTGCCCCCCAGGCGTTCTGTGGTTGATTACTCCTACCTTGGAGGTTGATCTTTGACTGATTACTCTTGCTGTTTGGTTTTCCTGTAATCGCAGCCTTGCATAAAGACCTTGTTTTTGGCAGAGGGTATTCACGGGGTCTTATCTATGTGTAAACATCTCTGTTTGGAGGATTTTTTTTTGTGATGAGGGGAGGTGCCGGGGTGATTATTGATAGCGCCGAGGTTTGTCCGGGTGTGATTGCTTTTGCCTGGCAGACTAGCATTTAGAATAATTTGTGCCCTCCAGAACTGGTGTTTATTTTTGTCAACATTCCAATTACATCAGACCAATCAGTGTGGTCACAGCCCAGTCGTCTCATCTCCACATATCAGCTGTGTCAACATCCGCTATCATCTCTGGCTGTCACACTGATTGTAACTCTATCACTCAATCTTTTTAGTCGTTAATTACATTTGGATCCCACTGTGAGAAAATAATAATAAGCCCAGCTCTTGTCTACACTTCATTTTTTTCCTCCCCCCATTAAACTATGCTCACAGCATATTGTTTAAATCCTATAATCCATGTCACAAATTGGGCAGGAAGTCCATCATTCATATATTACCAGTGAGCCTGCCATTATTGGAGCTGAATTATAACAAATTTAGAACAGCGCTTTCATGCCATATTGTTTTTTTCTTTCTTTTAATATGAGTCCTTTCCTAACAGCAATGACCCAGTTTTCTCTGACTGTTTCTTTGATGTGCTTGGTTGATAGGTAATCGGTTTCGATTGAGTCAATTCATTCCAGTGTTGCCAGGTGAACTCACTTGATTACATTGCTTCTGTCAGACAAAGCCCTTAATGTACTCTTCTCTGCCGTTCATAAAGCAAATGGAGGAAAAAGGTGTTCAGATTGGCACCTATGCATTTTTTATTATTATTTTTTTTGATCACACAGCTTACTGGTTTGCTGGTCTGCTTTATTATATATTATGAGTCTTGCCAGACTTGAAATAACTGTTCAATTGAAAACATGAAAATCAGTAAAGCCACTATTACTTTCTCATATAAATGTATTTCTCTATACATGACAGTACTATTCCGAGGCATAGCATTAAGGTGGAATTTCAGGATTAGGTGGGATTGACATAATCCTACCAGAGGAAGGGTAAAAGGCCAAAACACAGGTTAACCATTTAAAAGCTGGAGCAGGATAAGCAGAGCAGAGAAAAGCTCCAAACGGAAGGAAAGCGAAGAAAAACATTATCTCTTAATATAACAAGTAATGGGTTGGTGTAGAAGGATATAGAAAACAGTAGGTATTGTTTTAATCCTGTCAGTGGGAACCTTCTAATCCCTTGTTGTGAACATCACAGAAACACGTTGGTGTTTTTGTCTTTTGTTCCCGGGAGCTAATCCCTGGCTTGCAGGCCCTCAGGTCTGGGGTGGTACATCGATGTCATGGTTATACAGCCTATATATGACACAAACCACAGGACACACACACATTCCTGACCTAACATGCTAAACATGTCACTTACAACGCCGGTCAATAACATTGCAGTTGGAACAGAAACAGAGGACATAATGAATTTAATTTGCAGTCTTAACATAGTAACATGGAAATAACCCTTTCTATCCATAGAATGCATGTTGTCAGACAGAATGACACCCAAATATGCTCTGAACCATTGGGCATGGACAAGAGGACCTCTCAGGGTGTCCTATGGGGTCTGGCACCAGGACGTTAGTAGATCCTTTGGGTACTCTGGGTTGTGCAGTGGGGCCACAGAGGCTGAGGCCTCACAAATGGCATTTCCAAATATCACTGGCCTACCCCACAGGAAAATGCACCCCACCACATGGCAAAAACATCAAACAATCAGGAACATGTTGAGGAACATGACAATGGCCCAAGATGTTGATTTGACCTCCAAACTTCGTAGACCCCTGTGACGACCCTCCACCTGGACACTTAGCGTTCCTGTCCTCTGCAGAGCTTTAGGAGGGTCATCAGCTGATTGAGCCACACCTGGGACAGTGGCTCAGCTGTATAAGGCCTCCCTCATTCTCTCAAAGCCTCTCTGACAGTTGCTACCTTCTTGCAGGAGCACCAGCAGCAGGATTTTGAGTTTGCTACGGGTCTTTAATTCACAGTTTGATTGGTCTTGGTTAAAATAAATTCATTTTTTAGTCACCACACAGCATGCTGTCTCCCTGTTTTGTTTACAGTTTCTAGCCAAGCTGTAACACCCCATTCTGATCAAACATCAACAGGATGCAGTGGAAAAAGTTTGTTTAACAGAGGCCCCACTGCACAAGCCAGAGCACCCAAAGGATCCACTGCCAACATCCCAGACCCCATAGGACACCCTGAGAGGTCCTCTTGTCCATGCCCAATGGTTCAGAGCATTTTTGAGCACATAAGGGGGACCAACACAATATTAGGCAGATGGTCATAATGTTATGCCTGATTGGAGTACATATTATAGAAGCAAACGCTAAATCTAAATCATATCCTGGTTTCCTGTCACAGGAAAAGAAAGCAAAAAATGCCACCATAATCTGTCATTATAACACCTCCATGTCAAGTCATGACGGTGATGATGGCTTTACACAACAGACATAAATGCATGCGCACATTCGAAGATACCTGCATCTGTTTCACCTCCGCTGGTGGTTAGTCTGACATCGCCTTGCCTGGCGGCTTAAAGTTATGATGTCAGTGGGTCATAGTGGTTTATGGGATTAAGCCCCCGGAGGAAGTCAAAGGCTCTTTAAAGCCAGGACAAAACGGCCTCTAAATTTAATTGAGGTTGCAAGTGGGCGCAGTAATAATGATCGCCTTTATCGTAAAAGGCAAGGAGGCATTGTGTGCTTCAGCGTTGTTAAAATTAACAATAACAGCCAGAATGGTTATGAGTAGATCCAATTGAACTGTGAAGAGAAAAAGATAGGGGGGAATGAAGCTCAATGGAAATTAGCATAGCCGTGACAAGTGGCAGCGCAATTGTGTGAAAAAAAGATACATGAATTGATATTTAAAACACCTGTTGTCGTTCGGAAAATCCATGGCGCTCTCCTGACAGCTGTGTGTGGCTTCTCTTCAATACCTCTCAGCTTGAGAGAGGAGGAGATGTAGCACAAAGTACAAGTCTTCCAACATGGCATCAGTCTATATTGTGACATGGACGCCTACACACTTTACAGATCTGTCTGAAAACTCTCCAAGCAGCCCAAATCAATTGAAGCTTAGAGAGGAACGGTAGTGTGAATACTTCTGCCTTGACAGAACACAGCTTCAAAGGCGCTCTAACAGAACTTTGTGACTTTACAGAAGATCATCCTATCTCCAAAATCCATAATCAAGAGCTGGTACTGTCTGCTCAACTCTAAGTTCATCCTTTTGTGTGTATTGGCCCCTTTGAGATGCCATTATTCCAATTTCAGCAAAAACTTCCTCTGCAGTCGAATCTGTCTCGTATTTTATCTCCTCTAAAAAAGAAAAAAAATAAAGAAATGCATTTTTTTGGATCAAGCCGCTCTCTGTTCTCAGAGAGAGATTAACATAATTTTACAGCAGGATTTCCACTGGCTAAGTCTTCAAATCTTTCCTGAAATCCCAACTGAAGTGGAGCCTTTTGCTTTCTTAGCTGTTTGCTTTTCTGTGTGACTTCGTTTTATTTCGACACATGCAAAAAATGATTGCGGTGAGATTGTGAGATCAGTAGACAAAAAGGATAATTTGTGAGGGTATATTAGAGGACAGAGATAGATAACTTGCAGCTTTAGCCTATGACTGAGTGTTTTTTTTTGTCTTTGCACATTTGTGTGCAACACATTTGTCCTGAAAAATGCAGAGATGAATTATAGTATCCACTACTTTGGTGACACCAAGTCCTGAGAGCTCTGTATCTGAGAGAAATGCAGTCAGTAGTGAAACGCGCATCAATCAGCACAGGGTGCACTGAAAATCCACATCCCATATTGTAGGTAAAGTAACACAGGGGAGTACGAGGAAGTAAAATGGCGAAGTCAACACATGAATTAAACATTTAGTCCAGAAACTCGCTGCGCTGGCATAGCACTTTGATGTCAACAGGTGTTTTTTTTTTAGGTCAACTTAGTTTCCCTCGTACATCTTTGCACTAACATTCCTTTATTCGGTATTAAAAGGCAAATCAAAGTATGTTTATATAGGCATTTTATGAATCCGATGGACACAAAGTGTTAAAATAGTGTTCTTTTCATTGTTCTCTCATTGGAAGGACTCTATGGATTGTACTGAATGCTCGTCTTTCATATGACATTTCACAAGATATCTTACTCTGATCTAATTTTGATGAAACTTGCAGGAGTGATGCGTCTCCCGTGCGCCGATCTGACGTTTGAAAAATTACATCGATTGGCCTAATGGGTATTTAAAGGTCACATTTTCAGCCTCTGAAATGGCCAGAAAATGTGACAGCTTACAGTCAGCTTGAACAAAGCTCATAAAAGGGAGGCATAACAGCACCAGGCTCTAGTTTTGGCACAAAGTTGGCTGACCTCGTAAAAGTGCTACATTAAAATGAAAATTCTGGATTCATCAGGCACCAAATGTGCAATTTTCTGACTGAATAATACAATTTGTCACTGTGGCACTTGTGACTTTTCCCTGAAAAAAATCACACCTTGAGTTTAGCATTACATTTAACATTGGAAGTTAATACAATCTGGCCTCGTCAGCTCACTTCTAACTCTGCAACAAGAATTTTGTCTTAATTTTTAAACTGTTTTAAACTGATGCTTAAGTAACATCACTTGAGGGAATTGAACTCCCTCTGGAGCCGCAAAAACCTTCATACAGCTTTTTCATATTTTTTCCACATATGTAGTAGCACTCCTTGTTGAGAAAAAATGTAGATAGTGTGGCTATGTGATTTCTAATGAGCAGGGAATGTCTGAAGACACCCCCTAGTGTCACTCCTTTATTCCAGTACCCATTGTTGTTGATAATTCTCTTCAACTTCCTAAAGACCTGTGGACATTTATCCCATTTAATAGTGATGCTGGGCTTTTCAACAAACCAGTCCATTTCTGCTTAATATTGTGATGCATCCTGTTACTGTTTGACTCAGAAATGTCAATGTAGCATGTTTAGCATTACACATTGCAGATATACCAATCAGCCACAACATTATGACCACAGACAGGTGAAGTGAATAACATTGATCATATTGGTACTATGTGGTGTTCTGATGGAAAACCTTAGATTTTTTTCATCTGTATTGATGAGACTTAGACACCCAAATAAACTTTGTCCCACAACAAGCACACTCCCTTAGTCAAATGGAAATCCCAAATGTCACTGGTCTACCCCTGCAGGAAAATGCACCCCACCATATGGCAAAAAATTTAAACAATCAGAAACATGTTGAGGAACATGACAATGGCCCAACATGTTGGTTTGACCTCCAAACTTCCTAGACTGGATTTGTGCTCAATGCTCAGTGGAAAAAGTTTGATTGACAGAGGCCCCACTGCACAAGCCAGAGTACCCAAAGGATCCACTGTCAAATTATTGGTGCCAGACCCCATAGGACACCCTGAGAGGTCCTCTTGTCCATGCCCAATGATTTAGAGCATTTTTGAAGACATAATAGATCTCAACACAATATTAGGCCGGTGATCATAATGTTATGTCTGATTAGTGTATACAAATCATGACTTGATAATTGTGCACATCATGAATGATTAATCTCCATCCATCCATCTATTTTCTTCTGCTTATCTGGGGTCGGGTCACAGTGACAGCAAGACTATGTGGGGCATTCTAGATGTCCCTTCCCCAAGCAATATTTTCCAGCTCCTCCTATGGAATCTAAATGCATTCCCAGGCCAGATGAGATGTACAGTATATTCTCCAATGAGTTCTGGACATACCCAGAAGGCATTTAGGAGACATCCTAATCAGATGCTCCGTATTATTAATGAGCAAGGTATTTTCATAGGCTGTCCCAGCTATTTTATTCCACTCCTTGTCTAATTCCCACAGAATTCTCGATAAATTTAATCATGTTCTTCCACAAAACGATAACAGTTGATACCTTCTCTGACAGACCTGTCACATTACTGAATGCAACATGCTTCTTGTAGATGGCAGTGAATCTTGTTAAACAGCTGAATCAACTTCTGAACATGAGGTGTAGAATAGAGCAGATGAGTGTAGTTTTTTTTTAATAAACATTATTTTTCATTAAAACAGTAATTAGTTCTTTTGTCCATTCACCTCCCCCATCACTTTGTCATTTTCAAATGTTGCAATTTATTTAGTCATCCTCTTGTTATTGTCTCTAGAAAAATAGGCTGTCAAGGTGTTTCTCTCAGTTTTTGTTGACAAAATTAACACTGCCCCGAACAGGCTGCTCTCCAACTTGAAACCAGCAGGTTGTTTAAAGAAATGCTGTCATGTGTTCAAAAAAGATGACCCACTACGCTTTTGATGTACCAGCAGTTTGGGTCAGTTGTCATTCACTCTGCTCTTTTGCACATATTTTTGTTTCAGATATCTAGCTTGTCACTTTTCCACATTAAAACCGTTTCATTATTTCATTCAACGGTGCTTTGACAGGTGACATGTACTGTTAAAAAAACAGGAAAAAAAACAGCAAATATCTGTTAAATAGATTCAAATGAAGTAAAGCAGGGCAATTTTCATCCGTTGTGAAAGACAAACTACTATTTATAAAAATACAGATTTTTGATTAAATTAATGTTATTTTATATTCATATACACTTAAAAATAGCTCTCCTGTGTTTTTAGTCATTCCTTTTTCTGTGATTTTACTAGTTATCTACAATTCAACAGGACATGGAAAAATAAGTAAAATAACAGTTAAAAATCTAATATCTTTTCTTTCACCAAATAACCTATATCCATAAAATAATGTTTGTTAAATGTGCAATTTAAAAAAAATACTAATGTTAATTCCAAAACAGAAATACACAGATTTTTGATTTGGACACTATGTAGATACAGATTTTTAGTAGCTATCTGTAGTTTAACAAAATTGGGAAAATCAGTAAAACAATATTAAATTGTTTTTTTAAAAAAACAGTTTAAAGTGTTAAAAAAAATCTATTTTGACAATATATTTCACACCACCTGCATGTTGTCTTAAGGTTGTCTCTTATGTCACCTGTAAATAATGTACAGCAGATTTGATTCATGTCAAAGCAATATGTCCTTTATTATTTATTTATGTTTTTTTCCCTTAACACTGCTGCCACATCTCTCACTCCTGACAGTCTCTGATGTCCTCATTACCCCCCTGCCACACGTCTCCCCTCCACAACTGAATAAATTGCTATACTGCACCACTAACTCTTGGTTCATCCCACTTATTCATTACAAAGTGGCATTGTTTGCGTAGTCGGCAAAACACGTGTTTCAGTACTACAGCACTTTGACCTTGGGGATTTAGTCCATGCTTCTTAATGCTCATGATTTATTTTTCCATCTGATCCTACTCGCGCTGTAACTACCTCGTGGTGCAGTGCTACAGCGATCCCCTATACTCTCGCCATCTGACTTTGCAGCTGCAACAATACTGCATTATGTACTGCCGGAAAGCCTATAATGAATAGTGCTGAATAGTGTGTACCGTAGAGCAGTGTCTCCAAGTCCATCTGCTGTTTAAACAACCCTGAAAGTAAATTTACTGCCTCTTGCACTGTCCTTGCATCGACAGAGTGTGATGGCTTGCATTGTGCATGGAAAATGTCGATGTTTTAACAGGTAATCGCTGTTAATCAATTAAATAAAAAATGGGTTCAAAAATGTTCAAGAAACAAGCAGAACTTTGCAAAAAACAAGAGTCACAAACTTATTAAACAACAGTCCCTCTCTTTTTTGGCTATAAACCCAATTTGCTGGTAAAACTGAAATAATAGGTGGAGATGTGCTGAGTTGATCCTAAGTATTGCTGTCAGGGCAGATCCTTGAGCATATTGGTATTAGCTAACATGAAGCCAATCAAATTCTGATCCGTTCTTTACTGTGCTCTGCTCTACGTGTTGTCATCTCAGCCTGCTAGTGTTGCTGCACTGCTCTCATTAGTGACAGCCCGGCTCTCCAAAGCAAGCATTTCCCTACTTGCAGTGGCTAAATCAGATTTTTTTTTTTCCCGGTCACGGTTGGCAACATTCGCTTAGCTTGCCGAAAACTTCTCCTCTCTCTTTGTCATCAGGAAAAAATAAATAAATCAGTCCACTAAACATTCAAAGAAGCAGCTTTTCCTTTTACTAATTGCCACGTTCACTGTTTGAATATGATGAATGTCATTTGTGGCTGTTGCTAATTAGTGGTAATTCCATTAATAGCTTTAATCCATCCATCCATCATTTATCTGTTTTATCCTGCAGAGAGGGGGAAACCCTGGACCAGCTGAATAACTTAATGACAGGCCACAGTTAAACTCACCTGTTGGGTTTGTGTGCTTCCTGCAGTTACACCAGATCTTGTTTTCAAAGTAAAAACATCACGCAAGGTGTGTGTAATCCAACAGATTACACACAGATTACACAGTTGATATTCTAGCTGGCTGTATCATATTCTCATAGTAAAACTTTATTTTGGCAGATCATATGATGTGACAATAATAATATGATAATTAAGCTGATCAGCTTAATAGTTTTGAACCAGGACCTTCAGTATGTTGATCGAGGATATATGAAAAATGAGGTATTCTAAATTTGGAATGCTACAGTGTCAGATGTAGGTTTAATCAACATTTGAGTAATTCTAAGTAGAAATACCCAATATTTATCCCTAGTAATAAGTAATATGTGATTTGCCCATAAGTAAAAGCTGTATCTTGCATGAAACATGTAATACTAAAATCTTATCATATTGCCCTGTCAAGTCTTTTATGTATGTACTGTGTGTGTGTGTGTGTGTATAATTATATATATATGTCAATTATATGTCAAAATTATTCATACCCCTGGCAAATTTTGACTTAATCTTATTTACTGCACAGACGTCTCTCAGATGATAATAAGATGATGTACAAGAAGCATCATTGTGGGGAAAAAATATTTTTCTGCTCTTATTTACATTTGAACAAAAAGCGGCATGTCAAAACTTGCCAGGGGTATGAATAATTTTGGGCTTGACTGTATATATATATGTATGTATGTATGTATATATATTTATATATATACATACATATATATATATGTATGGCAAGCCGTTTAGGAAATTATATATGGAATGAAACTCCGAATATATATCATGAAAGTCGGAATATATGGAATGAAACTCCGAAAATATGGAATAAACTCCGAATATATATAATGAAAGTCCAAAAATATATATAATGAAAGTAAGAATATATGGAATGAAAGTCTGAATATATATAATGAAACTCCGAATATACGGAATGAAACTCCGAATATATATAATGAAAGTCCGAATATATATAATGAAACTCCGGATATATGGAATGAAACTCTGAATATATATAATGAAACTCCAAATATATATAATGAAAGTCAGAATATATATAATGAAATTCCGAATTTATGGAATGAAAGCGAAGTAAATCTTCACAATCCACCATGTTTAATTGTGTTGTCAGCACAGAATTTGCTTGGTATACAAATGGCATTAGCTGAAATATATTAATAGTTTGTTGAAGTGGAACTTCTTTCATGTCATGCTCCAAACAACATTAATAGTTTGTAGTGTACATTGCGTCTGCACTGCACTGCCTTGGATCCGTGATTAAATAGTGAATGGATCTCTTCTTCAGTGCAGTGACGCTTGTATTAATGTGACAGGTGTTAACACGCCGGTATTGTGCTGAGTAAATGTCTGTACGCTGAGATGGGTGCGTTGTGCTGAGTTACGTCTGAGCTGCACACCGATCTCGCCATTTCCTGTGAGCAGCGCAGATCTTACTCTGCACAACGCACCGATGTCGGCGTGCAGATTTAACTTGGTACAACAAGACAATCTCGGCACATCTCTGTGTGTTGTGCCGAGTTTTGTCTGCACGCCGAAATCTACAACACTGGCATGTTAATAAGGTGTTCATTCCCGAAGATTGCACAACTTCACTTATCTTGGCGCTTCTCGCAGCTGTAGGAGTGAAAGTAAAGTCAAAAAAACATGATGGTGACTTTCATTATTTATATTCCGTGTTTCATTCCATATATTCCGAGTTTCATTCCATATATACTAAGTTTCATTATATGTATATTCCGAGTTTCCTTATATATATATTCTGAGTTTCATTCCATATATTCCAAGTTTCATTCAATATATTCGGTCTTTCATTATATATATTCTGAGTTTCATTCCATTTATAATTATATAAACAGCTTGCCATATATTGGTGTGTGTGTATACATATGTGTATACATATATATACATATATATATATATATATATATATACACACACACACGTGTATTTACACACACACACACACACACACACACATACATACACACACTCTGTCATATATTTAGTTGGCACAGGTCTCATTTAGTTCTTTATGTAGCACATTTTAAACAACAGCTGTTGCACCAAAATTCTTTCAATCAAAAAAATATGTTTTGATTATATGATTACGAATTTATCTAAAAAAATTAAGAATTGAGGTTAAGACCCCACATTGTTATTTCTGATGCAAGTTTACCAGAGTAACTTGCATGGGGATGGTTTAAACCCTACACAAATACTACTTTGCCTGAATATAACTTGGCTCTTAAAATCAGATGGCAATATAAATAGCAAGCAGTATTTTTTCTTAGATTAAAAAGTATTTAAAGTGTTAATGCGTGGTTGATTAAGAAGGAAGTTGCTTGAACCTCAGTGAATAGAGCTGAGTTTTTCTACTATATTTCAATCGGGAAGTTTCAGTTCATTATTTAGAGGAATAAAAAACCGTCTTTTTCATGAGTGTTCATATATATCAGTGTTTTCTATTGCATTGGCATCACTTTAAAATGTTTGCATCAAATAAATAGCTGAAGAAGACTGAGACGAGACAAAGAATCTGAACAAACTTTCTGTGCCAAGTTTCAGTAGTTGAGTCGCCTGTACTTGATGCATACTTTGCATTTCTGACACAGATTTCAGCAGGGTTCCGTTCTCATCTCATCCCACTTCAATGATACCAAAACTATTTGTTTGTTTTAATATCTTGCAGTCCTTTTGTATTAATAACAGCAACAACAACAACAATAACAAGAACAAACCGCGTGCACGAAAATATGTCATTTGAAAACACAATTAGTTATTTCACTTCAAAGCCTCATTGCGTTGTGTGTAATGCAAATCTGTATATTTCAAACAGGAGTATAGAGTCTGTTCAACATGTATGAATGTGCATGAGTCGCGTCAGACTGTCGCCTGTTTGATCAGCGACGCCCTCAGATGTCATGCGTTTTTCAAATGTGTGCTTCAGAAGAGGAGTCTATTTGTAGAGGTTGAGGTGTGTGTGTCTTTGTGTGTGTGTTTGTCTGAAGCCCACTCAGACTTCCCAGTGTCGACACCGAAGGTCTCTTCTGTTCTCCCCAGTGGTGTTGATTGGGAAACAGCTCCAGGCAACCCCAAGGCTCTGACTCTCACTCCTTTATCTTGTGCTCGTGTTTGTGAGTGTGCGAGCCCGAGCATTGTGTCTTGAGTGTTTGTGTGTGTGTGTGTGTGTGTGTGTGTGTGTGTGTGTTTATACATGTACCTGCTTGTGCCCTGGTCTCCGACTCAAACTGCTTCATCTTGATTAGCAGCTGCTAACTTTAGATGAAAAAATCAGCAGAAAAAAAAAACTGAGTGAGAAAGAAGCTTCTGGGATCTTGACTGGATTCAGAAGTTGACGCCACAATACTGTGTTTCCTAAAAGGGGAAAGAGGGGAAGAGAAGGCTGAGGGGGAAAAAAAGTGGCTCATTGAGCAGATGAACTGAGAAGATTGTTCAAATGGAAGTGATTCATACAGGGAAGGGAGAAATAAAAAAGGAATGCGGTCAAATAGGAGGAAGGAAAGAAAGAAGCCAATGACACCGAGCGAAGGGATACGGAGGAGGAATAAATCAGAATGTAAGAATCACTGCCAGGTGTTTGAACTTTGAGAAAGGCAGTATTTGAGGATAAAGCATGAAGGATAAAGGTTTGTTGGAGCCGAGGGGGATTCTCTCTCTCCGTCTGCCTCTCACTTTACCTCTCTGTCTCTTTCTCTTACTCAGACTGATTGAGCTTTTTACCTGCAACAACAGTCGCGCTCACTTACACACACAAAGAGTTCAAGGCGGGATGAGACACCTTTATTATGGGTCTGCAGATTTGATTCTGAAGTGCCCTGCAAGGCCGCGTTGCAGCAAAGGTGCGAACGCTGAAAAGATGACATTATGATCGAGCTAAGCAGAAAGGCCTCCGTCGAGCATCTACCATCTCAACAAACCTATTTCTGAACATTCATTATTTGTTGATGAATTATTGCTTGCCAGGTTGTAAAGAGTGCTGGCAGGTTCTTGTTGTAAAATAGGCTACTATCTCGAGGACAAAAAACAAACTCTTTTAATGTGAAATAAAAGTATATTTAGTATATTAATGCTTCCGTAACCGATTCCAAAGCGCACTGCGCAAAGAATGATTCATCAAAGTATAAAAAAGATCCCTGCCAGCAACATTAGATGTCTTATTTATCACCTCCAGCTTCACCATGACTTCATGTACTAGTTTTCGCAGTTTGTTTGACGCTGATGAAATTGTAAAGATGAGAAACGGCGTAATATTGAATCGATCTGAAAAATTACATGTCACTCTCCCAGTCCCGTGTTTACCTTTGATCACATCACACGTCACAGCGTCTCGGTGCACAGGGCTTCAATTAGGTTGAAAGAGCGATGGGAGTTTCAGCGAGTGCGAGAACTCGGCGAGTATGACGCGCTGCATAACAAGAGCACATCTCAAACAATGCTCTTTATCTTTCAGAGAGCCTTCTATGCTCTTTTTGTGCGCTCACGGGAGAAGTTCGCGCACGCACACACACACGCCCGCTCACAGATCTCAGGAGGGATGTAGGAAAGGCATTAGAGAGCCGTTTCCATTCACTTTCATCTCTCATCTCTTTTTAATACGTCCTCCTTTTCTGGAGTTTTCTCTCCTTCTGGCTCATGCTCCCCCAGCTGTTATTTTACCAGCTCCAAGTGTTTGTGAAGTATATTCCCAATCAATCAGCGAACATTTTCTCGCTACAGTTTGAAAGACTTTACCGCTCCTGCTTGCCATCAAGACGTGCACAGGTACTCGATTTGTGTGTTTCTCTGTGTGTGTGTGTGTTTGTGTGTGTGCGCATGTTAGATCATGTCAGGCCCATGTTTCCGCCTTGTCTTCTTTGCTCTCTTGCCCCGGCTAACACAGCTGGTTGCCTCATATCCATTAAGAAGTTCTGTGCAGCTCCAATCCTTTTTGCTGGGTGTCACAGTGCACTGAGCACTGGCCTGCTTGGCGTGTGTGTGTGGGTGTGTGTGTGTGCGTATACATCCAGCTTCGCAAGGAGTATGTGTGCCAATCTGCTCGGTGTAGGAATGAATGTGCGTCTAAGTGTGTATAAGTGTGGGTGTGTGCCCTTCAGACTGCTCACGCTTCATTTGTCTGCTGAATGAGACCAGAATCTCTCACTATTCACTGGAGAATCCTGCTGAATTCTCTCTCCACCAGGGTACTGCTTCAGTAAGCACTCTTAATGGTAACCCAACAATGTGTGTGGCATGTGTGCACGCATATACGAGAGTCTTTAAAATAAATTTTGGTCTAAAAACTTCAGTGCTGCTTCACTCCGCATGATTTTCTGGTGTATATATATGTGTGTGTACATGCAGGGACTTTATGAGCTACTTGGGTTGGTAGAAGTACATCAAAGAGAGTTTAAGGTCAAAAGGGCCCAAGAGAGAGAGAGAGATGAGAAGGCCAAATGCTCAGAACTGGAGAGAAAATACACTAATTCGCCGCTTGCTCTCTTCATTTTTCCGTCAAACCTCTCGCTGCTCCTTTCACACTTTCTAATTTTCCTCCTTGCGTTTTCTTGATCGCCCTACTTCGCGATCCTCCGAACCTCATTTGCCTCTTTTCATCATCAACGTTACCCGGTAAGATCGCCATATAAATGCATCAGGGTCTTCTCTGGGGAAAACAGAGACAATTTGCTCCACCGATGGTAGTTTTGATTTTCTAAATATCCACTTTTATCGTTCCCTCTTCTTCACTTGCATGGTCGGATTGGCCGCTCGACTCTCGCTGTGATGCCGTTGTTTTTGTTGTTGTCGTTGTTGTTGTTGTTGTGTTATGATGCCTAAATAGGACCCATGCTGGGAAAATTGGCCCGAGTTCAGCGCCAGGATAAATGACCAAAAAGGCCTTATAATAAGCACGCATAATGGCATGTGCACGTACGCTTTTTTTCCCTTCTCATCTGTCTGTCTTTGTGAATATGTGTTCGCTCTGTACTTTTTTATGAGCGCGCTTGTCTGTGCGTCTGCGTGCGCTTGATAATGATATCCATGAATTATGCATGTGGTGTGATGCTTTTCATTCAATTTCAGCTCTTATTTTCCCCCTAAACAACATTACAGAGGCGGGTCTCTGGGCATTTGGTTGTAAATAAACTCGAACTAATAGACTTCAACTCTGGGCAACACCCGTCTGCAAAACACTCACCAGGGAGCGAGCTTAACAAACTGCCTACAGGCGCTCTACTCAGGTCAGCTCGTGTGCATCACTATTGACTTTCAGGGGCACTGGCGAGGTTAAAGAAAACAGATCTGAAATCAGTAGAGCATCATCTCCCCCTCACCAACCCAATAAAAAAGGGCATAGCATATAAGGCAGTGAGCTAACAAAGGCGAGGATAGTTTGAATATTTACCTGCATAAATTAGCATGTTATGTCAACAAAGGGTTTTCGTGGTCTCAGCAGAAGTGGATAAATAAATCAAAACATTTAATTTTGTGTGCGTGTCTTCTGGGTATCACTGTATACAGTTTTGAACATAACATGTGCACAGGTGTGTGTCACAGGGTTCAGGTTACGCGTTCTATTTTCTGCGAACTGCTGCGGGAATCGGGGCAAGGAGGTATGTTGCCATACATGACTGCCCATATCTCCCTTGTCTATGATCTGTGACCTTGTCCTCTCTCATCACTCGCTGCTTGTGACTGCACAGTGGCTCAGAGCGCTGCCCCTCCTCCCCCTGCTCTCTCTCTTTCTGCATCTCTTTCTGTCTCTTTCCTCCTCCCCATCTCTCTCTCTCTGTCCGTTGCGCTCCGTTGCTCATCAAGGGCCCCAAGCTCCCCCTTTTAGTGCCAGGGGCGCCCTGCTCTGCACTTGTGACATTGGAAGGTGTGTGTGTGTGTGTGTGCGCTTGCGCTCGTGTGCGCATGCACGTGCAAATATGCCCGTGTGTGGTTTGTGTTTTAGGCCATGTGAGGGGAGTCTGTCATATGATTTAGCAGAAGTCAGTCACCTGCAGCTTTGCTTAAAGCAACGGGAATCACGTTGTCTCCTGCCAAGATGTCACACAATGTGCTCTCAGGAAAAGATTGTTTATATGGGGTGTGTGTGTCCATGTTTGTGTGCGGAATGTTACCACAAACACAGATCCTAAGTGACATGGTAAATTTTTGCCATCCCACCTGTTAAAAATAGCTGAGAGCATACCTTCTTATTTACTTATCACTTGAGTATCATTCTCTCACTGTGCAAAATGGAAGTTTTTAGCTGATGCTCTTTTTCAGGAAATACTTGAAATAAAAACAAAATGAATAATAAGACTAAAGGTATGCAGCCTTGCTTAATAGCTCATCACAGAAGTGATTTTAATTGAAAGTCCCAGTCCTGGAAGAGAGACTCCCGTCACTTCCTGTTTCTGTGTTGTTGTTGTTTTTAGGGGGGTTAGTCTGAAGGTTTAGTGGGTTCTGTGTCTCTTAAGGCCACCTGTGCATATTTTGGTGGGTTTTGGCTTTTCAGACATGAAATTGTTGACTTCATCGATCTGTTGAAGTGAAAACTTTCACTTCAACAGAAGTGAATGAAAACTTTAATTCACCTTCAGAATGCTTCAAATGCCGGAATGAAGCATTCCGTCTTTCAGGCATCATTCATGTTAATACTAAAGTTCCTCACGGCTTTCATTAAAACATGCCCATTACAGTGATGGAGAGAGCTGCGATTCATGTGTGATATTTGTCAGATCAGATTGGACAGTACATCATGTATTGATACATAATAATAAGCAAAACAACAAAAAACTAAATCTAAGCTTATACCTAACTGCACAAACTGTCCAAATAACAAGTCTAGTTTATTTATCATTTCCTTAACACTGTAAATTATGCCCATATTTGATGATAATCTAATTACTACTTCACCAACAGGAAAGTAAAAATATTTTGACAGCTGAGATGGAGTTCAGGACTCAGCCTGAGGCTGGCCACTTATTATAGAACAAGTGATGTGTCCTGGCTTCATTTTGCCTGTAATGTATATTTAGAAGTAATAAATAAGTGTTTCAATGCATGCAACACTTTTGCTTTGGCAGGTGAAGATGAAAAATGATCCATTGTGACGTTGAAAACTGTTTGTGAGGTATTTTTGAACCAATAATGGTGCTAAAATGTCAGAAAAAATGTCTTCTACCAAATGCTTCATATACAATTTGAAGTATGTTGCTTGTCCATGCCTATCCTCATGGCGCGCCCCACTATTTGAGAAACCCTGTCATAATGCAATATCACACAGTTCAGACTTGTGCCTTGTTAAAAGTGATAGGGAAATGTTACTAGCTGAGATTACCATCGCAAATTTTACAGAAATGCGACCAGGGGTTCATTCAGACATGAAGCATACAATTTCAAATGCCACCAGATTAACAAAAAGGAGCGCATGTCTGAAAGAGGCTGTAGGAGCTTGTTTATAACTTCTGATTTTCTACCAGCTCTGCTAGTTTGATATATAGATTGTCATCCTTTACTTTTAATTGCAACGCTGTGTTCCTTGAATCTGACTCTGTTGTTGATTTTTAAATTTTGATGGTTGTACCATGCATCATAAACACACACACACACACACACACACACACACACACACACACACACAAACACACACACACACATCTTGCACTGGTCAGGCAGCAGACAAGCTAGAATAAAACAGAGTACAACATGATTACAGATGTGCCCAAATACTGGCCTTTTTTCAAGGTCAGTCAAAATCATTTTTTAAAAAAATTAAAAATCACATAATTGCTTTTTTTCCCTTCTTACCTTCTGCCCAGTGTGAGCCTACTGTATTCTGGATTCTATAACAAAGCCAGATAGCACACGGAAAGAATGAAATTTTTCATGAATCATTAATCAGAGCTCACTGCTGTGAGTACATTCAGGCAGAGGAAAGCAGCTGTAACTGTGGCTGTGTAATTGACTTGTTTTATGTAGAGGACGTCACTTTGCCACTGGCAGTCGTGTCTCAACAATAGCAGAACTGTTGTTTTTTTCTTGTATTTAATCAGATCACGGATCAACACAATGCCATATTTGTGTCTCATACAGAGAAAAGTTTTGCGTGTGTGTGTGGGGAGGAACAGCACTGCCAGGCAATGTGTATCTTGTCAGACTGTAAGTGTGTGTGTGTGTGTGTGTGTGTGTGTGTGTGTGTGTGTGTGTGTGACTGTAGGCAACATGTTGAGCAGCTCCCGACCCCTTAACAACTCATTTACAATACAAAAATAGGCTTCACTGCAGGTCAGTCATGTACAGGTCATTTATAACAAAACCATGCTGACATGTCAGTGAGATGAAACGAAGGCTGGATGTTCAGTTCATTTTGGAAACTGTAGCTTATAAAAGAAAACATTTTCTTTTTTTTTTGTAATAAAAGTCCAATTAATTTTGAGGTTTGCAGGCAAAGATTAATAAAGCCTTAAAACAGAGTCAAAGCTTGCTTGCCTTGGAAAACAGCTTTGTGAATTTCAATGACAGTGTTACTGGTGGTGACAGTTTTTTGGGGGACTGAGCTCCAAAACAGGTTGAACGTCACAAAAACCACTGGCATACACCACAACACCACAACATTAAAACCACCGACAGGTGAAGTGAATAACACTGATCATATTGGTACTATGTGGTGTTCTGCTGGAAATCCTTGGAGTCTGGCGTCTCTGTTGATGAGACTTAGACACCCAAATAAACATTGTCCCACAACAAGCACACTCTGTCATGCAAATGGAAATCCCAAATGTCACTGGCCTACCCCTGGAGGAAAATGCACCCCACCACATGGCAAAAACATCAAACAATCAGGAACATCTTAAAAAAGCATGGCAAATGACCGAGATGTTGATTTGACCTCCAAACTTCCTACACCCCATTCTGATAAAGCATCAACAGCATGCAGTGGAAGAGTTTGATATACAGAGGCCCCACTGCACAAGACAGAGTGCCCAAAGAGCACCAACATCCTGGTCCCAGACCCCACAGGCAAGCATTAGAGGTCCTCTTGTCCATGCCCACACATTACAATATTAGGCAGGTGGTCATAATTTTTTGCCTCATTGGTGTATGATATTGCTATATAAAGTTAACATTGCTAACCTCTTAGCAAAGCATTTCCTATATACACAGGAAACCCAGGGTTGTTCCTGACTCAGAGTGGACCCCTGAGGGGTGGCTATCCACGATGCACAACAGTGAGCATGATCATTCTGTACAGTAAAGGCAGTGAGTCTCTGTTGTCCAATCTGACAAAAATGTAAGCATTTTTCTGTTATTCGTGAGCATTTGATAAACAAATTTGTATAGTGTTTGAGAAAATGAAACCCCAATGAACAAAACAACTTCTTCTTATTTTTATTCATAAATTTCTCAATCCATGAAAAAACTTGCATCTCACATCATTTCTGTGCTGTGTTTTCCTCCACTCTGGGGTTGGACAAATAATGCACCATAATATTCAGGTTATCAAATCACAGTTTAACCAACCAGAACGGCACTCATGGTGGTAGGAATTTCCCCGCATTCTACCTATCTTGCGGAAAAGTGGTCTTGATAATGGGTGAGTCCATTTTTCCTGAGGAAGTAGGAAATAATAGTTTCCAGCAGAAGTATAAATGATCATCTGTGGTTTCTAATCAGCCCCTATGCACTCTTGTCCCGAATTTGTACCAGCAAATTGAACAGCTGGAGAAAAAAAAGGGGGGGGGGGATGATGGCAAATGAGAAATGATTTTGTGTAGGGTGCTCTCTCTCTAAAATCCTGTTCTTTTTCAGGTGTCCGGAATATCCTGCTGATGATATGTAACTCAGGAAGCGTTATGAGTCACTGTCAGCCCTAAGGGTTACGCTATTATGGTTCCCAAGTGAAAAACTACTTGCACTCTGTTATTCTGCCCCTGAACAATATGCATAATACTCACAGTGAGCCATTTCATTAATTCTGAATTGTTTTTGGAATAGGACGGTATTGCTTCGAGAGCCTTACCAAAGCAAATAGGGTATGTTGTTATTAAATTCTCTGCATATAAAGCATTACCACAGGTAAAACTGTTAAGATTTATGAAAGTAAACTGCTGCGAGAAAACAAAGCTGACATATTCAATCCTTATTCTGATTGCCTTTTTTTCATTTTGCAACCTTGTGTCTGTTTCAGTGAAAGCTCGATTACCACATATAGCAATATCTTTACCCAAGCACAAATCATTCGTCTCATCCCTCAACAGCGCTTACCCTTAACTCTGCCTACATAAGACGGATATTCTCGTCACGGTTTTTCCATCTGAGAGATTAAAGACCCGAATACTGTATATCCCCATTGCAATATTGATCATATCGATCATGCCTCGGAGAGCAACACAGCCAATATAAACAGACGGAAAGTATTCCAGAAAGCCCTCCCGCTAACTTTATTTGCAGGGAAAACTATTCCGGTCCATTTGTCAGGATCAAGTTGAAAGACAAGAGAAAGCACCAGGGAGATCTATAAAGAGACTTAAAGTTTCCTTTGAGGTTTTTATAAACCATAAAGCATGTAGCTAAATCCTCTTATGTCTGCAGTGAGTGGTAGAATCTTGCAACATCAATCAAAATAATGAATCTGTATTAAATCCAGACGACCCTCTTGCTGACATCCATTTTCCAAAATACATATTGGTAGGTCACAGAATGTAGGGGAAGGGTGGGGGGGTGGAAGAAAGTCTGAAAGAAAATATACGACCAGGGAGTAAAAATGAGAGACACGTGTGAGGGTAAATGTCAGCAAGAGCAGGTGCTGGCCAGTTGATCATTGTCAGATGTTAACGGTAGATACAGTGTATACTGTGCATGTCTGAATTCTGCCATCAATCTGTGGGACAAGTCAGATTAGATGCCAATGAAAGGTTATCTCTCCCACTAGGCATCAGATGATCCACTTTTAGTAATTCATTGCTCTGCTACTTTGTTACTGTGATTTTGTATCTTAAAAAATAATTATGATGGCCAAGAGCCCATTTTGCTATTATACTACCGTGGTGTTGTGCTTATTTTCCTCTTGTTTTCATGATTTGCACATTTATAAGTTGTTTTTTTTTACAGGCTAAGTGGTAAGAGTCGCTGTGTGGGCTTTGATGCTCACTTCCATGAACACTTACTGGAGATTTGCTTGTACATTTTCGCTCGATCGGATGAATGCTGCGGAGGAAGGCCCAATGCATAAGCTATGGTCACACAACTCATGCATCTCCTTCGTTTTCAGTCTGAATGAAAGAACAGCTTCACCCTGTGGTCAAAGAACTAGAGCTACAAAATATAACCGCTGATGGAAGTCTGTCACCCCAGAGGTCACGTCTGATTGTCAGCAAATGTACTCATCTCCCACTCTCCGGTTTGTGCTACTGCAAAGTAGAAAAAGAGCTGGGAAAGCCACCGTATGTCAATGGTACACCAGCATTCTAAGATTCTGGCGTAATATGTGCTACACACACACACACACAGGAACGCTGTTAGAAAGACCCAGGTGATGTTATATGCAAAGTATAAGGGCGACATCACACCAGCAGCCAAAAATGACTTTGAAGACTGAATTACTTGGTTTTGCTGCTTGTCGCTGCTACATTTAGCACCCAGCATCCAGCCTTTTGTGAATCTTGGCGCAAGAATAAATGTATGCGCAAGCTCAAGGCACAGGTGCACAAGGATGGGGCCAAATTATTCCTTCTATTTTAGTATCGGCAGATATGACTGAACTCGGCCTTGCACAACCAGTAAAAAAGGTTTTGAGCATGATAAATATATTCCGATATTTTCTGTGTAAAATGATCATTTTTAAGGATAATGAGCCTGGATTTGTGACAACCCATGTGGTAGTACAATACAATACTTAATTAACCTTTTATTAATAACATAAAATGTTGCATTCATACAGTCAATCTTGGGCATGTACTGTATGATCATAATAATATCAGCACTGGTACAGTAACAGCCTGATGAAACAATGCCCATGACTGTCTAAGCTTACAAATATGTAGTGTGCATGACATATGGGATTTGATTAGCCTTGATCATCCCTAGATAATGGTGGAATTTGAAGGTGTAGCAGTCCGCGCATTCTGGCCTTGTTGAGTGAGGATACAGATTAGGAAGTGGTGCTATTAGGCATGTCTAATGGAATTCTATGATGTACAGTGGAGAGAGAAATTGAAAATCTCCTTCATGACTTTCACTAGTGCATCCTTGGGATGTTGCATCTCTGCTATGTGTGCTCCTGATGATTTGTGCCATACGAGCATGAAAAATATGGAAAAACCTACTGGTTTGGGGTCCAGAACGGATCCACTTTTCAAAAATATTGGCAAGAACAGAAGAAAAAGACTGAAAATACACAGTTTTACACTGATCAGGCTAATTGTCTGTACCTCACTATAGTTACAGCATTTATATGTCATCTGATAATAAGAAATGGTTTTGCTTTTACTGTTTTATAACACTTAAGAGAGTGGGAAATTACTCTTCATTTGCAAGATTTCAAGAAAGAAAACACCTTGGAGCTTATTGTAAGGGAAATGTTTCTACCATCCGTGTGAACTCCTAAGCACCTGACAGTCTCTCATACTGTGAACTAATTTTGCTCCCTTGCATCTGTGGTTACATTCTTTTGATCTAGACTCAAAACTTGTTGTAATTTGATGGTGGAATTTCACCTGAAAGCATATTATTCAAAAACTGCATCTCAAACTCTGATGTGTCCTCACCATTATAGTACATGTGCTTCGTCGAACTGTCACTTGTGATCAAGGACACTTTAATTTCTTGAGGTAGGGTGATAAGTCACTCTCAACACAGAGGGTGCAGTTTTCAATTGTTTTGCCATAGAACGTGTGTCAGCATCCACTGATTTGGGTGGAAAGAACCAAAACTGTTCATCCACTGTCCAATTTGGGGCGAATTATATTTAAAATCCTGAGCAGTCACTAATATTGCGGCTTTTAAGCAGGGGACAAAGCTAAGGCTAGGTAACACCTTCAAAAACTGGAGAAACTTATTTTTTTTTACATTTTTGACACTCAGAAAGGAGCATAAACCTTGAGACTGAGTAAATTTACTCAGTATATATACTTGAGACCACACTGAACTACTGTCAGTAATGTCTAGAATTGTGGTGCTAGATGACCTTGCAATATCCAATGAAAACATGAGTTGTACCTTCCTGTACCAAAGCAGATATAAGTGGATCTCACTGTTTAGCTACACACTGTAGCCTACAGTTGGGAACTGGACAAAGCACAGTTCACGTTACTGTAGGTAAGACTGTCAGTCTTTAGTGAAACCTGTTCCATCTGGTTCTGATAGGTCATTGATTTAATGTTATAAAAGTCTTTTGTTTTCTTGCCTTGTTGTTTTGTTTACAATTGTTTTTTTTTCTCCTTATTATTCTTTTAACATTTTTTCCTGCTCTACCTAAATAGTCTCCTTTGGGTGACAGACAAGTAATGTCACTAGTCACTAATGTCAGTCTTTTATAATAAACATGTAATGAAAATAATCTAAATGAGACTACTGCAAAAACTGAATCTGAAGACATAAGAATAGAAATTTAATAATCAGATACTGACAGCATCAGTAGAATAGAACAGGTCTGAGGGCTGCACTATGAAGCAAGTTCAACATATCCAGGCTTTCTTTATGTAAGCTGGCTCAAAAAAAAAAACAAAAAAAAAAAACTGAAGCCTCAGTCAGAGATAACGGGTATCATGAAGGTGGTTATCAACTTTCTTTGTTAAGTCAGGCTTTCTGTTTCAAACTCTATGTGTGTTCACAAAAAAGGTGGAATTTAACGCATCCCGTGAGGTTTCTTCTTCTCAAAATGACTCGATCATATGAAGCTGCTTCAGTCAACATGTTGTTTCAGTGGAGAAGAATGAGGAACATAAAAATGTATGGCGGTAAAAAAGGGCTGCTACTGCAAATGATGCAGGACAGGAATGCTGGTAGAAAATTTAGACGTGTGTGATGTATTTATTTAACTGATTAATGCAGCTATTTATTTGTGACAGCTGCACAACAAAACTATTAAACTTCATATAATTAAACACGGTATTGTATTGAAGTGCATTTAGGTCTGACACTGTCCTATAATACAGGATGTTACTTTAATTTGTAACATTAAGTAAAATTAATGTTACTGATTGTATATTCTCTGTAACAAATACCAATGGAATAATCAATTTTCTAATAATCTGTGTTCTATCAGCTGTAGTACCAACAGTGTAAACTTGACAGCAAATCAGGACCAAACATGAAAGCATATTTATGATTTCTGCAACACCAACCAAATACATGGTGGGTTCTCATGGCAACGCAATGCATACAGTGTGCAATACTGTAACCACACAACTTCATTCAGTGGTTTTAGTAACATACTGCTCAACAAATTTACAGATAAAACATTTTCCTTCAGCTGAGACTCTGTATCGCTCATAAAGAATTGTCAGAGAACACTTTGGTTAAGGGGAAATGTGTCTTACGGCCGATTTAGTTCAGAAACTGTGAACATAACCTGCTCCGGACCAGGTTAGCTCCACAGCGTATGTTACCGTGAAGATCTAGCCGGGTAAAAAGAGATCCACCTTCGTGACACTGAAAACTCTGACTTTCGGCCCAACGTACCTCGCTAACCCACTAGTCTCGCTTCATAGTACAGCCCTCTGGTCAACTCCTATCAGTTGTCATGCCCGCATCACATTTACAATCAGTTCAACATGTCCCCAGTTGAAGTTGTGACAGAGGTAACCAAATAGCACTAGGCTTTTGTTTTTGATATTTGTTCAGACATTCTTGTCCTTGTCTTGTGGGGAAGTAGGTTTCCTTTACTTAGAATCTATGAAAGCCTGCAAACAAACAACAGGAGCTGCTGTGTTGGTGCTGACGTAGTGTCATCCAAGTCCAAAAAGTGACTTCTGTGTGGGCTTAACTTGGGCCCATGCCACAGTGTCCCTGCAAAGATCGAGGTTTTATTAGTCAGGGAAGCAATGAACACTTGGCTTCTTGTAGGAGCAAACTTTTGAAACGCACAGGCTATTTAATCCTTGGTGCAGACATTCTTTTTATTAGTTTGTTAGGTCCTCTCTTTTTTAAAGGTACACTAGAGCTTTCTTCTAAATAAAGGTTTGTTTACATACAGTATTTCTAATAAAAAGACGAGGTCTTGGCCAAAAGCCCCCAGTGCATATCCTTACTGTCTAACAGAAATTGCTGAGTGTTTTTTGGATTTTTTCATGTTTTGAAACCTGCATCAGCCAGCAGTCTCTTTTATTGGCTTATTGCTGCTTTTTATAGCACATTACACGTTATTGACTGTCTGTCGGTATTTGAAATTGCATGAAACAAAGAGAAGCTGTAAAAGTCATGAGAACATTAAGCTGTACCTGACAGTTTAGTTTAACAGCACAGACGACTTGACATTTGGGTGTGAAAATATTTTGAGCCACAGTAAGAATATAGTGAAAACACAAAAAAACATGAGGTTTATAAGCCTCAGAAATGTAAATTATGAATATTTTAAAAGCAAAAACATGTTAAAAATAAATGGCACTACCGGGATGTATTGTATTTGCATTACCGGTCTTGGTAGTCTGAAGAAATATGTGTAAATAATTGGGATTATTTTCTAGTTTAACCTTTTATTTCCTTTTTTGTCAAGGACTTTGTATTCTTTTGACATATCTGCAAGCATAGTGGAGTCATGAATTGGATAAATGCATAAATAAATAAACAAAATATAGGCACTAAAGATGTTTTCTGACCTCCGACTGCGTATAAACGCAGTACTCAATGGCACTGCCTTGCTCTTTCATTTTCGAGGAAATGTCTCTCTGATTTTTGTCACAAAAGTTTTATTCTTCCATGGAAAAAAGTATGCCTGATCTATATTTAAAAACTGGTCGCTGGTGGTGGCATTTTCTAAGACAGGTTGAGAAAGGCTGAGAAGGTCAGGGTTTCTTGGGTCTAGTATTAGGTGTCTCAATCTTATCTCTTTGAAATCTTTGTCTAAAAGTGAGAATTATACTGAGTAGCTGTATCACACCAAAGAGGTGTTATAATTGCTGCACAGTGTAACGATCTCTCTGATCTTATAATTTACTTATATCTCTAAGTAGAGGTGGACGATCACGACAACAAATTAAATTACAATCTTTTACATTACAATAGCAATTCTGGTTCTAAATCATAATCCTCCCTTCGGAATAAGTTGAGCTCGTAATCCTGCGCTGAGCTATGTGTAGTGTTTACCGAATGCTCAGACGGTCACCTCAAAGCTAAAGGCAAAACTCACAAATAGCGACATTGCGTTTAGCCATTGCGATTTTATTCAGAAGTCCTGATCCAAAGTGGCAGTTCATATCTCCGCAACTTTGATGCTTCTTTCTGAATGTTGGTCAGCTGCTTTTCATCCACTGTGTTGTGTTTTGTTTACAAAAAAATTTGCCAGGACACTGTTGTGGTGGTCCTGTTATTCAGCTGCCTGTCCAGTGAGTCTCTAATCACGCAGTCGACTCCGACTCTGCCATCTTTTCCCGCAGTTGGTGATGGTAGTTAGTTGTCTCATCATGGAAAGATTGCTTTGCAGCCTCGATGAGCATGGCATAGAAGCAAATGAACCAGTTCTGTACCTGCTTCAGGTTCTGGTTGGGGTGGCCTTTCAGTTTGCAGCAGATCTCATGGAGTTAGGGCTACCATCGTCAGGTGGAGCTGTAATCCGTCTGTGGGCTGAGAAACTCACTGGAAAGGCAGCTGAATGGTTTTGAGGACAGCCACAACAGTGATTTTGCCTTTCTGCAGCTGGAAAAACACGGTGGGTTTGCTAGTTAGCAGCATCTAAACTGAATAAAATCTGTGCATCCTTAATGATGCTATCTATGCGACTCCTCTGACAGATTGGATGGCAAATTAAAGTCACCCGTGATACAAGATCGCCAAACCACCCACCCCTATCTTTAGGTTTGACATATGACACTTATTATCTTCTCACCTCCTGTCAACCTCTTCTCACCTCTCCTAGCTTATGCTCCTTGTCGTCGCCTTAACCGCCCCCGCCCAGCCCTAACAGCCACAGATGCTCTTCCCCATCTTTAACTTTATTGTATGTGACCCTGCAAAACTACTTCTCTCCAACCAGCATTTTTTAACAAGCGTGATTCTTATCCTGCATCTCAGCGGTGACAGCTCCACCCCTGCACCAACAGAATGTGGATAAATCATCCTCTACACCATCCTATCATTTGCTTTGGGGTTCGCAGGAGTCTCCTCTCTGTAAATTAGACAACTGTCAACAGAGATAGATTTCTGCTTTTACCCGTACCACTCCATTTGATGCATAAGAGTCATTCATATGTGAGATTTCATACTCCATTAATCAGACCTCTAAGGTTGGGAGTACGTTGGGTTGATTTGATTAAGAAGAGCTCGGCTGTCTTTGGAAGCGATGCAGTAACTGTAGGCACTGGCCACTATATGCAGTGAAGCCCCAAATCTGATGATAATTCCATTGTAGTTGGATCCAGGAAAGTTTTGGTGACTGCAGATGTTCACAATCAAGTGTAATTGCAGTTTTGCAAGCATAAATAGAGAAACCAGATGACACTAACGGATAGTATTGAGGTGCAGATGGTGGGAAGAGACTTGGAATAATGCTTGGGAAGATGTTTAAAATGGTAATATATATTTAAAGAGAAAGTGAATGGATACATATAATTCCATAAATATATCCACCGTGTGTGTGTGTGTGTACAACTGACACATTAGTGCTGTCAGTTGATTAAAATATTTAATCGTGATTAATCGCATGGATGTCATTGTTAACTCGCAATTAATCGCAAATTAATCGCACATTTTTTATCTATTCCAAATGTCCCTTAAATTATCATTTTAATACTCTTATCACCATTGTCGCCTGGTTTTGAGGAGGAGGCAGAGAATTCGCATCAGCTGTGTGTTTGGCCATCAAGTAGTATTTCAGACTGGATGTGCTACGATGAAAACTCGGGTCACACTGACAATAAACACAGATAACTTTGGTCTTGTCAGTCAACCCATGTTGCAACTAGGGCTGGACCTGAATATCCAAATATTCGGTCGTTGTGGTGGTGTCCAAATAATAATTTTGAGGTCCGAATAGTTGTGCGCATCCCATCATCGGCTGGCTAAGCATCTGCACCAGCGGCACGCGGTCCGGGATGCCAAAACGGAGCCAACAGAATGGCATGGCGAGTGAGGACACTGCTGCTGTGCCACCACCAGCAGGAAATATCCATGCTAATGCTGCCGAACTCATACGGCCAAGTACCCCTGATAGAATCTTGTTCGCATCCATTTCAGCGTCTCGCACTTGTCATATACACAAACAATACCCTACTCTTTTGCAGCTGGCGAACAAGCAAGACCAAACCTACATGGGGCGTGTTTATTGTTTTGTTCCCGGTCTACAGCCTGATCCTGTAGTTTTTCTATCGTTACTAGCTGCGGCCACAGCTTGTGAAAAAGCTACAAGGTCCCTAGGTCAAAAACAACGTTAATCTCGCAATAAAAAAATTGACGCCCTTAAAATTGATTTGCGTTAACGCGTTAATAACGCAATATTTTTCACAGCACGAATATATATACATATATATATATATATTCAATGAAGTCAGTTCTGTCTCTCAAATCAATCTTACAGTTGGTTTTGTGCACACAAGAGATTATAAATTTATATATATATATAATTGATTGATTTTTGATTGATTTGTGAGACAGAACTGACATCATTAAATAGGCTTTACCCTACAGACATTCAGTCTTACAGTTGATAACAGACAGTCAGAACAGACAAACAAATCAGAGGCAGATAGAGGTTCAGAATAAGTAAAGGCACCCAGAAACAAATATTGACAGCAGCTAACCGGAATGAGTGATCAGTAAGGTTAGGAAATACAGGCAGGGTAAGATGGAATCTGGAAGGACAACAGATGGCTGTTAAGTACAAATCACATAAACTGATATTGTTAGCTGGAAACGGCAACGGAGCAAGAAGAAGGGAAGGCAGTCACTCTGATAAGTTGATCAGAGGCCAAAATGAGACCTGGCTGTTGTTGTGTGCTCTCTGCAAGCTGGTGTTTGTTCTCGGCCAAAGATCACTGGAAACGTTTTCTGTATCATCACTCCAACTACGTGCTTTGCGATTCACAAAGACAAAGAGTTCAATCTTCTCTACTACAACAATCTCAGTGATTGTGCTATTACGGTTTCAGTAATAGAAATTATAAGTTAATCATTCATCATGTCAGTAGTTTCACCTTATTGTATTTTATAATAAGAATAGTAGTATCTGCACCTCATCCTTTTTCAGATTGTAGCTTCAGGCTGAAAACAATAAATACAGTTGTGGTCAAAAGTTTACATACACTTGTAAAGAACATAATGTCATGGCTCTCTTGAGTTTCCAGTTATTTCTACAACTCTGATATTTCTCTGATGGAGTGATTGGAACAGATACTTCTTTGTCTCAAAAAACATTCATGAAGTTTGGTTCTTTTATACTTTATTATGGGTTAACAGAAAAAGTGACCAAATCTGCTGGCTCAAAAATATACATACAGCAACATGAATTACCAATTTTGGTGACTTAGAAAGTTGTATTAATGAAATAAGCTTCATAGAATGGCCTCCTAACTTCTTGTCTTGTGAGTGATTATGAGTGACTACAGCTGGTGACTTCTCTGAGGCCATTTAAATAGGGCTCATTGGATACAAACGCCCACAAACGCTACAATGGGAAAGTCAAAGGAGCTCAGCATGGATCTGAAAAAGCGAATTATTGACTTGAACAAGTCAGGAAAGTCACTTGGAGCCATTTCAAAGCAGCTGTAGGTCCCAAGAGCAATAGTGCAAACAACTGTTTGTAAGTATAAAGTGCATGGCACTGTTTTGTCACTGCCATGATCAGGAAGAAAATGCAAGCTATCATCTGCTGCTGAGAGAAAATTGGTCAGGAGGGTGAAGAGTCAACCGAAAACCACCAAAAAGCACATCCGCCAATTTGAAGCTGCTGGAACACAGGTGTCAGTGTCGACAGTCAAGCGTGTTTTGCATCACCAGAGGCTGCCGTGCAAGAAGAAAGCCCTGTCCAAAAGTGGCACCTTAAAGCTTGACTAAAATTTGCTGCTGGTCACATGGACAAAGATAAGACCTTCTGGAGGAAAGTAATGTGGTCAGACAAAACAAAAATCCAGCTGTTTGGCCACAATGCCCAGCAATATGTTTGGAGGAGAAAAGGTGAGGCCTTTAACCCCATGAACACCATGCCTACCGTCAAGCACGGTGGTGGTAGTATTATGCTGTGGGGCTGATTTGCTACCAGTGGAACTGGTGCTTTACAGAGAGTAAATGGGATAATGAAAAAGGAGGATTACCTTGAAATTCTTCAAGATAACCTAAAATCAAGGTTGGGTCTTGGGCGCAGTTGGGTGTTCCAACAGGACAATGACCTCAAACACACATCAAAAGTGGTAATGGAATGGCTAACTCAGGCTAGAATGGAGGTTTTAGAACGGCCTTCCCAAAGTCCTGACCTAAACCCCATTGAGAACATGTGAACAATGCTGAAGAAACAAGTCCATGTCAGAAAGCCAACAAATTTAACTGAACTGCAACAATTCTGTTAAGAGGAGTGGTCAAAAATTCAACCGGAAGCTTGCCAGAAGCTTGTGGATGGCTACCAAAAGCGCCTAATTGAAGTGAAAATGGCCAAAGGACATGTAACCAAATATTAGCATTGCTGTATGTATATTTTTGACCCAGCAGATTTGGACACTTTTTCTGTTAACCCATAATAAAGTCATAAAAGAACCAAACTTCATGAATGTTTTTTGTGACAAAGAAGTATCTGTTCCAATCACTCTATCAGAGAAAAATCAGAGTTGTAGAAATAACTGGAAACTCAAGACAGCCATGACATTGTGTTCTTTACAAGTGTATGTAAACTTTGTCCTTCTTAGAGCCAGGTTGTGACAGGCCCTACTGCACAACCCAAAGTACCCAAAGGATCCACTGCCAACGTCCTGGTTCCAGACCCCATAGGATACCCTGAGAGGACCTCTTTTCCATGGCCAATGGTTCAGAGCATTTTTGAGCACATGGGGGGGACCAACACAATATTAGGCAGGTGGTCATAATATTATTCCTGATTGGCGTATAATGCATGTCACTGTGTTAATAGACAAAGAGCTATGTCTAAACTAATAACAGCTTATCAAACTATCCAAATAACCAATAGCCTAGTTTATCTATGATTTCATAAACACTGAAAATTCTGTCCTTGTCCTTAACTGTTGCTGTTGAACTCAACTGTTTGAAGTATGCAGACTTTCAATTAGGTCTAGCTCAATCTTGTCCTGTCATGACTTTGAATTTAAAGTATTTAATGAAGATACCACTGTGTTGCCATGCGTAAATGCATACAGCTCTCTCGTTGAGAAGCTTACATGGAGGAAAGAGTCCTACAAACAGTTGGAAGGAACAAACTAAACTTTTCCTAACTTTTTGCAAAAACCTTGATTAAATTCATGATGTTCGTTCATTCTGGCTTCACTGCAGTTGAATTCTATTTTCATGAATGTTTCAGTTTGTAATAGATGAGAAATTCCAGGAAAAAGTGAGTGAAACAGGTATTTTGTGATTTTAGTACTCAAACTGCATCTTTGGCGTAAAGTTTTTGGATCAATATTGGTGCTGAAATGTTTCAAGAAGGCCTCTCCTAGAACTACTCTAAATATACCACTTTTGCCTATAACGAACATTAACTGTGAGAGGATTGCCGTCGTGACTTTCATGGAAAGTGCCCAGGGTGCTCATTCAGACGTTCAGTTGCTGTCAGATAACTGGAAAGGTGCAAATGTGTCAAACGGGCCTTTGACAATCTCCTGAACTCGCCCAATGTCTCCTCTGAGGACAAGACAGAGTCTGAGGGCTTAGTGGAAGGCTCGGCCATTTCAGTATTGTCTCATTTCCATTGTCAATCAACTGGCCTGGCCATATTAATAAGTTGCTATTTTCAAGTTTTCTTTCTACTTTGTTGAAAGGCAGTATTAGCTGGAGCCCGTATTGTCCTGTTGAGTTCAGAGGCAAACAAGGTTAGTAAAAGTGATTTTATTTCCCACACTGCGCACATACCCCACAGCTCAGACACAAACACAAAAAACTCCAGCCTTCCATTCTCATCTCTGAAGATGAAATATATTGAGTTGGTGGTACAGACAGTCCCACTTGATAAGCGCCTCAGTCATGCAGAAAAACATCTTCCACATTCTCATAATGTAGACAAAATGCCATTTACATGATCCATCGCCTCAAGATAATGTCTCCCTTTGTGGGTTTGGAGGTGTGTGTCTGTGTGTGTGTGTGTGTCTTTTTGTATGACAGTCGAATAGGAAAGGAGTCTTCTCTTGTCTTTATGCCCTTTCTGTTTGCCTCCGTTATGGGTGTAAAGTTTCATTGGGTGGGAATAAAACAAAATATCATAAAATGTACATTACTGAAAATACCACACCAAAGGCAGTGTAAGAACTTGCTAAACAAACAACATATTATCATCGCAGGAACACATTTTTGATGTGGTTCATACAGTATGATCTGCTGTTTTATTTATTTATTTTTAAATGCACAAAAAAATGTTGTTCTTTAATGTGTCTGTAAGCACTTTATTAACCCACGGTAATGTCTTTTTGTTAGATGCTGTAATGTCTATTAACCTGTCAATTCATGGACTGCACAACCTCTAAAATGCAGCAGAATGTTTACATGTTCATCCCTTTGTCAGTGGTAAAGCACCTCAACAATTTCTGATCTATTACTTTTTCATCACAGCCTCTTTTTACTTGATAAACAATTTGTCCCTGACCCTGACACTGTTTCTTTTTTTTACAACGGCAGAACAAAACCTGATGTAAAAGTCTCTTGGGATGCTTGATAAATTGCTGATTTAAGATGAGTTTGAATGGCGGCTTCACAAAAAACCAGCTAAAAGAATTGACCTTCACTGTTGTTAGCGGGTCGGCACTACACTCTGGCATGACCAAGAGGGTTATGGAGACTTTCGCACATGTCGTTGAGCTAAATTTAGTACCAGGAAAAAAGAAAGGTCTTTGGGGTTGACCTCCGCTCCTGAACAAGGCAGGTGTGAGAACACCTCTCAGGCAGATCACACGTCTGCCCGGGCTGTGCTGTGGTGAGAAATGGCAGACAGTCAAGTATGACCACTGCAGATGCAGCTGCAATGTGTAAGGCAGAATTGGAAAACATGAATTTAAAAAGGAATGCAGTGCGGTTTGACAAGCAGGTTGCTCAGTGTGTCTGTAATTAGAGTGGGTGCTCGTTGAATTTTTTTGAAAATTATGCATTGTTTTCTCTAAAAATCTCCAACCCTACTGTCCTTCTGTAACTGATCATCTCTCTCTGGATATCTGCCTCTCTTGTTTTTTTTTTTTTCATCTTTCGTTCTTTCCTACCTCTCCTTTTCCCATTCTCTGCCGCACAAAAGACACTGAATGTACAGTTTATGTAACAATCATTTTGAGAGGGCATATTGGGAACAAAAGAAATGACAATCATCAGACAGTGATTATCTTCACAGCTACTCATTCATGGGATAAAGCTAATACATAATGCAAACCTCTCATCTACGCGACCATCAGTGGCCTCATCATCCATTATAAGCTCAGCCCAATATGTATTTCTCAACTAAAGGGTGATCGAAAGCATGATGGGGTTGAGGCGCCTCAAAATAAATGCAACTTTGACCCACATCTCCAACCATTCCCCTAAATTAGAAATCCATACTTCATTTCTCGGGCAAGAACCCTTGTTTCTGCGAGGCCGACGGCTGATATGGGCAGCCGTGATAGGCACTCAGTCAGTGTTCAGGCCCGGCTCGTGCTCTTTATGCCGCCGGACTAACTGGTGGAAAAAGTCGGGATGATGGAGGGAGGAATGAGAGGAGGGAAGGCTGACCTTTATATAATCATCTCAGGGCTGGGTTTAGGACGCACCATTTCTTTCTTCTCTCTTATTTTTTGGGGGGGAAGAAAAAGAATTAAGTTTGACTTTCTTGTCTAAGGGGATTAGAGCTCAGACCAAAGTGCCCAAAGGTAAAGATCCACAAGTTTAGTTTACTGTATATATGACAGAAAGAGGGAATCTGTCTTTGTTTGTGTGCTGGATTGGGTAGTTCAAGATTGATGGTGGTTGATGGATCACTTCACAAGAGAAACTGATGCTATTTCAGGGGACCTTCTTCAATCTTCAAGCCTCTGAAGTGAAAATGTGAGGTATTTAGATTTTTTTTTTTGTTTGTTTGTTTATTTGTTTTAGGCCTGTGACAGTTTTATATATCAGGTAACTCTCATTGAATATATTGCCTACTTACTCCTCTGTTGTTGGATGAAGTCTTAAAACTTCAGTATTAACTTTGTAATAGTTATTACTATTAACTAGGCAAATGCCTAAATTCAAATTCTTATTTTGGTGTTCACACAGTACATAACATTATATCAGAAGACTAGCACGCAAACATGCATGAATCGGGTAATGCTGCACATAAAGCAACAGCACAATACAGGAACAATTACTTCATATGTTGAGCCATTTATGCAACCGTTTCACACCAATAAACTGATCATTGTGGCCATTTGGGGGCAACAGGAGGCAATCGTGAACTCAGCATTTTAAGTTGATGTGGCGAACAGAGCCTATTTGCACTGTTAACAACACAGAGCAACATTATCATTCATTTGAGGTTGCATTCCCAGCCAGGTGATGCATACAATTTGCTTTCTCATATCTCTGTTTTGGTCGCTACCAAATCCCAGAAGAAATGTCTTTAGCTGCTAAGTACTCTGTTGTGTTCAGCAGCTACTCTCTGTGACTATTGTTTGTGCAGAGCAGGAAGCCTGTAGTGGATTTTAAGAGCCTTTTCACTGAAAACAGCTGCAGATAATGACACTATGAGATTTGTGGGAGCAAGCCAGAACTGTGAAGTTGCGGGTCAGACAGCTAAACAATGAGCTGAATCTCACTACAAAGCTTTGTGAGGCTTGACCTACCCTAGTCACCCATTAATTTTGTGGTCAAAGGTCAAGGTCACAGGGCTACCTTCCATGTTTAGGAAGGCATTCGGTATGGGCGTGGGTCTGCATCTCGTTTGAGTGCATTCTCGTTATAAGACTTTTGTGTCTTAAATTTTTTACTCCAACGCAGCAATGTGAAAATAGTTTTCGAAAATTGTGTGAAAAAATCTTACCTCTCTATCTGTCCACTCCATGGGATCTTTCCGGAATAGTGATACCTTCAGTCCACAGACGGTGTCTTAATACCTGTTGATCTGCAGGGTAGCTACAGTTTTAAATAAATTCATGCAAGTCCAGAAATTTTAAGTCTCATTTATTATTATTATCAAATTGTGGCTTTATTGGATGAAAAAAAGAACCAAAACAGCAACATGATAAAGGCATTTATATATCAGACATTGACTGGCCCACTTTCAATAATATTGGCATAGGCTATTAAAAAACCCATATTAGTCGTCTGCTAGTTTTTACAGGTCATGCAAATTGGCCTCCAATGGCACGCGTAGTATACAGTTCACTAACTACAACTAAATTGATCAGTTTCAGTCAAACTGCAGACAAGTTTACAGTGTGTCCAACAGACAGAATCTATAGTCCCACATGTCGAAAATTCACGACCGCATGTCCCTTAAGGAGATCCAACAGTCTTTATTTTCTTTACATTCATCAAAAAGGACACTCATTTTGTCTCTGGCATCTGCATTAAACAGATGCACTCAAGACTCTATGCCAGCGTAGCACAAATTACAACAGCAGTAAACAAGTGTGAAAGCAAAGCACCATGGGTAGAAAGTAAGGGGGGACAATCAAAGTCAAGTTTAGTCTTATAATAACAAAACGCAATTTGCAAACAGCCGGAGATGAATGCACAGACTCCTACACTGAAGGATTTCTAATGAACAGCTGCATTTGCCCCGAGCAGTATTACTTGCTATTTTCCAGCCACTGAGCATTAAAGCGTGCGACAAGCATTCGGAAGTATGGGTGGATATGCATCTAGTCAAGCATTTGTTTTGGACGGATACTGTGTAACTGATGACTGATTTCAGCATTCTGGTTGATCTGTCCTAGAACTGAATCTCTGACCTTCTCGTCGCCATAATGACATTTACCTGCTTATCCACACATAATGTGCATATTAATTGAGGGTCAGGGGCTTCTGTCAGACTGTAGGCTAATGGTGAACCATGTGTCATATGTCAGCTCATGTGCCTTTTTCACTTCACTGATGTGACCGGTATTTAATTAACCATCACTTAAGCTGGCACGTTGACTTAAAAAGCGAATTGCAGGGGGAGGGTGGTATGCACTCAGATGTGACATCCTCACTTAATGTCCTTTTAAAAGATGAAATCAGTATTTCTGTTCATTATTAATACGATAATAATTTATTAGTTCGACTTGATATATTGAGTCACCACTGGTTTGATAATCCTATGCTGAAATGACCAACCGGTTGATTCCCTAGTTCACCATGATGCAAACTACGAAGATAATGTTATTGCACTGAATTGCACATTCATTGGGGCACATTTTGCAATCAGGAAACATTTTTAGCTGACACATTGCTGCCGTCTATGTTAGAGTTGAGGAATAATATTTTAAGTGCACTCAGAACTTTGTGTCTCCTTTCAAAAAACAGTTTCCAAAGTCTTCTATGGCTCATGCAACTGTTGTTTTAATTTAGTGTTGCAGATATTTTTAATGAATTATTTCTTGTCTTTTGGTATATCCCTTGGATGTATCAAAGAGTAACCTTCCAGAGACAGACCTGTTTTGGACTAAAGCAGGCAAAATGAATCGAAAGGACTGACAAGTCACTGCAAGGAAAAGTACTTCGAACAAGCTTTCATTTCAATTCAATTCAATTTTATTTTTGTAGCGCAAATTCACAACATATGTCATCTCACAGTGCTTTACATAGTGAGGTACAGACCTTGCAAATTTAGAATAGAGAACCCAACAATCCAGAGTCCAGAGAGAATTTCCAATGAGCAATCAGTCATGGTAAGAAAACCAAAAACTCCCCCTCAACTTGGATCAACTTAGATATCCTTACTAAAGTGTCCTGATGCAACGATAAGAACCCACACTGCTGTGGTTTCCTTGAGTGTGTACACAATGGTAGACCTCTTGTTTTACATCAAAACCTTTGACTTTATTGAATTGTTGTCTCTCCACAGCCACTATTTACGACCATTTTTTTCAATTTACCATGCTCATGTCCTTCAAAAGTGGTTCATTTTAGTTCATTCGAGTCAAACAGCAATTACCATTATCTCAACTTTGACAGGGTGAAACACAAAATAATCACACTCTGAAGCAAGCCCATTTCAAGAATAATTCTTTCTCTTTCCAATATAATCTGTCTCTCTGCCCTACGCTTTCCACTAGAGGAAGAGGTCAGGAAAACTGGACTACTGTCGAACACCCAATGGGATGCATTTGATACTGTCAGGAACAATTTGGTGCTGGTACAGGGTGTGCCAGGAGCATGTCAGCCTGATTTAGGTTTCTTCTGTTGGGGTACCGGCATCAGGAGAGTCCCTCTCAATTGAGCGTGACTGGAGCTGGCTGGCGAATGCACAGGGATTGCCGTCACATACACACACACACACACACACACACGTGTACGCTTATAAGGTCATGCACAGTGGACATGAGCACGCATCTGCATATAAACACACTCATTCGTGGCAAACGTAATCTGATAAATATACGCACCTACATATTCCATGACCACGCATGCATTTGCGCACATGCAGGCGCATATGTCCGGACACACTGTCTCATTCAATCACGCCGCCGGCTTACAAGGCCTTGGCGAGACTGGAGGAGAAAAGAGCACAGGGGAGAGGTGTCCTAACATTTCACAACATTACAGTGAATGCTCTGCTCTGCGGAGAAGCTGGCGATTCATGAAATAATTCAGCACATCGCAGTATGGGGTAGCCAAGCGACGGCTCGTGTCGGACGGGGGTGGACACCACTGTGGACTCACTCAATTAAATTTTATTACATTTGTATGAATATATATGATTTAATGTGGATTATGCCTGAGTGCCTCGTGTTAAACGGATTTGAATTTCTTGATATGTCTCCTTGCATGTACATCTGAATGCTTGCACATTCTAATACGCATAGTAGTCCTTGCCTCCACCTCTGTTGCTGTAGTATTGCTGTATAGTAACTAACTCTAATCTTAATAAGCCTTACCCAGGAGACCTTCACTTCATATATTAAATGTTTCTCCTCCTGTTAATAGCATGTCATTGTAGCAGCTCCCTTGTGGTCTTCTCAGTTATGTACACATACTACCACCTAACCTAAACATGTGGAATCCTCATATGCAATGTGTTTACACCTAAGGAGCTACTACTGTGTTTCAATATTTAATCATAGACAGTGCAAGTAAATAATGCAACACATCTCTGCTTTCATACAGTGATGAATGACACAACTGCACCCTCATTATTACTCCCTAATCAACCCCTTTGGGCTTGTACACGTGTGTGTTTGTGTGAAAGGGAATGCATCTACCTTGAGGTGGGGATCATGGCAGGCATTATTTCATGAATTTCATTAGTGAGGTGAAAATAATTTCCTTGCTTGCTGGTATTGTAATTCAGCTATTGTTGTTAATCCAAATTTAATATGTTGGAAATGATTACAGAGATGGTGTAAGAGCGAGGGATGCTACTGCTGCATTTCTGCAGTGAGTAAATGCATCTCCCTGTCTCTTCCGATAACTTCTCCTTTCTTATGTCTATTTTGTCTTCTTGCTTTCTCTCCAGGAAAGAAGCTTGTTTACCCCCTCCTAACACATCGCTCCTTTTCTTCATCTACCTCACACACGAGCATAAGCCACCATCATCTTCCACTGGCTTTGTAAACAGTGATCATAGCGAATAATTCAATAATGTTGATATTCTTGCTTTGAAGAACGGGAACAGTGTAAATTTATGCATATGAGATCCACGTTTGATGTAGCTATTCATGTTTTTGGGCAACTGTAGATCACAGACACGGATGCTGATTCATTTCCATGAGAAGGAATGAGTCGGTATAATGTTTAGGGTGCAACAGCAAAATCAGTGACTCATTCATCTATATGATGAGATTAAGTGGCCAAAATTTTTTTACAAAAACTTGTAAAATTAAAAACATTTTAAAGTTGAATCCACTCTCTTTTTTAAAACCGAAGCAAGCAAGTTCCGTTAAAAAATGCATAAAACCCCTTAAAAGCCAACTTCAGAAGCCATGTCCAACTTTCCACAAACTCTGAAGTTCTGCTGAGGTAGCTGTCAAGCTTATTTTTTGCCTCTCAGGGGGGTGGATGCTCATGGCGACTATTTTCTCTACGGATGGGGACAGTGGAGAAGCTAAGAAGAGCACATCAGACTTTAACTTATGGCAGAATCAGTGTGATGGCCTCTGGGTGCAAGTGCAACTCCAGTCACATAGGGGAGAGAGCTGGATGTATATGTGCTGTCTTTGTCACAGTTATAGTTGGAAATGAGCAAAAGTACATTCAAATAAGTCGAGCAGAGTACCACTTTTTTAGGTGTATGCAGGTTTTAATTCTTTATTTTTCTTTGCAGTTTGAAATTGTGTTATTACAATGCAAGTCTTGGCTGTAGGGATGGCTGCATTGATTGGACCAACATTTTGGTTCTGACTAGGGATGCATGATTACGCCAATTTCAACTGATTCCGTTAATTAATAATTTTATACTTCTCGCAGCCGATAACCGATAATGTCAACCGATTGCGCACCGGAGCCTGACACCGGAGTTGTCAGGTCCGCCACTACAACCACTGCGGCGTTCTAGAGCCTCAGCAGCATATGAGAGCCTGAGCAACGTTTGGCTGCACCCAGCAACGCACCGGAGCATAACACCAGAGATGGCAAGTCTGCTACTACAACCACCGCAGTGTTGGAGAGCCTCAGCAGCGTGCTGTAGCCTTGGCGACGCTGGGCTGCGCCTGGCGGTGTACTACAGCCTCGGCTACGCTCGGTGGTGTTCGGCGGCGCGCACGACTTTTTGAGTATCAAAATTATTATCCGAATACCACCACAACGAACAAATATTCGGATATTCCAATATTTGGGACCAGCCCTAGTGAAACGACTTCTTCAGACACGGTAAAGAAAGTCCACACTGGTGAGTGCCACGCCATGTTGCTTGTTTTTCTCTGCCCGTGCAGTGCTATGACATCACACACATACGACAGTACTGTCGGGGAGGGGAGGGGTTGATGAGTCAGGCATGAGTACAAGCCACAACATACAGTCCAACAGCAAAAACCAAGATTCCAAGTCTTTATTATTATCGGGTCATTTTATCGGCTGATTTTTTAATTATCGGAATGACGTCATAATTGCCAAAATTAACCGATAATTATCGGACGCCAATATTATCGTGCATCCCTAGTTCTGACTGAATATTTGAACACATGATGAATGGAGTGTTGTGGGATTTTCTACAGACATTCATGGTCCCCAAAAAGTGTTTTCTGTATTGCTTTAATTGCTTTAACTCAGGCAATTACCAAAGCCAGGCAATTTGAACTACTTGCAGTTAAAATGAATATAGCCAAAGATCATCATCTTACTGTAATTGGCTGTTACAGACCACCATCGGCCATAGCATACACCATCTCCTCTCTTTCTGATATTTTACACAATGTCAACAACTCTGAATTTATTCTCATGGGTGACCTGAACTGGGATTGGCTTTCCCCATTTTCTACTGGTATCAAAGAATTATGTGGCTCACTGAATCTCACACAATTAATTGACTATCCCACTCGGCTCAACCAAAAAGATCCAAGCAAATCTTTACTGATTGACATCTTTCTCACGAACACACCTCATAAGTTCACTTCGAAGGCAGTGTTCTGCAATGATGTCAGTGATCATTGTGCTATTGCCTCTGTGAGGGTTTCAAAATTACCTAAATTTAAACCCTGATATATTTATAAAAGGTATTTTAAACATTTAAATGAACAGGCATTTCTAAATGATTTACGTAGTAGCAATTTTGACAGAGTTAGCTTAATTCATAATGTTGAGCGGGCTTGGGAATGTTTTTATAATTCTTTTATGTCTATTTGCAATAAGCATGCCCCTATAAAGAAGTTTAGGATTTCAGGGAGGGACAACCCTTGGTTTACAGAGGGATTATCCAGCCTAATTAGGGAAAGGAATACCTCCTGGGCCAAGGCCAGAGCCAGTAACTCCACACATGATTGGACTGCCTTTAGAACTCTGAGAAATAAATGTGCACTTTTAACCAGAAAGTGTAAATCAGATTATTATTTAAAATATATCTCAGAAAATTCCAAAAATCCTACTAAATTCTGGAAACACGTGAAATCGTTGTCAGGCTCTGCACTCAAATCAGGCCTCCCTGATCACATTGTAGTTGAGTCAACTGAAATCAAGTGCAAAGCAGACATTGTTGTGCACTTCAATAGGCATTTTATATCAGTTGGGTCTGTTTTTCATACATCTGCACCAGCACCTAAATGTTATGCCTCCAATGTTGTGCAACCCAACTCTTGTACCATCTCATCAAGGGACCCCTTTGTTTTTAAACCTGTTTCTACTGGAGAGATCTGTAAGGCTCTGAAGGCTATTGATCCAAAGAAGACACCTGGACCCGACAACCTGGATCGTTATCTTGTAAAGCTCTCAGCTGACTGTCATATTTTTAATCTGAGTCTCCAATAAAATTCCATCCCTAAAATCTGGAAAGTAGCCTATGTTTTGCCCCTATTATAGAGTGGGGATCCATCAGACTTAAACAATTATTACCCAATATCTAAACTTTCTGTCCTTGCTAAAATTGTATAATGCCCAGTAAACTCCCAGCTGAAACAATTCCTGGCTGATAACAATATTTGATCAGATTTTCTTCTTCTTTTGTCTGGCTTCAGATCAGGTCATAGTACCACAACAGCAGCTTTGTTTGTACTTATAGATATTCTCAATGCCTTGGACAAAAAGCAACACTGTGCTGCTCTGTTTGTTGATCTGTCCGAGGCATTTGACTGTCGACCATGACCTACTGCTGGACAGACTTCGAGATATTGGTCTGTGTGATGATGCTGTACAGTGGTTTGCTAACTACCTGGCAGACAGATCCCAGTGTGTTTTTACAGATGGTAACAAGTCAGACTTTTTGAAAATAAGTAAGGGTGTGCCACAAGGTTCAATTCTAGCCCTTTTCTTGTTCTCTGTTTTTAGAAAATGACGTTGGAAAGGACATGCATACAGCTAAACTGCACCTCTATGCAGATGACACTGTAATCTATTCAGTTTCTTCTTCTGTCAATCAGGCCACAGATAATCTCCAGGCTGCTTTTAAACAGCTCCAGGCCTCACCGTCTGGTCTAAAACTAGTTCTTAATCCTAACAAAACAAAATGTCTTATTTTCACCAGATCTTACTCTCAATCACAAAATAATACTAGTATTTACACCTTGGGAGGAGATCCAATTGAAAGGGTATCTTCTTACGAATATCTGGGTATTTGGGTCGATGACAGGCTCTCTTTTAAACAGCATATAGAGAATTTAGTGAGGAAGCTGAGGTTTATGCTGGGTTTATTTTACCGTAATAAGGCCTGCCTAAATTTAGCAGTTTGGAAAACAATTGTCCAGGCTATGTTTTTAAGTACCCTAGATTATGGGGATGTCATTTCCATGAATGCTGCCTCTGCCTTATTACATTGACAGGACTCAGTTTATCACAGTGCTTTACGCTTCATCACTAACTCTCCATTCCGTACCCATCACTGTTTTTTGTATGATCTGGTTTCTTGGCCCTCATTAGGTATAAGGAGACAGCAGCACTGGTATGTCTTTATTTATAAAGCATTACTGGGCAAACTGCCTTCATACTTGTGTAAATATTTTTCACTTACCAAGAACTTCTACGATTCTCGTTCTGCTAGATGGCTGCGCTTACAGGTACCCAGGATTTACTCTGAGCTTGGCAGAGCAGCCTTCTCTTACAATGCACCTTGGTCATGGAGTAATCTCCAGATCACCTTAAAGCTAAATGATCTTGTCTCCCTGAATGAATTCAAAAATTTGATGAAGAAAAATGTAATCCATGAGTGCAACAGCTTTTCTTCATCTTTTTATTATTATTATTATTGTTATCATTATTATTATTATTATTATTATTATTATTTCTGTTCTTAGCTTAATATTCCTTGTCTAGAAGTATTCCTTGAATGTTTTATGTTTTTATACTGTGACCAGTGTGGTCCTTGGATTGGCATGCTATCTTGGCCAGGTCTCCCTCGGAAAAGAGATTTTCAATCTCAAGGGACTTCCTAGTTAAATAAAGGATAAATAAAAAATAAATAAATGAGGCTAACATTTGTGGGTTTTTTTGTGAAAATTCCAAATACTGTGACCTTTCAAAGAGCAAATGAATAGAGTAAAACAGAAATAATTTCAGTCAAATCAGGCAATATCTGCACTCGTCCATACAAGTCAGAATTGCACTACAGAAGTTTTAAAATACTGACAAATTTTCAAGACACACAAAGAGAAAAACTTTAGATGTTCTTCTCTCCGATTCACACCCACACTGCAAGAATTAAAAATAATGCCGTTTCACACATTACACAATATTATTACGATTATCTTGCCAGAGGGAGCAATCAGGGAGCAGTGTGCCAACTCACATGATCTTATGGGGAAGAAGATGGAAACAAAATGTAAACTGTGGTGCAACAGCCTGCAGTGGTGTAAGTAATACGTTGTAGTTCGAAAAAATAAAAAAACAGAAGGCTAAACGAGTCTGGATGAGAAAATGGTATAATGGATGTCAGCATAGGTTGTCTGTTCTTAAGTGGGAACTGGAGGTGAGACTTTATCAATCTCAACATCTGTAGCTATGTTAGCTTCAAGGAGCAAAATGTTCAGCATTACTTGGTGACAGTTTCCGCTGCCCTAGGCTTAATATCTGTAACTGTACAGTATTTTCCTTCTCAATTCAAATGTATTACAGTGAATATGTTTGTTACTAATCATCTGTGCATTTGTAAGTAGTCTGGGAGGTTTACGACTGGATCCGTAACCTCTCACATTGCTAAATAATCTGGGCCAAACATTGTTTTAGACCAAGGTCCCAGACCTGATTTCTCCACCGAGAGGGTTGAAAATGTGGGGAAATCAGCTTGAAACTTCTGTAGTCTGGGCCAAGCTTAGTATAATTTTATTTTTACATGAAAATTATCCTTTACAGTAGCTTTACAGTAGCTGTTCACATACACAGTATGAAGCAGAGAGTTGCAATCTCAGCTTAGTTAATAATATGTAACACATAAAAATATAGCTGGAAAACAGCAATGGAGAAAAGTGAGAGCAAAGATTTTCTCAACAGCACAACAGTTTCAGACATGAACAGTGTCAACAGAACCTATAATAGACACCGATCAGCCGCAACATTATGACCACTGACAGGTGAAGTGAATAACATTGATCTTATTGGTACTATGTGATGTTCTGCTGGAAAACTTTGGATTTTGACATCCATGTTGATGAGACTTAGACACCCAAATAAACATTGTCTCAGAACAAACACACTCCCTCATGCAAATAGAAATCCCAAATGTCACTGATCTATCCCTGCAGGAAAATGCACCCCAACACATCGAAAAAACATCAATCAGGAACATTGTTGAGGAACATGACAGTCGGCCGAGATGTTGATTTGACCGCCAAACTTCCCACACCCCATTGTGATCAAGCATTAACAGGATGAAGATGAACAAGTTTGATTGACAGAGGCCCCACTGCACAAGCCAGAGTACCCAAAGGATCCTCTGCCAACGTCCTGGTGCCAGAACCAAGAGGACACCCTGAGAGGTCCTCTTGTCCACGCCCAATGGTTCAGAGCATTTCTGACTACATAAGGGGGACCAACACAATATTAGACAGGTGGTCATAATGCTATGCTTGATCAGTATATTACCTATGTTAACATAGTTACTGGTAGTTAAGGCATATGTCTTGGTTTTCTTCTAGAAAATGGTCATGCCATGAGTTTAGGGAACGAATGTCATGACAATAAGCCCCAATCAAAAAGCAAAAAAGGGGTGTCTGTGTTACAGTTTCAGAAAGTCTCGTTCTGCCCTTCCAGACTAAAATGCAACCCTTAGAGATTTCAATCTGAAAGGGGGTCAACAGAGTTTCTAAAAGTCTCCATTTTCCAGGGTCCTAAAACCCCAGAGTAGTGTGGATGCTAAATGTAAATGTAGCAGAAGTGTAAAAAATGAAAACACATTAGTGTGGATGCAGTGCAGCTTCAGTCACTTCTGGCTAATACCCAATCTGCCTGATAAAGTCGGTATCAGGGCTCATAGATCAGATGGGTTTTTTTTCTCCCTCCCTTATAGCAACTGAAGTCTAGACAGAGGAGGAAGATTAAGCAGTATTAATTCATTTAAAAACAAAACAACTTTTCATTGTTAGGTAGATTAATTTGTGTGGCAAATGGCCTTGAGAACCCCGTCTTCTCATTTAGAAAACAACATGAGTATGAAGGCCATTTCTGTCCAAACATTGGCCTACAAGCACTTTAGGGTTGCCAAACAAGTTCAATTCAATCAGAAGTGCAGTGAAAAAATATGGCCTTAAGCATAATTAGAAAACACCATCTCTATGAATCAATCCAGTTAGGCGTCCAGAAATTATAATCCTTGTGACAGAGATATACAGCTTGTTGACAAACACCTGGTTGAGGTCGCACCGGCGGCATAGTAATACTGCAATGTGTGTGTGCTGCATCTGCGTGTTGGCTTAACTCTCCAGTTTTTCTGAAGCCTGCGGAGCACATCTATTGCTAATAAACAGCACTCCCTTATTTCCTACTCTATTAATCATCTGCCTGCAAGTTTAGGTTTTTATGTCACAATCTTTTAAAAAAGGAATTAATCCGCTTTTACACTCTCATCACAGCAAGACATTCCACCTTATTAAGTCCCCATAGGGACCCAAACTCTTCAAGCAGGTTTAAATTAGTGCTTTCTTTCTCTGTTTGATTTACATCCAGTGATTAAATGGGAGGGGAGGGGTGAGCGAGAGGGAAAAAATAGCTTACATCAGCAGCTAAGACGATCTTTGAATGCAGAACTGTTATTTCACCACAGACTAAATCATTCAGATACTTCTCTGTCTCTGCCAGGCTATTTCTATGACACCAAATTACTTGGGCTTACTTCCGAGACATGCATCAAAGGTGAGGCAAGGTAAAGGTAGTAAATTTAAAGAGTTTAGCAAGTGAGACAGTTCCTTTTTACCACTCATACGCTGAGGGACAACTTTGGAGGCAGTAGTGTCTTGAAGATAGGAAATCCAAAGGTTTTATCTCAGCACACCTTTGTCTTGTATGTCTGCTCACACTTCTTAGAGTGCTTCTTCAGTGATTCAGTCTTGCACTTCCACAAAGTAGAACACAAGACAAGTTTTTAAAAAAGAAAAAAAACAAATGGAAGAAGCAATCGAGGCATTTTGACCCACATTTTGTGGGTCAAGCTCTAAAAACACAGGTTCTCACAGGTAAACTTAGTATCTTTTTTTTCATTAGACCCTCACTGCCTAGTAAACATATTTAAAACCTCCAGATTTTAACTGAAGCACTCTTATATAGCTGTTCTAAGTGGTTATTCTTGTGAGTTAGGGAAAATTGGTGGAAGTGTGCTGGATGCAAGTCAAATGTCAATCTGTCATAGAACACATGGTTCTCTCAGCCCAGTTGCCAGAAAATAACGTCACTGTTAAACAACTCTCCAACAATAAAATATCTGCACAAGGACAGAATAAGTTAGCAAAATGTCATTATCATTGCAAGCTATAGTTTTGGTATGGGTGAAAACGCTGGGTAAAGGTTGGGAAAGGTTGTGATTGGAGTTAATAGAAAAGTCTCTTCCATGTTTAAGCCCTGCTATATAGCAATCCACCACCCCAACTTCCACATTCTCACTTATCGCTATATTCTCTGTGTGAAAATTGCCATTGGATGCAAATTGTGAGATGTGGAATTATCCGGTATGACTGTAAACCCCCCAAGGATGTGAGATGAGCTGGGATTTCCTCTAGCACACTTGAGTCCAAGAAATATAACTGTCCCATCAAAACTGCACATGATACAGTAAATCAGGAATATTACAGCAGTAATCATATTTTTGCACCATTCTACATTTAAATAGATTTGAAAAAAAACTTCAAAATATGCTTTTTATAGCTGCACACACACACACACAAAAATGGTTAAAAAATAAAGTGAGAGAAAGAAACCAGTCGACCTGCCAAGTCTGACAGGCAGGGAAAAGCAAGCTAATTATCCCATGGTGCTTGGAAGCTAAAGTACTCACTGACAATCACAGGACTGCTCTCAGAGTATATTTAACTGTTAGGCTGAGAGAAAAGGGCTGGCCAAAAGCACTGATCACTGTGGTTACACCAGCCAAACCAGATAAACCACGACCCTGCAGCTGTTTGACAAGTAGCATTACAGGACAAATGTATGGATAATTTATGACCCTTCAAGTCCTGATGATTTTGCCTTAACTGTAATAGATGAGGAAGGAAGGCTGAAGTGAACAAGAATAGAATTAAAATAACCGTAACCTTGACGAATAGACATTCGAACATTGGATTTGGTTCCCTATAGCTACATCAAGCTTTACCAATACATTAAACATACTGTGATGGTGAGAAAAGCCAAGATTGACATTGGAAATAATTATACTTGACAAAACTGGGCCTGGTAGACTACAGTGCCAACCACATGAGGCCAATTTAGGAGTAAATGCATGTGAAATGCAGAGTCAATGGTAGCCGTTGGAACAAATGGGGCAGGCTGTGGGGTATTATGCTGCTTTATGCTAATATGTGCTGCATTTCAGAGGGTACTTTATATGATGGCTACAATTGGTAGCATTAGTTGCTTAATAATTGCCCAGTATTTCACAAGATTTAGCAAAAACCTATCTTGTGACTATTAGGATTGAGTTGGAAACTACTTTACGCTGCTTTGTATAGCATGGATACACATATTTTGTCAAAAAAGATGTAGCATGTATGTGCTTTATTGTTCATGTTCATCTCTTGTAAAACCGAAAAGATTTTAAGAATCTATGTGACATAATGTTGAGGTGTCGAAGTATCATTCACATGAAGGCAAGAATCTCAGGTTTCCAACCAAGGCATTGCATTGTAATGAGATGATCAGTGTAATTTGCTTCACCTGCCAGTCTGTTAGATGGTGAATACCACTCTAAGCCACTCTAAGTAAATGTGTATATGGTAGTAGTATAAACTGCATATAACTGAAGTCCATCTCAACCAGGATTTATGTAACACATAAGTATGTATCTGTCATAGGAGCTATTTTATTGCACAACAAACACCTTTCACCAAACTTTTTTTATTTTTTGATTACAGGGAGTTTTATAATTGGGCACTTTAAGATTTTTGTCTTGATAAAACCAGATTTGTACAATAATTGAAATGGGCTGTGCTCCCTCTGCCTTTTGTTTTTTTTCACATTGTGAAGGAAAATTAGTTCCACTGCTTCTAAAGAACTTTGATAACAAATACAAATATAGTGTGAATGCATCACATCTGAATACAATCATCGCACAAAGCAATTGAAACGTCAACAAATTATAAGACTTCAGAGCATGAACACATCATCAGTGTCATCAGTGGTGGGTGATGGTATTGATAACAGTAATGGGAAGAGAAAAAAGACAAAAGCTGAAGAAACAAGAAAGAACACCAAAATCGAGGTTTTTGTGTGTTTGTGCATGCGGATCTTGTGTGCGCCTGGCTTACAAACCCTATTTATTTAGACTAGTCAAATGAGCCTGCTGCATTGTTCAGGACTCTATATTAAGCACAGAAGTTTGATCAGGCTCATTTTTATCTTTGTGCAAGCGCCACACACAGCATGTTTAGTTGAACTCATCAGTCTTTGCTATTCATCCAAGCGAATATAATTGAACTGCTGAGGTAGACTACAATCTACTGCTAACAGCAGCGCCTCTGCACACTCCCCTCCTCTGGCCCCCTCTGAGCACACTTGACAGAAATGGACTTTGAGAAATAAAAGTGGCTGAAATTTGAATCATGCATCCAATCTTGAACACTAACGACGGATTTATGCAATTACCCCTGTCACATATCTCTACCAGATTGGGGCGAGGGTGGGGTGTGGGGGGTTTAGGTAATACCTACGAGGTTCCCATCTGGATGTAAATATGCCTGTTCTTTTAAATGAATGGCTTTAGAAGCACAAAAAAGCCATCACATCATCACACCTCTGCTACCCTCTGGCAATGTAATCACTTTGTGCATTGGATATTGCATTTATTTTTTAATATTTCACTTTCCACCCCATCTGTATGTCTCTCTTTCTACCTCAGCTCGCTCTCCTGCATGTGTTCCATTTTCATTCTCACTCTAAATGGCATTTCTTCCCGAGAAATTAGATATCAGCCCGGCTGTCCCTTATTATTTCAACCCAGAAGTGAGGACTCTAGTTACGACCTAGATACCGCTCTCTTCTCTCAGTCTTTTACTCTCTTCTTCCCCTCTTTCCATCTCCAACCCCGTCTCTTTATCCCCTTTATATCCGTTCTTACCTCTCTCTCTCTTTCTCTCACCTCTGAGGTCTCGCCTCTTTCCCTGCCTCGACTATCACTTGCATTAAATCAAATGGAACACATTAAAAGTGGCATGCGCAGCAGACAATGGCTTTTATGATTGCCTGCCGTGTTCGGCCTGGTTGTGCTGCACAACCCCATAAAATGCCATTTGTATCACCTCATTTCATAGGGCCTTACTACACAGATGAAACAGAGAGGGAGACTGAGAGGAGACACAGAGACCGAGCAGAGATATAGTAGGCTGAGCGTGGAGGGAGGATGAAAGCGAGAATGAAAAGGAGGTGTGAGCGTAGCAGAAGAGGAAAGAACTGGCCGGAAAGAAAAGGAGTCGGGGTGAAATGAGAGCGGAGATAGGGGTAAAATGAATAAAAAAGGATGAAATAGCAAAAAAAAAAAAAAAACATCTGCAAGAGCAACAAAGCTAGACTGAAGGAGCAAGACAAGACAGGTGAGAAACGGGGGTTAAAAGAATGGAAGTTGAGCAAAGAACTGGCGGAGACCGAGAGGATGGAATAATTGAATGACTAGGAACAGTGAGATGGGTAGAATGGAGAGGAATGGGTGTGAGGTGGAAAAGAGGGCAAGAGAAGAAAGGAGGAGGTGCAAAAAGAGTGAGAAAATGATACTGATGAAACAGTGCGAGAGAGAGTGGAGGAGCGCTGCACAGTGACTGAGATTACCCCAGAAAGCCCTGACACTATTCAAATAAGAACAAGCTGCCAGGACAACTATGAGGATTTAGAGCAATAAGAAATATATAGCAACCGAGGGAGAGAGAGAGCGGTGATGAGGGCACATCTCTCGCTTTCCCTGCTCGCCTCCCTTCCTCCCTCTCCATTAGTACAGTGAGCATATTGGGCTTATTAAATTCTAATTGTCTGTAATGGCCGCCCAGGCTCTCTGAGGTCCTATGTGACAGGGTGAGAGTGAGCAGAGGTATTTGTTTTGCTAATTGGAAACCGTTCAGCTCCCTTAAGTGTTCTGCTGTTTGCCACTGCTCAGGGAGCGGCTGATAAAAACCGGCGGAACGACTCGATAGATGGATAGATAGCGCAGGTACTGTAGAGGGAGAGAGAGAGAGATGTGGGGTGGAGTGGCGGGCGGCAGAGGGCAGAGTGTAAGAGGAGCACCTTGGGGGTATTTACCGGTGAGAAGGAATATGAAAAATCAATGAGGACATAATGAGCTTCATTTAGAAAGTTGTCAGACACTAGTGGAGGGCTGTTTAGCATGCTGGATCCACTGTGTGAAACAAAAAGATGTTTACACAACACGCCGCGTTCCAGTACGTGTCACTGAGATTCCAGAAAACCTTTTTTTTTTAAAGCCTTTTGTCAGAATGCTATAACAATGTATTTATGATTTATTTATTTACAAGTATGTGGTTAAACTGTGGAAGCCTTTTGTATTGGACTGTATGTCAAGGTTTGTTTACTTCCCTTCTGTGCGCATGGAATCCCCCTCCCCCCAACACACACACACCCACCCACCCATATCTCACACGTCCTTGCAGCGTCCTTACACACAGCGTGATTCAGAAAGTCATTTAGAGTTCTTTACTTGTTCTGTATTGCTTCTCCGTCCGCCCTCATCCCTTCTCCATCCTCCCTACAGCAATATAAACAGTGGAAAGACCAGAAGGTGCAAAGAGGTGCAAAAAGCTTCTACCGTGTTTCCATATGGCCTTGCTTCCGCTGAGCTCTCTGCACATACACAACACACACACACATACACACACACACACACACGCTGAAAACAAGCATGCAGGTAAACATGCACACACTGTATTCCAGGTCAGGGAACCTTCCTCCACACACAGCACCTCAAGAGACTTTGGTGCTCTCAAAAGTGGAAAGAAAAAAAGAGAATATTTACAATCTCCCTATTTTTAAAAGTTGTTAGACGTTGTTTGGGGGAAATATGAGTGTTGGCTTCACTTATTTATTTATTCATTGGCTGTTCGATGTGAAGCTGGAGCCAGCAGTTAGCCAGATAGCTTAGCATTCAGATTGGAAATGGGAAGCAGTAGTTGGCTCAGGGCAAAACCTTTCCATTTTATATGCTGAGGGAAGTATTACATTCACATGACAGCTTGTCACTTGATACTCAGGTTTGTCCATTAACATTTAACCTCCAATAAAAAAAAAACATATGGACGCTCATTTAAAACATGATACATATTTACATATTAAACTGCACAGAAATATATGAAGTATTTCTTACTAATATTGCCTCAGCAAGCTATTATACATTCATATCCAGTCTTACTATAATGCCAATCATAATATTAAGCCTATATTACAGTGTAGAGCAGGGGTGCTCAATCCTGGTCCTCGAGAGCCCCTATCCAGCATGTTTTAGATGTTTCCCTCTTCCAACACACCTGATTCAAATGATCAGCTCATCATCAAGCTCTGCAGAAGCCTGATAACGATCCTGATCATTTAATCAGGTGTGTTGGAAGAGGGAAGCATCTAAAACATGCTGGATAGAGGCTCTCGAGGACCAGGATTGAGCACCCCTGGTGTAGAGTACATGGTATGTATGATGCACAAACACTGGGTAGGCTATTCATAAATATAAAACATTTAATTAAACTGTTAACACTGAATAGTTCATTACCCTGGAAACTTGGAGGAAAAAGTCCTGTAACATTTATTTTTTCTCCCTTTGATATTTAGTTGACAATTTATTTGAACATTTACACATACACTTAATATTTACAAGTACATGTAATTCAGGTGTGGTTGCTATGCATGTTTATTTACTCATTTATTTATTTTTATTTAGTTTTATACAATAGTTAATGGCAGATTCATATTATGTTTCCCTGGATGCTTGGTATATAATTGTGTCTTGTAATCCCATGTGAGATATGCCAAATGTTTGCCATGACAATAATAAGACCTATTTTAAGATGAGACAGAGAAAAGATGGATAATATAGTACTTTAAGTGTTTTGCCTGTTGTGCCTTTACTTGAGTTACAACTTTCACTTTTACTAGTAAAAGATCTGAGCACTTCTTCCACCTCTGCTCATCTGTGACTCGGAAGTTCACTAAATGTGACAGTTTTTGTTTTCCTTTTCTTAACTTCTTCTATTGTTTTGTTCATTTTTGTGTAATCCTTACAAATGCAAAAAAAAAAGCATGTTAATGTAGGTTTGCGTTGGGATCAGATGTCATCTAGCTATATAGTAACTGCAGTGTGAACCTTCCGATGGAAACAGCAACCCCAACAAGTTCAAAGGTCAAAAGTTCTTCCAGCAATTGAGCCCAGCTACAACTACACTTAGCAGCATTTAGGGTTGGTCATGCTGATAAGTCTGATCACAGTGTGCCTTTCAGATAAGGAGAACACACTTTATTACTGGATGTAAGAGTAAATGACTATGAATTGGATATCACCTTTGAATAGGGTAAGCTAACTGGCTGCTGCAACAGTCACATGCCATACATCTGCACATGACATTGGTAAATCAAATGACAATCAGTAAAACAACCAATCTGAACTGTGGAACATTGTGACAGCAAAGTAAATAAGCATATTTTGCAATATGTCAAGTAGCACCTTCAAAGTTAATCTTCTTGATCGATTTGTATCATATGTAGTCATGCCAGCCCTCAGTCCTCTATTTAGAGAGTAATTTAGCTTCAGCAGTATTTTTCTTTTGTTCTTGGCATCCAATGAGTCAATCATGGCAGTCAATTGAAACATTTTCTCCCCATGGATTTGTGACAAATATTGCCTTGCTGGCTTACGTGGGTGTCCCATTAAAAAGCAACAGAAGTGCTTTTGGCTGCCTTGTCTCCTTTCCCCCTGGTGCTGTTTTAAGTGCAGCCGTGTTATTTTTACATCGCCGTGTGTCAAAGCTTAGACGGATAGGTACTGTATGAGTAGCTGTTTGGAGACATGGAGGCAGGTCCCACGGTGATTTGTCTCAGTGGTTGTTTTGGAAATTTGTATGGGGACAGTGGGCGTAGAGATCAAAGTGTATGTGTGTGTGCATGCTTGCATTTCCAGATCTGAGTTCTGTGTGTTCATATGCATTTTGCATGTGCTGACACATGCCAAAGTCTGCATATCTGTGCACAGCTGTGTATGTTCTGGAGATGTTTTTATCCTGTGATATTGGGAAAAAAGTGGAGAAAAGGCAGATGAAGAGCATCACTAAGTCTTAGGTGAAAGGGACGTGGATCAAAATGCAGAGATGATATATTTTAGGGAGTAGCAGTGGAGAATAACACGGTCTGAATCAAAGAAACTGGAATACCATAGCAACATATGGTGTAATGCATAGTGAGCTGATCAACAGTTTTCTCAGGAGAAACTCAACTACATTTGCTGAAGAATTAGCATTTGCCAAATGGCGCATTTGCAGAGTTACACGGAAATACTCACAAGAGTTTATGATGAATCGAAAGCGTGGCTGATTTTACAAACATACCCTAAATAAATTCACAAACTCACAAAGTGGGAAAATGATACTTTCTGGTATTACAATGGATCAAAATGTGGCAAATGTACCAAATATCTCCCCTAAATAAATCACCTGATAAGCACCATTTGAGCCATTCTTAGAATTTGGCCAAAACACTGTAATAATCACAATTTGTGGCCTTCATTTGTGGACGACGTCTTCTCCGTTGCCATGGGGATATTTCTGTTTTATGCTGTTTTGTCTGTATTTTTTTTTTTTTTTTTTTTTTTGAGTTTTGTCACCAATGTGAGTCCTATAAATCGCACTTTCTTGAGATATTTGATTAACCATACTATCAAACAGTGAAGAGTGAAGAAGCCAGAACTAGTGAGGATTTGGCATTTCTTGTTGATAAATGACTTCATGATGCTTGATCCTCAAAATTGCTACTGTATTTTTTTTCTCGTTGACAACTCCATTAAATGACTAATCATTTTAGCATTTGTTCAGAAGCAGAGTCTAACATCCATTACATCCACAGCAAGTGCATTTCTCATTGCCATCCGTCTGGTTTTTTGCAGGAGAGACTAGAAAAAAACTTGTAACATTATACCAAGAGGTGGAAAAGTTGATGTTTGGTTTGTGCAGAATGGGACAATGTGCAGGGAAAAGGGATTAAACAAATACATCAGGATGTACCTGACGCCTAAACGTCTATTGAAACTTCACTGACACTTCTGTTTCACTGCAAAGACAAGATTTAAAGTTCTTTGTGAAACAGTAAGAATGCTATAACCTAAGACTTCAAATAATTGCATGAAATGAACAAATGGCATATTTCAGTCACTGGTTTTCAATTACTTGACTTTCGACTGGTGATCTATCCCTTATCTCATTGTGCTGCCTTCTTCTGCATTGCTTTACTGGCAACCAACTGGAGAATTAGTTCTACCAGCTGTTTATCTTCAGGAACCAACTCCTGATTTTCATGCAAGAGTATTGGATGAAAACGAGCATTCATTTGCATTTTATTTTGCCAGTTTTCCAGTTAGAATTTGCACTACACTTAGACGCACCCTGATTTTCCCTTAGTCTTTGGCTTCCTTTACATCTCTGTGCGTGTACCCTGTCAACAGCGGAAACAAAATACTTTCCACCACTCTGCGCTGACTTGGTAATCCCCAATTAGATGCAATGATACTATTTAGTGAGCAGCTGTCCCCACAGACACCTGACACACACATCCACACATCCACACACATCCACACATCCACACACACACATCCAGACACACACACACACAAACACACACACACACACACACACACATGTGAACCCACACAACACACACACACACATACTGTACAGCCACATGCGCACATATGGCCCTAGCCTGCATGCTCTGCTAGATCGTGTTAGCTGCCTCACCAGATGCCTGCTGGATAATCTAGGTGCCATCAGGTGATGTTCTGCCAGCCAGTGTGTGTGTTAGTGTACTCGTGCATGCCAAGATGTGGGCTTAACAAATTTGTCAGCTGGCCTGCTTGCAATTTAAGCACCTTTCGGGTTAAATGCCTGCTCTCGTTCGTTGTCTTTTCACCTTTTACCCTGCTCTGTTGTATCTTACGCACCTCTACTCTCTTTTATTTCCCTGCTCATCACACATCTCTCAGTTTCTCTCTTCCCCGCCATCCCATCTCCGTCTGGAAGTCGCCCCAACACCTGCTCCTACCCTCCCCAGCCTCCTCTTCATGCCTCCTCGCTGCACATGTGCTGTCTAATGCGCTGTCCAGGAAATACTCACTGATTGTTGTCTCCAATTTGTTATGTTAAACCCAGTTTCTGCTTAGTTGAAATTGTGTTGATGGCAGACACTTGATTTAGAATGGTGTGAGCGTAGCACAAAAATAATCTGAAAAAAGAAACTGCACAAAGTCTAAAACAGTGTTCATCGTAGGTGAGGCCATTGTCTCAATTGAAGTGAGAGAACCCCTCGTCACTAAGTTTGTTTCAGTTCCGAGAGTTAAAAATCCTGCTTTGAGTGATTTCCATTACGGCTACTACATATGCAATACACACTCACACACACTCACACCTCTGCATAATTTCTGTAACAAGTAGCCACTTATTTACAGCAAATCTGCATTTGCCACTTAACTCGCTCTCGTTGGCAGCCCACTGCACTGACACAGTCACTGTGCACATTCATCTAAGAGTTCCTCAAGCTGCTCTCATTTTTCCCCCTCCCTTTCCTTTCCTTCTATTGAATACTCGCTCTGTCTCTCTCATTATGTCAAACCCCCCAGTTGCTCTATTTCTCCATGTTCTTGGTGTGAGTAATTGCACAGTCTAATTCACGCCTTAACTGGATGAGATGTCGTTCATACAGTCTAAGACCTGGTTATGTGGGAAATCGCTCTTCAGAGAGAGGATTGCTAAAGATGCTTATGTATGTAGCCAGAGGATAAGAGGAAATCCATGAGAGAGTATGTGTGGATGGGTGTGTCTTTTATTTTACTATCAGGGATATATGGAAAAAACTGGGGTCATGAACCCATACGGATAAATCCAATAATGTAAACCCACAAAAGATGTTTGGCAACAACGAGGCTGTTATAAATATAATGGAGGTTATATTTCTCTGCATGTTCTGAGTGGAGCATGAGGAGCTATATGACTGATGACCTGGTCTAAGAGTATATACAGTGATAAGACATGACACTTGACCACCTGCCTGATATTGTGTTGGTCCCCCTTATATGCTCAAAAACGCTCTGAACCATTGGACATGGACAAGAGGACCTCTCAGGGTGTCCTATGGGGTCTGGAACCAGGACGTTGGCAGTGGATCCTTTGGGTACTCTGTTTTGTGCAGTGGGGCCTCTGTCAATCAAACTTGTTCCACTGCATCCTGTTGATGCTTGATCACAATGGGGTGTAGAATGTTTGGAGGTCAAACCAACATGCTGGGCTATTGTCATGTTCCTCAACAATGTTCCTGATTGTTTGATGTTTTTTCCATGTGGTGGGGTGAATTTTCCTGCAGGGGTAGGCCAGTGACATTTGGGATTTCCATTTGCATGAGGGAGTGTGCTTGTTGTGGTCTCATCAACAAGGATGTCAGAATCCGAGGTTTATATGGTCATATAATGGCCATATAATATTGGCTATTATATGACCAATATGATCATATATTGGTTTCATATATAGTTCCAATATGATCAATGTTATTCATTTCACCTGTCAGGGGTCATAATGTTGTGACTGATCGGTGTATGTCTGCTCGTATAAATGATCAGGGCTGAAACTTAAACTTATTACTACCTCCACCAAGGAGTTTATGTGATGGCTTGGTTTATTCGTTTATTTGTTTGATTGTGTGCAAAATAACTCGAAAAGTAATAAATGGATATGGATGAAATTTTCAGAAAATGTGTGAAATGGGACAAGGAAGAAATGATGAAATTTTGGGACTGCTCTGGATCACCGTCTCCATCCAAGATTTTTTTAAAATCTAAGTGTAGCCGGGTGGACAATTAAATGCGGTTTACTCTAAAAGCCACCAGAGGGCACTCTTGTTTTTGGGGTAACCCCCTGTGATCACATGAGATTTTGGGTCTCCACGCGACAGACAGCACAATGGCGGAGTTCTCTTTCCTTCCTGAGCAACATACACACAGTTGGGCCAGCATTCTTATCTCCGATTGTCTAAGAAGCTGGGAGGCTGTTAGGAGCTGCTGTGCTAGAGGCTGCTCCTGTTCATTAGGTCGGATTAGGTGAAGGCCACATTGTTGGTAGGAAATTTGAATTATATGTAATTACATTTGTATCTGTAATGTTCCATACAAAATATGTGAAATGTGAGATTGTGTTGGGGGTGGACTGAAGGTCCTTGGCGGAGGTACGCACTCTCTGAGTGCTTTTCTGGTTCATTCTGTATTATTGTGATCTTTTTTTAGGCCCATCATTTCATATCATGTCAGTAAATAGAGAAAATGCTTATCTCAAGTTTGTAAAGCAAAAGGTATCATGTTCTGGCTAAACCCAAACTCAGATAAACACAGACAAAGATGCAAAATAGTAATATTCTGAAGGCTTAAACCTGGATAATTGTTGCCACTGTGGCCAAACTTACTGAAAAACTTAAATGATACAGAACTCATTTTGGAATGATCATTTCAGGTTAGTTGAATTACCAGGGTACCCACTGACTTCACTAACTTGAACTGCAAAAACCAAATTAGTCACCACATCCACACTCGATGGATTTCACGCCATTCGAAGGTGATGCTGTAAGTCCACGTACCATGCCCACACATTTGATCTGAAGGACAAGCCAATTTTTTCACTTCAGAGGAACAATGATGCGCTTCCATAACACAGAGCTATTGAGGTGTTCAGACAAGATCTCTACTTTTTTCGAGTTGACACAGGGAGTGAAATTCCACTTCTTCAAAAGGCTGCTTCAAAGGGCAACTATCAGTCATGACACTAAAATTCACCCAACAGCAAAAGGGAAAAAAAAGACATTTCAAGTCACTATGTGCTGCACTGTACCAAATGCTATATGTATCACAGCAGGGCTCCTGCATGATCATTTGGATGTGAGTTGTCTTTTCTTGGCTCCTGATTATACTTGAGATTGCTCCTAAAAGCTGAACTGTGAAAAACTATCAGTTAATCTATGATAATAAGCATTTCTCCGAAGAAACTATAATTGACCATTTGATTAGTCACTCTCTTTTTTTGACCTGCATGAGTGCATTTAGCAGCTAAATGATAATTAAAAGTTATCTTCAATGAAAAGACACTTATGGTGGTTTTACCTTTTCTGGTGGTGCATCTTCCAGAACAGTGTTTCCTCTTGCTGCTGTTCTTGCCATTGGAACGCTATCTTTTTGTTATGTGATAATTTAAGGGACTGAGTGCACCCTATCAACAACTGGAGCCATACCCACACACACATGGTAAAGTAATGATACTGATGCATTTTTAAGCATTGATGTCTTTAAAAATGTTGACTAATCACAGCAGCAATAATGAGATTTTAATAGCAGGCCGACAAAGTCTTAGCATCAGACTTGTTTTAGAGCTACCCAGTGGAGTCTCTATCCACTATTGGCACTATTAGAAGTGCTTCTCAGAGTGTGCTTGTTTTGTTTACTTCTGTGTGTTTACACTTTTCTCGTGTTGATTTCATGGCATTTTACTGGTCGACTGTTGCTGTTGGTAACAACAAAACAAAACTATACCAGAAGAGGCACAAAGGGAAGACTACAAACTTATAAAACATGGCTGCAAACAACGGATAATTAAAAAAATATTTCAAAAACAGGCTTTGCAAATGCAAAAAAAAAAAAAAAAAGAATACACCTCACTGGCCTTCAAGATTCACAATCTGTTTGAATGAGTCATGCTCAAGAAAATCCCACAATGCACCTTTGATCAAAACCCAAGGTTGGCCAAACTTAATTGAAAAAAGTAAACGAAGAAAAACAGTAAACTTATTGCCCAAATTGTTCAGTGTGAATGTCCATCAGCATTTACCAACCGATTTAATTCTGAAGCGGCATAATGGCCACAGTTGTATGTGCAGACACTTTCCCTGTGCAGTGACTCATTAGTATATTTCGAGGGAGCTTACTTTTGGTTTCACTTGCAAATAAGGTGGTTTATTTACTTAGAAACTTATTTGGCTTGTTAGGAACCTGTTTCACCACCTGGTGTTTTTAAATTCTCATCTCAGCAAACTGTGTTGGAGCAATGTTACCATGTCCCCAGATCTCTGCAATTACTACTGTGAGCACAGTGTTATTATAACTGAAGGAAATGACGTCCAAAGCAACTAAAACTGAAAGTTGTTATCCAGAAGAATAACAGCACCGCTCTATAATTAGATCCGACAATATTCCCTATAGGCACACGGTGATTAAACTATAGGGGTGATGTAATTCGTGTTGTCATTTGAAATTTCACCGTGACTGAAATTTGTCATGCACAAACTGGAATTACATCTCTTTAAGTCAGAAAAAAGGGCATTATTTCCATTTGTTTATACCCTTTCAGACTGTTTGAAGTGTTTTACAATTACAAGCCAGACGGAGCAGACAAATGATGTTGACGGGAAGGCAGGCCAAGTGGAAGACAGAAAGGAATTGTACTCGCTGCGGTTAAAATGGAAAATATCAAGCGGTATTCAACCGATGACTGTAATTTAGCCAATCCTCTTCAGGGGTACTTGACAAGGCATATTAAACAAGGCAACTGCTTTTTGGAAAGCAAAACAGTGACAACATCCTTTTTGGCTGCGCTACTTTGAAGGAGACGGCTTTGCTTCAGCGAGGGCAGAATTTGAGTAATTGAGAATTGGATCTATCTGAATGTTTTTGTTTTCATCTTCTTTTTTTTTTTTGTTCTTTTACAACATATCGGCTGGACAGCACGCACACGCACACACACGCACACATGTCAGACGTGGACAGGACTGAATAGCAATAATATGAAACCCCCATAGCTGAGGTAGATGGATAGTGTCGCTCTTTCAGGCTATAAGCCTAAACCACAGATATGCATGAACCAACCCTCAACCTGCTCGAGCAAATTTACTCAGTGGCTGAAAAAGCAGAAAAGAAAAAAAGCATATATCTTCCCCCCACAGCTTCCCAGAGACAGAAAAGAAAAGTTACTTTGTCAGCCAACTTCGCCTGCATACAAAAAGGGGTTAAAAAGAAGCAGGAGCTGCACTCACACACACACACACACATATATAACATACAGACAGGCAGTCTGACAGACAAGGTTGGAGAGAATAGATGTGGGCAGGTTCAGTGATTCTGATGTCAGAGGCGGTCTGAACGCTCTCTGTGTCTATCCTCTCTCCACTAGACCTTACATGGCAGTTCTCCTCTCCGGGGTGTTCTGAGAAGACAGGAGGGGCGGCGGTGAAGAGGGGAGCAGAGGGATGTGGAGGGGGGGTGCACGATGGCAGGTACTAGGGGATTGTTCCAATGCCCTTGACATGAGGGGAAACGCCGGAATAATAGAGGAAAAGAGGCATCGAAGAAGGGGGGATCAGAGAGAAGAAAAGCCAGAGGAGGAGAAGGATATGTGCATGAAGGAGCATTTGTTTTGGTTTTTTTTTCTTTAAATATATGAATATATGTATGTATGAGTGTGTATTTGATTATACAAGTGCTTTTTCATGCGCATTCGGTTGTGTTTATGTGTTGTGTGTGTGTTTGTTGGCAGTCTACCAAAGATCAAGACTTGTGTATTCTAAAGGTTTCAAGCAGTGTGTGTTTCAAGTATGTATTTTTCTGAGTGGTTCAATGTATGTGAGGGAGCGTGTGTGTGTGTGTGTGTGTGTGTGTGTTCACTGCCCAAAACCCAGTCCCAGACCAGGGCTTTTCTTTTGGGCTAGCAGATGTTTTGCTCTCACCTTGCCATACCTCATAAAGCGTGATGGCTCAGGACCCTGGGGCCAGTCTGGCACACACATGCAAACACAAACACACACACACACACACACACACACACACCACACACACACACACACACACAAACGGGCACGCATACCCCCCTCCATTGCTACCATCAGAAAGCAATGCATACGCACACATACAATGCCACATAAAAACTGCAAACACACACATGTAGACGTGCAGGAACGGGCAAAAGTTGTGGTCTGGAGGTCTGTCTTTGCACAATGGCACACAGAGAGAGAGAGGGAGAGAGAGAAGAGAGAGAGAAGAGAGAAGAGAGAGAGAGAAAGAGAGAGTGTCAAGGGCAGAACAATGTGGAAGCATGAATACCACAAAACCTAAAGCCACAGGAGGAGCACATGGAACTCACTCACACAGAGAAGAAGGAAAGGTGGGGAAAAAAAGGATTGCCGGGTTACTTTTGAAGTACCGAGCAGGAATGGCATCAAAATGGCGACTGACTGATGAATAATAAAACTATAAGAAACACGTGTTCTATGCTGGTCATGAAATAATACATTTCTAGGACGCTTGGGAAGACCTGTGGTTATCCATCCTGTTTTCACACTGTATGGCTGAGTGAAGTGTGGTCCTCGGCTTAATTTGGACTGGATCCAGTTCTCTAGTGGAGGAAGGTGCATTGGTCACTGATTTTGCTGCCATACGAAGTCACTGGTCCTCCAGTAATGTAAAACCTGTCTACAGGCAGGTATTTTTAGTTCTGTTTTATTTTTTTGTGTGCACAGTTTGCAAATTGCCACGATTAAAATTACACCATTTTTGCTATGGACAGTTCCTATTTGCTGCGTACCAATGGATGTATGGGCAACTGTCACTGGTTTGTTTGGATACTTATTTAATGATAGGTTTTTTAATGATGTGTGAATGTTTATTTGCATTAGACATCTGAAGTAGTAACATCCTCAGCAGCTGCACGTCCAACAGAATGACGGTGGATGTGTGTTTGATGTCTGTATGGAGATTTGACTGAGTTATGATTCTGTGAAGGAATACAATTTTTGACTCCAATTCCCCTCTTGCAGTACCTTTGCCTCACCTTCAACTCCAGCCCTGTTGTTGGAAGTTTGACACGATAAACTAAAACAGCCGTAGCAGCTACACACGTGGGAGCACTGTAGACAGCTCGAGCATGGAAAAGATTTGGCCTCTGCCCAGGTTATCGTAGCTTATAAAAATGCAGTCTGCAGAGAGTCTAGTCTGCAGTGCAGCTCATTCACTTCTAATTCCCTATTTTTTTTTTTTTTTAGAGTTCTGTTAGGTGTTGCAATTAAAGAAAGCTCACGTTTCATGTTTCCTTTCCCCTTGTGTCCACGTTAGCGCGTACATGGGCTCTCGCTCTGTCTCTTTAGGGAGTCGATTGGATGACATTTAAACATTATTAAATTAATCACACCAAACATCCAGATTTCAGAGCAACCTCTAGTTAACAGATCTATTTTATAATCAAGAGCTTTAACAAATCACACGTCCCACTGTGCAAATGGCTTGTAAGTGTCACTGCACTAGCTTGGAAGAAGTCTCTCTAAGGGCCTTTCTGACAGGGTGATCAGTACTCTGATGTGTTGGGCTATTTTGATTCAGTGGGACACTTCAAATACTTTGCTATAACACTGCAACAAAAATAACAGATAAAAAAAATGTGAAAAGAAAACCCACAAAATCAGGTTTATCAGGTTTGTTTCTACTTTTTAGGTTAAATTAGCTTTGGAAGATTCAAAAACTTGTATTCTCAGTACCATTAGATTGTTGGTCTGCAGCTGTTGTGGTAGTCTGAGCTCTGATGGAAGCACTGCTAGATTTTTAAAATAGATTTCCATGGACTGAATACAGTTGAGAAGCGCGGAGATGGGAAAGAGGGAGAAGCTCAGGATGCAACAGTGACAAAAACCATGGAGTGTAGTGAAGACAGTGCAAACAGTTCAAGATTTAAAGAAAAGATGAGGAATGAAGAGAGACAGAAACTGATTCTGAAGCAGCACACATGTCAGGTGATGGAGAGACACGTAGGCTACAAACTCTGAAAGGGCAGATCACCTCCAGGCATGTCGGAGGAGATATAAATATATTTTCTGAAGAAAAACAAAAAACAAAAAAAATGTTTAATCACCTGGTTAGAACCTCTTTGGAAGGACATATGATCCTCTTTCCTCAATCTAGAAATATATGAATATGCAGAAGTTTAACTACTAGACACAAAATGCAACCTGCTTCACTGAGTTATGTGCAATACAAGCATCAGGTTTCCATGTCACACTTGTGCAAGTTGCCAACTGAAACAGTGGCTCCGCAACTCCTGCTCACAGGTACACAAAGTAAAATAAGATTTTAGGTGAGAAGCTTTCAGCTTTCAGTAGATCAGAGCAGCACTCTCAGTATGCATCATTCTGCACAGTGAAGTTCAGACGTTTTAGTTAAGGAACACTGATCAAAACAATTTTTTGAGAGGAAGGGACACTAACATCGAACGTACTGAAATTTTAAAACTTAAATTAAGCTAAAACTTGATTGAACCAGCCTTTGAAGACATGGACTGACAATGTATAACAGCTACACTAGTAAAATGATCAAGTAATTTCAGTTCTTATCAGTTGAGAAATCACAAAATGTGGATTTTTACACTTTAGTCCTGCTGCATTCCAAACATTGTTCTATAATAACAACCATATATATAGATCAGGCATAACATTATGACCACCTGCCTAATATTGTGTTGGTCCCCCTTTATGTGGTCAAAAACATTCTGAACCATTGGGCATGGACAAGAGGACCTCTCAGGGTGTCCTATGGGGTCTGGAACCAGGACGTTGGCAGTGGATTCTTTGGGTACTCTGGCTTGTGCAGTGGGGCCTCTGTCAATCAAACTTGTTCCACTGCATCCTGTTGATGCTTGATTAGAATAGGGTGTAGGAAGTTTGGAGGTCAAATCAACATGTTGGGCCATTGTCATGTTCCTCAACATGTTCCTGATTGTTTGATGTTTTTTCCATGTGGTGGGGTGCATTTTCCTGCGGGGGTAGACCAGTGACATTTGGGATTTCCATTTGCATGAGGGAGTGTGCTTGTTGTGGGACAATGTATATTTGGGTGTCTAAGTCTCATCAACATGGATGCCAAAATCCAAAGTTTTCCAGCAGAACACCACGTAGTACCAATATGATCAATGTTATTCACTTCACCTGTCACTGGTTATAATGTTGCGGCTGATTGGTGTAGACCACAGGTGTCAAACTCCGGTCCTCGAGGGCCACTATCCTGCATGTTTTAGATGTTTCCCTCTTCCAACACAGCTGATTCAAATGATCAGCTCATCATGAAGCTCTGCAGAAGCCTGATAATGATCCTGATCATTTGAATCAGGTATGTTGGAAGAGGGAAACATCTAAAACATGCAGGATAGTGGCCCTCGAGGACTGGAGTTTGACATGCCTGGTGTAGACTCTCAAGTTGGAAAAAATAATCACAGTCCCACTTCTTATTAATTGAAGTTTTGGTCAGCAGCCCAAATAGAAAATATCCCAGGCACTCTGATGTTAAATATAAAAGTCCTTTATTTACACACAGATAACAAACATGTTGCTGTTTAGTAATCCATTAATAAGAAGTTGGACAGTTTTTTTTTCATCTCAACTTGACCACTGGTCCTATCCTTGAAGAGTGCCTGCTTTTGTATTTTCTTATTTTTATTCCACCAACACAAGTATCCTTAACCCAGTGCAGTGCTCCCTGTCTTTCTTTCTTTGTAACTATATTGTTTGAGTCAGGTTTAGCATTACCCATGACACAGAAGCAGGGGTAAGTCAGGGTTTACTTCCCTTTTATTTGACCACTGCAGCCCTGCTTAAAATGATCCTGAAGTAATGGCTTTCATAATGCATGATTTCAGAGGGTGCTGCAGCACACTCTGCACCTCTACTTCTCACGTCCATGTGACAATGAAAACAATAAGTCTCATTAATTTCTATAAGTTTCTCAGTACACATCAGCCTTTTTCTTTCTTTCTTTCTTTCTTTCTTTCTTTCTTTCTTTCTTTCTTTCTTTCTTTTCAGTCAGCACAATGGAAATAGACTCTGCAATCACCTGAATTTAGCAAAGTTAATTCAGAATCAGGATCTGGATGAATTATTAATGTACAAAAGTGACCACAATTTAAAAAGAAACCTAACCCTAAGAAGAAGAAGAAGAAGAAGAAGAACAACAAAAATAAACACAGTAAGAAGCACAAACTTAAACTATTTTCATGATAGTATAAAACATTCAAATTTCATTCTAAAAAAGTTTTTATCATGTTTCATTTTCTTTTATCTCCTCCACAAAACCAAATGTTCACCTTCATCCTTCCCCTACATGCTAGTTTATAATGGAGGCGCATAAAGGAAGAAATAAAAAAGGAAATCAAGACATCAGGAGGCACGCACAAACAGACATTACACATAAACACACACACACATACATGGATTGACTTGACACATATGCAAAGCACCAGGTTTGACAGAGAGACCAGAGGGCAGTCAACACGACAAACACTGCTGAGATTCTCATTAAGACCCCGGAGGGAAAATCCTTTTTAATCGTGGCAGCATTACCCCTGTGGTAATCCACTGTGGATTATACTGAGCTGTATTACCGCCGGCAGTCGCAAGGGGGCAGAGCGCCTGGCAGCACACCAGCACTCAGCATAACACTTACATAAGGCCTTCTCTTTTTGAACTCTCAAGTGTTGAACCAGGGTCAGATCTGACTACAGACATATGATTTCATATTTTCTTTATTGTCAGTCCAAGTTGCCATCGAGTGTCTATGGTTTCATTGCAGGATTTTTCTCTTTGTTCTCTTTGCTCTTTGTTTTTTTTTGTGTGTTGTTCTGTTAAGAAGCCACACTTCTTGCGAGAACAAGATAATAACCCTTGTGCTTTGCTTACATTAGTCTTACTTCCTCACCCACTGCAGCATGTGAGAAAAAAAACAACAAAAAAACCACACACACATATAAATATATATATATATATATATATATATATATATATATATATATATATATATATATATATATATATATACCAATAGCAAAATCAGCCCATTACATGAAATATGACTGTGTTGGAGAATAACCTAACTAATGTAATAATAATGTGAAGACTCAATGGTATTATACGTAGCTGAAGTTAACCTGGTTAATAGAAATACGATGACTAAGACTCTGCATCATTATTAATTATGAAAATGAACCTTATGAATTTAGAGCTAAAGTTTTGACCTAACAAAAATATACATGAAAACTCAACAAATTTAAGGATTTCCCCAATCCCTTGTGAGCGAGCTTTTATGTTTTATTATTTTATTTTTTGATTATTTCTCATGTGGATCTTTTTAAAAATATATATATATTATCATATTTTATGTGTTTATCATATAGTATTATGTAATATTTAAGACAGTGGAGAAGAACAACTCCCTTGTAAGGGCATGAGACATCCAGCAGAACAAGGCTCTGGGGAGGGCAGCCATCTGCCTCAACTGGTTGGGGTTAGAGGGGAGAGACAGAAAGATTACAAAGATAAACAGACAACAAGCAAGAGAACAAACACTGGACCAAACAGTAGGACAGGTAGACTACAGATCAGACCTGAACAGTTAAAGTGCTGGAAATGCCTGAGAAACATACAGGGAAGGGGAGGACAGAAAGGACAAGACACATAACAAAAGAGACAGAAGATACAAGGTACGCAATGCAATAGCTCCTCCGATGTATAAATTTATCTTCCTTTAGCAATTTTTCTCAAAATCAAAGGCACACCCTCTGAAATCCTTGTTCTTAGAAAAAAATAAAGCATTCAGTTTGAAGCTAAAGATGAGGCTCCAGCAGTCCAAGCTGATAAGATTAAGTGGATGTTTTCCAAGTATTGGTCACATTTGTTGTGAGTTTCCTCATTGCTGTGAGTTGTCCTGACAGTAGTGATGAGAGCAGGCCTCCAGCCTGCGAATAAAATGGTCGCATATTAGATCTGTAATTGAGAGTGTGCGAGTTGAAATTTCATGTGGTCACACAGTGTGGGTCAATGATGATCATTAGCCAATCTGGTGGCCCTTCCGCCAGTACAGGTAGCTTCTGCGCAAGTTAGTGTGGTTGGAAATAGTACCATTTCTTCCTCATTGACTCAGTCTGTCCATGCATTATGTGTAAAGCAGTCAATTTCACTGTTACTGTATTCCAGTGAAACTACAGCCAATTATGTTGAAAATAGTGAGGAGAGAGGAGGAGGCTGTAGGAGTGGGAGAGGTCTGACACACCTGCTGACAAAAGTGTTCAGGTAAAGGTGGAGGGATCTCAACTACTTCACTTAAGAAGAAAAAATGAAGTATTTACCAATTAGCAGGTGTTCAGCAAGTGTTCAGCCTGTGCCCAGTTTATGACCTATATCGGAAGAGGACTGGTGACAAAATAAATATATTTTCAGACTGTGGATTTTGTTGCCTGCTGTTTACACTGGATGGAGTAACACTTGCAGCAACCAGTAACTGTTGAATTGTGCATGTGGGCATTTGTTGACAAGGAGTAATCACCACGTTCTGTGCCTATAAATGTCAATTACCAGTTATTTTACAGATATTTTTATGTTAATTGAAAGAAAATGGGAATGAAACATAATAAATAATTTATAAAATGTTTGGTTTCCCTCATATTTTTCCTGTTTTGTTAAATTACAGATATTTAGTAAAATCACTTATACATATGTTTACACAGTGCAGCGATAAATAGATTAAGTAAAGAAGGTGGAGAAATGTGTGAATGACTTTCATAGGTAGGTCTCAATTACTGTGCTAACAGGAAAAAATAGTTTAAAAAAAACAAATACTTTAAATAACTCAGACAATGTATTAACAATTCTTTGCAACTGACTAAATTAGCCGTTTCTCAGTAGTGCTTCTTTGGAGTTGCCACAACTAGGTAATGAAGCAGAAAGTTAGACTTTCTTGCAGGTTAAGGGAATGGTGAAAAGGCTCTCATCACGTGTCTGTATTTGTGAACACCAATGTCTGCAGCTCAGTGAAGGCTCACAACTTACCACCTTTCATCTGTATTTGTGTTTTTAGAAGAACATGCACACAGAAACACAGACAAGCGCAGTGACGAGCTGTCTGTTTTTTTCTCTTTTCCAGGCACTGTGGTGCTTTCATCTTCCTATATGTCAATCAACTTTGCCCTGCGTTTTTCTGTTTCTTCAGATGGACATGCATACACACAAACACACAGCGAGAAAAGCTTTTATGTCTGCACGCCTAACCTAATATTCAAACCCCAAAACTTTCCAAATGTTATCTTCCCCTGACTGGTATAAATAGAGCAACTTGAGAGGTGCTAGGTTTAATCTTTAGGCCCATCAGAGATGACAGTGCAGTGAAATAATCAAAAACTTCTACAGCCGCACTGCAGGCAGATTCCATTGGTTATGAAGCAGGCCAGAGATAAAAGGACGCCTTTGAAAAGACATTCTATGCAGAGTCACATATGTCTCTCCCAATTTAGCCTAAACTGGTTCACTACCCCCTGATGAGACACCGCACTCCCCCATATACACAGAGACACACACACACTGCAAACATATATGCACCAAGCATAATGGAAAGACTCACAAGGATATGGCAGTGGATGAATGTATAGGAAAAAAAACTGGGGAAAAAACAAAACAAACATATATAAAATATAGGCATGCTTTTATCTTTGGCCTCCTTTAATGGAACCTGCATGCAGCGGAGCAGCTGTGTGCACATGGTAAAGAGTTCAAGGTGTTGTCTTGGCCTCCAAATTCCACAGATCTCAATCCGATTGAGCATGTGTAGAAAGACAGAAACAATCTTTCCCACGGAGACCATATCTCACGACTTGCAGGACTGAAAGAATCTGCTGCTAATGTCTTGGTGCGTGATTTAGAGGTCTTGTAATGTCCACGGCCTCAACGAGCCAGAGCTGTTTTGCTGGCACAAGGGGAACCCAAACTATTTTATGTTGCCCTTCCCTCATATATGTTTTAATGCGGTGAATGAAATGATAGGAAAAAAAATAGTGCTGTCCAGTACATACCGGCATTACCTATTACAACCTCAGTAATAAAACAAAAGCAGGATTATTTTCACCTTCTCAACAACATCAGCACAAATGCAGAAGCTTTGCATGCATTTATGACAGAGCTGTTGCATTGGACTGCATTCCATTTCACAGGTGTACAATTTCATTTACTTATATATAATACAGCTTTATATACATATATATATATATATATATATATATATATATATATATATATACTCTCACATACAGGCAAGGCACTTGTCACTGCTCACTCGTCAAAGTAGATCATACAGGCATTAATTGAGAGTGCAATCATGCTCTGAGCCCACGGTTCAAAGGAGCTGATAATAAGCTGTGATAGGTCCAGCTGATGGAAAAAAGCCAGGCAGGCTGCCGACATGCGCAGACACATGCTAGATTTGTGTGTGTTTGCTTGTGCTCTTGTTTCAGAAGAAGTCAGGGACGTTTGACGTCTTTTTCTGGAGTTTTGGCCTTCAATTTAGACTCCGATTTAAGTTTGGGGACAGTTCAATAGGATTTGAGTCAATTTTCAGGCCTTGCAGTTTCAAATCCTTGAGTTGGAGCTTAATTCCGTCTCTGCTTTGAAATATGTCCTGACTTTTTCTATAGTAAGGAAGCCTCATCTTTGTGACCAGTTTAGGTTCAGTGCACCACAGAACCCTAAACCTGCACCGCCCAAGCCGCAGATTTGGCTCCTTAGCTATAACCGTAGCTCTATATATCTGTGTGTGTGCGCGTCTGCTTGCATATGTGTGTGCAGCCACTCTAGCCGCTAACTTGTCTTGTAGCCAGCTCTGTATTCCTGGCATTGCTGTGGTCGATAAGACAGTGGCATGCAATATTAATGCAGTCTTCTACTGTGGTTGGTAAGAGCCTCGGACAGCCTCCGCTACTGTTTCAGAGAGAACTGAGAACAAACAGTGAGCCTGAAACACAGAGGTGAGGACACAGCGAGAGAGCAGGAAATAAACAGAGGAGGGGAAGCAAAGCAGAGGAGGAAAAGGAGTCTAAAAGGGGGAAAAGGTGATAAACCAGGAGGGAGAGGAAAAGATAGAGAGCTGTGTGAGAGCAAGGGAAAAGTAGAGCAATAAAGGGTGAAGAGAAAGTAGCTGAAAGACAGAGGAAACGGAGGGCAGGCACAGGTCAAGAGAGGCAGAAGCCGGGAAAGACCAGTGGATGGAAAAGAGCGATGGGGAAAGTAAAATTGGAGACATGAACAGGAGGGTGAGGAAAATGAGAAGGGGATGGGAGACTGATTTAGCAGATGAGTGGGTGAAAGTGGAGGCGGGGAGTGGAATGAAAGAAAAGCTAACAGCAAGATGAGATGGAGGGGGGGGGGGAGAGTCGCTCGAATGAAGGGAAAGAGAGCGAACAAGCTCAGAAAAGTGAGAGATTGTAAAATCAGTTAAGGCAGAGGAATGATGGGGACAAAAGCGAGAGAATATGGCACGCTCATGATAATCAGCCATATTGAGGACAAATGAGCAGGCAGATGGAGAACATGATCACACATTGTAAAGTCATGTAATACCAGTACAATACTAAATACACTGTATGCATGCACAGGCAGTGTCCATGACACAGCAGTGTCTTATTTTCATCTACTGTGTCATTCCCAAGTATTAGTGCACGTACTCAACCAGGCATAGCCTCTTTAGCCGTTGCCTGGCAACTTTGAGCCAATTAAAAGCAAGGGCCTATAATCTGACAGAGTATATGAATTTTGGGAAAATGTTCACAGTTTACCTGACTCTTAATTGACAGCATGGAGAACCCTGACCCAAATTTGCACAGTTTTTAAAATTTATTTATTTATTTATTTATTTTATATTGCACTCTGCTTTTAATGTCAGATTCTCTAGAGAAAGTTTTCAGAAGTCAGTTCTTCTTAAGTGGACTAGACTTCTCAGGGGAACGTCTCAGCTCTTTTGGATGCCTCTCATTTGCTATATTACTTACTGTATATTCCTCTCTCTCTGGCTGGCTTCCCGAGTCTCCCTCCTGATGCATTCAACAGAGGAACTCCAAAATGATTTAAGTGTCGGCAGGTGGTAATTTATTCATGCTCTGTTGGTAGGTTAATGATTGCGCACCAAGAGCGGTGAAAGAAAAGAGGCAACCTCAAGCTCAAGTTCAGCAACATTTCTAAGAAACGGCAGTTAAATTATGGCCTTTCAACATGTAAATTCCCTCGGCTGTGAAGTTCACTGATTTATCAGCAGTGCTTTTGATGGAGGCTTTCGTGTTGCGTTTGCGGTTGGTGCTCGGTGGAACCGGGATGGCACTGTTATTTTGCAAATAGAAGAGGAGGAGGGAAACCAGCCATGAATCTACATTTGAGTAATTTAGTTTCCGGTTAGAATTTTTCATTGCTGTCTGCCAAAGTTGTTTTCAGGGACGGAGAGTTATGTGTGGAAAAATGCATAACTCAAACCCATTACGCCTTGCTTTTAGCATCAAGTAACACTGAGTGAAGTACACTGGTGCTGCACTTGATGATGCATTATCAGCTCTCAAGTGGGTGAATTGTGGCTTTGGCTGTATTCATAGCCGTTTTCAAAGTCAGTGTAGTTGTTAATTTGAGAGAAAGAGGGAAAAAAAATGAAACATTTATGAGTCCTGTCCAGTTTTAAACCCTAGAATTTGTATCCTCACTGTACAAGCATTTTGTTTTTTCTGGAAAATTTAAGTTGAGTTCTAAAACCTCCAATATTTGGCTATGATGTAAACCTCAGCTGAACCTCATATAAACCTCATTTTTAGAGGATGGTTCAATTCAACATTGTATCCAGTAACAGTGATTACCATTTTCACATCTCTGTCGCTCTAATAATCAAGACCCCAGATGGGTAAATAATACTAAAAAAAACATGGATTTCTCAATATGAATACAGCACAACTGTAAAATCTGATTAAACAGATATCAAAAAAACAAACTACTACCTACTTCATTGTAATGATTCACTCACAACCTCTTCATTCAATAGGTTCTCATTATCCACAAACATACACACACTCTGTGTTTTGTTTTGTGTTTTCCATTCGAGTCCTCATAACACCAACACTGTATTTTTCCACTCACATCGATACTTCGAACCAGCAGGGACAAAGACTATGTAGCACCACTTTGTAAAGCAATAATGCCTCCCATTTTTCCCTCTCTTCTTCAATCTCATATTCATTTCCTTTACTCCAGTTTGTGTTTGCTCTGACTATTCACTCGAGTGTCAATTCCTCTGCATACACAGTATCTCAGGAGCTACAGATCAGTTGGCCAATGCTTTGATCCCTTCTATCATATGGAGTGTTGGTGAGGAAACTGGAACCTTTGCTTGATCATAAGGAGGGTGAAGAGTGAGTTTGTGTGGGTGAGTGTCTGGCCTCGGGGTGGTAGATTACATGTGAAACTACAACAGGGTTTGATGTTCTGGTTATTGCTCCAAAAGTTTTGAAAGAAATGTACAGTACATTGACATCCCATGATATCTATAGATGGATGCCCAGGCTGTGAGGCTGTTGATTTTCAAATGTGGCATTATCAAATAGAGACAGCGACAAACCATCTAAAACCTTCAGTTTTCATGTGTTTGCAGAGATGCTCGCTTTGAAAGACTTTGTACCTTCAGTCCTGTTTTATTCAGAAATATGGAAACTGAGTTTCTGTCCATGTCCCTAAGATACATACAGTGTTAACACAGGCAATGAAATGTAAAAATGTGTAAAATTTTTACATATATATATATATATATGTGTGTGTGTGTGTGTGTGTGTGTGTGTGTGTGTGTGTGTGTGTGTGTGTGTAAAAATTTCAGTCACTTTACATACAGATGGATGGAAAATTTAAAAATGGGTAAATGAATTGAGAAAGAATGATTATATTATATAGGGAGATATGATTTTTCAAAATTTCAAACTAGCTGAATGTACCTTTCTTATTGTCTTTGCTCATTTTTTTAAGGTTAAAAATCTAAAGATAAAATCAATATTAAATGTGTAGCATATACCCTATAAAACATGTACACTGACTTTTTAATGTAAAGTCTTTGAAAGTCCCAGGCTTACCAGCATTTGAATGTCAACTCATTTCAATCATTCAATTTATTTGGGTGGGAAAAGTAAATCAGTAAGATTTGTTAGCTTCAGGTTCAACTTTGGTGAGTTTTGACACACACATCTGCACCTTAGACTGATAGCTGATTGTTACCAGCCAATTATTCCTCTTCAAATTAAATGATAAAATATGCAGCTCATTTGCATTAGCCGATAAACACCATTCTCAGAGAGAAAAAAAGGAGCTGTCACAAATGATTCTTAGCACATTCTGAATCTTAATTTGCACTGCCATTATAAAAAAGCAATGATGCCTCACTGTTAGAAATGCATTAAAATGCATAGGAATCATCTTTATAGCAGTACTGTAAAGGCTTTTCTTGACCCGTCCATCCACCCCTGACATCTTGACTTTTTCTATCTTTTGTTGAGTTATAACTACTATGTCCATCAGTGTGTTATTTTATTTACTTTTTGGTAATTTGCTGAAACATCTGACCTTTGACAATGGTCCAACATAGACAAAGGTTTTGTAACTCTCCCACTTTTGCAAGCCTGCTCTGCCAGATTATAAACTGCACCACAAAAGAAGCGTGTTTTTTTAGACAGTTTCGAGACAGGACTGTGGTGTTAAAAAATAAGTGCGTGAACTTTTTGTCCTGTTGCTGAGCTAACAAGCTCGGATAACTGACAGTTACCCTCTATAGACTAAGGAGGAGGCTATAAAATGCAATTTCCTTCTTCATCGTAGAAGTGGTGGTGGCTGGCTAGGGAATCCAATGGTGACAACATTTTTTTTCTTACTTCATTCGTAGAGGATTATCAAAACTCTCCTGTCTGTGTGTGCATGTGTAAATGCAGTGTGGCTGATGATTTTGTTGGAGCCATGGTAGTTTTTGAGGAGGCGATATAAAAGCACACTATTTAGCCATGTTTTGGTGAGATGAGGGCTGTTTGGAGCATAATGAGCAAAGATGAAGAGCAGATAAGTGGATTATGCTGGGGGAATGTTGTAAAGAGGTTCCATTGTTTTGACATGTTTCAGCTTTTAGAACTCTTCAGAACCAATGTGAAATCAAGCTGCTTACAGTTTGTCGTAAAGAACAAAACTTTTTCAGCCCCCTTCCAAGGCTACAGGGGATGATCATTTGATAGTGGAAATGTAGAATTCGGGAGTATCACTCCTCCACTTCCAGTCTTTGCTGGCAGACAATCCTATCTGGCACTGAACAAAATACTTCTGCCCCCAACACTTCAGCACTCGCAGCAAGTTGCCATTCTGTCAAATCTTGCTCGCTAATGAATGAACATGTCAATCATGCATTAAAGGCTATGTCTAGGGAGTAGCAGAATTACATATATGGATACCCTCCTGCTTGGTGACATAGAATTGACAGACTGCTCACAGTCACCTTTCAGTTTCAGGAACAAAAGATTTTTAATAAATCAAAGAAACAGCATGGAATTTGTTGAGGACATTTTGAAGAGTTGAAGGCTTGGCCACCAACAAAGCCAATACCTATGTGAGTGTAAAACAAAAGGAACCAAAAAGAGACATCAAGAACTACACAAAGGAACAAGGGACAGAAGAGATTTCGAGCAAAATCCTCTGACAGCTGATCTAATGAAGCACCTGTAGCCAGGATGGAAAAGTCACGTTATCTGGGATACACTGGAGAAGCACGGGCGATGTAGTCTGTCTCTGCAACACATTATGAAATGATCAAGGCCAAGTCTGCACAGGCACAATGGATGCATCGGCTATTTGTTTATTGTGGCCCAACTACATATGTCTTGGAACTCTCTGTACCACTTCATTCATGGTGGTATTTAAGCACAAATTATTCTTATTGTTTCAATGCATCTGTTGTGATCAAGGCTGCCTCTAAGCTTAATTATTTCTTTTTTTTTTTTTTTTGAAGGAGTGACATGGATAAATTCATACATGGTCAATGGAAAGAGTCAGTGGGTGTGATTAGATGTGAAATTGCTTGTGCCAGCACTAAGTAAAGTGAAGAAAATGTTTCACCCCGAGCAAAAAAAAAGTGTGATTTTCTCAGGGCTTTATGCATTTCTTTTTATGAATAAGGCAAGGTGAAAATTCACTTTGCTTTCTGTCTGAACGCAGCCTTAGTCAGCACTCATGCCCGATGTGATGCATGTCGAGAACTTGGATGTGCATAGCAATGGCAGTGGTAGATGTTACAGAGTTAAAAGTCGCATAAGTAGATATGTAGATGGAGATAATCATCAATTCACCTGTTTCAGTGAGAGGTTGTTGTGTTCGTAGTTTCAAATTCAAAGCCACAAACTGAAGTTAGCACTATAAGGGTATGCATATAAAAGTGAGTTAAGCACTGCTGCACAGGAATCTAAATCAGACCTCGTGGTACTGATGAATTGCAGACGTCAGTATGCTACATATTATACATTGTACATTTTCAGGCTAAATTTATTTGAGCATCAATATGTTTTAGATTCTTTGCCTATGGAGAAATATTTAAGGTCTTTCTTTCCCCCCCCCCCCCCCTGTTTTTCACACGCCATTTGAGTGCACACATTTGCGGAGCCCAATTTGTTTTCTTTTACTTTAAACAAATCTGCAACAAAGTAAAGAGAGCTGTTTGAGTGTTGCACTCGCTGCATTGCTCCACTGAGCTGTCTGCTTAGGCATTTGTGCCAGCATTTAATGAATTTACAGTACAATGTATGAACAATTCAAAATACTTAGTATCTCATCTTTCTCTGGGAGTATGTTCTTTTGAATATTTCTAAATGATATAGAGACTTTAACACAATTTATCAATGCATCACTTCATTGCTTGTGAATAATAGTGCACCTGATTCTTCTTGTCCATTCCATTCAGTCTCTTTTAGTTCATTATCTTCTTGATCAAGAAATATTGAGTCCCCCACTCCTTTAACCTCTTTCTTGTGCCCATTCACTTGATCCTCATCATATCCACTGCTCATTTTTCTCACAGTTCTGATGCCCTTTGCCCTCAGCTTTGTCAGCTCAGGGAGACCTCCAGACCCCTGGGCATCAATTTCTAATAACAACATCTTCCCCCGATCACGTCTTGCCCATCTCGCTTTAATATAGGAGACAAATATGAGCACGAACATAAGCTTCTATTCACCCACTCCCTAAATTGGTTATGTCGGGTGGACTCCCACCACAGCGCCCGGAGATATCCCCCTGCTATCAGTGCTCCTGTCTGCAATTAATCTAAAATGGCCAGCCCTAATCAACACTCCTGTTGCCCCTGGTTAGCAGGTTGACCTGCTTCAGAACAGATTGCTTCCTGCTGTCAGATGATGTCATCATTGTGAGATCTCAGCACAGTTTGTAATGACTTACTAGTGAGAGGATCAAGCTTGTAGCAGCAAGTGAGGAGAAGTCTAATAAGATTAAACAGAGTAACGTGCTAGATGTAATTCCACAAGATCATAAATGAACATGAAGACATATTCATCAGGATGGCTCATTTAATAGCTGTGTGGCACCTGATTTACATTTAGTCAGAGTATATTCATTTGATTTTTGTTACTTTAGTGTTTCGTCACCATCTAAAGGTGACATGCTCTTTAATTCCTATTATTTTATTATAAGTGGATCGTAGACTACAGCCGTCACCACCTTTTGTTCTGTACAGTTCCATTGGTTAAAGGTGTCATTTATTAATTTTATGTATTTTAAACACATTTTTTTTTTACTGAAGTTTTTTTTTCTCTATGTTCTGTCACGTAGATGCACTCCTGCTTTCACACTCTCTGATGCGCACCTTCACACACACAGAAACCCACACATATGCATATATAAAAAATGAAGAAATGGGAGAAAAGCAGGTATAAGAGTTTATGAGCTTCTTGAGTTCAAAACCGCACTCCCTTTTAATGTACTGTGAATTTGTAATGATGTACATAACCTGAAAAAAAATCTTGTGAAAATTCCAATACTTTCCCCTGTTGAAAATACGGTATCTGTGCGAATGAATGACTGACATTGGCCTTTAAATCGAATGTCAGTACGTATCCAAACACAAAGTCAGCTTGTGAGGGTGGTGAGATGTGAGCTTGGCGGATGAATATTTGCATTTCTGATCACCAGAAACTGGGCACAGCTCCTGATAAACAAATGAGAGAACTGTCTGAAATTGGATGGTTATTTGTCGTCGACCATATTGCCAGTATAGATCAAGTCTAGAGTGGTGTGGGGAAAATGTATGCTCAATGGGTTTCAATGCTTATCAGTCCCTCCGGGATTTCGCGGGCATTTTTCAAGATTGTTGCGGCCTAAAATGCCTGAATTTGCGGCAGCTTTTCTAAAAAGTTGCGATGAAAGTTGCGATGTTTTAAGCGTATTTGTGTCGATGAAATTGCGGGAGACGGTAAAAAAAATGCTTAAAAAGTTGCATTTTTTCTTTATTTTGTATAATTCATTAAAAATATTAATTAAGTTCATTTCACATCCTGACACACACGTGTTCACACACACGCTCACAGCTTGTCACGTCAGTTAATGAATCTAACTGACTTTCATTGTTTCAGTGCTCGTGACAGATGTGGATGCAACAGCTTCATCATGGTGATTTGTCTGCTCTGTGGTCTGCTGGTTTCACCCATTCTCCTAATATGTTTACGGTGGATGGTTTTGGTTTGTGTTCCACCTCAATATTCCACGGGGTGCAAAACAGTTTACTTCCGCTTTGGTTAAGAACATCAGGGAATTGTTTTTGGTCTTTAGCAGTAATTTTTGTTGGTAAGTGAGAGACGTTACTATGGCACATGTCTGCATCTTCAAACTATATACAAAAAAGTGAATTCGGTTGACGTACGTGCATTACGTTTGTGCTGGCGACTGCTATGATGAGAAGCCACTGACTGCATTGTGCAGTTCGGTGCGGGAGCTCAGCGTTCAACTTTACTTCATTTTGCAACAGTTTGGTGACAGTCTAACTCTCACCCTGCGTGCGTATCTAATGCAATTCAGAGTGGAACCAAATACAGGTTTGCGACTATGCTAGGAGCGTACGACGGAGCTTGTTTTTACTGTCCCTGGCGGAGTCAAATGTTTGATTCAGCCAATAGCATGACGACTTTGAGCAACGTTGAGCTCCCGCCCCGAACTGCACGCTATAGTCAGAGGTACCTGGCTATGATTGGTGGAACTCACGGGAGGCGGGCCAAAATTGCGGAAAAGTCGCGGTGATTGGACAAAATTGCAAGGTCGCGCAGAATTCGCAGAGATTGGTTGAATTTGCGTTAATTGTTGCGATCGCAACATCGCGAATTGCTGGAGGGACTGGCTTATGCAGAATTATTACACAATCTAACAGACACTCGACCAGCAAAATATTTAGATCAGACTAATGTAATGATGCTGCATATGAAGCACCTCTTGATGCGCAGTCAAAGAAGAACTTCAGGAATGATCGGGGAGATTGTTTAAGCTGAAAGTTATTTATGAAGCTAGGAACAGTGGAGGCACTAAACTTATACTTATATAAATTTATTAAACTAACACATCTATCAAACTAACAATACAATAATAACTATTAATGACTCAAACACACTATTAACACACATTAAAACAAGACGAAAACAAAAGCAAACAATGCTGTGAATGTGAGTGATGGGACAAAGGAAGGAAGAGAACATAATATTACACCGTAATATTAGGGTCAATATTAGCAGCCGCTAATGATGGTAGGCTAAATTGGAAACTTAAAGGAATTTATGTTTGATAATAAAAGAGAGTAGAGAGAGGTGCACCGAGTTTCAGTGACTGAAAGTTACTTGCAGACATGTTGTGATGCTGAAGCCTTTCTGCTGATGGATGGTTGGGTTGGCCTGTTGATGTGGGAGTGTCAGTTTTAAAGAACTTGAGTAGGATTAAAGAAGGACTCTTAGAAAGGAGGACTGCGGAATTACTCAAAGAGGACTCATAGGAAGGAGGACATAACTTGGTGCTTTCAGGTGCTTTTATCTATCTAATTTCAAATAGTCCAATACCGTGACATTTCATTTCTATATTTGTACTCCTGGTAGACAAAGAATCAAAAACAAGACTAAACACTTACATGACATCAGACATTGTAAAACTTCTAGTTTGACACGTAAAAAAGTCAAATAAAAGGTTTCAGCATAGAGCGCATGGTATAAACTGATCATATTGCAGTGGTCTCTGGGGTGAAGGAAGTCTGGACATCTCTCCTTATACTACTGCCTCCATGACCCGGCCCAAGATAAGTGGAAGACAATGGATGGATGGATGGATGAAATCAATGCTCAGCAGTTCCTTTAAATGAGCAAACATAAAGAGTGGTTGAGTCCAAAATAGTAGAATAAAAGTCTTTATTTGTCTTAAGATGAGTCTGACGTTCCTTGTGGCATAGTTGGTTTGAGTGAAATTGTTTTGATGTTACCAAGATTTTGACCCCACTTCCTGCAGGGTCAAAAGTCGGAGTGTTTCTGGCAGCCATTTAGTCATTTGTAGGCCAAATAATGACTGGGGATGTGAGTCAGTCACTTGGCTAAACTTGGCCAAGTCTTCATCTAGAGGTGTGTGTTGTCGAATCTGCTGAAGGTAGGCTTTTCTCGTGGCCACAAACTTCACACCATCCTGACTGATCTGAAAGGTGTAGTCCTTTAAGGTTGCACATCTGCCTCTGCTCCGTTGATCACAGTAGACCCTGTCTCCAGTATGTGATGGTAAATAGATGCAACTTTCTCTTTCTCTGTCTTGAAGTTGGTTATGGCTGGTTGATCCTACCAGTGGGCTTCAAAAATGTGAAAAAGTCAGCTTCAAATCAGTTGTTTAGAGCAGTGCACTTCTTTGCTATGACCTGATGACAATTCACTATGCAGTACAGCCTCAAAGACAAAACCCCTCTTCGCCTACGTTTGCACTAAATGTGTCTTCCACAGAAAGACACTGCATTCTTATCAAAATGTAAACTTTAAAAGTCTCGATTACAAAAGAAACAAATGCATGCTATTGTGAAACTGTCAAAAATCACCACTGTATGAGTTTGACGCATATGTTTTCCATCTTGCAAGCCAACCTAAAAAACATTAACTCCCCTAATGTAAATATCTATTGAAACAGAGTGCAGCTGATGAGTCTCCTTGTCTCACTCGACAGCTCTGGCAGTAAGACAAATTCCTATCATCCATTGTTGAGTTCTCCCTTTTACTCTGAATGGCTGTTAGGCCTTTTAACCAGCGGCTGCAATTAACATGTCATTTCTTGGCTGTCAGATGCTGTGTGTATGAGTGTGTGCATGTGCAGACGCTGGTGTAATAGCTAAATGATAATTTAGACCACATATGCCACATTGACTGACATGAATAAGAAGCATATCGTTTGCTTTATCCCAGGTTCTTCTCCTCATCAGTTCTTACCTTCTGTTCATTTTGACAGAACGCCAGGAGAAACGTGTATCTTAATCCGGTCCCTTTCTCCCCTCTCTCGCATACAATGTGGTAATTATTAATGAAGACAAGCAGTGCCCATGTGTTAGTGTGCTTTTTGTGATGTCCCATGCATTGTTGTTTGTGTGTCATGCCAGTAGCTGTTTGTGTTGTGTCATAAAGGTGCGAAGGATGCGGTTTCATCACGTAAAAAATTGAAATTCCGGACACCTGGTGACAACTAATTGCAAAACTTTTTCATTGGCTTTGTTGGTGCATTGCCATCAGCAGAGCAGGGTGAGAATGTCATACCAACAGCATGCTTATTATTATCAATGTGTATCGTCACACATCATGACAAATGACAAGGCATTGCTCCATAGCACTACAAGTGGTCCAAAACTGTACAGACTACCTTCAAGTTGAGCCAAGAAAAACAAATATTAGAAAAATGTATACTTACAAATAATTTGTGTTTTTCACTGTGATTTTTATAATTTCCAACTCTGTATTCATGGTTTCTATACAAAAGTAGCAATTGCAGTTTTTGAGTGTAAAGCTTTTTAACATTGATTATTGATTTCAGTGGTTTAAAAGCCTAAATAATATCTGACTAATTAAAAAAAAACAAATCAGTCAGCTTAATCACTTATGCCAATGCTATTTTGATGTTTGGTTTGGAAGTTTGGATGATACCAAAATAGATCACATTGCTTGTCTAATCTTTGTTACTGAAAATCCCTATCAACTGTTTTAAACCTTCGACAGTACACCGAACAGGCATAACATTATGAACACCTTCCCAATATTGTGTTGGTCCCCCTTATGTGGTCAAAAATGCTCTGAACCATTGTGCATGGACAAGAGGACCTCTCAATGTGTCCTGTGGGGTCTGGAACCAGGATGTTGGCAGTGGATTCTTTGGGTACTCTGGCTTGTACAGTGGGTCCTCTGTCAATCAAACTTATTCCACTGCATCCTGTTGATGCTTGATCAGAATGGGGTGTAGGAAGTTCAGAGGTCAAATCATCATCTTTTGGCCATTGTCATGTTTGTCAACATGTTTCTGATTGTTTGATGTTTTTGTGTTTTTGCCATATGGTGAGGTGCATTTTCCTGTGGGGGTAGGCCAGTGACATTTGGGATTTTTTATTTGCATGAGGGAGTGTGCTTGTTCTGGCACAATGTTTATTTGGGTGTCTAAGGCCCTGTCCACACGTAGCCAGGTATCTCACAAAATGAAGATATTTTTCTACGATTTGGTATGTCATCCACACGAAAACGCAGATTTGCAGCATTAAAAGTGATTCTTTTAAAACTCTCCGACCAAAGTGAAGATTTGTGAATTCTCCTTTTATGCGTCTGCATGTGGACATCAATAACTGGAGTTTTGCGTTTTGAAACGTCATTGCCTGTGACAAAATATGTTCTTACGTCATACGCGACCTGTGTTTACATTCGGAAACAGTATGTAATGTGCTTAAAAATGCACTTATGCGGTTAGGTGTGAATGAATTTTTTCTTAAAACGAGATGGTGTGTTTTTTTCTAGACCGATAGGGCAGGATATTCGATTTTACAAAAACCCGGCTACGTGTGGACAAGGTCTAAGTCTCATCAACACAAAAGGCAAAATCCAAGGTTTTCCAGCAGAACACCACATAGTACCAATATGATCAATGTTATTCACTTCACCTGTCAGTGGTCATAATGTTGTGACTGATCGGTGTACTGTATCAGTGACTCAATATACAGAGGGACCCATTACTAAACTATTGTACTCACTACTTCATTCAGCAGAATTAAGTTGGAGACTATTGTCTGAGAAACAGTAGGGATTTTGTTACTAATTCAAAAATAAATTAAATATGTCTGTCATGATCCCTGCTTTGCCCTGCCTGTCTCTCTTTCTCCTTTCCTCCCTCTCTCTCACTCTGCTCCTGCTTTTCTTCACTTTCTCCCTCACTCCTGTATGCACAGCCGTGCCTGCTCTCTCCCCGATTGCTGCAATTGCGGGCAGCTGTGGGAATCGGCTCACCTGTGTTTAATCATCCGCTCTCTACAAAAGCTCAGTTCATTCAGCCCACCTCTGCCAGACCATAGCCATTCGAACCCCGTTTCTCTGCCGTACCTGTTCTGCCTTCAGCCTGCCAGCCTTCCCTCGATCACCTGCCACCTTACCCCCCTGCCTCTGTGACTTCTCCACCATCCGGATCCTGTCCCCCCAGCCAGCCTCCATTCTGCTTGCATTCCTACCTGTCTCCTGTCTGCTTCCCCTCAGCCCGCCTGTCCCTTTAGTTTAGTTTCTATTATGTGAGTATCTTGTTTGGTTTGTCTTGCTTTCGTTAATTTGTATCGGTTGATCCTGTTTGGTTTGTTGGTTTAGGTCTTTGGTTTTGTAGTTCATTTCATGGATTAACTCTGGTTGCTCCATTCTGTTCTCTTCCTCAGTTCAGTTCTCTGTTTCTGTTGTAGTTAGTTTCCTCTGTCCCCATTTGTTAGTTAGTTTTTCATGCACATTATTCTGTTTGCCTTGGATTCCCCTCCTCAGTTGTTGGTTATAATATTTCTTTGGTTTAATTTTGACCTTTGCTATATTTGGTTCTGTTCCTGTTGGTTCATCCTCTGTTAGTTTAGTTTCACTCAAGTTTGGTCACAGTTCAGTCCTTTCTATAATAAATCACTGTTGAAAGTCATTCAGCCTGCTCTGGTGTCTGCGCGTGGGCTCTCAGCCACCTCCCGTAACAATGTCTCCATGTCAAAAATGATGAAAAGAATTGTAATGTAATGTAACATTTGTTGTCTTACTGAAACATGTTTACTCACATGGTTTTCGGCACACCGTGCAATACATGGAAAATATGAGACAACAGAAAACAGTAATTCTGTAGTACGGTGTTTACAACAAGTGATAACATCCAATCTCTCATGTCACACGAGTTTTATTGTTGCATTGCCCACATTATTTATCCCCTGCCTATGACGTGTTTTATTGTATTACAGTAAAAAGGCAACACAATCAGAAATGCATTTCACAAACATTGTTATATACTACACAGCACCAGTGTCTTTTCTTGAACATTCAGAATATAGTAAAGATATAATAGATGTGCTCAGAGACATGGGTATGGTAATATGTACAAAATATGATGGAGCTACAGAAGTTATATTTACACACTTGGTTAAGGCGAGGCATAGATCCAAGCAGTATTCTTTCAGCTTTGTAAAATAAATGACAGTTCTGAATAGCACTGTTTGCCACCCCCGTGCCCACATGACAAATTCTGTATGAGAAATTAATTAATATTTTTGTGTAATTAAAAAAGAAAGACGGTCAATGTGTTAATTGGTATCATTTCCTCTCTTTACTTAAAAAATATACATGTAAGCAGGTCTACATTTCTTTTAAAATGTGTGTTTTAAAATTAGTTGCAAATTAGGTGTAATTTGTTGGACCCCTGGTCGTTAATTATGACATCATTTATTGGTGCTTTTATTGTATTATAGTTTGTTTATTGGATTGTTCTGTCTGTATTTGCTCTTGGAGCTTTGTATTTGCTGAGTTTGTATCCATGCTACTCCTTATGCATTTACTGCTGAGCTCTATATATTTTACGTCTTCCAGGAACAGACAAACTGATTTATTCCTGCAGAGTGGTTAAAATAGAATAAGACTAAGAACAAGAATAAAACTGCCAACCACAAAAAAAAGTATTAACTTGACGTTTCCCAGAGATTAACAAAGGCTAAAGGCTCTGATTGTTACAGTTTTTTTCCCCTCCGGCAGAGTTACAGTATTGCAGGTCAATGCAGTTATCCCCTGCTGAGATACAATCACTTGACAGAATGTGCCACACTGTGCTTACAGAAAAAAAAGGCCACCTGCAGTCATGGACGAAAGTATTGGCACCCTTGGAATTTTTCCACAAAATACATCATCTCTCCCAGAAATTGTTGCAATTACAAATGTTTTTTTGTATACACGTGTTTATTTCCTTTATGTGCGCCGGAAAAACACAAAAAAGCAGAAGAAAAAAGTCAAAATTGGCATAATTTTACACAGAATTAAAAAAATGGGCAGGACAAAATTGTTGGCACCCTCAACTCAATATTTGGTTGCACACCCTTTGGAAGAAATAACTGAAACCATTCGCTTCCTATAACCATCAACAAGCTTCTTACACCTCTCAACTGGGATTCTGGACAACTCTTCTTTTGCAAACTGCTCCAGGCCTTTCAGATTTGAAGGATTCCTTCTTGCAGCAGCAATTTTGAGATCTCTCCATAGGTGTTCAGTGGGATTTAGATCTGGACTAATTGCTGGCCACTTCAGAACTCTCCAGCGCTTTGTCTCCAACCATTTCTTGGTGCTATTCGAGGTATGTTTCGGGATACTGTCCTGCTGAAAAACCCATGACCTCTGACACAGACCCAGCTTTCTGATAGTAGAAAGCTGGGTCTACTACATTGCAGCCCAAAGTATTTTGATAGTCTCCAGACTGCATGATTTCTTGCACACTGTCAAGGCACCCAGTCCCAGAGGCAGCAAAACAACCCCAAAACATCTTTGAACCTCCACCATGTTTGACTGTATGTACTCTTCTTTTCTTTGTAGGCCACATTCTGTTTTCTGTAAACAGTAGAATGACGTACTTTTCCAAAAAGCTCTATCTTCGTCTCATCTGTACACAAAACGTTCTCCCAGAAGGATTGAGAATTACTCAGGTACATTTTTGCAAAGTCCAGTCTGGCTTTTTAAGTTTCTTTGTCAGCAGTGGGGTTCTCCTCGGCAAGGTGCCTTAATTAGACATGAGCTACCCTGGAAACATGTTGTAGGAATTTTTTTTTGAGGGGGGCTCACCTAAATATTGTTAAAAATGCTGTTTTCCCCATATATTTCCTTTGTTATTACTATTATTATTATTATTATTATTATTATTATTATTATTTGTGTTATCATAATCATGGATCATGTGTAGTATTAGGCTATTTATATATATATATATATATTATAATGATTTGCGCATCGCTATTTCACTTTAATAGAGATGCCGACCTGCATGCAGTTCCTGTCCTCACCATTGAAGCGTGGGGGCGCTATGCCTTACACGTCACTTTAAGTCAGACACCGGAAACGAAAAAAAAAAGAAGACCGCGCTGGAGCATTTGCGCTTGAGCCGCTGAATTTCAGTGCTAACTGTTGTACATGATTTGGAGTCAAAATGTGGAAGAGGAAACAGGAAAACCTGCTCGCAAATTTCGGTTTTACGAAGAGATCGAAGACGAATGACTCTGAGGAGCAGCAAGAGGCGAGTTCTTCGGCAGATGCGAAGTTGTGGACACCGCTGCACCTGAAGCGACTGCCGCCGGTGAACGCCCGCCAACAGCCGGGCCCGGGGTCACCATGGACGAGCTGACAGAGGCTGGAGATGGAGTAAATAACTACAGCTCGGAGGCCACCGATGACGACAATGATGGCAATGGACTGCGCGAAAACAGCCTCTCATCGCTCCTTTTTGTGGATCTTGATGGACCCCCATTAGAGAGATTGACCCAACACCCTTCTTCACATCCTGGATTAAATCAGGTCATCGCCTGTCCACATCATGGTCTTCTGGACCAACAGCAAAGGTAGCTGATCACAGGCCTGTGTGGTCGCTTGTGTTTTAAGGTAAACGCTAATCTGTAGGCCTATAAACTGTATTATTAATTGTTAGCACTGTGTTGTGGGTCATTGCATTAACTGCTGCAGATTTGTTTAATCATGATAGCGGAGATTATTACTTTGGCGGACGTTACACAGCCTGGCCGACTTTTCTTTTTTAAGATTATGATGTTCCTGTGTGTTTTGTCATTGATTGGATTGTTGATTCGTGTTATAGTATTTCAAAGGTTATTTTGCGCATGTTGATGCGGACTTAATCCCTTGTAGACAGGCTGACATGTTTTGGCTTTGATTTAAATTTGATTAAGATTTGATGCTGTGTGGACGTTGGATGTGATATGTGCTTACATGTGCTGACATAGGCAAGCAGACGTACAGGCCTGTAATAATGGATGTGTTCTGTGTAAGTCCTCCCTCTGAGGCACGTGCGGACCCCCATATAAGTAGCCCCACACCCCCGACAGCAGCTCTATAGTTCGCACACTGCTCCTCGGTCTCCTGCCATAGCGCTTCTTCTCACATGACGATGTAGGGTCCAAGCTGACACTTTTGCACCCTGAGTCTGTAGGACAGCCTGAATTTGTGTGGAAGTTGTCTGAGGATGTTTATCACCATTCAAACTATCCTGTGTTCCATTCTTTCATCAATGACCCTCTTCTGTCCCCGTCCAGGGAGATTAGCCACAGTTCCATGGGTTATAAACTTCTTGATGATATTACGCACAGTGGACTAAGGAATTTCAAGATCTGTGGAAATGGTTTTGTAACTTTGAGATTGTTCATATTTTTCGACAATTTTGCTTCCTCCTCAGACAGTTCACGGCTCTTCTTTCTCTTCTCCATGCTTGGTGTGACATGCACAGGCACACAACACAGAGGTTGAGTCAACTTTAATACATTCTAACTGGCCTCAGGTGGGATTTCTACATTGCCAGCACCTGTTACTTACCACAGGGGAGTTTAAACGAGCATCACGTGCTTGAAATAAAATGATTTACCTACAGTTTTAAAAGGGTGCCAACAATTTTGTCCGGCCCATTTTTTGAGTTCTGTGTAAAATAATGCCAATTTTGGATTTTTTCTTCTGCTTTTTTTTGTGTTTTTCCAGTTTGTAATTGCAACATTTTTTTTTTGGAAGAAATGGTGTATTTTCTGAAAAAATTCCAGGGGTGCCAATACTTTTGTCCATGACTGTATGTGACCACCATTACACATATACCGGCTCAAAATGCCACTATTCATCATTTTAACCTGTGTAACTTTTTTTCTTTAGATATATTGCATGAATTTAACAAAACTCACACTTGAGCTGAAAATATCACAAATTTCTTTCCAAATTGGTGCCAAACCCGGGTGAGTTTGCATGAGAATGACGAGGGTGTGGCCTAAAGCTCAGCTTATTATGTGTTTTTTAAATAAAAAACAAACAAACAAAACTATCCACTGTATAATGGGTATCCATTATCAGCTTATGAATGGTGGATTTATGTCAACCATTTTTGTCATTTAATGGGGAGGACTGGGAAACAATTGGGCGCGAGGCGAGTGAAGACAGTTTCCCCAGTGACCGTGCTGCCTGCACCAGTCTGGACCATCAGTCGACATCAAAACAGAGTCTCCCATTTGCTTATCTTCAGCAGGCAGCAGGCCTACCATTCACTGAACAGTTGCTGCTGCTGCCCACTCTCATTTAATGACATTTGTTATTTCAATTCCACTCCAAACAGTTTCCTCTTCAAGTTTAGCAGGGGGAAAGAGGCGAAGAGCAGGGAACAATCTCTGCCTTTTACATTAGGATATTGACTTTCCGTTTGCTCAGTCTGTGGCAGGCATGCTCTGTTCTGACTCTCTCTGTCTCTCTCCATCTCTCTCTCTCTCTCTCTCTCTCTCTCTCTCTCTCTCCATCTCTCTCTCTCTCTTTCTGTGCCTCCCTCCCTGTTTGGTGTTGAGCAAAAAGCCAAAAAGCTTAAGTTCCTATTTTTTATTTAAATGTTCTGTTTCTGCACGGCCAGAAACCCTTCTCACCCTGTCAAAAATAAATTCACTTATATATTTCTATACTGAATATAATTTACTCATTGAATTGATTTCTATTGTTCATCCAGCTTTGCAGTGTTTCTATATAAATTGTGATATCAAGAAAGACTGGTCCTATTCTAGAAACCGATGCACATGATGCAGGATCTGCATTATTACTGACACGCAGACATACAATTAAGAGACGTAGCATTAAAATATTAGATCGCCTAAATGTAGTCAAAGTGATTTTCAGATGAATTACAGCTAAAATATCACGCCACTCATCCCTCGCTTTTAATCGCGTACCGTGCTTCCCGTGATGTGTAACTATGTGACGCGACACCGCCGCCAGGATTGCTTACATGTGGGTTTTGGGATAGACTTTGCATTTCTGGATTAGCTTTGACATTAGTGAGTGTTAAATGCTTTTGGTTCTGGATTAAATTGTTCCCTCATTCAATTCGTACATTAATATCAAATGTGTAGCATTACCCCGATAGAAGTGGCATTAAGAGCTTAGCAAATTTGCCCAGAAAAGACCAAATTAATGACCGCTGCCGAGACTTACTCTTTTTTTTTCATTTACAGTACATTAAAGGGATTTAACTAGAATATGCATATTGATGAATGACGACCAAGCCTTGCTCTTCATTTAAGCTCTAGATTTTTTGTGCGGCTTTGATATCGATACATTATTATTTTTGAGATGACACACCTGATCAGAGTATCGTAGTCACACATTCCCTACCTTTATTTGTCACACCAACACAAATTTAGTGGTTCCATCTCTCATTTGTCCCTGTGAGCACTGTTTGATGTAAATGATCAGCTTCTGGCTTTCAATAATAAGTTAATGGATGAGGCTGATGCCATTAAAATTGGATGAAAATATCAGACACCAATGGTAACTGGTAGTAATGTGTTTCTAAAAGGGAAATCAAAAGTTGAAAGGGACAGGACATCTAAGGCAAAATTAAAAGAAGATAAATGGTTTATTATTAATGGATTGAGGTAATTGTGGTAAATTATGTAAAGAAAAGTTTGATAGTCCGCAACAACAGCATATGTCGCATGGATAATCACATCTGACAGAATAAAATGCTCCTGTTTTCTTCTGCTGCATCCTCACAGCAACACAAGTCTTTTTTTAAAGAACTCTGCGACGCTGTACTTGAACACACTGGTGCTTGGAGCTAAATGCTAACATCAGCAGGGCACTTTTTCTGTCAAATGCCCCCTGCCCAGCACGCTGGGGGCATGCCAAGGCATTTTGGCACTTCTAAATGGGGCGGGATCAGAAAGAATACATTACCATACATTATATGTAGACATGTTAGAGGTTGCGACCATCACGGCCAATTCACTCCCTTTCAACGAAGGGCTTTCCCCGTCATGACAGTTTGGGAATCCTGCTGAGAGTTTTTTTTTTTGTATTTTTCCCACAGTAAATTTTGTTTTCTGAGACTTTGAGAGATCAAAATGTGAATCCAGCAGCTAAAAAAATAATTTTAAGTGCAAATTGTGTCTCTCTGAAGTTAAATTCACTTGAATTCATATTGTCTATCTCCAATAATACACAACATTATTGCGCTAGTATATTCATGGCAGTGATCCATAACCATGGATGGTGGTTTTTAATAAGATTTCAGCATGGTCTCATACAAAATGAAGAACAAATTTTTAATTAAAAAAAAATTCTTAAGCCAAAACATCCAGGTTTTCCGTTCATTCATTTTATTTTATTTTTCATTATTTTAACTTTTATTCCAGCTAGATCTAAAAGAATTGTATGTGAAAACAAACAAACACACAAACAAACAGAAGCCGGTCAAAAAATAAAATAAAAATAAAATCCTCCTTCATGTGCTTTCTTGGCAGTGATTCACCCACTATAATGATCATTTTTAAAATAAATTATTTTTTTTCTCTATCCTGAACAATCTCAGTCCATCCCATCTTGTTGGTTATCTCAGCAATATGTCTACCTCTGTTGTAATTTGGAAGCCGCTGTGTTTTGGATGGAGACATCGAGGGGACTGCTGGCAGAAACGGATTGTCCTGGGAGAGTTATTAGCGGAGTGAAATGATCTGTGATTTTTCATGGGACTGCATGAACTACTTTTTCAGTGGGTCAGTATCCAACATGCCTGTTGATTTGCGGTTGAAAAGGTGGAATAATTAATCAAAATGACATGTTTGATTTGCACATTATGATGGTTTCTGCGGTCGCTTTGCCACAGTCTGGTGCTCGACACATAAAATGTAACCGGCGGCTCTGCTGTGTGTAATTGTGGCATGAGTGTGCTCAACACCACTCCTGCTTGGGAACTGCAAATGGAACAGATACACGCTCCTTTCAAATGGCTATAAAGAGATATCAGAGCACAAGAGAGGCCTTTAGTATTGGCTGCTCAACTGTTGTGGAGCTGATAAGAATCGCACATTAATCTTTACTCTGTCTGGCATATGTAGTAAAGGAAATTATACTTTTTTTCTTTTTTGTCTGTATGATCAAATGTCAGCTAGTTGAAAAATGTAAAATGAAAATGCAAACAGAGGCAGCGAAATGAATACAAGATAGTTGTGTAATTTTAGATATGTTTGTGTGGGTGTACATTTGCCAAATAAAGTCACCAGAATAATATGAAACAAAAGTGCAGCAGGCTCTTCTTCTGCTCAGAAGTGTGTATTGTACTGTATTGCAAAGCAAGATTAAAGGTAGCAAGATATGTTTGAGTCTATAGCCACAGTTTCCAGTGGTTTAAAGGTGTCTTTTTTTAACCTGCTAGATCACCATGGTAACTTACATTGTGTTGGTAACCTGGTCTGTTGCAGGTTATAATTCAGGGTTTTGGATGTAAATCTGCTGTACAACACGTCTGCCTTTCCCCAGTTTGCTTCTTGACTGTTATACGTTAGTAAACCCCCTGACAAGGCTGTGCAGATACAGTAGGCAAACTGTGTGCGTTGCCTTGGGAACCTACATGCATTCATTTGGTGATGGAAAAAAAACACATGAATGTGTCCTGGTTTGCTGCCAGGACAGTTTACACTGCTGATACTGCAGCTAATAGAACACAATTTGGAAAATTGATTACTCTGTTGGGATTTATCAGAGAATAATCAGTCAGTAACATTAATTTCCTTCATGATAGAACAGTGTAAGACCTAAATATACTTCTTCAATATCATGTTGAAAGTGTGTGACGTTTAAAGTGTCAGAGCTGAGTGTCAGAGTGTCATATGCAGCTCTCACACTCACTGGTTAAAAAATATATTAATTTACATTATGAACAGTTTTCTACCAGCATTTCACGCATTAATTGCAGCATAAGTGTTTTTTTTTGTTTTTTGTTTTTTTGGTGGCACTCACGGGAGGTGGGACAAAATTACGGAAAAGTCGCGGTGATTGGACAAAATTGCAAGGTTGCGAAGAATTCACGGAGATTGGTTGAATTTGTGTTAAATGTTGCGATCGCAACATCGCAAATTCCTCGAGGGACTGACATATATATATATATATATGTATATATATATATATATATATATGTGTACACACACAAAGGTGGACAGGCACCTTGCATGGCAGCTCTGTCTGCATTGGTGTGTGAATGGGTGAATGAGAAACACATTGTAAAGCGCTTTAAGTACCATTAAGGTAGAAAGGCAGTGTAGACCATTGACATGATCGGTCCATTTTGTACAGAGAAGGAGTCACATGATTCATCAAACAGGTTCTGAAGAAGAAAGCATAGATTAACGATCGATTATTTGTTGCCACTAACTTTTTTTATTAGATTCTGTTGTATGTTTCCTATTTTAGTGTATTTTCTTATCAAGCTAAGAATACAGTAGCACAACTTGCGTAATTAAGTAACGTGGTTTGTGAAATTTTGACCTGATGATGAAACTAAATAAAAAAAATAGGAGAGTTTACATGAATTTGTGCATTGAAATTCATGGGAAACCATTCGGTGACACAAAACTGAAAATGTCAACCTCCGTGTTTATCAAGAATAAAAGTCAAAGCAGCACCAAAAGTCACCAGGAATCATCCACTTAGTGTCATGATGTGGGTACAAAATTTTGCGCCAATCTATCATATAGATGTTGAGAAGTTTCCCAGGATAAGTGAAAACTATAGGGAGAGCTAAACTCATCGGAATTCACCATGTAGGTTCTTTGGCTGTCTGTCCTGAATTTTATAGCAATCCAAAATGTTAAACTAGAAATCACAAATGTCCACCTCACAATAGTGTGGGACTTAAAGTGAGGAGATCAAATTTGCCCTTGAAAGTCTTCAAAACTTATTGGCAATTCATCTTACAGAAATGTTTCAGTGCGGACTACAATGGTGGAATAACCAACAGAGTGTCACTGGGAGCTTTACAGCAATGCCATAAGCTTGGCTAAAAATCCAATTGGTCAAATGTTCCTCAGATTGTATTTCAAGTTATACATCTTCCTAAGAAATTCATAGGAATGTGCAAATAACTCCAGTACTTTTTACACTGTTGGGAATGTACTTCTTAAAAAAAAACCCCAGATGTATAAAATATTAAGCCAGTAAAGGAGGTTTTTGGAGCCAAAATCAAACATTTGAAAACTTGTTAGACGTCTTTCATAAAATATACTATAAATGATATATTAAAGAAATAAGAAAGTTGGTATGTTTGAGTTAAATCACATTCAGATGCTGTTATCCAGTGAAAAAAGAAAATTCTGCAATGGAAATACAAATAAATAAACAAATAAAAAAGTTACCAAAACCACAGTTACACGGTTACACAAACTAATAGAATAACTGTCCATAAATATAGGCCACCTGTCAAATAAGAGCTACAGAGTGAAGCTAATAAAGACTGACAGACTGCCAAGCATCCAAATTGCCTGAAATTTCAGCAAAATCATCTCAAAAACTTTTTTCAAACATACGAAGAGACAGATGGAAAGATGGACGCACCGATGAATAGCTGAGAGGGGTCTTTGCACCATTTGTCGTGGTTTTCTCACATGTAACAGCCAGAAATGAATTCCACTGTTTACATACGCATGCAGCACAGAGAGCACACTGCCACCAACAAACAGAAACTCGAGCAGACTTCAGTTTTTCAGCAGAGGAGGAGAAGAATGAAATCCCAGTCTGATGTTGACCATTTATCTGGAAAAAAAACGCAGTTATATAATTAAAGTCCCCTGTGCGTTCATGTGACTCACTGAGACTCTTCTGTGCACGTCAAGCTTTATGCACAGGAATGCTTTGTATAGGACGGTTGTAAAAAGATACTTGACTTGGTTTTAAGGAGCTCAATAGGAGTCTGCTGTGTGTATGTTTTGCATTTATTATTTTCCTTTGTGTATGTGAGTTTAATCGGGCTTAATGGGCCTCATTTATATAGAAATGGTGAGATGTTTCTCTTACTCTTCCCAACATTTTTTCTAAGGAGAATATGCATCTTCCTTTTCCTGTCGAGCCTCTCGTGTTTCATGATCCTTGGTATAACAAAAAAAGAGTGATCAATAAGGAACTAGGAACATTCTACTTAGTCTTTGTACCAAATTTTGAGATACGCGCCGAGTTGCACGCTCGCTACACCTACACTTTGGCTGTCTGTACTCCTTCTCTATACCTCTGCACACAGGAATATGTGCCATTCTGCTTCTTTTCCAACGGGTTTTTGCAGAAAGGGAGCCAAGCCAAAAAAAAAAAGAAAAAAGAAGCATGCCAAACTGGAATCACACAGTTGTATTAAGCACTCTTTCATGTAAGAGCTGCACACAAACGGGCCCCTGTAACAAGCTAACAGGTTTGTCTTGGTAGAAGAAGAAAGAATTGAGAGGGATTTTTGTGTGAGTGTATTTACACTGGACCTCTCCACCTCCCATTTTATGTGTGAGGAAAAATGAATCTAATCTCACAATTTCTGTCATTGCCTGTGCGCACTTGTTAGTGGTGTCTATTATTTGATACACAAAGATCTGATTCATGGTTAGGAAACTTGATTTGCACACTATTTATAAAGCTGTCGCCCGAGTACAATCTGTTTTTCAGATGCAAATCGGTGAATCCATTGATTATATTTAAAAGAATATACAGAAAAAAAGATGATCGAAGAACAGAAAAAAACAGAGGACATAGTGTGACACTGTGTCACAAGTAAAGTGACAGTGACATGAAAAGTATGGCATGCAATATTCAAATGATACCATTTACTGTAACAGCAGAAACCAGGACAATATATCATATGACTGTGTGGTGATGCTTAGTAAGTGGTGAGAACATAAACAGATAAAGCAAGCAACAGAGAGAGGGAAAAAAAAACGTCACGTGAAGAGGAACACTGTCAAAAGTACAAGCTGTTGCTTAAGGGTTTGACATTCCAGAGTAGATTTGTTTCCATGGAGACCCCTCTTTGTTAGCCATGAAGTTGCCCAGCAAATTTGCAGTACGTGTTCCATGGCAGTGCCGTCCGTGTGTGCATGCATTCGTGTGGTGAGGATTTTCTTTTTTCCAAGGTATATGCGTGGTTGTTGCAATTTCACGGCGAGCCCTAGAGACTGAGCTATTCTACATAACAAGATCACTGTTGCATATTCAGCTGATCTGTCCCAAGGGGGTCATTAAAAAGCATGTTTCGAAGGAGCCAGCAATCTCACACTGCTGTTAATGAGCTATGGTTATGGCTTTATTAAAACTAACACTTGTTAGCCGGTATTTATGTGGACATCCTTATGGAGGTTTAAAAAAAGAAAAGTCAAAAAAAGAAAGAAAAGTGAAGTGAAGGGAGTTCTGTTACTGTGCTCTTTGTATCTCTATAAGCTGGTTTAGTTGCACACAGAGGCAAATTATTGGACGTTCACTCAGCTCACTGCCAGTCAGTTATGACAGACTTCTGAATATGCAGTGTGCATTAACTGTTCGGTGTCAGTACCAACCCTGATATTTTGGGAACGGATATGTGCTGCCAGCCTCATAAGTGATATGAGACACTTGACAGCATTGTAATTCAGTGTGATGGGAAGCTAGCCATCCGCCGACCAGTGACAGAGCTCTAATTGTGGTGCAGCAGCTGAAAGACCGTTGACAACCGTTTCCATGCATTAGTGAGAACCACTGTACTTTAGTTCCATTAAAACATTGTCTCTCCAGCCACAAGCAACAGGGCACTATATTTTGAATGTGTTATAATGAAATTATAAAAGACAGCCTCCTGAACACACACATATATGTATGTATGTGTGTGTGTGTGTGTATATATATATCTATATCTATATGTATATATATATATATATATATGTATAGATAGATATATATGCACACAACGTCTGCAAACTAACTTATCTGTTTTTGTTTAATTTGCATCATCTACAATGTACAGTTTGAGAGCTTTCCCCCTGCTTTTGTGTGATGTGAATGACTTTGGATCTAAGCCCCCAGGTGACTTCAACAACACAATGAAAGCATATGGTAAACTCATGAAGCGTTTTCTTGTTTTTATTGGGTTCCGTGTTGGCAGCGTGGATCTCTTTTACCTGCTGCACTCTTCTTTTTGATCTCGTCTCTCTCTTCCTACCTGCATGTTTTTGTTGTTTCGGTGCGCTGAGTTTCAGACTTTCCTCTTGGGGGGAAACGAGCATGAGAAAGAAACATCTGGTGGGGTCATCTCTACCTGTTGTGCAGCCCACAGTGTGCTCACTAACATTTAAAAAAAAAAATGTTCCCCCTAGTAAACTACTTTTACTGTAAACCAAGCCAATATAGATAAATCACAGTAAACTTTTACTTAGCTCTGAGTCAACATATTTGTCTAAATTATGTACTCGATTTTCTCCGTTTATTCATCCTCCTTTAATAACCACTATGTAAGCAGTTTGCCATCCGTCAAGTGGACCCATTGCCTGAATATGCAGACTTGTTGGCTTACACACACTGTTTGCCTTGGCAGAATTTGTAAGTAGAGATAGTACGGAGACTATTACTTGACATTTATTATTAAAACAATTGTAAATTCTTCTTTGAATACATTGGCTTGTGAGAGTGATATTTCCTGTTCAATCACATGTTTGCCTCACTTGGTCAGTGCAATTAGGAAAAAAAAAACCTTTGAGACTGTCCACCTGGGAGGCATCAAGGAGATACTGATCTCTTCAGCAGTCAATTTTACTGCTGCCATGAAGGCTCACCTCACCGACAAAAGAGAGCAGGACCACAGAAGCTGAAATGTTTTCATCCCAGCCCCGGCATGTTTTCCTCGATGTCAGAGGCAGCTTGAGTCAGGTTCGGGGTCAGGTGGACAGGGCTCGGGAGAGAAACCTGCTATGCTCATCACATCTGCAATTATCTGCATTCATTGAAGACTGGCCCCGATGGAGTCTGTGTTTTGCGCTTATACCAAATGGCAGTCTTCTTGCTTGGCAGTCCACACAAGCCGGCAGGTCTTCTATGCCAGAGACAGTAGGCTCTACATGGAGGGAGATAAAAAACCTGCCTTGTGGAGGGTCCACTACTGTGGACATTAGAGCTGCACTTGACTCAGAATGTTGTCAGTCAAAAACCGCTTTGGTTTTTCAATACAAAAATTTGACTATTCATTTATTTTTCCTTTTTTTCCTCTTCTTTTTGATGATCTGGCAGTCAGAAAATCCATTTGCAAGAGTTTCAGTGATGATTTTGACCTCATTAGTATAGTCAAATGCAACAGAGTCAAGGGAATACATTTTTAAGCATTTAAAAATCAATAAGAGACAACTGCATACGATACATGATTTGAATTGCAGCCCCGTTTTATTTGCCAGCTTATAATATAAGGCTCCCATATATTTGTCAGAATAATGACACAGACAGCACACATACACCGATCAGACAGAACATTATGACCAGCTGCCTAATATTATGTTGGTTCCCCTTATGTGGTCAAAAATGCTCTGAACCATTGGGCATGGACAGGAGGACCTCTCAGGGTGTCCTATGGGGTCTGGAACCTGGATGTTGGCAGTGGATCCTTTGGGTACTCTGGCTTATGCAGTGGGGCCTCTGTCAATCAAACTTGTTCCACTGCATCCTGTTGATGCTTGATCAGAATGGGGTGTGGGAAGTTTGGAGGTCAAATCAACATGTTGGGCGATTGGATGAGCGTTCCCCACCCCCGCCCCTCACCCCTTGTGATCCCCTGACTTTTCTGGCAGTGCCATTGTCAGAAACTTCCACTTCAACCAAATATGCCCAAAACTATGACTATAACTATTCTCAACAGCTTCACCTGTCTTTTGTGCTGTTTTCACTCATTAGCAAAGGTTACAAACTACAAGCTGAACTGAAATGATTAACATAAGCACTGGCATTTCAAAAACATTACCATGCGCATGTTCGCGTTTCGCTCCAAGCAACATTGTGCCTGAGCATCATCGTTGATCTTCTGTCGTGACTCTTGTTGACCAGGTTTTTCTTAGCATCAGGCCTCTGTTTGTGTTGGGCAGTAGACTCCGCTATTAACAGTGCTTTATTTTAGAATTCATTATATGATGCAAGCTAATTTCTGGTGAATGAGATTTCCAAATGAATTGCCATGACCCAAAAGCCAAATGTAGCTTTTTAAAAAATTATCTGAATTTTTTTTTTTTTTTTAAGATAACACAGCCTTTTGACTCCAGGAACATCAGAGCATACTGCAAAATCTAAGCGGAATTAAATTCCCTGTCAGGTGGTTCATTGAACTCTTATAAACTAATTTCTGTACATCAAGGTTTAATATGTAGATATTTTAGAACTCTGCACCGTCACTTCCTCCTACCTTTTTCAGACTATCAGTGGCACACTGCAGTTTCAAATTGGAAATGCTCAGCAATGGCACTGACTGCTTATTTCACTTATAATGTGTGTAACATAAAAAGACACCATATGGACATGTTAACAAGGTAAAACAAGACTATACTCATATGTTCACTCCTCACCTACTAACACCTGCTAGCTATGCATCAGTGAGTGTGTGTGTGTTTAAGTTTGAGTTTAAATGACTTCATCTTCATTTTCACGCTATATGGGCTGGAAAACAAGTCTTTTTTTCTTTTCAGAAAACAATTTACAGACTGCCACTGTTCATAACTGAAAGTGTGAAAAGAAGTGCAGGAAATCACAGAGGTGTAATTATCTTTATTTTTCATTAATATGCTTTGGCTTACATCTGATTTCTTCTTAATAGAATACTTCTGTTAACGTTGCATGCCATGCCATAGCCTCCGTTGTAAATTTGACCCCCGAAACACAGCACGAAATTATGCAAAGCGGAATCTGTTATTTAGCTTGCATTATTTTTGAATTACTTGTTTTATTAAAGCTATATTGGCATATATTCACTTTGCCTGTCTTCCTGCACCTCCATTTGAAGTGAAATTGGACCCATCACATCCCTCATTGCTTGACTCGCTTCTCTCTCTCTCATGTGGAAAATCAGTGGCTGAAAGTCAGCTGTCAATCATGTCGGAAGACTGGCTTCTGCCTGTGATGCTTATCAATAATGAAATGGGCAATTTAACAGCCTCTAGGTCTCTCTCTCTAGCCCCCCCTCTAAAATGGAACAATTTGCTGTATTGCTGACATATGTTGCGCTGCTTATACGATCATCTACAGACTCAGCTTAAATTTGTTTGAGCTCACGCTTTATCGTTGCATTTGCAAACATGCGTCATGTATGGCATATAGGGGTGCCTAATCTGAGGTGAGAATTATCCTTATCGTATTGCAAAAGCCTGTTTAAGACTGGCAGTTTGCTGCTGTGATGGATGCTGAGCAAGCATTGATGTGCCACGGGAGATTCAAATTACACTTTTTTTCCACTCACTAGTGATCTAGACGCAGGAAAATCTTTATTTTTTCCTGTTTTTTAATTTATTTTTTGGTGTGTTTTGGATTATCTGTGTTTTTGTTAAACCATGTGTCCCTGTTAAAGTCAGCCTGTTCACTATTCATTTTAAAGATTTCACGCTGAGGTTTGTAATATTCATCAAGGGGATGTGCACTGCAGGACCTGCCAACACAAGGCGCAGTAATTCCAAGAAAACTTACTTGGAAGAAACTTCAACTCTGAGTTTGAATGACTATGTCATTTTGATATATTCAGTGTTGAGTTAAGGCTTCTGTGTCAATATTGAAGCAACATAAGGGTATTAGCAATGTTAGCCGAGCAGCCTAATGTATTTTCTCACACAGCTGCTGAGTTGCTTGTTCATTTGCAACTTCAGGGGCACATTTGTAAGCTCCGGGACTCACCAAATGTTGGCAAACTCACAGAGCGGTCTCGCTTCCTTTTCACTTAGTGTCTATTAGCTTTTACAAATGACCTGCATGCTCAACGATGTGCAATGCCTCCTCGGTTTTCCGCTGATTGAATATGAAATGACTTCAAGGGCAAATAGAAGATAACAGTGAGAAAGAGTGAGAGATATTAAGAGAGAAGCGTCTTTCATGCTATCCTTCACTCTGGCTTACAGGTCCCTGTGGGTGATTAAGGCGCCTGGTGAGAAAACCGATAATTTGGGTCCTGACTGAATACGTATGTCAGCAGCCTGAGCTGTACAAACTACCAGGGGCTTATTGGAATGTATGGGTGGGAAAGAGGGCGTTAATGCCTGTGTGTGTTGGGTGCAGCACAAAAAATGAGAGCCCATCCTTTTGTGTTATGCATGCCCGGCTTGGCTGGTTAGTGTTTGCTATGCATTAGCCGGCTTCACTCTTTGGAGACTGGCAGCGTCTGCACACAATGTCTCGCTCTACCGAGTGAGACAGCACGAGGACGTGCACAGAGCGAGCGATAGGGAAGGAGCATAAGACGAAGGATAAGGAGAAAAAAACAGAAGGAAAGAGTGACAGAAAATTTGTTTGTGGTTGTAGGGATAGGAGGGAAAAAGTTGCTAAATTATATACAAATGAAGCGAGGTGCAACGAGGGAAGAGGAGAAGATCAAGCGATGGAGAGCGAGATAAAGAAATGAATAGAGAGAGCAAGACAGAACAGAAACCTAAGGCATCTAAAGTGAATCCCCATGGATCCTGGTGTGAGTGTGGAGTTATTAACTGACAGATAAGAGAAGGAAAAGGTCTCAGATCTGAATCCAGCCCTTTAGGAACACGACTGTAAATCGACTTTGCTTTAACCGTCATACATGATGCACAAACAGATGTTTGATAGACAGTGACAAAGGTCCTTCCTCGTGTGTGACACTGTAACAGGCTAATTTCAACATCATCACGTACTTGCGTTGCTGGCTAGTTCTTTTTTTCTGCGCGATTGTCTTTATATTTGGGTCAAAGGAGTGGAAGCCGAGTCTGAATAAGGGGGTAAGAAGTGCCACTGGAACTTCAAAGGGGTTCAATATGATGCAATTGGTTGCAATGTAATGCCAAACTCGAGCAACCGGGCCTCAAGAAGCAGGTATTTTAACATAGGGCAACAAATTCTGCTTAACAGTGTGGACAGAAACCACTGGCTGTCATTATCTCAAACTGATCCTCCTGATATTCAGAATTAGGCTTGGAAACGTGGCTTGATTTAAATTCCATTACAAGTGCTCCTCCGCAGCTCCTCTGCAAGAGACTCTGTGTCACAAGACTAATGTTAGAATGAGTCGAAATTGGGGTGCAATCGTGTGACACCAAATAAATTGCCTCTGCAGATGAGAAATAGAATGATAACATGAACTTGTGGTTAGAACTACGACAATGAGAGAGCACTTTTATTTCGCAATTCTGAGAATAAAGAGAAGACAAAAAGCCCTGTAACAAAGACGTGGTATGTTTATACATACCAACAAGCACTGACACACATTTGCAGCATGCTTCCTTGATTCCCTACATGATTGTCCAGAGGTTAGAACTTCATAGGCGAAAAAAATGCTTTGAGTAATTTGAACATCAACTGGAGTGTTGTTTAATTATAAATGAAATCCCCTTTTCACCAAACTGCCTCTAGTTATTATGGTCAGGAATTAATTTGGAACATGAAAACGCTGGTATCATTGATGTCGCCTGCACAAGGTCCACTTTCCTTAGAGATAAGCCATCTATCCATAGTTGTCGGAATTTATTAGTTTCTTCATCTGCAACTGTTTGATGTCAAAGCGAGGAAATAAGACGCACACAGAAAAAAACCCAGAACATAGACAGCGATCAGCATTATTCGTCGTGCCCACATGCATGACAGCACCTTGTTGTTTGCCACATTGTAGGCCAGCATTTTGAAGAAAGCTGACCTGCATATGCACAAGGAGAAGCTTTTGTACACTTATTTACCATAATTTGCTGCAAGCTGTTTTCAAAGGCTGGGGGAAGAAACCCAGCCCTTTGAGATAAGCGGCCCTTTGTTTTTAATTAAAGCCCTGGTTTGAATGAGAAAATGTTCCAAATGACTAGAGTCAAATGAAAAGGAGGTTTAGGCAGCCACAGCGCTTTTAGGAATCAAATCAAACCTCGGAACCACAACTATGCAGGAGATGGCTGTAAAAACACAATGAACTCTTCAATGCTTCACACAAAATTTTGCTTTTACTACCATACAAACTGTTTTATCATTGATATTCTCTGCATGAAATGACCCGGACTGGCCCTGACTGAACCATCACTCAGAATGGTTAGATGTGATACCACTGATCTGAAATCAAAATGTTCTTTGTCATTTGTGACCTTGACAACAGGCTCATACATTTCAAAGTGCAGCAGCTAAAAGCACTATTAGACAAGGTGTTAAAGTGCAAAGCACTGAGGTCTGGACCTCTACTCCCCGCCAGTGCAAATTGGGTGCTAGTTCTGGGCTAGTGCTCGTGCCGATTGGGAGTTTACTCAACTTACACACCTTATAAGAATCTGTTTTTCCAGAGGCTAGACCTTAGGACCACCTCAGTTTCATCAGTTTCGATAGTGAAGGTCCTCTAGTTCATTCTTATCGTCTGTCTTTCCCATAAACCACTTCTTGAACTGTGGTGAGGTCATTATACATCTAATTTTCACTACCATTCAATTTTTTAATATCGCCAGTTGACCGTTTATAAATGCTGGTGCAAACAGCAGTCTTTGTTTGTGAATGCTGCTCTATGCGCTGGTGTATACAAAGGCATTTATAAACACCTGTTGGAGATATTAAAACTTTGACAACAGGGAAAATGAGATAAATAACGGCTTCATCGGTTTTCCACTCATTGCTGCTTTGATTTCACGTCCATACCGAAGCTCCTTTTTTATGCTTCTTCTTTCTCATTTTTAGAAAAAAGAATGGTGTTGACAAAGCTTTAATTGGTCTTCTTGGTCATGACAATCCTGCCTGCAGCGGTTCTTGGTTGTAGTTGCTGCTCTCAGGCTAGTTTCCAGATGGAGGGATGGATTTTTGGCTATCAAAATGCAAATATCTGGTTTCAGATCCAGCCTTGGCTCCAAACCAGTCATTGTGGTGCCTTGTTGGATAAAAGAATATGTAAGGGCTTTTTGTCTGCTTTTGTAAATGGAACAATATTAATTGTCCCTGTGGGTATGAAGTCTTTAACAGTTGTAATGAAACTGGCAGAAAGTACATACCCTGTTATTATTAAATTTAAACTGTTATTGAAGTAGACTGGTATTAGACACATCTACCTTTTTTACTGAAGCGGCAGGAGAAGAAGTACAGCTTTAAATTGGCACAGTTACATACAAAGCCAATGTGAAGACCCAAATTTGCCCCAGGGTGGTGTGAATTGAATACTTGATCACTCAGCAGCTGAGCTTTTGGGATGAATAACTTTTTTTCAGCTCCAAAATACATAAGATGACCACCCCGCCTCTACATTTTAATGTCCAGTAAGATTTATATTGGGTTTAATAAATCATTGTGTGTTGGGGCTATCTTCATGCTAATAAGGTCCTATCTCCTGCGAGTGAGTCTGCAGTCAGTTTCAACCTCAACACTCCAGTGTCTGGCAGGATGATGTATAGCTATGCTAACTAGTGGACCACTTCAAGCAGTAGTGCTGAATTATAATATTCCTATTGTCCCAGAGGAGTGACTCAACTCGTGTTGTTGACTGGACTACACCCCAATACTAAAGCTTCCGACTTCATATTTGTCAAGTCGCTCAAGCCAAACCACATCCGAGTAATACATCAGGGCTCTAACAGCATAAATCCTTTTGAACTGGCCTTCACTGTCCTGTGGCTCATGTTTAAAAGGTCTGCAGCCCACTGGTGTATGCATGCTATCTCTCCCCTGCATCTCTGAAGGTCTTTTAGAAGTCACCACTAACTAGAAGCTGGGGAATAGACTGTCTGGGCTGACGGAGAAGAGAGGGGGGTCCCCCCAAGAGGCTCCGTCAGTCCCCGACGCTCACACCTCATACAGATTCTCTTTCATGTGGACTATTAGCATCAGGTAATGCTGTAGCCCACTGCTTTGAAGTCAATGCAGATATCAAAGGATCAGAAAGAGACGGGAGAGGCGACATAGACGAGGAGTGTATTTAGATATGACGAGTACACTGAATGTGAATGAACGTGCTGCAGAAGGGAAACTGCACAGACACAGCATTAATATTGCAGCTGACAGATTGCTGCTTGCACCAATCCTCTTATTAAAATTTTGCAAAATAAATAAATCTTTATTCTGCTTGTTTGTACGAGTGAGTCTTTTTTAGCGGCACAAGTCATTTGCTAGCACTGAGAGTACAGACAGCACCGGATGACTGTATTTTCGCCTGTGTCAATGGGAAGCAAGTGCGGATGGAGAAGTTGTGTGAACATGTCAGACATGCTGCTGTCAGTGGGAAAGTTAACCTGTTGGTAGTGCATATTCTTGGTGCTAAAAGGAGGCTCATGACCCAGCACTCCAGACGTGTTTCTCACACACCACTTTGTGCTAAGACTCGTCTCTGAGTGGTGAGCTTCAATCCAGAGCAGTCCAAGCAGCACGGGCGCTGCAGGGGAGGGGAGATTTAGCTGAAGTGCTTCCACCCTGCTATGTTAATCCTGTGCCTGCAAAGAGACGGAGAATAACAGAGAGCAGTGTGAGAGAGAGAGAGTCCGGGAGCTTGCATGTAACCAAGGAGGGTTCTGCAGGTTCAGCCAAGTGTGAACACCAGATATGTGGCGCACTGGAAAGAAGCCCGACGCCCACCTACCCGGGGCCACTGCCACAGCACAATTGTGTGTAGGTATGTGCAAATATGCACACATGCACACAATCATGAAAAGAGGCAGGTGGCATGCAAGGCCACTCCAAGCCTTATTTGAGCCAGAAGGAATGGTCAGCACAATCATGTAACTGAGAGTCTGGATTCACCATCCATTTGCTAACTTGTGCATTAGTTACATTCAACACTGTACTGTTTCCTAAACGTCCAGCAACTTAGTGTCTGCATTCAATAGATTATAGTTAGGTTATTTTGTAACTTGCCTATTAAGTATTTAATGTCAAGACAGCAACAGTTATTTTTATTATCACTTTTTCGTAGGGTCATTTTCTTGCTCAACCAGTTTAATCTTCTGAACCCCTGAATCTGCTGCTGGAACTGACAGCCATGTTTTCTTTTAAAACCTCTTTAAAATGACCCCATGCATCAGAGCCAGGGGCTGTAAAAAAACAGGAAAATCCATTAGATTTCAAACCAAAAATAAATTGTTTGCAATAACCCAATTCTGTAAATAGCTAGACACATCTTGCACTTTTGTTCTCACATTTTTGTAAAATGAAAAATCCAAGACATTCAACTTTTGTTTAGTTCTGTCTATCTATCTCTCTATCTTTCTTTTTGTCTTTCTATCTATGTATATATCTTTGTATCTATCGATCTGTATATTAGGGCTCGGACTTTAACATGTTAATTTCGATTAATTAATTACAGAAAAAAATAATGCATTAAAAAATAAATTTAATCACACCTTTCTCAGTTTCCTCATTTCTGGCACATCGATAACACTGCTGCGCACCCTCCATCCTGGTAGGTGCCAGTAATGCATCTAAAGTTCGTTTGCCAGCCGCGAAGAAGATGCACAGGATGGGTTATAATTCATAGGAATTATGTTTGCAGGTCCGAATAGCAATTTCTGTGAGGCGGCGCACGGATCTTAAAATTGTTACCCGGTTACCACCACAATGACCGAATATTCTGGTCCAGCCCTAATAATTCAAAAGAAGCGAGCTCTGAAAATGTAAACAGGCTAGTTTGTCTTAAAATGTTGAATATAATTGCTGTAATTGTACTTAGAGTTTGTACTAATCAGTGAATATAGTAGACAGATGAAAAATGCACAGACAAATATAGATAAAATGTGGAATGAAATATAGATGACATTCACATATGATATTTATTGAGTCGTCAACCAAAATTTATTAGAATTGAAAAACTTTGCATATTGTGTCAAATATTTCTATTTGATAAAAATGTGAAATAATCGTGATTATTTAATTACAAAGCCTGTAGTTAATAGATGATTTTTTTAATCGCATCCTGCCACTAAAATATATATGTGTGTGTGTGTGTGTGTGTGTGGGTGTGTGTGGGTGTGTGTGTGTTTAGGTTTATGGTATTATGACTTTGTCATACTGCGCAGAAAACATTTTTGAACCTTGATCTCTCTCTACTTCTAGCCGTGGTTGTGCTGTGTCCATAGACTTGCAAGATGTTATATTGTAGTGAAAATGAGCCTACAGTGAGTAAAAATAATGTGATAGGAGCAAAAAAAAATGCTTGGGGTTCTGACGGTTAACAGCTTGGTCAATAAAATGGCAGAAAAAGTGGAAAATGGCAAGTTAATGCATTCAGATTTCTTGGTTTGTCTGACCATCAGTCCAGTTATCAGAAAATCCTTGCAAATGAGTATTTGTCATTTTTGCTTTAATGGAAAAACAAAAGAGAGACCGGTTGATGCACTAACTCTAGTTAAGCAAATGGGGTTTAAACTACATGTCTCAGAAATCTGGGAAGTCAAAATGGTCTATGCTACTATGGTCTTGTTACTGGTTGGTGTTCTCTTGTGTTTTAACTGCCAGCACAGCTGCTCAGACCCACATTTTCTACTGAATAAATTCATCGTTCTATAAGCAAACACAATCCGACTTCATATCATAAGTGTGATGAGTAGTTTTCACACAACAGCCAAGCTCAGTAAAGTTTGATACGCTGAGAAGTTGGAGGTGTGCAACCATGTGTTTTGCAGCTGTTCATCTAACAGCTCAGCGTCCCTGCTTCTTCTATTACACCTACAAAATTGAAAAGCTGTGAGAAAAGCAAAGACTAAGTGTTCTCTTGTTTTGTATCATTCAGTATATTCCCAATGCCTGGGACAGCTTCACAATAAAGGTCATCCCTTGCTTTGCCATTTAAAATGCTTTAAATGTGAACTAGTAGTGATAGGAAATGTTGGATTAGCATGAGTAGCACAGCTCTGATTGGGTATTATTACAGAGTTTCTTGTACATGTGAGGAAAACTTGAATCCAGCCAGGAAACGGTGAATTACTATCTACAGTGAAATCATAAATTGTATGAATAAATTGGTCTGGTTTCATCAAATTCAAAGTGATATTAACGTCAACAACGATTGGATGGTTAAAATACATGGCTATTAATTGTAATAACTGATTAATATGTTAAACACTTGAGCTTTGCTTGTTATGGAAATGGTGTAGTGACCTATTTAGGATACAACGTAGGTCAGCTAGAATGTATATGGAAATTATTGCCTTGGAAATGACGTGCTAGTTATATAAAAAAATATCAACCCTGAGATTATACAAAAGAACTGCAGGTTTTTTCCATGACAAATGGAAAATAAATTAACCTCCTTGAGCTTAAATACTGTCCTTGTGATGAAGGATTGGAAGTGTGACGACTTCAGCGACTGTCATGTGGTGCTCTAGTTTTTCTTACAGGTGCTTTGCTGAAGTTTTAATTCATATTCCACATTATAAATTGTGGATAGATGCTATAATGTCTGATCTCTCATGTGTTCATGTGTTTAGAAATTGCACTGCAGCGCTCTCACACACATTACTCCAATTGTTCAGTCGCTCAAATTAATAAAGATGATTGGGGTCAGGAGTTCGCTCCTAGGTCACTGGATATGAGTGTGCATGAGAAAGACACTGAGTTTTGTGTGTCTATCTGCCTTTTTTTCTGAGCTGCACTCTGCGAACAAATGCGCAGAGAATCCTTTTGATGATTGTGATGTTAACCACAGCTGCATTAAAACAATGAGTCATTCAGCAAAAGCTGCAATTATTGGTATTAAACCCTAGTGCACCTTACCCTTCCACAGAGTGCGTCGACAAGTCAACCATTCATCTCAGGAAACAATGCGAGCTTGCACACACTGTGTATAATGCGAGTGGTCCACTTGTAGCACTCTGAGGGGGAAAAAACTGAACAAATGGTGTATAAAAAAAACAACAACAATTGCAGAGTATTAGTGATGCACAGTGACTTTGACTATGCGATAAAAACACACAAATGAAATGGATTTTATGTGGCGGCCTGTGCTCTCTTTCTCTGTGTTTCGCTGCTGCCCTGAAGACCTCAAACCCCCCCCCCCCCCCGAAAAATGTTTTAGTTAAAGTGATATTAGGCGAGAAGCGAGTGTGGGCGGTGATTTTTGGTTAAATGTGGGGGTAATCAGCTTAATGCAGAGTTAAAGGGCCGATGGGACTCTGGCCAAATCTCTGGGCTATTAAAGTCGCACCATGTCCCCGACAGTGACCTCATCCTCAGCTTTAATTATGGCAATAGTGTCTATCTCCTTTGGCTCCTCTATTTCAACCCCTCTCTCTCTGTCTCTCTCTCTTTGTCAGACTCACTTGTTCTCACTCCATCTCTCACTTTTACTTCCTCTGCAGCCCTCTGCTGTTCAACGTTCCTCCGTGTTTCAAACTGTCATAAACCTCATTTATCCTCTTGCCACACTCACTTTCTTGCCACCACTTGCAGATGTTCCTTCTCCTCCTTCTTTATCCTTCGCCCTCATGTTGTATCTGATCCTTCCTTCCCTTTTCCCCACCCCGCTACCTCTGTTTTCTCCTTCTGTTCCAACATCTTCATCCTCCCCTTTTAAATGTACAGTACTTCCTCCCACTGCCTTTTTTTTTTTACTCTTCCATCAAGTCTTTTTTCCCTCCTCCTCTCCTTCCTGCCCTCCTCCTGTGCTTTGCTATGCCTGTCATTTCTGTCAGCGCATGCTGGAAGTGAATGACAGCAGTGAAGGTAAAAAGTGTGCCACTGATGTGATTATAAGAGGAGAGGCCAGTGGGTGGTCTGGTACAATGATGATTGTTCAGAGGAAAAGGTTTTAATAATTACATGTTAAAAGAGAGACTACAGTAGTAAATGCTCATGGGAAGCAGCAGTTAGGTTTTTTTTCTTTTAAAGCTCTTGAGATTGCATTTGCACTTTTTATTTCTCTCCTCATGTCTCTTGACATTTCTGTGACTGCCTTCCACATGCCTGACACAGCTCAGTCTTCATCTGTATCTCCCTCATCCACATTCAGCCTCTTCCCTTTTGCTACCCTTTTACCCTTTCGGGAAAAAAAATACAATAAAATTATATAACCTGTCTCTCTAATTCCTTCTGCATTATGATTCCACCTCTCCGCTCCCCTGTGCCACTTTACTCCCTCCATTTTCATCCTCTTCGATCCCTCTGTCAAACTCTCACCTCTTCTCTACTCTGTCTCCACTCTCTGTTTTTTTCCCCTTTCCCTAATCACCTTCTCCTTCTTTATCTTTATTTTATTCCCTCTTGTATTTTATTCTGCCGAAGGCTTCAGTTGATTCCAGTTACAATGCACTATCAATATTGCAAGGAGAACCACTGGCGGCTGCTCATGTTCAACCACTCACATAAATTCTAAATTCCTCTAATTCATCTCCATGGGCTACACACACACACACACACACACACTCTCGCACTATCTCTCAAAGCCATGGAGAGATGAACACAAATTGTACGCACACATGCAAAGGACAACCAAACACAACGTTTGGAAAGCACGCGCAAACAAATGCAAGTGTGTATACAAGCACACGCTGGAACACGCAGACAAACATGCAGGCAGTGGCACACACCAGTAACATCGCTGCCAAACATCTGTTGGCACATCTATAATTTCAACAGAACCCCAGTATGCCATTGAGATGCACACATTGCCAGCTGGGCTAATACTTCTGCCAGCTTCACATCTGCACAGTGTGTGCTTGGAGGACATGTTGTGGAGCTCGAATTCGTATTTGTGCGTGCGCTATACCTTAACAAGAATCTGTGTCACGTGCGGTGCAACACAATAAGTCAGCCAGACTCCGGAGCTCGACTTCTTAAGCATTCCTTCCTCCACTGAGATGCTTTGATCTGTGCTAATCACATGACAGCTTGTTCCTGTGATAAATGTCATGTGAACATCCCCAGCATCACTATATTCTGCATTCATTTATCTGTGTAAATATAAGGTCTAAATGTGTTAGCAGACTGCTTTCTAGATTTTAGAAATCCTCTGAGGCACTTTGTCATTTTGAACAGTTGCTTAAATTTTCTTTGCACCTTAACTGGTTAGGTTTTCCCTTTAAAAACTTCATCCTGGCTACATAGAGTGTCATTTACAGTGTTTCTTAATTCGCTTAATCAAGCTGAAAAACGACAGGCGTGTATAATACCCACAAAGGCAGGTCCTCATAGACCATTCCAGTCTCCACAAAATTACATTCCTATAAAGCTAAACTGCATTCTCAATTACATTTTGAAAGAACAAATGGATTTTCACATGATTTTCACCCCGGAGACCAGGTTTCACATCCTGTGTCAGAATATACACTTTGTTTTCACTCAATCTTTGGTTAGGTTTAGGTACCAAAGGAAAACTTCATACTTCAGTTAACACCTTCATAGTGATAAGTACATGTTAGTAGCTTGGTTAAGTTTAGGCAACAAAATAATTTTGTTAGGTTTCAGAAGAAAGTATGCTGTGGCTTAAGACATGGTCCTTTGACAATATGTTTGAAACCTAACCCCTCCCAATTTCCAGCTAATAAAATAATTAGCAAAGAGGTGGAGAGTGTGTGGAGCTGATGCGGCCATTGCAAATGTCTCTGGGCCACTGCAGGTGCTATGACCTGTCAGTGAATCAAAGCATCCACACCCTTATTGATGCATAACTTTAAGTGTTAATGCAATTTAGACAAATTAGTTCTATCAAACTTTACCCTCTGTGCAGTCGGCATGAATGGGAAAATTAACTGTTCTGACCAAAACTGTTTTTTGTTCCAGGCAGTAAACATGTTTCTTTCTGCTTATGAGGTTTGGCATTTTAGCATGAGACTGACTCCTTTTGGAGCCAGCGTCTAGTGGCCATTTTTGGGACTGTCCATAATTTCCTACAATAGACACATTATTAGTGATATTACTGTAATGATACATGTCCCCAGGGTCTGTCATTACCTTTACCATTAATTGCTTAGGTTATCAATCATGCAATTAGAGAGCAATGGCATCATGTTGCCTCCACCTCATTTGCATAAAGTTGAGATCCAGGCTTTCCAAGTGAAAGTCGTCAAAAATGCTCTAAACCATTGGACACTGACAAGAGGACCTCTCTAGGTGTCCTGTAGGGTCTGGAACCAGGATGTTGGCAGTGGATCCTTTGGGTACGCTGGCTTGTCCAGTGGGGCCTCTGTCACTTAAACTTGTTCCCCTGCTTTCTGTTAATGCTTGATCAGAATGGGGTGTAGGAAGTTTGGTGGTCAAATCAACATGTTGGGCCATTGTCATGTTCCCCAACATGTTCCTGATTGTTTGATGTTTTTTTCCATGTGGTGGGGTGCATTTCCCTGTGGGGGTAGGCTAGTGACATTTGGGATTGTCATTTGCATGAGGGAGTGTGCTTGTTCTGGGACAATGTTTTTTTGGGTGTCTAAGTCTCATCAACACAAATGGTAAAATCCAAGGTTTTCAGCAGAACACTACACAGTAACAATATAATCAATGATATTCATGTCACCTGTCAGTGGTCATAATGTAGTTATGACCACTGTAGTTGTACTAAATTAAATGTCCAATTCACGGAAGCGGCGTGGCCCCTTGCAAAAGTGCCCCTGTGGAGAAATACCACATCAGATCACTGTTTCAAATTCTTACAGCCATCAGAGAATATTAACACACTGTTTAATGCCTGTTGGTGTTCAGAAATTGTTTTACATTTTTAATTAAATGTTTTTATCTTCCCCGGGTCATTTGTTGTTCCTGCTATTGTCATAATGCTTCATGCATACAAGACGGTTGACTTTTGTTTACTTCAAAATTAATACTCGCACAACATCCATCTCATTATTATAGTAAGTTAAGTAAAGATGCTTCTTAATGTTATAAGTTATCAGCTTCATGTAGCCTTCAGCTCAGTGTTTCTCGAGGAAGATGATGCAAATTGCTTTGCTTCTATATCATGTGTGAACTGCACTTCTGTGGCCTGAAATATGTACACCCAATACTTGAAAGTGCAGATTATTTAAAACACTTGATACATACAGACCTGACGACACCAAGGGAAAATAACTTGCAAACCTCCCAGCCCTGATCTCTGTGTATGTGGAAGGCTAAGACGCATCTGCATAAGTCAATGAGCCAATTTTTCCTTTGTCTTACAATTACTTAGAAGGGTCAAATCATGTATGATATAACTAATATGGAGGTCATTGCATACATTTTCTTATATCAACTTGTGGTGGGTGGATTGAATTACCACCACCAACAAGCCAAGGTCTACTCTGCTTGACGGAAACTAATTTATCCGTGCATGAAAAGCCTGAGAATTCCTTTCTTCGTTTTACAGTCAAACACTACTAATGGTGATGACAGCCACGTCCACATTAACAAATCAACTTTTGCTTTGGCAGTGGAAGTAACCTCTTGTACTGATTGTGTATTGGCTTATTTGGTTATGTATGTATGATGGATTTGGTTGTGCAGTCTTATACAGATATTATGGCAATATGATTTTTTTTTCTATGCAGTATGCTGAATAAGGTAAGATATTGATTTGCATGAAAAGTACATAGCTCCATCCATCAGTTCTAGAGGCTGTCTGTGTGATTGGATGGGGTGTTTTCAGAGATAGAAGTATTGATTTAATATCTCAGCATTCATACCTTGAGGTTCTCGCAAAGATTGGCAGGCTCAATTTCATTTTAATTATACCTTTAGGTGCTGCTGTCTGTATTTAATTGCAAAACATCTGAAATATTACATGCCGCAATTTGATCTCAACAAAGTAGGTTCTATATTTGGTACCTTCCTTTCCTATCCTAAAGGCGTAGGAGGTGCTGTCCAACTTTTTCCAAGTCACCAGTACACTGCAGGTTTAACGAAGTTAATCGGTTAACCCCTTCAACTCCGGAGGTCTCTGTTCTGGGACAAGGCTGTACATGTTGTGAAATACACAACCAATGTCATTTTCTTCATTGCTCTGCTTCATTTCTGTTGCATCCAGCTTGATGTAGTTGTAGTTGAGATTTTTTTTTTAACATTAGCGTCAGTGATTCATTGCTATAAGGCTGTTATTTACCATTTTATTTATGATTTTAATTAGGTGTAAGTAAAAATCAATTGATAATGGTGACAAAATTCAAAATTCTCCCAAAAGTCTCTTATATATGGTCCAAGGTTGATCATTTTTCTTATGGTATTGCAGGTGTTACTCACCTTTTTTTTTGTGTGTGTGTGTGTTTTTTCAGGTGGATGAGGACCTTGTAAACACAGATGGAGGCCCTACACTACCTCCAAAAACTGCAGGAGATTGGAAGTCTAGGCAGACAGAAGAAGACACAGAAAGAGACGGAGAGAGGAAGTCGGACCGTGGGTGCAGCGTGTGAAAGACGGGGGTGGGTAGAAGCTTTTTTCTCTCTCTATATGTTCACTATGAGGAAAATGTCCTGCTATCAGCAGACTGTTTAAAGTGTGTAAAGGCTTTAACTAGTCCATCAAAAGCTCATTTGACTTTCTGAAAGTCATCTTAGAAGTCAAAAGTTGAGCAGGAAGTGACCGCGACCATGTCCTGTGAGTCCTGTGACATCGCCGCACTCACATCCTTCATTCTGCACTGCAGTGTGCCTGAATAGAGAGGTGGGGGGGAGGAAATAAAGCGAAAATGTTGAGAGATACAAACAGCATTAAGCCACATTAAAGAAGATTAGGGCAAGCAATCAAGCACCAGTTGTCATGGAAACACCAAGCCTAAACTGTTATTAAGTGGAGCCGGGTGGCTAGCCAAGACTAAGATTCCACAATGAGAATAAGCTAAATGTTATCTACCTACCACCCTCCCCCCCGCCCCTCAGCTTTCTGCCTGTAATTCGGGATCTACATCCTAGATAATCTTTGTCCTCTAAATGTATTTATACTTGTTCTGCTTATTTATGGCAACACGGACTGTGGAAAAAAAAAGACAAATCTTTTCATGTGGTTTGTATTGAGCAACACTTAATAGCATTATGTGTCATTTCAAGTATGGCGCTGAGGCTGGTTATGTGTTGGAGGATTTTCCATCCTTTTAAAAAATTTAACACTTTTCCTCAATAGTGATTTTTTTTCTTTTACCAAACTGTCCCCAAAAGTCTTCATTATAAGAGGTAATCCTTTATTTTTTTTTGTGATGTGGGCACCACCGGTATGCCAAGAATTGCCCCAATTCCTCCAGAGCCAAACTAAAGAGAAGGCAAGGTGCTTTTCAGCTCTTCTGATTGGGCTCTTCAAAGGCAAGTGGGCCACAATGCAGGCTTAAATATGCACATTAAGCAAAAGAAGAGAGCATTGCTAGTCGAGTCACCAGCAGACAGAGAGAGAGAGGGGGAGAGAGAGAGAGAGAGAGGGAGAGAGAGAGGGAGAGAGGGAGAGAGAGGGAAAGAATGTAAGGACACCCATATGTGTAGTTGTAGAATCTGAAGAAAAAAATTCAAGCCGAGCGTTCATGAACGTATTATACAGCACATTATACACTCATTATACAGTCTGAGCAATAATGCGCTGCAGTTAGATGTTGCATGATATGCTGTTTAGTTGTTTAAGAAAAAAACAGATATTTTAGTGTCCAAACTGATTATTCACATGGTTTGTTCATAACTCAGTGTGTTTTTTCTTCTGTTATTAGTTAGTCTGTAATAATAAAATTATAAGATGTATCTGTAGCATACTTTGGCAGCAGTTTGATGCTTCACAGTGCACATAAAACAAATTCTAAAGACATAATAAAATGGAACGGCAAAGTGAATGACTATTAAAGCAAAGAACAATAAAATAGTAAACATAATAAAACACAATCTGCTAATATAATTGCTTGGAAATGATGCAGTTGTAAGACTTTGCAGTGCAGAACATCTGAAGAAAATTATTCTTTTTTTTTTTACTTTTACAAAGCTGCAATATTATGTTTTTTTCTCATGTGTCATGGTGATGGTTAAGTCTGTATGCCAAGTTTTTGTCAGGAAAAATGATCAGATACAAAATAACAAAGCATTTATTAGTAAGCCATCTGAATGAAGCTGTCCACCTTTGGAGAGTTATCATAGTTTTCTAATTCACAAAAGTAAGAAATCATATCTGAGAACTTGCTGTGCGATAGTGCTGGTAATACTGCAGTGATTTAGACTGCTAAATGCATCATATGTTGTTGTTTTGACTGTTAGACATGTTGTGCCTATTTGTACTGATTGGAAGTCAAGCAATTTGCTTCTAAGAACTATTTTCCTCTCAAACTATTTAATCATAGACAACATGAGAGCAGTAGGAGTAAGAAATTAATCAAAATACACTACTACTACTACTATTACAGCAATGACTCCACTTTACCACGTGGTTCAGCTGTACTGTCTGTATAACACTGTTTTCTGCATCATGCAACTGTACCGAAAACTCTCTTTTCAGACACTGGATACGTAATATAGATAAAAGACTTGATCTGGTTACAGACTTATCAGCCTGCCCAAATAACCAGTTGCCTAGTTTAGTTATGATTTCTTTGTGTGATGATTATCTAACTACTACTTAACTACAGTAAGATATAAACATCCTGACAGCTGTAATAAAGTTCAGGACTCAACCTGAAGGCAGATGCAATATATATTTAATAAACTAAACATTAACTGCATCTTGTTAACTATGATTGTGTGTGGCAGCTTACTTGTCTGGAGTGAAGAAAAGTACTGATTTGACATTGGCACTGACTGATCCTGTCTCCATGTTGAGAGTCATTTATAATTATAAGTAATTAGTGAAGTTACCACTGCTGATGTTCAACAGTAAATGCGTGCAACTCTCTTGCTTTGGAGAACAAACAGGCTGAAGCAACAAACTAACCTTTACTTTAATGTTTTGTCGGAACAAAAACTGGGATTGCATTTATTATTGGCAAGTATTGTCAATCTGAGCTGTTACAGCCTTTGTCCTTATTACAGACAAGTCTTATTTTTATGGACATTTCAGTTTGTGATATATGTGAAATATTAGAGGAAGAGCGAATAGGAAAGGTGTTTGTTATTTTGGCAGCAAACTGTGTTTTTTGCTCTGTTTTTTTGACCAATATTGGTGCTGAAATGTGGAAAAAAAACCTTTTTCAAATTGCTGTACACAAGTCAAAGTATGTTGCTTGTGCCTGTACATCTCTTGATGCGATGGCATGCAGCTTAGACTTGTTGGAAGTAATCGGAATATTTCACTAGGTCTGACCTTGTGAGATTCCCTTTACAACTATTACAGAAAAATGACCAGCATGCTCATTTAGACGTGAAGTCGACACCTTCAGTTGCTGTTAAATTAATGAAAAGGAGTGCTTGTCTGAAAGGGGCTGTACTGTTCACTCTGAACTTGGCATTAAACATACTGGCAAAGCTAGAAACTAGTGAACATAGTGCAGCATGTAGCAGCCAAAGACTTAAAGTGTTTCCTCAACAGTTGGTGGCAACCAAAGCAGAGCAAAAACGGAGATGGAAGCTGGATTTATATTCATCAGATGGACACAAACACAATTCCAAATGAATGCTACTGTTGCTGCATATCTGTTGGGTGTGTATACACCAATCAGGCATAACCTTATGACCACCTGCCTAATATTGTGTCGGTCCCTCTTATGTGGTCAAAAATGCTCTGGGCATGGAGAAGAGGACCTCTCAGGGTGTCCTATGGGGTCTAGCACCAGGGCGTTGGCAGTGGATCTTTTGGGAACTCTGGCTAGTGCAGTGGGGCCTCTGTCAGTCAAACTTATTCCACTGCATCCTGTTGATGTTTGATCAGAAATCAACATCTTGGGCCATTGTCATGTTCCTCAAAATGTTCCTAATTTTTTAAAATGTTTTTTTCCATGTGGCAGGGTGCATTTCCCTACAGGGGTAGGTCAGTGTTATTTGGGATTTCCATTTGCATGAGGGAGTGTGCTTGTTGTGGGACAATGTTTATTTGGGTGTCTCAGTCTCATCAACACGGATGGCAAAATCCAAGGTTTTCCAGCAGAACACCATATAGTACCAATAAGATCAATGTTATTCACTTCACCTGTCAGTGGTCATAAGGTTATGCCTCATCGGTGTATGTGTGTTGGATTTTCTTTCCACTGTCTAGAGTTAAATGAAACCGTTAATGCAGGTTTAATGTAGGCCACAAAATTTGTTACATTTAACTTGATAATATACACAAACCCATGAGGCAGGCATCAGTACAGAAGGGGAATGAGTGTAGCCCTTTTCTGTAACTCTATAGCAGTACATAGTCCAATACAGGCCTCGTATGTATCGAACTTGAGCAGAAAGAGGCAGTAGTTCTGTTTTTTGTTGTTGTTGTTGTCATCACAGATTATTTAGAAGGAATGAAATGCAGCACCAGCGGTCACAGCTTAACTAAGCTTTTATTCTCTGCTCCTACCTTGTTATTAGGTCAACAAACACACAATCCCTGCATGCTCGTCATCCACTACACAGAAGTGTCGACACTGCTCATCCAGGAAGTAGCCTTGGCTCCTACAAATTGAATTGGGAACATTAATATTCCACTTGGGCCCCTGTGCACTCGGGCGGGGCTCAACACAGGGAAGTGGAGAGAGATGTATAATGTTCTGTCAGCATCTGCGCTGGGCCCCGTCCATCTGTGTGATGGGGCCCCACAGCAGCACTAATTTCCCTCATCCCCCCTCCTCTTGCACTGCCCTGGAAACCAGTACAGTCAAAGGCCTCCACTGGGGAGGGAGAGCAGGAGAAGGAAGAACAGTCCCTGTGCAGTGCTTGTGTCTGAAACCCATGCAAGTGCGTTCGGGTGTATTTCTGAACCGCGTTTGTGTACATGTGCCAGCACGTGTTTACGTCTGTATTACACAAGCATACACATGCAAATCCTGCCCTTTCATGACCACGCCAGTTCACCAGCATGTATTACAGCACCAGGCTGCCATATTGTTGCAGAGGTCACCTGTCTGCAATCTGGGGACTCTTCTGTCATTCTTTCTCCTCCCTTTCCTATTACCTTATTAGCTGTTTCCCCAGAGGCACCTTATCCTTACTGCCATCTGCTGGCACGGCATGCATACTGATTAATTAACAAACACGGCTAAAAACAGGCCGGGCACTCATTAAAACACTTATTATGTAGGACATCCGGGTGGCTTAGTGTCAGAAGTGTGTCGCCGGATTCCTTGACGTATTTTTTTTCTCGCTTTCATCAGGTTCATCAAACTCTTGGTTTCAGTTCCCTCACTTTCTGACCTCGTCCTCTGATACTATTGGGAGTGCAGCTGTTAAAAGGAGGAGGTCTTGGGATAAGTGGGGAATGGAGGAGATGAAGAAGGTCGGGGATTGAGTGGGGAGATGAGACTCAAGGAAAGGCGGAAGATTCAGCAAGTATCAGGCAGATTGTGAATTGCGGTGAAATCAGATCCGACAGAAGTACAAGACGATTAAGAGTGAGTTATGACCCTCGGGGGTTTTATTGGCTTTGGAGGTTTTTTATGGACATTGTGATAGTCGGAAATTGGTTGGACCTCCAATAGGATCTTCGCATTAATGGATTGCTGGGAGAACAGGTTTCTGTTGCATGCGTTTTAGAAGAAATTGCATGTGTGAGTGGACCGATGTGTGAGTGCGCGTTGTTTGAGGGTAACCCTTCATACCCCCTGATGCTCTGGGAGATTGAGATCAGGGTTAAGTACTCTTCACTATCTTGCGTTTACGCACAAACACACATATACACACTCTCATACACACACACTGTGAGATAAAGCCCTCTCCTTAATGTAAGATCAGTGGATCAGAGATGAGGAGGAATGGATTAATTGTAACTGATGTGACCTGAAGCCATAAAGGAAGAAGTGAAATAAGAAAAAAAAAAAAAGCTGAGTGGAAGTGGGTCTAAATCGAGCCTGCCAGCATTATGCCCTTACGTACACATAAACCATTATCATGAAACATCTGTCCACCCTGTTGACCCCTTCAACTCAGGTCAAATAAGGCCGATTACTCTGTAGTGAGATGGATGGGAAGATACAGATTGATGTGAGCGGGTAAGTGTGTTGGTAACCCTGTCTGTTTTTTATGTTGCTTAGTGTGATGTGTGTCCTAGGCCAGAGGGTCGGGACGACATAATCCTGATAGTCACATATCTGCCACAATAAGGTACACACCATTGGTGGGATTCCTCAAGCCTATTTTAAACCTTTAGTGCTTCCCCATGAAGCCACAGAATGTTTCACTGCTTACGCTGTATGTAAGCTCTATAATACTAAAAAATATATATTTTAATGGCACATAAAAACAAATGAAAAAATCAGAATGAGTAGAGGTTTTCTACTATTTTTTGTTTGTCAATGTACTTTAAAGCTTTATGCTTAAATATATTAATCTTAACTTGTTATATTTATGGGAAGAAACTGTATTATACCTAGACCATGTGAGGAAAATATTTAACTAAGATTTATCTGACCATTACTGCCATAGTGACTGAATCATTTAAAAGTTCCAGATGTGTATTGGTGGTAAGTAATATTTCAAGTGAAAATCTTAAAGGTTTTAGATCCATTCGAAATGATAATTGCAGGTGAGCTTTTTAAACGTCACTTCTGGCCATGCCTCCATAAAATTTTGAGGTCACCACACGTGCAAGCAAAAAGGGAATAATGTGAAAGTTGAGAAATGAATAATGTTTTCTGAGATGAGTAAAGAATAGTTCAGTTCTTCAAACAGAGATGAATTTGAGAGTCAGTCTGTTGTATCAGCTCTACCTACCCTCTCTGGCACCAAGATAACTGTTCGTAATTCGTAATACTGAATATTCGTATAGTTTCATCAGTGGGTCAAAAGCTCAATGACCGCATTTGGCAACAGATGGTAACTGAACAGACATTTATTTTAATGAATATCTGTGAGACAAGAACAACACAGTCAAGGAAAAACTAACTTATTGTGAGGTTAAGTTTAGAAACAGAAAGAACTTGGTTAGGTTTAGGGGAAATGGTACATAGTCCTATATGGTACTTATATAGCGCCTTTTAACCTAAGCAAAATTCTACAAAATGCTTTACAATGTGTTGCTCATTCACCCATTCACACATACATTCACACACCAGTGGTGGAAGGACTTCAGTGTCTTGCTCAAGGGCACTTTGCCACTTGAAGGGACCAGGGACTGAACCATGAACCTTATGATTAGTGGACAATCCGCTGTATTGCCTAAGCCATGGCCTAAAAGACTGTTTTTCAGTGAAATCTTTTCCTGACCTTTGACCTTTGTTTCAAACATGATTAAGTTTATAGAACATTTATCATTTCATGATGACTTTTGGTTGAAAATGGGAAAGGAACGGCTGTTTCATGCATTAAAGGACAGTGTTTTGTTGAGCCATCCATCAACCCCATGTCTTCCCTTATCCCCATATGGACTTTGTGGCTCTTTTACTAAAGAACTACCTAACTGCTAGACACAATCCACTTTGTCTTGTTTCAAACTTAAAACTGATAGTGTTGTGGTTGTTATTTGAAGAAACTCCTTGTGACTCTGAATAAACAATATTTACACAACAGCGAAGAGTCTAGCTTCTATATTAAGAAAAAAGACGCAGTTCTTTCAATTATTAGCTCTGTGTTAGTAAACGTACTTTTAACAACACTGGCACAAACAGGAAGTAAATCCTTCCCCTCAGCCTGTTAAGACACTTTTAATGATGCTTGATCAAAACTCCAGCGTTTACATTTGGAAAATTATCATCTTTGAAATAGTGATCCTGATTTTTGAATGACTTAGTAATCCAGCAGTAGTTGTTGTACTGAAAATCACCAACTGACTAATTAACACTCCAAATCCGTTCAAATGTGTGACTGTGTTTTAATAAAAAAAAAAAGCTGCTGCACTATTTTCCCCTCACAAAAATATGATTAGACAATCCAAATTTTAAGGCAAGGTTTTAATCAGTTAAATAATTATGTAGCTGGTGCACATTTTCATCATTTTGATGAAACTGCGATGTTGGACAGATGCAACATGTATAGTGAGTGGCTGGTAGAGGTCACTATAGCTTTAGTGTAAAATAAGGCCAGTTGTTTGTGTGTCAGACTGTTACTTTAAATATTATGGGTCAATTTTAATATAATTGCATATAATGGATATGAAATTAAATCTATCAAAATAATGGCACTGAAATATTGCAGCATATTTCAACATTGGTACACAATCTCATTAAAACCAACATGCTGAACTTTATTGTAGAACATTGTTGTGTATGGTTCATCAGAGAAGAAAAAAGTTGCACCAGTTTCTTAACTAGATTGTCAAAGAAGATCTATCCAATTTAATTTTGATGAGAGAAAAAAAAACAACCTTTTTTTTTTTTTACCTCTGCCAAGGAGACGGTGTTTTTGAACCTCTGTGCCTCTTTGACGGCACGAAGCATCAAAAATTTGCCAACAGATTCAAATTGAATTTGGTGAAAAGTTGGGTTATGAGCCAAGGAACAAATCATTTATTTTCTGTCTTGTTATGTTTTTTTGTTTTTTTTAAACACCCACCAATGTCATATTTGAGCTATATTTGTTTTTTGTTCCTCTCAGGAGCAATTGCTGCTTTGATTTTGTTGCCCTTTGCAGGTTCAAATTAATAATTTCTAAAAATGTTCTGATATTCACATGGCCATTTTAGGTGTCTGTGTGTGTGGACTGTTTTTAAAGTGTGGCAATCAACTTAAGTCTTGCACTGTATGGTAGTTAAAAAGACTCTAGAAAGGCCACATAATGGCCCTTACAACGCTGGCAGTCTGCCAGCGATAAGATTGGACAGTACACAACATGCAATATACAGGCCCAGACATCCTATTATTTGTCCTGTAGGGATGGGATTTCTCATTTAGGCCAAAGGTAGAGGAGGCAATGATTTTTAACATTCAATCTGAACACTAGAGTTAAAAAAAAAAACACCCTGGAGAACATCACACATTATGATATTATCATCTCTGCTTGGCATATCTCTCCCTTAATGATACTTCTGTCACCCCTGTATTTAGATATTATTGTGTCAAGGTGTTGTTGTTTTTGTTAACACCTCAGAGTCCAATACCGCATTAATGAAGTGACACTCCATGCTGTGACACTTGTATTCTGGGCTTTAATGGTTTTCTTATGACTTATTATTGTTTTAACGGCTATCCATTGTGAGATTTCAAAGGTGTCACTCCATTCCCCTGTGGCTCAGCTGTCTGGTTGCTCTGTGCTGCCAATAACCATCCACCCTGACTGTGGAGTTTGACTATCAGCTCCTGCTGTGCACTCACATCTGTCTTTATTACTCTGTTTCCTGTCAGCGCTTACAGCTGCTTGCATGAAAAACTGACAACATAACAAGGAGAACTGAACTCTTATTTAAAGCTAAGTGTTCATCCCACGGAGAAATACAGCAGAGCAGGAGCTGGAGTGCATGAAATCTTCTGTGCTATACTGTGTAAGCCTATGCTAAGCTGGTGCAGCGCTGGCCTTCTTGATCATTTTCACTTCAGTTGCACTGTATGCGAGTTGTAACCCCTCCGGCTCAAAGCTGTGCGTTTGGAAGTGTTCTGCTAAGTGACTGCTACAAGCTAAGTGACAGTTATGTCTTTGCCTATAGATATTAATAAGATTACAGCATAAACAAGAAAGTAAGTGCGCTGTCTGTGTTCATTCGCGTCAACTTTTCTCACATCCCGAACACGCAGCAAGCTGCAAATACTCTGCACTCTGAATCCTGCAGCCTTCAATATCGAATAAAAACCTCATTTTGCTTCATATTGATATTGTTTCAAGCAAATTAATTCCCTCTGAATGTACATCATTGCGTGCATTGCTCCTGACATGCCCCGCGATTCTGCAGATCTGCACTTTTCTTTATTAAGTCCACAGGGTGAAGTCGGCTGTTCAGTCAATAAAAGCTGATGGATCAAGTCAAAAGACACGAGGAAGATAAGAACAAAGATTCTTCATTATCTATTTAAAAGGCCTAAAAAGATCAACGGAGCCAATGCAAATGATTACACACAGTGACGAGCCTGATGGAAGTTGCCAGGTCCACAGCTGTAAAGTTTTATCGCTGCATTTTTGCAGTAAAGCTTTTTTACGATCACGTCAGTAGAAATAATTTATCAGATACGTTGACCTCTTTTTTTTTTCGCCAGGCTAGATTCACCTTTGAACCAAAAGAAATCCATCGGTTTTAAACAGTCCCATACAAACACACACACACACACACACAGGCAGAGGAACATTCTTAATAAGGACATCACATGCCTTGTCTGCCAAATCCGCATCAATATTTCATATTTACCACACTATTTATCCACTTCCTGTATCATTTATGAATGTTATTTAGTGTGTCACAGTGTGCACGCACAGATTTTTTATTTTATTTTTTTACATTTTTTTTGTAAGTGTGCCATTTAGATAATGTCACTGCAGGGCATAAGCTCCTCTGGCATCTCTGTAACCCTGGTATACAGCCATCGACAAGGCTATTCTCTCTGAATAAACAAGTGTCCCCTCTTCTCAACGCTCGACCCTTAATTATTCATATGGAGCTGAATAGGACATTGTTTATCAAGGCTACGGCACCAGGGAACCTTGTGCTCTGGGCTACACACCTATATGTGTGTGTCTGTGGTGTGTGTATGTGTGTATGTGTCGTGCGAGAAAGCAAGAAGGAGAGTGGGAAGAAAAAAAAAGATATTGAACTAGCTCATGCACAGGCAGCCAAGTTTCTAATTGGTAATTAAAATACCTTTGACAAACTAGCTTTAGCTGTCTACTCGCTATTGGTATGGTAATGAGGGTTGAAGAGGTAAACTGCTTTCCCACCGGAGGGAAAGAGGGGGGTTGAAGAGAGAGTGAGTGTGTGTTTGTCATGATGAACACTGCTTATTTTAGCATGTATTAGTAGATGCTGACTTCATTTGACCCAGAGATGTCTACATAAGAAAAAAAAAACACTATGTGACATTGCAGAAAGGTGGTGGTAAATAAGAATCTTAATACCATGAAGTGCATCAATATGTCATCACGATCGAGCAACTTAAAGTCTGTATTTGTAATAATGAGAAAAATGGCAACGCTTTCATGCTTTATTAAAAGACAGTTTTAAGTTACTCAATCTACCTACTAATACTACTGAGTTCACAGTTACATAAATAATGTCCTGAACAACAACTGAAATCAGAATATCCTCTCACATGAGACCATGGGACTGAAATGATTGTTATTTTGTCTTGGAATAATAACAGAAATAGATAATTGATCTTTAGTTTCAAAATTTGAGTGTAAGGGATGCAACTGACCACTGTTTCAATGCTAAATAATTTGATTGTTCCTTTTTTTTAGTTCATTCATTAATTGTTTACCTTAAACTGACCCAGGCAATCTCATGACATCTCACATGTCTTTTTTTTCTCTTCTCTGAACAACATTTCGTGACCTAAATTAATTTAATTTACAGTGATATACAATGGGAACTTCTGCTTATTCTAATATTAGAAAAGCTGGAGTTGGCACACGCTTGCCGTTTCTGCTCAAAACAAATGTCTTGTTGTTGCTGTTTGTCGTGTACATACATACAGTCATACATGTACTATAAAAAATCATATTAGTTATTACACTAGTAATGCAAACGTTGCCAAAAAACAGGCTTCATAGGACTAATCCTAACTGAGGAAATCCAGTTTTTTTAATGCCCTACCTGATTCTTAGATTTCAGCAGAAATAATAAGAATATAAAGCTCTAATGTGACTTCTGTTCCTTGTCTTTCTTGTTAATGTCATATCCTAAAATACATGGCATTTCAAGTCTAATAGCATGCCATCATGTTTGAGCAAGTTAAGGGCCACATTAGTAATAACAAAGGAAATGGCAATGCTTTTATGTCATGTATCTTTAGATGTAATGCACTGCAGAGTTCCATAATTATGGGATCAATTTGGACCAAATGAAGACTGAAGTCTTTGCAGGGGTGTTGTAGGTGGCATTTCAGCATGGACTTACTTTCTGCATATTTAAAAAAAAAAAAGTTAACAAAAGTTTGCATGAAAATGACTTTCAGTGTTCCTTTTTGCAAAATAATACACCAAACGGGGCATCATTAAGGGGATCTGATAAGCAGATAATTCTTACAAAATATTTAGTACTTGACAGTAAAATGTGACCCTAAACGCTCCACCTTGTAGCCTGTTTAAACACTGTATGATATGTTAACACGGCTCCAGGGCATCTTGGCTTTGATGTATGCATTTCATTAGTATTCTCTTTGTGTGTATTTGTCTGTCTTTAGTGTGAAGTTAGCCTCCCTTATATCAAGTAATATATGTGCCGAGGTCTAACCATTGAATAGACATGTAAAGATCTCCTCTCTCTCCCTATCAAGGTTCTCGCTTCTCCTTCAACCCTTCTGCACCAAAAGTCAGCATCCCCCACACCCCCTTTCCTCACCTTCCCACCTCATCGCCCCACGTTCTTCCTCCCTTCCCCCTCCAGAAAGCCCGGATCCGTGTGCTCCTCGGTGCCTCCCTCCCAAACTCATCCACCTCCGTTTTCTCCCCAATTACAAAGCACTGTCAGCAGGGTTGTCAGAGTTGCACTGAGGAGTGCAGGGCATAGGCAGACGCATGGCTGTTTGATCATTCTCTGCACATCCACGCAGAAAGCCACCCTGGATAAGCACACACTTTAGAGATAACGTCCTTGTATCATTTAAATGTTAATAGGCTTTCTATGGGCTCAAACCTACATTTATTATTGTGCAAATGAGCCAATTTCCCCATATCTGTGCTGTCGTTAGAGCTGGCATGTTTAGTTGTCTGAACATAATTAGAATTATTGTACTGTAAGGAAGAGAGAAGAGGATAGGGGAGAAAAGAAAAAGGCAGAGATGGGGGAGCACAGCATTTGTTCTACGCAGATTGGGCCAAGCTCTTTGGTGAAAGTTTCCTTTGAGAAAGAAAAGAAACATTCTCACTTTCTTTTTCATTCTCTAGATTTATGGATCTCCCCAATTTTCTCTCAGCTTTCTTTCTTTTTTCTTTTTTTTTTTCCCTAAACGAGATTGTCGGCACATTTTTGCTTGCGTGGGGGAGTTGCTTTGCCATAGACGGAGGCGGAGGAGTGATCGAGGAAAGTGAGAGACAACAGCAAATAATGTACCGCAGATATACAGTTTGTGCAGGGAGTACAATCAATGTTAGACGAATCAATTCAATATCAGGGATCTGTTGGGGGCCCTCAAGCCCTGATGCAGTGAGCCCAAGACGGCTGTGATGTATGCCTCTGAGTGACACAATGCTGTCAGAGTGTGCGTATGCCTGTGTCTGTGTGTACAGTTGAACTGTAAATGTGAGCACTTAGATGTCATTTGGAGGCTGTCAGCATTATGAGATGTCATCATCGGTTTCTGCTGTCGGATCACCATTTCCGTGTAAGTTGAATACCAGTGGATGTCTGTTTACATTCAGTCTCTAGAAAATGACTGCCATTCATGAGGCATCAGTCACACTATGTCAGTAATTACTTTGCTATACAATTTAAGGCCTTATCTCAAGGCAAGGCAAGGCATTCACATGTAATGTGTATACAGTACAATTCAATTCAGATTTATTTATATAGTGCCAATGCAGAAAATAAGTCACCTCAAGGCACTTCACGTAATGAAGTCAAGACCCTATAATATTATAGAGAGAAAGCTGACAAATTCATGATTCCCTGAGCAGCTCTTTGGCAACAGTAGGAAGAAAAGAAAACTCCCTTTTAACAGGAGAAAACCTTTGCCAGAACCAGGCATAGGGAGGGCAGACGTCTGCCTTGACCAGACGGAACGAGGGTAAAGTGGGGAGAAAGAAATGGAAAATTAATTAATCAGAGAATATTTTACAAATACTTCAGACGTTTGTTCTGCATGAAGAGCCCATTTATTTTATCAGCTGTGACACTGTAGAAAAGGTTTCTAGTTTGAAAGAGCCACAAAGTTTGAGTAAGGACACAGGAAAGAGGCAAGGATCCGAAGGTTTGCCACAGTACTGGAATTTCACCCGAAGTTTGCATTGACCACTATTTTTAGAGTTAAGATGTTTTTACTTGTTGTTTACTTTCAGTTTTAACTCAGTCTTTGGTTAGGCTTAGGCACCAAAACTATGTGTTTAGGTTTAGGTTTAGGCAAATATCTCACTTCTGTTAATGATTCTCCAACAGTGACTACCTTTAAAAGCTTGGTTATGTTCAGGCACCAAAATTACGTGTTTCAGTAATTTTGGAAAAATATCACGATTAAAATTAAAATATAACCCCAAATGTAATATAACTACATGTTTTAAGCTTTTCCTTCATTTTCTGGGTAACCACTATGATGAATCCCACCCCATCTCATACATTTTTATAGATTGGTTAGCTAAAGATCTAATCTATGTTAATTAGAAACATATTTCTGATATGTCAGAAACAAATGTAATTTAGCAGAAAACTTGTGTCCCCTAAATTGTAATTTAGAATGTAATTCAGTTGCGTAGGAACATAATTTTGCAGAGACAGGGTTGACCTGGAAGCTTTCCCGTGAAGGTACTTTGTTTAAATCCTGAAATGAGGAGGCCTTTAGGAATATATTCTGTCTGGCCACTGAATGTCCCCAGTTCACCCAGAGAGAGCTGGAGGACATGACTGGAAAGCCTGAGCTACCATACTGACCTTGCAACCCTTATCTGAATATGAAGTGAACATTAAATGGATGAATAATGAAGACAAAAAGAAATGGATGTCCAGTGAATATGGTATCCAAGAAGACGCATAAACACACTGCAGCAGACTATCCAAGAGGACGCTATCATATTCTGCTGTCAAAACTTACATTCCACAGAGATGTCAATCATCTCTCTCCCTAGCGACAGATGACCTCTATCATACCCCTTTCTTCTCTCTATCTGTATTGCGCCACTCTCTCCTCTCGTCTGCTGTCGTCCTCTCTCTGTTTGCCTGTCTCCAACTATCTTCCCTTGTACCTGCATTCTTCTGTCTACCTTTCCATCACATTTTCCACTATTCCCCTGTCTTTCAACCTCTCTTCTTTACCCCGCTTGTTCTATATCCCCTTTGTTCACCCTCCCAGATCTCTTTATCCCTAATTAATTTGAAACCATCTTCACATGTCCTCTTCCCCTGCTACATTTTTGCCGCTGTTACCTGCAACACCACTCCCCACTGTGCTGTCCCTGCATGTTTAAGTTGCCATCACTTGTCGTTGCATTTCCTCTAGTTTTTGGAAGTGCTAAGGCGGGATCCAGCCCATTGAAGGCCATCTGTTAGCCGATCTGACAGGGCTGAGTGTGGCTATAACACTGGCAGTGGCCACTGGCACTGGAACAGTCCAGTGTCTAGCTATGGCAGTGCAACCAGACAGCCAAACAGACAGCCAAACAGACAGCCAGCTTTCACACTGTGTTTATAAACAGTCTGATTGTTCATTTCAGGCACCTGGCAAAGAGGCTGGAGCTGGATTGTGGTTTACTACATGGATGAGGTGGATCAATACTGGACAAGCAAACAGCTCCTGCACACATTTGGCTCTCTTGCTTTTTTTCCTCATCCTCTCCTACTCTTTTTCCCCTCCTCTCTGCTCTCTCAACCTTCCCTCCCAGAAAGAACTTACCCACAAAAACAAAGTATTACACACTGACACAGTGTCCGTTTCGCCCTTCTTTTGCAATCAGGTTAGCTGGGCAAAAAGGTGTGAAATTGCTTACTGCTTTGTGAACCAAATATGTGTTCTTGTGTTAATCCCAGTTTTTGGAGCCAAACTTGCAAGAACTGCCTTCCCTCATAACACATGGGGCCTGGAGCATGCAAATATGCATATGGCTGCAAATGAAAAAAACATGCAAAGAAGAACCAAAAGTACATTTAGTTCAATTCAAAGTTCTCTAATATGCATACTTTTATACTGGATATGTGTAGTTGTATTTTAGGAGAAATAGACGTTTTGTTTGTTTGTTACATGAGAATTTTATGGTTTCTCAGTTTGCTATTCACAAGAAGCTTGATGCAGCCACTGGAAATATTTGAATAACATTGTGTGTACCTCTGGAGGAAGCTTTGGGAAGTCTGAGCAAAAAACCCACATGATTTCATCAAGGTTATCCTGTAATCTTGAAAACAGAGAGGCTGTATTACAAACTGGGGGCATGGAGTTCGAAACTCATGGGTGTTTACCAGGGTGGAAAAATGTTATAAAGTTGCATTATGAAAACTATTGGACCATCTGTTTCCAGAGCTTGACCCACAGTAGGAGCTAAAAGTCGTGTTATTTCTTGGGCTTCATCAACCCGACTATCATTATTCATGATTATGTACTCAGTGGTGCTGACACCGCACCATCCTGTTACATGCCGCGTTTTATCTCGCAGTATACAAACCTCGTTCAGTTTCTAAAGTGGAAAGAAATGTGATATAACAGTATCTGCTTTTTCTCCATTTATGACATCTTACTCAGGGTAGCAACATCAGGTCGAAAAATAGGCTAAAAATGAGTGTTGGCTCTGTGCTTTAAAATGGTATTCTATGGAAGTGTCATGGCATGAGTGACTCAGCTTTTGCTTGAATTTTATTCATTTATTTATTTATTTTAACCATTTATCAGGCAGGGAGAGTTATTGAAGCAGGATAAAAATCCAGGTTTTTGGAGCTTGTCTCATAAAGGCACTAACAACCATGCTGGATTTTTTTAAACTTTCTTTTGTATAATCCCTCAACATTATGGAGGTGCAGTAATAACTCACTGAACAAGTCATTTAACAGTGCTTAAGTAAATGTAAACAGCAAAATTCAGAGCACACAAATACACCGATCAGGCATAACATTATGACCACCCACCTAATAATGTGTTGGTCCCCCTTATGTCGTCAAAAATGCTCTGAACCATTGGGCATGGACAAGAGGACCTCTCAGGGGGTCCTATGGGGTCTGGAACCAGGACGCTGGCAATGGATCCTTTGGGTACTCTGGCTTGTGCAGTGGGGCCTCTGTTAATCAAACTTGTTCCACTGCATCCTGTTGATGCTTGATCACAATGGGGTGTAGGAAGTTTGGAGGTCAAATCAACATGTAGGGCCATTGTCATGTTCCTCAACATGTTCCTGATTGTTTGATCTTTTTTCCATGTGGTGGGGGACATTTTCCTGTGTGAGTAGGCCAGTGACATTTGGGACTTCCATTTGCATGAGGGAGTGTGCTTGTTGTGGGATAGTGTTTATTTGGGTGTCCAAGTCTCATCAACACAGATGGCAAAATCCAAGGTTTTCCAGCAGAACACCACATAGTACAAATATGATCAATGTCATTCACTTCACCTGTCAGTGGTCATAGCGCTGTGGCTGATTGTTGTATATAATTGTTGGTGCTGAGGTATAATCGAGGCCCCATCCACCCCAATGCATTTTAATCCTGAAACGCATAAAGTCTGCTATATTTACGCCTTGCATCCACACTACTTCAGTTTTTTGACTCCTAAAATGGAGATTTTGGAATCTGCTGACCCAGTTTTAGTTTGAAAACTCTGGGATTTTGCATGTAATTTAATCAGGAGTTTTTGAAATATTGATGCCAACATCCATGTTGTTGGACATTAGTCTTAGCTAGTAGTAGTTAACTCAATATGCACAATAAATTTCAGGTATTGCTTACCTCTCTGCAAGCAGAATTTGTGTAGTTAACAAATTTTCTGATCTTACTTTATGTGATTGTTGTTCTTCCTCCACAATATTCTCTACAACTAAACGACCAAACCCCTATACATAATGTCTGCACTGGCACCTGCATGCCCAGTGTGTGAATGGTCATGTGATATTTGCTTTCAGACATGCATTGAGATTACTTCTAAAATCAAGCTAAAACATTCATCTGGATGGAGGTCATTTAACCTTAAAAACACTGTTTTAGAATGGAAATGTACCAGTGTGGATGTAACCTGAAGCAAACTAGTTTCTACAACACACCATTCATACTCTTTTGAAACAGGAAGTGTAGTGTGAAGAATGAAAACTGTGCTCAAATGGAAGTTCTGCCTGCTCTCTCTCCTTCACACATCTGGGCAATCCCTATGCGATGCTGGCGTGCTCGTCGGTTTGGAAACGTTACAGCTCCCCAGTTCCAACAAGAGAAAGTTGTGAAGACAGGGTGTATTACACTCTGTTCAAACATCTAACAAGCACTTTTTAGGTAGAAGTATGCCGACACCTTTTTAGTAATATGAACAAATCAAATCACTGGAATCGCGTCACAACGAAGGCCGTAATTAATGTAAACAAAAGCCATCAAAGAACAGTGATCCATTCCTAATTAGTCACATGTGCAGGTATCACAAGCAATTATTATTATTTCCCTGCTCTTCCAACCAATTACAGTCTGATGAGATTTTATTATTCATATTAGACTGTACGTAATGTGATTAAGGGTCTCATTAAGTATTGATTACGTTCCGCTAAAGTAGCTTGGTAACAAAGTGGGTATGGTTTCACAAAAGCGAAATGAAATCTTATTTTGATGGCTTATAAACACTACCTGTTCTGTCCCCAAGCACACACACACACACACTCGCAAATTAGACCCAACCTTGCACAAACCCCCCAAAACACCCCACAAGCCACTGGTGACTCGCTTAAAATCAGTTGATTTGGCAATTAAAATGGTTGAGTAGCTGCGTTGATGAAAAGCTTTATATTGATTTGCTTTTATGTGAAGTTGGAATTCAAGTCACAAAAGATTATAATCAGTGCCTCCATGATTGTATGATTTGCAAGTGATTGCCTTTAATTACAGCTCAAACCAAATATAGATGACACATCTAAAAAGTGTGTCATTGGTAAACTAAAACAGCTTCTAACTACCTAATCAACTCTGCCTCATATCAGCTTCATCTGGAGGTAAATTTCGATTAGGAGGGGAGATATTTCCTTCTCTTTATTAAAAATGTTGACATTTACACTGCAGTTTCCATCTAAAGATAATTACCCACAGTGTCTTAAAGCTCTTAAGGTAATACTGCCTACTTTGTCTACTATACTAAACCTGGCTTTCTCTTGACACAGAATCCAATTTAGTGGAGGGGAACAGACTCAGATGTTCCATGTAATCTTTAATAGGAATATATTTCATCATATGCAGTGCTTCGGCAGGTTATTCTGGGAAGGAGCTGGGATTAACTGTCACAGATGTTCTCTGAAGAAAAACAGAGAAAAGGTGTGTGTGTTTTGATCTTTTCTATGAGAAGATAACCACAAGAAAATTCTGCGAGGACACCATACTAACTGCTATCACAGCTCCCATGTTGCTTCACTCATCTGATTTTTTCACTGGTTAGTACATATAAAAAGAAGCAGTAACAGAGTAAAGTCATCCTTTCCCTTATTCGGGATTAAAATAGCCATGGCTGAATTTGTTTGCCACACGGATTGAATTATGTTGTTAATGAGTCACAAGAAACAGGCATGGCCATGGAGAGTGATGGCTTCGGTAGAGGGGAAAAAAGTGCAACTGTAGCTTTGAGCTTGCATGCTTGCCAACAAATAAACTCCATAACAAGATCTATAACTGCCTTTGCTTTCATATTGTGCGGCCCACTGCACATGTAGATTAGCATTTCTCCTGTGGCTCCCACGTGCTTACACTCTTTACACTGGGAAGACTTCACACACAATAAAAAGAAAATCAGTTTTTAAGGGTCTTTACAAATGTAAAACCTCTGTGGTTTAAGGATTTGGTGCTTAGGGCCCTATTGGGTCTTTTTTTAATGATACTGAGTCTATCTTAAACATATTTGTGACATTTTATTTCACCAAAGTTGTTCAGAAAAATGTACTGCCCAGTTGTTTCATAAGCTATTTACATTACATTTGCATAATGCACGATCACCTTCTTTAATTGGTTGGAATTTTGGTCCAAGGTCACAACACATCTTTTCCTTTAAGTAATGACATCAGCTGGAGATGTCAGACCGTATGTGGTAGTCTAGGAACCGGAGTCTCACACTAAATAGTATGCAGAACTGAGGTTTTATTTTTTCCTGTCTTTTTTTAAAATTTATTTTTACACCACTTTGGTTCAATGTGGTTGTTTTAAAGTGCTTAACAAATAAAGCTGGATTGGATTGGAGTTGAATTTGCCTGTCATCGTCTCACCGTAGTGCTGTATTTAGTAGTGTTGCAGCACTCTCTGTAACACTACAATCTACAATCCATCGAGTATTCAATGTCAAAACAATTCTGTTCCATAATCTGTGCCCTTTGGATGGCCATTTCTTAAGGATCTCTGATGTACACCATAACGTAAATCATCCTTAGCAGCTCACAATTCCACATTTTCACCATGTCTCCATTGGTGCATTCCAGGTGTTTTTCATCTGCTGCTAATTACAAGTCAGTTTCTTCCCTGGGATGTGATGCTTAGTGCTCACCCTCCCAATTTCTCCCTACACTACCTCATCTACCAACACGAAATGGCATGTCACAACTGTGTAAAATTGTGCCTTTCTGGTGTTTTCCGTTTACTTTGCAACACGTATCCTTGCAGGCTGACGCACACTGCTGTGTCTCAAAGCCGCTGGTGTGCAATGAATCCTTGTTGTAACATTAAAACCCCCAACAAAGGGATTTCAGTCCGACAAGCGCAAACATACACTGACATGAGTGGTGTTTTACTTCAGGCTTATCATTGCACGCACTGTTAATAGGAATTTGTTTAATTGCTCCTGGCTGTGCTGCCACATTCGATGTGTTGATCAATGGCAATTATGGATAAACTGGCCGTTGTTTGCTTCCAAAACATGTAATTTATGCCAATCCTTGAAGATAACAGCAATTATCATTGCCTTAATGTGTCTTTGAGTGTAAATTGTATTTTCCCACCACTTTTCTTTGTGACCGAGGCTTCCAGGGTTCATCGGAGGAAATCAGATAAACAATCTCTTGTGACTCCTGAATACCCTTTTTGTCCATCTGGCACTCTGCGAAGGTCAAGAAGAGCGAGGGAAAGAGGACTGCTTTCTGAGCTGACTAATATGATCTGTGGCTACATCTGTATTCCTCCAACCTCACATGCTTGGCTTGTGATATCCGGCTCCTGAGAGGCAAGTGTAAGCCTTTGATTCGAAGATGTTTCTCCCCTCTGGGTGGTGGGCCGCTCTACAAAGTCATAACACAGCACAATGGGTTCCTTGTTGTCAGATGATTAGGCAGACTTGTGTGTGTGTGTGTGTGTGTGTGTGTGTGTGTGTGTGTGTGTGTGCGCGCACGTGTGTGTGTGTGTGCGTGTGTGTGTGTGTGTGCGCGCGCGCGTGTGCATGTGTGTTGTCTAGTTTGTCTGACAGCGGTTTCAAATAACAATACATGTCAGAGCCAGTGAATAAGCAGTCTGACTGGCAGAGTCTTTTGTCTTCCAGACCTTTTCAATATTTTGTGCGAATGTCAGTGTGTTGATTGGGGATTTGCCGGAAGGGGCACGCATCGGAAGAAAAGTGAACTTTAGTCAGTTAAAAAAGCTTTTCATATTTTTTGTCTCATCGAAAACGACTTTGCTTTTATTTTGTTTGTACCCTGTGTGTGTCTTTGTGTGCGAATCCGCTCGCCGTGAGTGATGAGTTATTGTTAATGACAGACTATGTGGCCACCTAAGACAAACAGGTGGATGGTTATCTTTCTCTCTCACACACACATTTCTTTGCCTCTGCCAGCATCCTGCCAAACTCCCCGTTAACACATCCTTGCTGTGACTGATCTCCCTTTCTTTTCTTACTCATGTCTTGTTCTCGACAAAAAAAGGTAAAAAAAAAAAAAAAAAAAAACAAGACCCAGAACAAATATCTAGAAATAAGAATGTTCTTAACAGCTAATAACTGTCTAAATACTAATTCACATGTGATTGTTTTTAGTCCACGGCTGCAGCGACTCTTCTTTATTAAAGCTCAAGCTGCAGCAAATTAGGTCAGCGAAGGGCGAGGGAAATGCTACATGGAAGAAAACCCCCGTTTTAAAGACAAAAGAGATGCAGAGAAGGAAACCAGCAGCAGCAAAAAAAAAGGTGAATGTGACTAATTAAATTAGACATAGCTTGGCTTGAGGGCTGCTACGGGAAAGAAGTGCAGAGAGACAGGATGTGAGGGGTGGTTTGAGAGTAGAGGCAGGATATTTAACTGCATATCAGGTCATAGAAATCAAAGCCCTGGGGCGCAGCCGAACCAAACATGTCCCAGTCGATGAGGTGCAAGCGCAGAGACAAGCTCTAACCTTTGAACTTCAACCCCTCTCTGTTTTGGAAGAGGTCAGGGAGTCGCATCTACCTCTCTGTTTGGCGCATCTCGCCCTGAGGGGAGTGTTTTTAAGCTGACAAGGATGTATTGGCAGGCAAGCAGATAATGGTTGATAACACATTTGTATTGTGTGTAGTTTTTAAACTTAGCCCTCTAGGCAGTTTTTAAGCTCTGAAGGTGGCTTATTTTGCATATCGAGGTGGAAGGTTCATGCCTGGATTGTGTAATGAGTCATAATAAAGCTAAAGTGGAGGTTCTGGTAAATGTGATTTGCACTCATTTTCTTTTCAGCAGAGGACTAATGCATTGGATTGTCCCCCACCAGTATGTATTCCGTTATTACTGTTGCCATATCAAATCCACTGAAGCAGAAATATACGGTGTTGTCCACTTAACCAGCATTGCCCTCAGTTTATTGAATTTTCTAAATGTTTCCCACTAGGCAATAAAATGAATATTTAGGCAGCAAGATGTGAAATACAAATCCGACAAACTTACGGAGAAACCCTGCAAGATACAAAGCTCAGCACAAAAATAGCAAATAGAGATAAAGTTCAATTTGTTAAAATTAGTTTCATACTTGCTTTTTTTCTCCCTCCACCATGACCCCCCCACCCTCTCTCTCTCATTTCCATTCTCTTTTCATTCTTTCTCCCTTTGTATTTCACTCCGCTGTCTACATCACATGTATTAGGAATCACCCGTGTATGTCCAAAACAATGAGATTTGCTTTTTTTCTTTTTCGCTCAAAATGAGTGCAATTAGGACTGTTGGATCTTGCTCTTTGGCAACACTGTGTCTGGTATAGCCTCAGGGATTTTTTAGTTATTTTTTTGTATGGATGATATTATTATCGTGTTGACATGTAGCCACTCTGCTTCTGCAGAAATATGCACATAACAAATGCACACGCACAATTTTTTTTCAAGGGTAACAAAATGATTATTCCCGGGGTATGAGGCACTATTTCCTTACTCTGGCACAATTAGATATCTGTTGGAGAGTACAATGGGGTAGAAGGAAGCCACAGGAGACTGTGCATGTGTGTGTTTGTGCATGCATTCCCCCCCCATGCATGTATCAACGCAGGTTGCAAGCCTGAGGCCACATTTGGCCATCCTACATAATACATGTTTTTGGGCCTCACTGCTTGATATTTGACCTAATACAAGGCAGCGACAGAAGGATGATGAAACAAATGAAGGGGGATAATGGAAAAAAAAGTGGAGAACTGAGGAAAATTACTTTAAGAATTTAAGAGCAACCCAGCATATACTTTCATGAAGCACTAAATGTTGTGATTTGCAGGTGTACACATGTGTATTAAAAATGGGCTGAACTTGGTTGGTAAATTTGTTTCTTAAGCCTCATTCACAGGGGATTAACATTATAGAGGGAGGTGGGGAATGAAAGCGTCACCACATTCCTCTGCTTTGGGTAATTACAGGATATGGTCTGTAATAGATGTGGGTTTCTCAGGACAAAGCAGAGATAGAGCTCTCTGACGTCCATCGCAAATAAACTTCCGTTAATCCGCTTAGAAATTATAGAAGAAAAAAAAAAGACCCTCCAGAACTTCTCCCGGAATCATCACATTTTTTTTTCAGCTTTCATCAGTATCCAAGTAATACAGTGATCATTTTCTGTACATCCAGAGGTGCATTGCGAACAGGATGTTGCAATAGCTAATTCCACATGCTTTTAATGGTGCCAGTTTAAAGAAAATACCTCAACATGCATGTAGGTCACATTACAACAGGCCATCTGACGAGCGTGACTGTTTGAAATCACTATACTGCATTCTAGATCGGTCTGTATGTTGGTTTTAGCATATCTTTATTACAAAAAAAAAAAACTTAAGACAAAAATCAACCTTCATGTCTGTTCAAAATACTAATATGTTGCCCCGGACTGAATATAAATTACAAGACAGTTAGTGAGCTTGCCAAAAAACAGTAAATACAGCTAATTATCCCAGAACATATGTGCTCTGCACATAATTAAAGCCACCGACAAGAGCCGTGTTAATGTCAAAAATCACCCCATCCCCCATAGAGAAGTATATTCAGTCCAAATCAGTTTTTAGACAACTAGTTACATCTAATTAGGTTGTTTCAACAGTATTTCAAAAGCTCTAACTTGTAAGGTCTGCTCTAATCTGAAATGTAGCAAATTCCACTCCCTCTAAGCACTGATCAGAATTCATCTAGACAAGTGAGAAGGCAGCTAAATTTGGCTGTAAAATTAGTCTTCATTGCCCTTGTGGGCAAATTTGTCTTGAAGTGTTGCACATATATAGGTGCCTCAGTAGCAAATCTCAACCCCAAATTTTATAAATTGCCCATTGCATTACATATTGCACAACCAGGGTCTCAAACAGTAGCACATGATGCCACATTCTAAAGAGATTCAAGAACAGATGTAAAACAAAGTCACTGACATTTAATAGTCTGGAAAGAGTGACAAAGCCATTGCTAAGGCTCTGTTACTCCAGACAACCACAGTGAAAGCCACTTTCCACAAATGGAAAAAACATGGAAACAGCGGTGAACCTTCACAGGGGTGCCCGGCCGACCAACCAACATTTCTCAAAGAGTGTGTCATTATCTAATTCAGGAGGTCACAAAAGAACCCAGGCGAACATCAAAAGATCTGCAGACCTCAGTGGCTTCAGTTAAGGTCTGTCTACGTGATTCCATGACAGGAAGACACTGGGCAAAAATGGCATCCATGGGGAAGCTGCAAGGCAGAAACCACCACTGGCCAAAAAGAACATAAAGATTCGTCCAGCTTTTGCAAAAAAAAGCCTTCTGGGAGCCCCAAGACTTCTGGGAAAATATCCTGTGGACAACTGAGTCAAAGTTGGAACTTTTTGGAAGACATGTGTCCCCTTACATCTGGTGTAAAGCGAATACTGAATTCGACAAGAAGAACATCATACCAACAGTGAAACACGGAGGTGGTAATGTGATGGTTTTGGGCTGCTTTGCTTCCACAAGACCTGGACGACTTGTCATAGTTGATGGAGCCATAAATTCTGCTCTCTATCAGAAAATCCTCATCAGTTCATAACCTAAAGCTTAAGCACAAATAGGTTATGCAGCATGAAAAAGACCCAAATCACACAAACAAGTCCAACTCTGAGTTGCTCAAAAAGAACAAAATTAGGGTTTTGGAGTGGCCGAGTCAAAGTCTGAATCTAATTGAATCTAATTGAGATGCTGTGGTAAGAAGTTAAAAGGGCAGTTCGTGCTCAAAAACCATCTGATGTGGCCAAATTATGCAGAAAACAAACTATTCTGCAGAAAAGAGTGGACTAAAATTCCTCCATGGTGATGTATAAGACTTACAAGCTGTAACAAACATTTGACTGCAGTTGTTGCTGCCAAGGGTGGCCGAACCAGTTATTAAGTTCAGGGGGGCAAATGCTTTTTCGTAGGGGTTTTCAATGATTCTTCAATAAATCATAATTTAAAAATGGCATTTTGTGTTTTGTGGGTTATCTCTGTCTAATATTCAATAAATATAAATATTAGTTTATTGATCTGGAACATTTAAGTGTGAGAAATATTCAAAAATAGAAGATTTCTGTCTTTCTTTTCCACCAAATTTCTGTTTCAAACTAAACAGCAAAACAACTTTTGAACTCCAAATCACCTAATCATTACAGGGTATGCTTGCCCACGCGTAAACAAATGCCCATATATACATTGCTGCACCCGTATTAATATATACTATAAACAGGTACACCTACGCTTACGTACAGACAAATAAATAAATTTGCCCATCGTTTCTTTGGTCTCAAATCCAATGCTGACCTCAAATCTATGTGTCCCTTGATTTGAGAAGTGAGAGCAGATAACAACTTTGCGTGTGCAGCAATCGTCGGTAATGATCAGAATAATGAGTAGTCAGGGGTGAAATGCCGGACCAAGAAAGATAAGGAAGTAACGAGGAAAAAAAAGATCATAGCTGACTCAAATTGGAATTCTCAGGTTCTCTCTCTTTCCCTCTTTTTCCCTCTCATGTGTCAGTCTCTTTTAAGGCGCTCTCGCAGCACGTCCGCCTCATCCCTCATCTCTTTTATCTGCCTGTTTCACCCGCTCATCTTCACCTCTGCCTCATTTACAATTGCTCCTCTCCTCCGGGGAGCGTTAACCTCAGTCGTCCGCTCATCGGGCCCTAAGGCCATGATTAGAGAGAGAAGAGAGAGAGACGGATAGACAGAGGAAGTGAGTGCTGCTGAAATGGTGGGTGAGTGAGGCAGCAGCTCGGCCTTTCTGCAATGCGCACAAGACTGTGACCCACCAATCAACCCCAAAAATGTGGCCTGAACACACACACACACACACACCTCTTGCTGTACATACAGTACGCCTCACTTTTCCAGAAAGCACTGCTCTCCACACCACGGGGCCTGTTAACAGTCAATCTCCCCCCCCACCACCACCACCACCACCACCACCACCACCAAAAAAAGTGAATTAAAGCAACCTTTTCAACATTCCTGCTGCAGTTACACGACTTTAAACAGCTGTGACAGAACAATTATTGTAAAACATCTCAGGTTCTAATAGTCAATTTGGTGCTTTGCTCACAAGTTTCCCGCTATGGTCTGCCTATTGCTTTCCTGCTTGATTTAAGTCAAACAGCCATAAAATATACTTAAGTTTCAGATTAGGGATAATCAAGGTGCAGAGGCAGGCTGATCCCAGTGCAGTGTGAAGGAACTGGATAGGGATTAAGCAAAAAAAAAACAAAAAAACACTGTTACAATGGCAAATATTAGGAAAGACTGTGAACTTCCAAGTAAGATTAGGTGGTTACCTTTGTTAGCCTTAGCTTGCCAGCTGAAATTCATTACTGTTCCAGAAGATTTTACAGTAATGCTAGCATGCTAGCAGTATGCCCTTCAGCATATTGCTGACTGACATTATTTGCACTGGATGGTGTAGTTTTATGATAAGTATTCCATGTGTTTAGCCACCTGTGTTTTTACCCATTGTCCTCACTGTTGATAAAGGATGTATTATGTGAAATGAAATTCAAATTGTATAAGCATTGCTCGAACAGTCATGGTTCAAAATTTTATAATACGCTTTGTGTTTTTTGACCTTGCTTGCAGTTCGATGTGTTCTCTCAAACAGATGTCCTTTTGCAACAATGGTTTTTATCCTTGTCGTACCACAAGTGCATTTGGACAGATGTGAAGCGAGGCTAAGTATAACAATGGTTCAAGTGCTACTTTTTTTCAACACATTACTGTCACTATATGAATTGTGTATGCAGTTTCTCAGTAAGAAATTGATATTCATTTCTGTTTCAACAAAAAATAACCTAAATTGGCTGTGGTTGAAGAAGAAACCTTTGTTGTCACACATACATTACAGCACACAAATTCTCTTTTCACTCATCCCGATTGGGGTTGGAGTGCAGGGTTAGTCATGATAAGGCGCCTCTGGAGCAGATGGGTTAAGGGCCTTCTTCAAGGGCCTAGCAGTGACAGCTTAGCGGTGCAGGGGCTTGAACCGCCGACCTTCTCATTAGTAACACAGAGCCTCAACCGTCAAGCCACGACTGCCCTACAAAAGTCAAGCCAGCCAGAAGTCTGACCTGGAATCTTCTGATCATTAGTCAGTCCCTGTAGATAAGAAGATGGTTGAATTCTTGAACAGAATGTTCAGCATTACATACAAATGTTTAGCATTACAAACACCTCTAATTCTTTGTCTAAAACTGATGCATTCAAGTTACCTGTGATAAATTAATTATTCTGTTCTTAACACAAAGCTTCCTACCTCAAATCCAAACTCTTCAGTTAAGTTATTAGCAAGTATCTAAGGAGCCTAGCGTTACCTTTTCAAAGCCTAACCAATGATAGGTAGACCTTTGGCTTTTGGATAAGTGTCTTTACTCTGGCCTGGCTTGTAGCTGATAACTAGCCTTTACAGTCGAGAGCAACTCTGCAGTGATGAGGAGAGGCAGAGACCAACTGCAGGAACTGGACCTTTATTTCCCTTTTTCTGGGGCAGCAAACATTACACACAACATCTGAATAACGTATACGTCTACTGTATTGTGTGCCTGCCTACAGGCTTGATGGCTGGCTGTGGCAAACTCTGAGGCAAGTTGTCATTGAAAATCCTGATTCTTCATTATTTACTTGTCACTTTGCAATTAAAGTATTTGCAGACGACCAGCTTATTTACGGCATTATTTATTTTATTATCAGTGTGCCTGTTTCCACGCAAATAGATTCTAATTCTCTAAGAAACTGTGTGTAGTGACAAGTCCGTTTGGACACTCTGCCATATGGCGTAATTCCAACTTGGACCATGCACGGACCAGCCCGTCACATTGTTCAGTTAGCATTAGAATAAGTGGAAATGTGGTGAGGAAACTGGGAAATGTTTGGGGGAAAAGGGTGAATGATATGGCTGAATACGTGCCAAGACCTAAACTAGGGAGCTGAGCATTTTAATTAGCTGGTGAAAGATAAATAGAAGAGTAGAATGCATTGAGATTGAACGCTGGATACCAACTGATTCTGGGAAAAGGAGAAAATAAGAAAAAAACACAACTGATTGGAGGTTAAAGGGAAATATTTTCTTTTTACACTTCACTTGAATTATTTACCAGCATTATTTATTGATGTATTCAGTTAAGTTTTGACTCGCCTGGTAAATCGTGTCAGTTTTGAGGCAGGATAAACAACTTGTGAATGAAGTGTTATGGGGTTATGGATTTTTAAAATAATTTCTGTCAGGTCCATCGATTCTCTGTCCACCCCTTCAGCTCGACCACCCTTATCGTTCATGTGTTGGTTCATCTGACCACTATGCTATCTCCTTGTCCCGTGAGTAATAAAACAGATTTCCGTCATTCATACTCTATCAGTCTTCCTCCTTTTTTACCTCATCTCTTTATAATGTCCCGTCCTTTCTTCGGTCTCCTCCCTCATCTCCAGATAACTCCTTTTATCGTTCCCTTTAATCCATGCACATGTCAATCCTTCTCAATCATCCCGCAGCCTTGACCTTTGCCCACTCTTCAGTCTCTCCATCCTTCCTTGTACCCGTTTTCTCCCCGGCCATCATCCCTCTTTTCCTCTCTGAACCTTCCATCCCTCTTATCTACTGTAAAGATTCCTCCCTTCCCCTCCACTTCCTCCTCCTTCCCACCCAATCTCCATGCAGTTAGATCTCTAATTCTCTTTTTCCATTCTCTGGCTCTTCAGCTCCACTTCCCTCACCTCTCCTGTCTGCCTGCCCGCCTGCAGACCTCTCAGCACCATCCCCTCTGATCATCTTTTTTTCCCCCCCTTTTCTAAATATCACTCCTCAATTCAAACCCACTTATGTCTCCTTTCCTGCAAATTCGGCCGGCTTGGATCATTCCTTCCAGCTTCCGTTGCTCCCACCCACCCCTCCCCTCCCCTCCCCTCCCTGTTCCTCCTCCTTCCCTCCCTCACTGGTTCCTGACCTCCATCCTCCCTGTGATCATCCCTCCAGAGTTCAGGCCATCTGTTCCTGCAGGAGAACCAAGTGCATCCTTGCCCCCCCAGCGTCGGCCAGGATGTGTGTATTTATGCGTGCGTGTGCCAATTTATCTGTTTGTGTGTTAAAGTGTGACTGCATATTCCTCGATGGGTAATAGAAAACCTAAAAAAAAATTGGAATGTTGCATATTCAAGGGTGGAGTGCCATATCTACCTTTTATGGAATTATCTTGCAGACATGCCCCATCCGTGATAGACCACTGCATAAACAAAATCACTTTGATGTCTAATGCATGATGGATGCATATGTATTATATGGAGATGATTACTGCTAATAAAGCTGATACCTGCATACTTTTTATCTAAATATGTGTGTGATGCTTATGTGTGTATATGCATGTGCGTTTCTGAGCTTGTGTATGTGGTAACTGCAAGAGTTCAGGCCCTCAGTGCTCTCCCTGCTCGATTAGGAAGTAAACAATGTTTATTCAGGAGCAGCTGTCTAAGGGAGATGGCTGTATGCACATGCACTGACACATACACACACACACACATGTATGCATTCAGAGAGATGAAGATGAAGGCTTGGAAAAGAGAGAAACTGATTAGTGGCTATGTGAAAAGCCAAGAAGGAGTAGGCCTCAGTGGAGCACGTATACTGTATACACACACACACGCACGCACGAGCACAAAGAAATGGATGCAATAAGTTCACATGCAGCTACTTCTGCTCAGACAGACTAGCACTTATGGTGAACCATTGTGAATAAGTTTCAATTCAGTAGTATTGAGAATCATGGGTGTCTTTGAAAAGAGGCACCATGGCCGCGCTGACTCCTCAGTCCTTAACTGAAACAGAATGTGGAACTCAAAGTGAACTCTTCCCCCAAGCCATAAAGAAAGACCTCACTGTCATTTTCACTCCTCACTGAGACAGCTCCACCTCTTTTTTGTTATTATTATTTTACACTCTTTAAAATGTCCACTGGTTACTTTTATGAGGAGAAAATATTTGCCAGTGCATTGCTTTAAATAAGGAAATATGGCAGAAAGTGCAGTAAAAGACCGAACAGATGTCAGAGTGAAGGTGCAGAAGGAAACTTTGATTTCTATTCTGAACCACGGCAGAGACTTTCCTCAGAAAAAAAAGAAGAAAAACACAATCTTCAGAAATCTGCTTTTACAAACTACCAAGCTACCACGATTTGCCGTCTAGTTCACCCACTGCTCTCCCTCTCAGCTTTCCTGATTCTTCCTTCTTGTCTCAGCAGCAGCTGTGCATTCCTCCTCAGGGTGAATCCTCCACAAGCAAGAAGGCCTGCTTTACAAGAATGACCCAATTTATCAGACACAGCACTCACACTGTTGATGGATCTAATTAAAATCTGTGTACAAAATCTTGTAAAGGCCAGTGATAATCATATTTACGGTGGGAGATTTCAGTCATTCTTCCACAGTGTTAAACCAGGATAATCTGCAGCATGTAGTATAAAAGTGCCTTTTTTGCAGCAAGTTTGATCCCGTCACTTTCTGTCTGCTGCTCTATGGTTTTTCCTTTGCTGCGACATTATTTTCAGCTATATTCATTTTTTTTGTTGTATGTTAATCACTTAAGATTCATTCAGGCATGTTGGGAAACGGAGTGTAAATGCATTTTAACCGTGATTCAGTGTAATAAAACGCAGCGTAAAAAAAGGGTCTGAATACACAGTGTTCGTTACAGCCTCTGGGAATAATCCAAAAACATGCTGTTGCTTTGTCACAAAGCAAACAATTGATTTGATTCAAAAAGCCTTCTGTGTGGGGATCCCTATGAGTCTCATATTGGAAAACAGTAGGGCAGCCACAACCAATTCTGTTCCCTGACCCAAACACATTTTAAAGACATGCATTTCTTTAAAAAAAGTGGCTGCTTCCCTCGCTGCACCCCTGCTATTGGCGCATTTTGCTGTGCCACACAATTGTTCTGATGGAGCGAGCCCCTGTCATGTTACCAAACACTGCTACCAGCTCCTGTCGATGCATTATGAGCATCCGTGTATGCGGACTTTGTGTGTTCAAACTGGAGGTACTTTAGCTTCATATGGAAATGAGCTAATTTCATCACACCGAATGTGGATCGAGTTGTTTCTAATGGACTCTGAAAGTAGCTCCCAAAGCTTCAAATAAAACTCAGCCACCCTGCCGCCTGCATCTGAAAATATCAATTTTAGTCTGTGAAATATCTACCATTTGGAAAACAAATGAAATCCAATCTCGACAAAGCAAGGCAGCGAAGCATATTTATTTGTTGGACACATTGCATACACAATTGCAATTCAATGTTATTTACGCTGGCATGAAAGGGAAATAGAGGATAATTTGAAGTTATAGATGGTAATTTAAGGAGATAAGGAAATGAAGGAGAGACAATTACAATGACAGCACAGAAAAACAAGAGAGGCTTACTGTTAATTTGAAAATAGCTACAGTTGGTGTTCTTTTGAGATTATGAGATTACCACAGGTCGTTCCTTGTGCTTTTTTTTGTTGTTGTTTGTTTGTTTGTTTTGCTCTCTCTGGGGCAGTCCAACAAGCAAACGCGTTCATCTGGGCTCATGTTTCTGTTCAATTCTCATTTTAATTCTGTTTTGGTCTCCACAGCTCTTGGAGGAAATAGCCGACATTTTAGCAGCTGAATGCTACATGAGCAGGCTGCTAACTTTGTCTGTCTTGTGTTTGGTTCTGGGCAGGTAATATAGAATAGTTTGTTTACCTGAGAGATTTTTTTAGCTTTAAATGACTGCTGGCTATAGTTGGAAACTAGGCTCATGGGAGCTTTGGGTCTCAACAAAAACTGGAAAGCTTTGGGCTATAAAATGAAAACAGGGGACTGGAAGATCCTGAAATACTCAGTGGAGCTGGGAGGAATTGCAGAGGTTGGGGATAGCTACTACTATGAGTGACACCATTCACATTTCACACTCATTTTTCTCATTACTATTAAACACAACTTCTTTTGAAGACCCGCCAAGGCCACAATAGTCTTATTTATTACGTATTGCATATACTAACATATTTTGTTGGGTATGTGATTGCTTGAAAGAATTCTTTCAGTAACCAGCTGCATTCAGAGAATTGACCCGCGCTCAGTGACTGTTTGTGACACAGAATGCGTCTGTGGGTGTCCGTGGGCGTCCGTGGGCGACTGTAGGTCAGGCGATAGAGCATGCTGGCCATGAATCGCAGGGTTGGCGGTTTGATCCCCAAAGTTTTCAACTGCTGAAGAATCCTCAGGCAAGCCACTGGACCTGTTATGTCTCCAGATGGCAGGTCAGCTCCTTGCATGGCAGCTCCACCACCATTAGTAGGTGAAAGGCTCTCTCACATTGAGTGCCGCTGAAGTCGAAAAGCACCATAAAGTGCAGAACGTTTACCATTATGACTCCTGGGAGTGTGGATTTTTACTTAGGAGTTAGAGGGTGCGCTTCTTCCATTTACTGCATTTCTGTGTTTACCGTCCGCTGCTGCCCTTCTCTTTGACTGATGCAATGATGGCTTTTGTGCAGCTGTATCATTTCAAGACATAGGAAGTGTTTGTGCCACTCTTTTTAGAAAGAAGAGCTTTGCTCATTAGTACCATAATATCTGAGCTTTGGCTCAATCAGCTCACTTGACAAAGAAGAAGCTCCTTGCATTAATCCCGGTGGCTTATCTAGATTACAGGGATTTCAGCTTTTAAAATTACCTGTTCAGTTTTTATCAGTGAAGGTGTTGAGATACCAAAGTAAACCTACTTCTTGGGACGGGACAGGCCAAACAGAAGCTAAACTTTTGGATGCCACTTTGTCGAAGTGGTGGTGGAGGTTGAAACTGTGGATGTGTTGCTCGGTGCAATTTTTTTTTTTCATGAGCTTTATTTGTCACTGTATTTCCACTACATGCACAGTTGTTAAATTGAATGATTTTGGCATTGAATAATTTTTAGGTGACAATGAGGGAATGATTAACACCTTATGTTCAGATCTGCATAATCACCAGGCAGCTTCATCACCTCAGGTAAAATGAGCCCAAAATTTAGACTGACACTAAAAAGTACAAAAATATGAACAGTGAAGTCATGGGATAAATTAAAGTTGAAGGCTCCGAGAAGCCACCATCCTGCAGTAAATTCAGGAACTACCTGAGGTGTGATGTGCTTAGAGGTGTGCCGAAACAAAGAAGCTTTAAACAAAAATCCACAGTTGAGTAAGATTTACAAGTTAAAGCATAAAGATCAGGCCAGAAAACACACAAGGACAGAATGAGAGTGACTTCTGATGAACCAGATGGATGTGTTTTTGGATTTCTCATGGACACCAGGCACCATTTTAAGTCAGGTACCGGAAAGGTGACTGTTCATGTAGTGATATGGGCTGCTTTCTTTAAGAGTAAGAAAGTTGGACATTTTCAGGTTGAAAATCAATTCACGAATCTACTGCCAATGTCTGGAGGAAAATGTCTTAAAGAAAGAAGTGTGAGACATTCAAGAACTACATGATCTGTGTGCCGGAGAAACTACCCCACTCTCTTCTTCACCAGCATCAACTGCCATCAAGGACTTGTGGGGCCCTCTCAAACATTTTGAGAATTACAGTTGAGAAAACAAATTTATATATTTTAAGAGCATTTGGAAGGCTGTGTTGATTGTGCAATAGCAGTAGCTGATTGTGAGCACATCATGAAACACAGACTGCATAGGTGGAATGCATGTGTGAAGTTTTTTTTAAAGATGGGATGACCGTATTGGTGACTGAATATTTTTAAAGGCTTAATTTTTATAATTAGTGTGAAAAAAAGAGAATATTCAAGAATGTTAGGTATATATGTATACATACATTTATATATATATATATATATATATATATATATATACAATATCGGCGTCCAATAATTATCGTTACTTTTGGCAATTATAACGTCATTCCAATAATTCCAATAATTAAAAAATCAGCCGATAAAATGACCCGATAATAATAAAGACTTGGAATCTTGGTTTTTGCTGTTGGACTGTATGTTGTGGCTTGTACTCATGCCTGACTCTTCATCCCCTCCCCTCTCCGACAGTACTGTCGTATGTGTGTGATGTCATAGCCCTGCACGGGCAGAGAAAAACAAACAGCATGGCGTGGCACTCACCAGTGTGGACTTTCTTTACCATGTCTGAAGAAGTCGTTTCACTAGGGCTGGTCCCGAATATTGGAATATCCGACTATTTGTTTGTTGTGGTGGTATTCGGATAATAATTTTGATACTCAAAAAGTCATGCGCGCCGCCGAATGCCACTGAGCGTAGCCGAGGCTGTAGTACACCGCCAGGTGCAGCCGAGTGTCACCAAGGCTCTGGTACGCCGCTGAGGCTCTAGAATGCCGCGGTGGTTGTAGTAGCAGACTTGCCATCTCCGGTGTTATGCTCCGGTGCGTCGCCGAGCGCAGCCAAACATTGCTAAGGTTCTCATACGCTGCTGAGGCACTAGAACGCTGCGGTGGTTGTAGTGGCGGACCTGACAACTCCGGTGTCAGTCTCCGGTGCACAGTCGGTTGACATTATCGTTTATCGTCTGCAAGAAGTATAAAGTTATCGATTATCGGAATCTGTTGAAATTGGCGTCATCATGCATCCCTAATATATATATACACTCCCTGAGGAAGACAAAATTCACTTCTCCTTTATTAAACATTCAGTAGCATTTTGCCGTTCAGTAGCATTTTGGATTGACTGAGAGCTTCTGTTCAACAGTGAAATAGATCCAGAGGAATACAGTTTGCCTAATGATTGTGCATGTGTGCGCTAGATTACTATCTGTAGCTGATTTTCTTGGGGGTCTGTCTCCTTTCCCCCTCTCAACTCATTAAATGCTCATAGCCAATGTTTGCCAAGTACATAGTACGTTCTGGTTTTAGGTTAAGCAGCAGTGCAGTAGTCTGTTCACATACATGCATTTTGGCTCAATATTCAGGTTAAACTTTAATGCGTAACTTATGGATGCTGTTTCAACCAACTCTCAAGACTGTTTCATTCTGCTGACTCCATTTGACCAGATTGGTGTATTAACTTAATGTTGTAACTTAATTTTAGTGTTGTTTACATTTGTTAAAGAAAGCCGACAGTGATTTTCAACTTGACTTGTTATAATGTTTTTTTTTTCATTCTTTGCCACTGCTGTTTGATATTTTTGGCAACAGATCCTCATGCCTTTTAGCACTGCTTGGTCTGGTTTCATCCAGTTCTCTTGTTTTTGTTTATGTTTTTTTGTTTTGTTTTTCCTCTCTTTTTTTTTTTTAATTTTCTCTTGTTCTGTGTTGTGTACTCTATTTCACCCCACCCCCATCCCTTTGCAAATATGAGCTTGGAGCACAACTGAACAGTCTTAATTAAAAGGGTTGTTTGCACAAAGGCTAAAAGTCCTGATAACATGATGTTTTCCACCCGTCTAAAATTAATGCTGCTCAGTGTGATAGCACAGCTCGGGCTGAAATTAAAAACTGCAGTTATGGAAGACATAAAGACTGAAGAATAAATAAAATCCCTGCTAGTCCAACCAACAGGTCCTCTGTACACACTTAGGTGCCAGTTAATTAAATCCAATGCTGTCTATAAGATATTTACAAGATATTGGCATTTTAGAATAAAATGATCCAAACTGCCCTCTCACTGGTTGCATCTCTTAGTAATCCTTGGAGGTTCTCTAGGTATTTTCAGGTCAAGTAGGACATGTGATGCCTTCAGTTCAGCCCTTGGTTTGCCACATTGGTCTGATCCCAATTATATGCCTTCTCCATCCAGGAGAGATTCTGACCAGAGGTCTGAACCACTTCAGTCTCTTTCAGTGCACTGAAACTATGAATCTTCTGACTTCAGTGTCTAAGCCTCTGGGCCAACATACCATGTAAAAGGAATCTATTCAGCTGCTTGTAGAGTTGGAGGTCAGACTGTATCTTGACAGTACATAAAGGAGTTTACCTTCGCCCTTATGTCTGTGTGTGCTGTGACAGTTTGGCACAAAAGCCACACGACTACAGTCCTGTAATCACTTATGAACAACTCTGGAATGCATGAATACTTTCACGATGGAAACTTTTCCAAATCAAAGGAGGTAAACCACTATTTTCTGCCAAGGTCTTGAAGGTACTGACCCTCATCCAATTTGCTTAACAATTTGCTGCAGACAACCGCAGAGTTTACCAGAGATCATGGTCAGAACCACATCATCTAAAAAAAACAAAGATGCAATTCTGGAATTACTCTCTTTCACTCTTAGTCTTAAGATTTTGACGATAAATAAAAAATCCCAAACAGCCTGAAGAACCCATTTGAGGATGTGGACCGAATGGCTCACAGCACAGCCCACTGGCATCCTATAGTTTGTCCCACAAGACACCCAGAGGGACTGGGTCATAATCAGTCCACTCAACTGTAGCACACTGCCCCATAACCAGGGACAAATCAGAATTGCTTCTGAACTTAAGGTCTGTGATGCATTTGATTCTTCTTTTCAGTGTCAATGTGCTTGCTGAGAGAAGCTGATCAGTGCGAATCCCTGACAGTTGGAACATACTGTCCAATCTCCCTTTTTAAAGATGGGATCCACCACCCCATCTGCCAGTCCATAGGTAGGCCATGTGAATAATTCTCTTTTCCTGCTGAGAACAGCCTTGCAAAGGCCCTGCCTCCCCTGCCTGAGTCGTCTGATGTCCTGCCAGAAGAGAACCAATATTTATGTAGATAGCGTGCATGCATATAATATGTTGTTTCTGCTTCTTCTGCACATCCAAGCTTTTTCATACGTAACTGACATGCACTTTTTTTTCTTCTTATTCCTGCCACATCTAACATTGACTGGTAATCCCATTAAGCGTAATTTACTTATCCCATCCTGTCTTCCCTTTTCCGCTCTTGCACACTTGCACACCGATTATTAATAAAACCACTAAGTGAGCAGGATCTCTTTTGCACATGAAAGTACATTTTCTTCTCTATTGCTCTCTCATTATTCTCCTTCTTTCTATGTCTTCTTTCACTTTCTCCCTCTCCATCGTGCTCTACTTCACACACACATACACACGCACACACACACAGTTAAGATATAGAACAAAATTGTTGATCCTTGTCTCTTTTCTTTGTTGCGGAGATTCTCCTGGGTATTGAAGTATGTACTTGCTGGCATGATGGCTAGAACAACAGATGGGAAATATTCTCCCAGGTGAAGGAAATATCAGAGGTCTTCTGCAAGAGAACATGGAGAGAGAGAAAAAAAAACTGAGGAGTGCACAAGCAGACACATACAGATGTAATGTATTTGAAAGGGGTTACCCAATAAAAAAACATTGTGTTGACAGAAACTCACTGCTAAATATTTTTAAAATGTCACCAGAATAGCCTACCATTTTAAGCGCTTTGCCATGTCTATAATATTGGGAGTCCTTTCTTGTTACAAAAAAGGAAAGAAAAAGAAAGAATTACATTTATTATATATATATATATATATTGAAGAACAACATGCACTATATTCATACACAAAAAAAACAACAGCATACTGCAGGTTAGTAGGTCTTTACCTTAGCATTCAGAGTGCTGAATACTGCAGATAAAGCATATACAAACAAATATGGGGGATTTCAAAGGATAACATCATCGGTCCAGTAGCAGTCTCCTCAGTTGGTATTCCCCTGAGGGAGAAACACACACAGCAGGATCCAGCAGCTTTTTTCCAACACTGACAATAAGTTATTCCCTAAGCTTGCAGGATTCAGGAATATTAATCCTCTGTAGAGTAAGCTCACAGCCACAATGCCTTAGCCCTAAACTGCAGCAGATTCAGAAATCTAAATCCAGTAATAAAATCAACTGTAACATGTGTGAGCCATGTTGACATTTAGGGTTGCACATTTGGCCCTAAATCAACTTTTTTTTATAGCGCTGAATGTCACAACATCCCACATTGAGAGTTTTTACGTTCTAATAACTGTGACCTTTTCCTTGTGCCAATTGGACATGATGCACAAAATCAATCTGTTGGTTCTGGTAAGGCTATTAATATATGGATTGTGTAAGATGGTAATGGCCAGCTGGTCTCCGTCGTCACCACGGAGGAGTGAGTGGTGATCGGAGTTGCAGTGTGGTTGCGCAGCTCATTCCATTCTCGGATTATTAGCAATAAGGAAGGTCCTCTCTTTGGACGCTCCACAGTGGCACATCAGAAAGACAAACATCCTTGCCTACCAAGGCTCCGAACATATGATGAATTGGTTTATTAAAGTTTGTGCATGGCGGGGAAATACTGTTTTAGTTTAGTTTACTGAACTCAAACTTTTAGCGAAAGTTCAGCATTTTAGCAAACGTGCTTAATGACTTTCTTGCAGTTAGAGGAGAAGATCAATCCCAATATCTTGTTTTAGGTGCCCAAATATTTCCTGACCAAGCACAGTCACCCCTAAAAATCGTTCAAAGTTGGCATAGCTCATTATCAGTCCAACGTTCACCATTTTTCTGGTGATTAGTAGGTCTAGGTATTACATTTTGGTTTTTTTTTTTAAAAATGTATTCCAAAAAATTAAAACTAATTTAAAAATATGCTAGCTGGCTCTCATGCAGCCCTTCTCTCTGTCCATAGTCACCACTGTGTTCCCAAACAATTACGTGCCGTCAGCATTATTTGATTAGTTGAACATAATGAATAACAGCCTGTTGACACTGAAGGATAAACGTTAAAAATATCTCTTATTATTAAACATAGGTAAAACATGAGACTTAGACACCCAAATAAACACTGTCCCACAACAAGCACACTCTCTCATGCAAATGGAAATCCCAAATGTCACTGGCCTACCCCCACAGGAAAATGCCCCCCACCACATGGCAAAAACATCAAACAATCAGGAGCCTCTTGAAGAACATGACAGTTGATCGAGATGTTGATTTGACCTCCAAACTTCCTACACCCCATTCTGATGAAGCCTCAGCAGGATGCAGGGGAACAAGTTTGATTGACAGAGGCCCCACTGCACAAGCCAGAGTACCCAAAGGATCCACTGCCAACGTCCCGGTTCCAGACCCCATAGGACACCCTGAGAGGTCCTCTTGTCCATGCCCAATGGTTCAGAGCATTTTTGACTGCACAAGAGGGACCAACACAATACTAGGCAGGTGGTCATAATGTTATGCCTGATCGGTGTATACAAATATACCATTTGGGGAAATGTTCCAAATTCTGTTTTATATTATTTAGATGTTAAATTTGCAGAATAAACCAAAAAGAGACAGTCTATCAAAGTCAATACATTCTGTAACATAAAGTAACATGTACCACGTTAAAAGAACGTACCTATATTGTCCACATGTATGTAATCAAATGGTCTTCTAACAAAATCAGTTGTATGCTAGTATATTTTAGCAGCAATGCACATGGTCAGCTGATCATGCAAAAAAAAACAAACTTTTATTTCCATAAATCTTCTATTTGTTATAAATGACAGGGAAGCATAGATTTGGTTGTGGTGACTTAGATAAAAAAAAAAATGAAATCATTCAGATCTTCTGGGTTCTTTCAAAAACATTCCTCTTGAAACATCCAGCTACACGACTAACTATATAATGACCTGGTTCTTTCTTTTCAAAAAGAAAAAAAGAAAAGAAGAATCTTATAAATGAATGCATGGGTACTAGAGCTGCAATGATTAGTCTATTCATTGAAAATTACTTTTCTTTAATGAATCATGATAGTCATTTTTCACTCACTATTGGTGGGCCAAAAAACAGGCAACTTGAATTTTTCATAACGGACATTTTTTTTCTGTGGGGTGTGGAACTTTTAAACAGTTGAAACAATTAATAATAAGAATAATTTTACCATTGTTTTAATGTAGAATTGTCTGTCTTCCATTAACTTGCACAAAATTGCATTTCTTTCGAGAAACCTCACTCATGATTTAATAGTTACACGCTCAATAAAGTATAGTGTTGTGCTCACTGGGTTTACCAAAGGACGTCAGCACTCTGCCTTCCACTTCTGTCTGGCCTGGTAAGCTCAAAGCAATCCTGTTTGTGTCTTGTGAGAGAAAAAAATGGGACAAAAAAGAACAACAACAAAAAAGCAAACACATCTTTCGTGTTGGGTACTAGATTAAGAGAGAGCTCAAGATGTTTGTCATCAACGCTCTCACCAAAGTCTATTTTAGTCTATTTTAGCATAAGAACTGAATATTAACCACATGGGGGCAAATGGTAAATCAAATTGTGGCATCAGACATATTTATAAATTTAGGGGTTGAGAGTTGATTCTTCATTAAGACACCTCGCCAAATAAATAAAACAAAGTCAGAATAAGTATAAATACAACAAATAAAACAAAGGGAGTAATATAAAAGAATTTGCTTGATTTCACTGTGACAGCCGAGTCAAACAGCTTAAGTAAGAAACCCAAACACAACCACCCAGTGTCAAGCTAAAATCAGATACTGACACCATGGAAATGCAAACTCCCATTTTATTTCATTGTTTTTTTTTATTTCTTTTTTATTTTCCTTTGTTTCCCTGCAGAATGTTGTTGTGATTTTTCTTTAACCTTGCCTCACCTCGCTCAAGTGTTTGTCTTTGCCGTCTTAAGTAGACTGACTCACGGGTCGCCGTGAAGTGGATGTTTTCACTATCTCCCCGAGAAAAGATTATTTAGTCTTTGCATATTTAGGCACTTTGTTCAAACAGGGAATTGACTTTGTTGGGAAAATAGGGCAACTACAAACAAAACAAAGCTCTGGATGCCATTTGTGTTTGCCATGGGACTAGCAGTGCTATACAGTCGGAGGGGGGAGACAAACTATAATGATGCATTTTGGAGGCACAATCCATTTAATTAGTGAGTAATCTGGTCAGCTATTGTTACAAATGCTGCGAGCTCAGTTTGTCACAAAAAAAAAAAAAGAAAACAGCAAGTGCATGAAAATAACAAAGCAAATGTTTTCTCGGAAAAGACGACTGCAGGGGAACACGCTGGAAAATACATAATTATTTAGGAAGCTGCGTTTTCTGCTGGCAGTCGTGCCGCGTTCGGGTGGCATCAGTGGCGGTGACGAAACTGAGCGCTTCACTGATTGCAACATTTATCCTGAAATACATTTAAAATTACCCCAAAAAAGCCATCAGATGTGGGAAAAAAGTCACTTCCTCATACATATATATATATTTTTATTTTGCAACTAACTTTCAACTTTTAGCTCTATCTTTGAAAAACGCAAACAGCACCTAAACTTTAGCATAAAGGTGCTCTCATTGCTATGAAGCAGATGCTGAGATGTGTGGAGTGTTAGGCCTCTGAGGAAGTGGCTGACATCTGAAGCGTTTTGTACGTCGCAAACTGAGTAACACACACACACACACACACACACTCGCACACCCACATAGAGCCACACAAATGTGTTCTAACAGACCCACTCAGTGACACCTGCACTGACTCGCAAACAAACAAATGCAAAGACAGGTAGTGACAGGTGAGGTCATGTGTATGCACAAACCACACACAAACACACATACACACACACACACACACACATTTCCCCATGCAGCTCCCGAGTTGATCAGAGACTGTTACAGTGTCACCTCGCTCCCCAGCTCAAACCCCCCAGGAGATTGCTCTCTGTCACTGCCGACAGCCTCGCACAGCCTCTGTCTGCTGCCTCCGACTATGTGTGAGCGTTTGTTTGTCTGCGAAAGTGAGAGGAATGTTTCCTCCCCGTGTGGAAGATTTGTACTATTCCGTCAAAAAATCTCTTCTCGCAAAAAAATAAAAAAATAAATTAGGAAGTGTTTACAAGAATGGAATGCAACAAGCGTTAATCACATCTATCAGTATAAGTGAAATAAAATTAAATAAAACTTCCAGTATTGTCAGCGTTACTGCTTACTTTCATAAAAGCTGACAAAGTCAACTTCAAATGAACAAAACAACATATTTCCTAGAGCTGCAGTTCAAAGTGTCTAATTTTACATCTTGTTTTACAGTTTTAGCAACATAAACTTAAAAAAAAAAACAAGAAAAAAGGCTGGTTGCAGTTACTATTACATTGTTTCTCAGCTGGGAAGGACATAATTCTTTTCATCTCGCGCGCGGCCCAGGGAAATGGAGATTCTATGCACAGAGCAACAAAGAAATTGCACAGACTCTTGTAGTCCCTCTGTTTTGACATCTACAGGCAGAATGCCACGGCTCAGCTAATGGTGTGGTAAGCGATAAAATGTAGGTTTATGAGGGATTAGTCGGCTCTGTGTGCGCAGGAGGCGAATGCACGCGCGAGCACACGAGATTCCCCAAGTCTAGCGATGCATTAGTGGTGTTTACGACAGCTTTGAGAGGAGCTTACCCCCCCACACACACACACTCACACACACACACACACACACACACACCCTACCCCAACTGCTGCCCCCACCACCGTCACTGTTACACACACACTAGCCTCAGACACTAGTATGACGGGGGTTTAGTTAAGGACTGAAATTCTCAGTCACAGATGGTCAGGTCACTGAGATTGGGAGGGCTGCTGCTGGTGGTGGAAGGTGGTGGTGGTGGTGGTGGTGGAGGGTTGGGTGGGAGGGGTGTTCTTCCATGCTTTCCATACTGTCGGGTTCAAAAGGAAGAAAAAAGAGGCAGAGGGGAGATTTTTTTTTGGCAAAAAAAATGGATGGAGATAAAGAGAGGGACATCTGTTTTAGGGAAGTGGGACAGAGAGAAGAGACGGGTGGATGGGGTGGTTGATAGAGAGGGGGTGGGGGGTGGGGTGAGGTGGGTGAATAAGATGCCAGAAGAGAAGGAGGGAAAAGGAGGGAAGCTTTGGAGAGAGGTGTGGCCAGTGGGGACACAGGACTCCCTCCTCCTTCCTAGAGTCAGAAGATGATAGGTGGTTGGCTTAATGGTATCATGGATGGATTACTGGGCAGAGGCCCCGGGGCCCCTCGACCAGAGTCTCTGTATGCAGTGATTAACATTTTTCTTGTTGGAACCTCTATCATTTTACCTGTCTGTGCCCAGGGGCCAGTTGTCTCGTTTCTCTGTCAGTGGCCGCAGGCTATTTGGAGTTACAAACACGAGACATTTATTAATAATGTTTCATATTAGAATATTTAAAGTTGTTATTTGGGCGAACATGTATTCCACTGAAAATCAGCTATTAATAATGTACAGTTTATTTCTGGCAAACAACCAAGGCATCTGAGTATTTCTTTCTTTTTCTTTTTTTTTTTTTTTTTACAAATGTGGCCCCCCTCCCTCCCACAACTTTCATTTACAACTATACCCAAACCCGCCCCTGACTATCTGTGCAGCAGGACAAAAGCAGGGTCAATATACAGGCGAGCGGCAACACAAAGAATCACAGAGCGAGATCCACATGGGGAAAGAAATTATATTAAGTAGAATTTAATTGGCTTTTCCATTTTGCACCGCAGTGATCTGCACTACATGCATTATTGATCTATTTTTAAAGTCCCAAATAGGCTGCATTTAGCGGGGGCACACACTCATGCAATCTGACAGTCCGCAGCCAGGATATCCAAATACTCATAGCCCCAGTCCCTAAAGCGGCGCGTGCTGAACGCCACAAAGCGTTTCATTTACTATAACAGACTTTGTGTGCACAGAAGGGATGATTTTCTTTTTTTTTGTAGTTAAAAATAAGTCTTTTTATTAAACTCAGGGTGAATCGAGGCCACGTGAACTGCGCATTTATATGTGTTTTCCTGCTAAGGCTTCTGTCTAGTAAATGTGTTATGCATGTATGAAGGCTATTTTGGACATTTATTTCTGGGGTAGAATCACAAGATATGTAGCAAAAAGGTGTGTGTCATCCGACTATGTATATCCTACTCGTCCTCTGAACAGACACACAAACACTTCGCCATCCCTTCCCATCTCAAGTGACAGATTAAACGAGTCTTTATATATTTTTTTGTATCTAAAAGATGGGCTGTGCTTGATATAGGACACACACACACACACGCACATGCACTCACTTAGCAAGGGGCTTAACAAACAGTGGAATCTTCTTAAATCTATACTAATCCATAAACCTCTGGGTTTCCATCTCCTGTCGATGGGAGGGGCCGGTGTGTGTGCGTGCTGTGTGTTGTATTCATGTTGTTTGTGTAAATGCGAACCACAGGTTAAATGCGGCCCGCATCTGCATGGATATGGTGCATTTACAGAGAACGTATATTCATTTACAGTTTATTCAGCTGCAGCCGAAACGACATCTTTTGAAATGATTCGCACAAAAAAGTGAAAATCATCATTTAAAAACCTGAAGCAGGGGCAAAATAAAGGGAACAAATTATCTTTTACGCCCTCTTCCTGTGCACATGCTCGCGAGGGTGTGTGCGCATGTGTGTGAATGCAGACAAGAGTGTATGAGTAATGAGGCAGCATCTGTTGTGTTCTCAACTGCAACGAAGCACCAATCAAAGATGATTATGATGTTGACAAAGTAACCCAGCAGATAGCACTTATTCAGCCTCTGCAGGAGTCATCTGTTTTAAATGGAGCCAAAGAAAACACTGGTGTTGGGGTAGGTTTTTTTGGTGGAGAGATGGTGAAGTGTTTTGCTTGAGTATGTAAGAAATAGAAATGGTTTTTTGATCTATCATGATTATTAATTAAAGTCAGAAATTCTTTGCACGAATAAATAATTATTGGGCAGTTTTTATTACTTTACATTCTGGCATTGCTGTGCTTTGCAACCTTTGCTGGAACAGATAAGATAACAATGAAGGAGTGTCTGAGACAACAGAAGGAATGAATAAATACGTACAATGTTATCAACATAAAGTCTGACCCTTTAGGTCATTTATCAAGCGAAAATGCCCAAACTTGTCTGCTCGGAGCTTTTTTTAAACACATGGATTTGCCACTTTGCTTTGATTTGTATCGGTGTAAATTGAATAGCCTTGGGATATGAGCTGTTCTTTGATTAAACAGAAAAATAATCAACAGGTTCGTGCAATTAAAATAATTGTTATTTGCAGCCTTTAGCAACCTACGAGCCAAACTTCTTTCTTTTCTTTTCTCTTTTTTTTAAAATGCATTCAGCTCCATCAGCGTCTTTTGTGACTCACATATTGAACTGGTAAACACATTTAGCAGGTGTAAATTATGTTCATAAATTGTGCCACTAATGATGGGTAAGACAGTAGTTAGTGTTGTTAGCGGTACCTTAGTGCACAATGGCTTCTTCTCTTAAAGTCACTGTGTTACAGGTTTAAAACAAAACAGACTTTTTTTTTTGCCTTTTATTATACAAAGGACAGCTTTTTTTGTCTCGCTAGCCACTCAGGGCCACGTTGGCTGCTACTAGCATAACAAAACTTCTGAAAGAACTGTTGGTCAGGTTGTTCTTTGGGTAATGTAGGCACAGGGTTGGATAAAGGCAATCAAGGCAAATTTAACAAACAGGGTTAAATATTGGTATTTACACAACAACAGAGGCAGATTATAGATTGTAATTGCACCGAGGGATATATGCCAAACACAGGCACATACAGGTGACGAGTTAGAGGAAAAACCTGAATAAATTAGTAGAAGAAATGCAAAGTAGACTTTTTTAAATTAAAAGTCTGCAACTGCACTAAGTATAACACGGAGGGAATTCTATCTGTATTATTCCATGTTGCAGGTGGCCAGAAAAAGGTGGCCTTGGGATATCTCAAGTTCAGAAAAACAGGTGGCACCTGCGGTGGAATCCAGTCATATTTAAGTGTGTTCAGTAGGGTTTTGCATTTAAAGACAGCAGTAACATGATGTAAGAACTTGCAGCACATAAACCTTGACTACAGCACATAAACCTCTCATTACAAAGATGAATGCACATTTAAGAGTTTAGTGGTGCAGCAACCATAGCCACTGGTGTAGAGAGATGTGAAATTAAGTGATATGATTCTCAACAAATGGGTGAATGCATGTGTGGATGCAGCCCTGAATGCTTGACCCTGACATTGAGGGGATCCAGTGACAATGCTATCCTGTAGGGGGTCAATTTTTACAAAGGGTCGCAGCAAATCAGTTATTCTGAGGGACCTTCTGATGAAATATTTCTGTTCTGATGGGAGTGGTCTCTTCCTAGATGACCAAGAAGAAACACTTGAATGGTCTGATTAATGTTAAAATGATGTTTATCATATGCCATGGCTTTCACAGTCACAAGATTTCAACACCTATGGAAGATTTCTGATCACCGTGTTAGACAGGATTCTCCACCATCATCATCATCAGAACACCAAATGATGGAACATGTTTTGGAAGAAGAGGGTTCCATTCATCAAGTTTAGTTCCAGAACCGGGATCAATCAATGTCAAGGAGCATTGAACTTGTTTTGGTGGCTTGTAGTGGGCCAACAACCAACTCAGACACTTTGTGTTGTGTTTTTTTCCCTTCATTTTGCCTTCCATCTGTATGTCAAAGTGCAGCTTCAGGACTTATGGTCTGAGTCCATAAGCTTTAGGCCGATATGTAGTAGGCCTAAGTCCAGGAACACATGTTGAAGGACTATTGCTTCATAATACCCTGAAGTCATCTAGGAATATTCTATGTTCATGATGAAGTCATAGCACTGAGAGCCCTTATAGCAGAGCCTTTACCATGTCCTTTAGGCTGAAGGTAGCTAGGAATATAATGAAGAACAATGTATATTTTATCCTTTCTTCTTTTCTTCCAACTCCACTTTTTCGCATCTACTTCTCCGACACATTAATATTAATTATGGTGCACTCAGTATGCAGGACTTCACTGGTAAATGTATACTCATTCTGAGTATATTTAAAGTTCATTAAATACAAAATATAAACTAAGATTTTTTTTTCCTCTGGATGATACGCTTCAACATTTGAAAAGTATCTCATCTCTGCTTTTACTTAAATTTGATGTACACTGGATATTCATTAATCTTTTCTTCCATCCCACATCTATCTGTTCTTCCATCCCTACCTCATCCATTATTCATGTCTCTTTCTACTTTATCTGTCTCTAAAATAAACTGACTCCGCTTGAGCTGTAAACAGATACATGCTACCTCCTCTTACATCTATTTACCCATATTTTCATCGTCCTGTCCTTTCTAAAGGAAAAAAACCTTTATTTTTCAAACTGCAAAGCCCACCCCCCCTCCCTGCTCCATTATAGAGCTTGATAAGATGACTGTCCTATCCATTTACACAGCAATTATAGCCCACCTGTGCCAACATGCTGCTGCGTCTCATGCTATTACCTGCTTTCTTATGCTTATCATTACATCTGATATTAAAGGAAAAATCAATATGAAATAAGACTACATCACATTGCCAGCACAAGAAAGCCTGCTCAAATCCTTCTGAATATATTGCAGGCAAAAATCAGCACAACCCTAATCTTTTCTCAGGAAATTGAACCAGACTCCACTTGAACCCCCTGCACTCCTTTCCCGTCCTTATGTGACATGCAAAATACTTAACACATAGTTTCTTGACTTTAGTTAGCGTCGCTGTGCAATGAAATCAGATGATTATGTGTGAAACAGATATCAGTGTTTGTTTCATCATCTAATTCTGGAAAGATCCAAGCGTCAGTAGATAGGTTGGGTTGATAATCTAGTTTATCAACTATTTAAGCATTAAAAAAAAATTAACTTTTTTGTTGCCAGCACTTAGATGAGATAATTACCACACCATTTTCTGTATACTAATTAATAGAGGTATAACTGTAGATTCAATTCAAAATGAAAATATTTAAAAGTGCATTTTTGGCCATGATTCTCACTGTAACAATTGAGGCTCTTGAATACTGCCTACCCTCGATAAGAAAAGGCTCTATCTAGGCTTCTATTATCAAAGTATAATAAAAATTTAATAAAAAAAAAGTCCACTGAGAAATGTGCAGCATATTCATTATTAAATTAACCATTAAAGGCAGCAGGACATTTTCAGCTTAATAATAATTAAAAAATGGCACAATATAACGCTGCCTTTCTGTCTTTTTGTCAACACTGAGCACATAGCCATCTTGTTTGGAAGAAAAAAGCTAAATAAATAAATAAACAACCAAAAGTGACTTGAGGCTTTGGTATTTACACTCAATCAATTGAGCTGTACAGTTTGAGTAGAGAAGTCACATATTTTGACGGCTCAAGAGAGCCGATTAAGAGTCAACTTCAACATGTAGTGTGAGTTCACACTTTGTACGTGTTCAAGGCTAAACCTGTTACCGTGAAATACCCGATGAGCAACAACTGGTGCTGCCAAAATGTTTTCTTGATGTAATTCACGCTCTAGAATTATTGTTCTGGGTCTGACAACAAATACATGTGATCTATTATGTCATGTTATAATAGCTCGCATCAGCCAGAATCATTTCCCACTGACTTGAACCTTTTTGCGAAGCTGAACCAACTGTCTGCTGTTTTTAGCTTCACATTATTGCAGCGACATGAGAGTTATATCAAACCTTTTAACAAGAACACAAATATATGGTGGCCATTCCTTTGTTTTTCTGTCTTCTAATAGAAAAATGATTTCCAAAGCCAGGAATAACGCCTTTATGCCTTATTATTGTCTCTTTCCAGAGTTTGTAAAGAAAGCAGTTCTGTCATCCTCACCTTACCTCTTCAGTGGAATTAGTCAAGAGCGATAAGAGTACATAACTGGGCACAGTGATGCACAAAAGACAATCAAAAGGAGCGGGGTGGTTGGTGGTTCAGAAACACAGCATCCAGGAATCTTCCAGTGTTTTGATGTGTGCCACTTTGATCTCGCTGCTGGCTGCTCCACTAAACTGGATGGCACTCAGTCGAGCGTCTACCTGTGCCAATGACACGTAATTTTCAGAATATGCCAGTTCCACGAGTCAGATTTTCACCAGTATTAATCATATGTTGTTGTTGTTGTTGTTGTTTTTTTTTTTTAAACAAGCCTCTTTAGCAGCTTGTTCACATCTTGGGATTCACACTTTTTACATTTTTTTTAGAAATATACCTGTGAGACAAGACATACCCTAATGTTAACAGGATTTAGCAGTGGCAAGTTTACTGCATCTTTTCATAATTTAAGAAACCTTAACTGCACCGCCATGGCAATATTTTGTATAGTTGGTCAGGTTTTCAATGCCTCCTTACCAGCTTTTCCACTTTGTGTTTTGCTTCTTGAGATTCTCAAGCACACAGACAGACATAGGGAATGGAGATTAAGTACAGTACATGCAGCCTCTGTTAAGCTCAACAGGTGGGGGCAACATCCCAGATTTAACAGACAAATCCACTGTTAATCATTCATTGCTCAGTGCAGACAACAGCTTTGCAGTATATTTAATGTTTTGGCAAAATCCCGATCAGTGATGTCAGCAGGTGTTGTGCTTCGTCTGTCACCTGTGACATCACCCAGCAAATCTCCACCCATAGAGAGCAGCGAGTATGATTCACTGCAGATTAAAGGGATACAAATATGTAAAAGTGGAGGTGACACCCTACCCCATGTCCCCATAGACAGTTACAGAGGCTGCTAAGCTCACGGAGTAGCTCATGTTTGTGCTGCTGGGGCAGAGCTGTACAGCGATATGATTACTATAGTTACATTTGTTAAATGCCATTGTTGTAGCCAGAATTGCTCTCATTCAGTTTTCTCTTTATAGCAGACATTGTTAGTTTGTCTTATAGTAGGAACTTTGAAACTGGCACTGAATTACTATCAGTTAGGAGGTACTGAGTAACCATTATTTTGTAGGTATAGGGTTGATTGGCTCTTATCTATCAATGTGATGTATTGATTTGTGGTATTGTTGGTTTAAAAAAAAAAAGAAAAAAATGTAGTAGTGTGCATACCATGTGCACTGTGTCTTTAGTACATTATGGATACTGTTCAGGACATTATACAAAGAGTAATTTTCACGCTGTGAGCTACTTACATACCGTGAACTATCGGCTAGTACTGGAAGAAAAATGTCATGAATAAACTTTTGAGCTTACCCACAAAATGTATACATGTGATGCAGAATTGAAGACTGAAAATTAGCATGACAAACTGCAGTAATTATCAACATGTTCTCTCTTTGAGACTTCAGGTGTGAAGGGTTATTGCCCTGCACAAGCAATTCCAATTTTAAAATCAATTCAACACTGTGTTGGGATGCAATTTTGACATCATGTGGTGCCTGTCTGTGTTATTCTTGGCTTGCCATGCTCTCATTCAAGCCTTCTTAACATGTGGGACATTTGTCATTATAGCTGACTGTTGGTACATTTGATTGTCTAACATATAATATGCATATTAAATATTCTTGTTTATCGGTTGCTTTTTGGGAGAAAGATGCAAGTTTCCAGTAAATAGAAATGAGAAAAGCCAAAGAAACTACAGAATACCAGACCACTTTGTGTGTGTGAGTGTGAGAGAGAGAGAGACAGAGAGACAGAGAGAGAGAGCAATTTAAAGGTCATTGTCACAATGAGGCCTGCTAAGGAGTGAGTATCACACACAGCCTGACCCAGCATAAAACCAAGGCAATTAAAGCCCAGCCACGGACAGGGGAATCGACACAGCACAGCAGTGGAGCGATCCAACATGGCCTCGGTCGCACAGAGTAAACAGAGACTGAGGGAGAGGCTAAGGCAACTGGCAGTGAGAGAGGGGAATAGGTTATGCAAATGACCCTGGCCTCCGACAGAAGGGAGTCAATGGAGTTCCTCCACGCTGACGGGAGCAGAAAGTTAACTACACAAACAAGTCACTGGAGCTCTGAACCCATTCTCCCTTTCACTTCCCCTGTCTCTTTCTCCAGCCTGCCTCGTTTAACTGAGCTCAGTCTCAGCGTCTCTGTGTTGATTGTAAAGTTCTGACCTGGATAAAGAAAGACGTCAGGCTGTCCTATAATTGTGCCCTTGATTTTGAAGCCAAAGTTACTGCGAAACAAACTCCCCTCTATGCATTTTATCAAGCACAGCTTCACGTTCAGAAGCTCCACGAACCAATCAGATCCCTCTGTATTCCATTCAACTCACCAACCCTGTTATCTTTTGCTTGTAGTCTGCGGTTGACTTGAGAGAGACTGACAGGACGGCTGGGTATATGTGGGTATATTTTCATGCCATTCTGGTGGGAGAGACTTGGCCTGGTTTTCAAAGCCTGGTGCCAGATGGTGGGAGCAACTTGCGAGGCAAAGGAGGAGAAAAAAGAAAACAAGCTTGACTCCATAATGCTAAGACCAGATGAGAAGACGTAACCCAAATCACACGTACTCGTAGGCACACACAGAGACATCCAATCTCGCATCCTGATCGCAACTTCAAAAGACCACTTTGAGAGATGTTCTTTCACTGGCGCTTAAGATATGCTGAGGTATGCTATTGTTGGAATATAAACAAAACCGTCTGTTCATTCCACTTAGAGGATCGTACATTTGCATTTACAATACAGTTGCATTAGAAGGTACAACATATACATTTTCTCTGTAAGTGTGTAGTACACATCATCTGTTCCTGTATCCATCCCATGTGTTTTTCATTTCATAGTAAGGTCTATTATAAATAACTGCATGTATCAGCTGGGTTATATAAGAATCTTTCTGTTGCTGTGTTCAGTTTAGTTTCTTTCTCCTCTGCTTGAACTTTGTTTTACTTTTAGATGTATTGTAGATGTTTCTGTAACGTGTGGAAACCTTGTGGTAGAGAACTGGCTAACTCAGTTTTATCAAAGCCCCATCGGTTAGTACATTCCCAGTTGGATACAGAGAGGCCATCACGGCAACTGTTAGCTGGGCAACAGCAAAATGTCTTTTTTTCAACTCCTGCAGTTTTTAAAAGCAGTAAAAAAATGCATTTATTCAGGAAAAAAAACCTGCTGAAATAAGCAAGTAAGTATGATTATAGTTAACAGAGTGCATAATTGTGTGTAAGTAGTGTAGAAAACTGTCAAATACCAAAAGAGCAGTACCTAATGTCTGGTCAGATTTGTAAACATCTACTCTTGAAATCTGTACCAATTTCAGACTATTATATTATATAAGTTCTTTTTTGTGTGTTGGTGTGTGTTTGAATAACCTTTAATATTTGAGAATGTAAGCTTGTTTTTATATGAGAAAAAGATATGTCAATCTTTCTTCCTTGTAAAACCTGGCTAGATGTATTATATCCGCTGTTCCATCCAATAGTATTTTAGCAGTAGAGTAAAAATGATGTTTTTTTGCAACATAGACATGTGAATTAGAGATCAAAAGACAACAGTGAGTTAGCATTAGAGACTTACTTCATTTAGACTGAAATTCGACTGCACTAACAGACTTTAATACTACACTTACACTATTTGCATAAAAATAGCATGAAGTAAAAGCTAAAGCCAGCCCCTGCTTTTGTCTCACTGCTGTGTTTTGATCTGGAATTCAAATGCCTGCAACAGGATAAATTCCACTCTACATACTTTTGTAGGCCACTGTATGTAAATCAAGCGATTTTCTATTCAAATGGTAGCTAATCTTTTAATATTTGATCTTAAATTCTCTTTTAGGATGATTTAGTAACATCTGTCCAGGGACTTCAGATGAAATGTTCAACTCTGGCCATGAACCACTAAGTTAAGAAGAAAAAAAAAACAGCCTGCACCTTTGGGAGATTTTGGAGTGATGTGTATTAAAATATTAAATAAGGGCATAGTTTTTGAAAGAATGCTGTTCATCCATCTGGTTGAGTTTGTTTTCGGACTGATCCTTTGCATTTCTTTCACTTGGAGAAAAATGGTACTGAAAGGTTACACACCTTAACCAAATTTGTGCTCCAATTTGAAGTTCAAATCCTGTGTATTTGCAGAGATATGCATGTACTCAATTTCAAAGTCATAACTATGTAGAATGCCGGCCTGGATTTTGAGGCAGGGGTGAACAGGTCCTTGATGACAGCAGCATTGTTGTTAGCCGGCATATGGTGAGGCCAGACAGCTTAGACCCTGTTTAGACCTGTAAAGGGGTACAAGTCAGGTCACGATGCCCAAGCACAAAGATTGTGCTGACATGACCTCAGAAACAGATGATCCTAACACGCGTGCACTCCTCACACCTCAGCGCACACTCATCTTGCAGACACAACACACACACACGCACACACACACACACACACACACACACACACACACACTGTCTGAGACGCTGTTGTATTAAACACATTGTGTTGTGTGCTTTGCCATACAAAGGATTTTAAGACCTGACATGAACTTTTGTTTCCACAGGTGACCAGGATCACACAGATCAGACAAAAGGCAAAGCTGTCTTAATGCCGCTTTTAGATAAAATACTATTTAGACGTATGCACGTGTAAAACTGAGTACTTTTAAAGACGTAATTGTATTAAGTAATTGCATTAGTTAATTGCATTAGTTAATTGCAGTCTATTACAAATGTAATTAAAGATTGGATTGCACTCGAATAAATTAAAGCTATTTTAATCTGCTTTTTCCTGTACAACAATTGAAACAGATTAACAAAGCACCTTATGCACACTACTGCTACATATTGTGCATATTTTAATACCAAAAAATGCATTTTATATCATGCTGCAGAATAGCCAAACTGTCTGTTTTTTTACACATACGTACACATTCAGAGTTAGGCTCTTGGGTACTGAGAAACTGCAGCACAGTTTTAATCACAGCAGCTCACAGCTCACTGCCACTTGATTTCCTTTATTTGTTGGTGCCTGAATTAGAATGAACAGAGATGATCCTTGAATGCAGTCAATGGACTGTGCGTCTCAAAAAGTAGCGAGATGTAGTCTTGTCCATGCACCCCATACAGAAAATGACCCGCTAACAACTGAACTAAAATGAACAAATGGAAAGTGGTCAACTTCGCGGTGTACTCATCTCAAGCCTTTGTCTGGCAAGCTACAAACGTAGTCTTTTCAAGTGGGAGTTAGGCCATATTACAGGCTTCTAAATGAAAAGCAACCAGGGAAAGTGTGGTGGCAGACTGTATGACTCAACAGGAGGTGAAGGTTGGCAGGTCAGAGTCTAAGTCAACCTACATGCATCTGTTAAACGACAAACAAACTTTTGCGAAATTACAATAGTGACAAAGTGTGCCAGGTTCATGTATTTATCTCTGAATTATTGGTACTCTTGTAAAACTGAGTGCTTTAATTTCAGGTTTGTCACTACCTGGTTCGACTGGCTGTAGATGCTGTTTTAATCACTTTCAGTGAAAGGGGAATGCCGCTAATTTCACATATCAGTATTTCTTTACGTGTCTTGGGGACCATGTATGTGAAGAAAGCTCTGTAAGCCTCAGAGTCTCCAGAGGCTGCTGCATGAAATTTGATAAACCGCCACCAGTAATGTCGCTTGGGTCAGTGTCACTGGGGGCAGAAAATTACATATTTGCGTAGTTAGAGAGAACTTTAGCAGACCTCTGTCGCATGGTGCCTAACTTTACATTATGGGTAGTTGCCGCCAGGTTTTGACTAGGAAGAGCAATGTGTGGGATAAACAAGACAATATCTTTCTACATTGATTTTTGATACTTTTTTTTAAATGAAACAAACAAAAAAACTTTCCCTCTTGAATTATGACCATATCAGTTGGTTTGCTTGTTTTACAACTTTTGCTACAAACCACTTACAGTGGTATCGCTCTTTACTGTTGCCAAAAGTCTAAAGTCATGTTAGATGTAGAGGCTAGAGACTGTACTATTGAGTTGAATCTTAAAGGACTAATGTGTAGGATTTAGGGTGTTCTGGTACCATAAATGGAATATATTATCCACTATCATTGTGGTATATTTACCTTGGAATTCACACTTTATATCTTCAGTGCTGCCATGTCTCTAGAATAGCACAGCAAACCAAACAATGGCTCCATTGAGGGCTTTTCAGTCACACTGCCAAGATAAGATTTTTATTACCACATGCCAATGTTTACCAAGTATGATGTTTGCCGTTGTAAACTCTGTTTTGCATGTTAACATGTTAATGACATTTTCTGATGACCTATATACAGAAAGCATAGTTAAGGATGTTGGGAGTGTGAATTTGTTAAAACCACAATATTAATATGTTTATTACAAATTGAATATTTAGTGTTTTGAGTCCATTTCTTCCGTGTATCCAGAGTGGGTTGTTCCAGACATTCCTCTCCCCAGTAATGATTTCCAGTTCCTTCTTAGGGATCCCACAGTGTTCCCAGGCCAGATGAGATATATATAATCCTTCCAGTGAGTTCTGGGTCTACCCCAGGGTCTCCTCTCAGTTGCCCTGAAAACCTTTTAAAGAAGGCACTCAGGAGGAATCCTAATCAGATGCCTGAGCCAGAGCCACCTTGGCTAGCTCCTGTCAACACAAAGGAGCAGTGACTCTACTCTGAGATTCCGCTGGATGTCCAAGCTCCTCACCCTATCTCTAAGGTTGAGCCAAGGTGACCCATTTCAGCTGCTTGTATCCTTGTGCTGTTGTAGCTTCATTCTTTTGTGTACTACCCAGAACTCATGGCCATAGGTGATGGCCGATGAACAGGCTTTTCCTTCAGGCTCAGCTCCCTCTTCACCTCGAAAACTCTGGTACAACACCCACAGTACTGCTGATGCTGCACCAGTCCAGTCAGTATGGGATGAATTGCTTTTGAACAAGTCTTTGATTGTTTTTAGTTTTGTGATTAAGGGTGGTTTTCTTTCTTTCCTGTGTGCTTTGTGGTTATCTGTTGATCTGGATGGCATACTGCTGCACAGTTGTTCTCACAGGAATAAACTGATCTATTGAATTGAATTGGACTGAATTGGACTGACACATATATTTGTAGAGCCTGCATTATGTTGCCATACATTCATATAACTGTTCAAGGTGCTTTTGAAAAGCAAAATTGTATAGCAGACTATACGTGATTTGAAAGAATAAAACCTTTAAAAGGCCAACTGAAATATTCAGGTATCTTTATCTAGCGGTGAGATCTCCTATTCAGCCTAGAAGAGATCTTTTCATTAGAATAAAACAGGGTAAAGAGACCCACAACTAAGAGGTTGGAACAGTTGAGACTCTGAAGTGACTGTAACAAATATGAAACTCAGCTGTGCTTGATGTGAGAAGGGCTCAGTTATTACTACCTCTTACTATTATGACTGTTGTCAAAGCATTCACATAATTTATTATCAATTTATAGCTCTGCTATGAGAGGGTTTTGTCTTCATTTCTATTCAAAGTGTGCCTCTGTGTTCAGCAAGGCAAATACCACCGAGCGGAGAGACTCTCTTCAGCCTCTCCTCATTTAGCTCTATACGACAAAAGGAGATGAGTTGCATTTCGGATGCGTTCATTATTCCTCCTCTGTCTCTCTTTCTCCCCTCCTCTCTCTCTCTTTCTCTTTCACACACATACTCTGCCCTTGCTATTAAAATCTGTGGGTATTTTTGTTCCCATTAAATGAATTATACCCATTACTCTCTCTGACAACTCTGCATTGAGTGTGTGCACCCCGATTTAACATTGTTCTAATTCCTCTCACTATTATTGCAATAAAACATTCATCATAATAATTAACCATTTTGACATCTAATTTAAGCTAATTAATTTGCGAGAAGGAATGCTTGTGTTATATAGAGCACTGTGAATTGCCATGAAACTTGTGCTAATCATGTGGACAGAATGGGTCTTGATGAGTTTCACATGTTTCGGACCTACAGAAAACACACACAGGGGCACACGTGTTACATGGGTCACCTGTCCATTGAAAGACAATGACAGTGATCCATCCTGGTAATGGCTAAAGTGGCCGAGGCCGGTGAGGATGGCTGATTGTGGCTATTCTTCTGTGTGTCGACGTAATGATAGACCTTCTAAGACTGTTAGTACTGTAAACTATCTAGATAGAGGCAATCTAGCTTTTTAGAATTGCTCTTCTGTTATGGATCCCTCCAGGCAGCACATTAATATACTATAATTTGCGTGTTTTTGTTCTCTGCATTTAGCCGAAAGCTTTTTCTTTTTTTTTTTATTTCTGAAAAGACATGCAAGCGCAAATAACAGTAGGCAGATACTGTTATTGGCACATTGGGTTTTTTTTTGTTTTTTGGTGCATGCGTGTGTGTGTGTGTGTTTTTATGATGAGGCAAACTCTTGCATGGAGTGCATTTTGAATTCATGTATTGATTATGTCTTTGAAACTCAAGGCCAGAAAATAAATATAGTTATTTTGCCAACTTGTTTGTTTGCTTTGGTGTTGCTTGGCTTTGAAACAAATGCCTAGTACAATAATAAAAGGCATCTGATGAAATCATTTTTTTCATCTTTAGATTTTTATGTGTATATATATATATATATATATATATACATGCAAAAGTTGTAAAGAAATGGATGGATTATATATATATATATATATATATATATATATATATATATATATATATAAACCATCCATCCATCCATCTGTCCATCTGTTGAACTGCATGCAAAAATGTCACCATATCAGCCTTATGAGCAATAAAAGCCACTGTAAATCAACGTTTACTTATTACTTAATATTTTCCTGTTCTCTGTAGGTATAGTATTGCAGTTTCTATCTTCCAGCAGAGTGACACCCTCAGATGATATTTAATATGAAACATCTTCAGCAGGATTCCGACAGGTATATTTATCACACATGCTAATAGAGTGTGGAAACACTCATTTTGTGTCACATAGCACAAGTCATTAATTAAACTCTCTCCCAAAGTGATTTGTTAGCATGCTGTACGGAAGCGCATGTCCCAAGCCGAACAGACTGTCAGACTGCCAGGATAAATTTCAATGAAGGTGAGTGAGAGTGAGATCCTGGGTAACTGTTTCGTCATGTCAGGTGTGTGTACAGAGTTTGTTGTTAAGGTTTCACAAATGATAAAATTAACATTCTTATCCATGCTCGTAGAATGGCTCAAGGGGTGGCAATGACAAGTCAACCACTTCAGTCCAGAATGACATTTCTTTACAGCTTTTGCATGAATTACCTTGAAATTTTGTGCAGATATTCATGGTCCCCAGATGACACATCTTGCAAACTTTGATGACCTGTGACCTTTACCTTTAACACTACCTTTATCTCTATTTCAACATGTATTATTTTAACTCAGCAACTATTACAGAGATTGCCATTACTTCGGTTAATATGTTCATGGTACCCACAAGATAAATCCTTATTGAGTTTTCACTTTGGCCAAAACCACCTTTGGCAGGTCAGAGCTTTTGATCTTAACCAGACAGTTTGATTCATGGTTCCCAGAGGATAAATCTTTGCTTTTACCTCCAACACTACTTTTATCTCTAGTTCAGTTTTATTTCGGTGTAATAAAACTGAACTAGAGATAATGTTTACAACGTTTACAGACATTGCTGTGAATTTAGTACGTTTGTTCATGGTGCCCAGGTGATTTAATTTATTCATTTAAATTGTTTTAGGGCTTAGAATTATGCTTAATTAAGGGTATGGCTGCTTTGAAGGACTGTTTTTACTCATGTTTAATGCTAATTGGCAAATGTTAGTATGGTAACAAATTAAACCAAGTTTGTGGTCATTACACCTCATCAATCAGCAACCACAATACAGACACACTGGTATAGCACCAGGCATTCCCGTTTTAATTTTTTTGCTGCCTTCCCCTAATGTGTCAATGAGGCATTTTTTGTGAAGCTTCTGCCATTTTTACCTCAGAAATGGAAGGATTGTAAAGTAGGCTTGTGTGCTTCAAATCCAGTTATGTGGGGCTTTTCAGAATTTAGAATCCCCCCCACAGCCATCCCACAATATCAGCCCTTCAAACTGACCATGTATCTGAGCCACTTTTACACTGCATCCTGAGCCTTTCACAGGTTCTTCAAAACAATGACTCCATATCAGAGGTTTAGCCGTTTAATTTTATTTAAAAAAATGCCTTACCAGCACGTTTTTTTGACAGTTCATCACAAGCTGAGATAAATGTATGCAGGTTTTCTGTTCACAGCTGATGAGGATCTAAATATGTAAGAAAATCAGCTCTTAGATTACAACTTAAATGGAATCAAAGAGCATAATAGTTATAGTCAGAGATGTTTTGTAGTATTTCTGCTTCACTGCTGTTCACTTAGGAATCCTTATATCCAGTGCAAATTTAAAAAAAAAATACCTAGAGTAAAACTTACTATTCATAGAAAAAAAATCAAAATCAAGAAATGGAAAGTATATATAGTAAGTACAACATAACCAGGGCTTTGCTGTTCTTTTTTTCCTCTCCTGACTACCTTTCCTCCTCTTGGTGAATTGGTCCTATGTTATCTAGGTTTACCAATGGGTTGTTCTGACACCCTCCTCCTTCCCAGTTCTATTATTGGTTTTATCTTCTCTTGAGCATTGAAATATTTGGAGAAACTTTCTCCTCTTGTGGTTTTATTTGATGGTGGTCTCTTTGGACCAAAACATTGAGGTTTGAATATACTTAACGGAAGCTTTTGTTTTTTTTTTTTCTTCATTCTTTTCCTCCCTGTTCATTTTTCTTTTTCCTCTTTACTGATTTACATGCAAAGGTCAGCTTACTCCCCGTGTGGAGTACCACTCCTGTGAAAATAGCTGCATTCTCTAGCTGTGGAGGAGCCGTCTAAAGTCAAAATTACACTGATGAGTGATGTTGTGAGTCTGGGCATGGAGAATTGTTGAAAAATTCTAACAAAGACTTCTGCATTTCAAACCAGGAGCATGGGATTTAATAGACATGGGGTTTCAGACATGATATAGCTCAGCTTGGTTGATTTTGACCATTATTTTTCAACCTGTCTCCTGTGAGTTCCCCCAACTTTATTAAACTGCCACACTAAATTGCTGGAGTGCCCTTTTAATGGGGCCATTCTAATTGCTTTAAACATGATTTTGTCTCTACCAGTGTGCACAGGGGATGGAGGATTGCCACAGTTTTTGCTCTAAGTGCCAAATTGCTTTTTTAAACATTAATTTATCAGATATGTGTGTGTACCCGTGACATTTTTGCACTTCATTTTTTGCCTTAATGTCACACCAGGTGGCTGAGGGGCACCTGGCACGGTCAGGCTAAGTACCCTTAAAGTGCTCTTGTTGCTGGCCCAAGCGCTCCAATTGATAGTTCAAGTGCTGTTTTTGTTTGACCTTGGGGCAAAAAATATAACCTTTCCTCTAATCCTGCATGTGCAAGAGGTGGCTATTTAAATGTTTGCCCCTTGGAGAGCCTGCAAACCTCAGTCTCTGTATTCAGAGTCAAGCTGTATTCTTGCAATTCCGTGCAAATTTTAAAATCGAGCAACACATCCCAGCTGAATTCTTGCAGTTGTGACAAAAGTAGAAATTCAACACACTTATCACAGCGAAAATCTTTGATCGTGTCCTTTTTATTGCAGTGTCCTGTTGCCATTTCCAGACATGCTTATCCATTAGTGCCAGCGAGACTGATGGGACGCGCACAGAGTGTGTATGTGTGTGGGGTGGGCTTACACAGGTAGATCACAACATTCATGACTCCGTCTGCCAGACTTCCGTGGCTAACTGCATTAGTTCTGCTTCAGTCACAGTTGGAGACCCCACAGAGGAAGAGACTTAGCCGCAATGAGCCACCCAGGAGAATGCGAGCGATGAGCCGCGTTTACTTCTGAACAAATTTTGTGCATGTTGGGAGAGGACTCAGTGTGCGTTGTGCTGCATTTGTGTTTACATGTGTGTTTGCTTTCATAATGTCACCATCAGTGCCTGTGTGTGTGTATTGGTGCAGGTGTGTGCTTGGGAGGAGTTGGAGATGTGGAGACTGGATTATTTCTGGGCTGGGAACATGAAAATGGTTTGGCACACATACTTGTGGAAGTCTCACTGTGAATGTTTTTCAGGGAGATGATTAAGGTTTGTTAGTATGAGACTGTACAGCCCTTCTTCCTGATAGTCAGATGTCTCAGCGGCTGTTGCATGAAATTCATTGACTTTATGAGGAGGGCATGCTGGGTTTTGGCTGGCAGGGGGGCACCGGCAGCTTTGTAAATGTTTGGGAGATAAAAGGCTGTGTGCTTGTGTGTCTGTCTGTGTGAAGAAATCTGTGTGTCTGGCTGGGGTGTAAACAATGGCTAAAGGAGTCTCGATAAAATGTCACCAGGGCGGTTGACCTTGTTTGACGAATTAAGGAGCCAATAAATAAATCGGTTTGGATTGCATCACCACAGGGGAGTAATACATAAGCTCTCTCTTACACACACACACACATGCACGCACGCACACACACACACACACACACACACACACACACACACACACACACACAGAGGAACAAGTAAATACAAAATGCAGAGATCTAAGATTTGAGGATGTTGTTTCTAGGCTTTGGTTCAAACAGTCAGGTTGATAAAATACCTGGATTTGCAAAGATACCAGTCTAACGCTGTCTACACGCAGAGGCGAAGCAAGTGCAGCTGCGGAACAGCAGAAGCATCTTCACTCCACCGTCTTTGTCTACACAGGCAGTGCTCAGGCACAGTGCTAAGTGTAGGTCACCTACATAAGGCGGTACTCAGCCCAACACACAATCACTGTAGTTCTGTGGGCAGACCAGGAGAAAATAGACTTGAAGCTTAAAAATACACTTTAGGTTGTGTTTACTTGTGTGAAATGCTCTGTTGCCAGTGTAGAAAGCTCAACTACAGAAGAGACATTTGGAGACTTAAAGAATCCTGAATAGAAATCTATAGGATTGTCTCCGAACACCAACAACTGCAGCTCTATCACATTTGCCCTGCTCCTCCCTCACAAAAAGCCAACCGCCTATTACCAGTCAGTCATGTTGTTGCAGTGACTAATGCGAGGTGTTCTGAAAGCATGTGTATATTTTGTAGAAGTATAACCTGCAGATTTTTTTTTTTCTTTTGAACTTTATTGTGGGGTAAAGTCCCCAAGCAGTTTTCGTAGTTTGGACATATATTTCTTTGAGATATGCAGTTTTATTGTTGTGGTGACCATACAAATTTCAGTTATGGCTTTTCCCTCATTCATTTAGATAGGGACCCAGTTTCGATTCCCTGAACTAATTTTCCAAAGAGCAATTCCTAGATGGTTGTCGTCACCTTACAGCAAGAACCTGCTGGGTTGCTGGTGTGTTTTTACATTTTGTGTTGTTCTCTATGACACGACTGGTAGGAATTCTAAATTAGCAATAGGTGTGAGCATGCCTGGTCATCTGTCTCTTTGTGTTAGCCCTGTGATGGACCTGCAATATGTCCAGGATGTACTCTGCCTCCTACCAGGTCTCAGCTGGAATAGGTACCAGCCTTCTCACAAGTCTGTGCAGGACAAAACAGGCATACCTAATGGATGGATGGGTGGACTTAGATGGAAGTCAACTAGAAGTGTACGTGTCTAGACACACTGCGACAAATCTTGTTTCGAATCTTGTATCCGTCCTTGCTCTTTGTTATTAGCAAAGAACAGCAGATCATTCTGGTTCACTGCTAAACCTTACATTACCTTGTTAAAATCACTCTCATCCTTAGGGGCCGATTATCTTAGCTGCTCCTAGCTCATGTTAATTTTATAAATAACTTGCCAAAAGGTCAAAACGCACATCTTGGCTGTTGTGTTAATGTGCACTCTGTAGCACCTGTATCTGTAGTTGCTTATAATGGGAACACCACTCCGGAAAGTCTGTGTAGATTCTCAGTCATCCGGGTCAGGGAAATCCTGAGAGCTTCAGTAAAAAGCATCAGGACTTAATTTTATTTATGTAGCTGTTTTCAAGCTTGAGCACAGAGTTCTTCCCAGGTTAAAAGGATCTACAGAATTATAATAAAAAAAACATGCCCATGTAAAGCATAGACATTTAGGAACATGAGGTCATATGTATCAAGAGCACCGAGTCCATTTAGTCAAGCGGAAGAGCAATTGCACAACAAACAAAGTACATTCTCATATAGAAGTAAAATGTGGATAAAAGATCTTGGCTTATAAAACAGGTACAAGTACACAATGTCAGCAAATGAGATGCAAACATAAAAGGTAATGTTATATAAGGAGATGTAAAGGGATCTTATGTAAATGCAATAGACTGCCAAGAACAAACTCTTCTTGAATTTAAAATAGAAAAAAAGCACCAAAATATGAAAGTGCCAAACAGAAGTAATGAATATTAAAACAAGCAGAGTAAAAAAAATTGTAGAGGTATTAGAAAAAAGAAAAACAAACAAACAAACATGTAACATCTAGGAAATTAAAAGTGCTGCACAAATGGAGAACGGAAATAGTTCTAAATGTAAAAGGAGGCACTTAAAAGCTACAGTGGAGGAAGCTGATCTCACAGTCAGTATAGGGCTGCAGCAGAGAGGGTGTCACTGAAAGTGCAAGGCTACCCTTAGTTTTTTAGTGTAATGAGTGGGACAGCTAAAAGTTTTTGATCAGCTGATTGGGCCTGACTGGTTGGTGTGGGGTAACCTGGAGTTGAAACTGTTGTGGAAATATATTTGGTGAGAAAGAAACAAATGGACGAAGATTTGTCCTTTAGCGTTTAAGTCAAGTTTGAGCAGAAACAGACTCACACTCGAGCGTCGATCAGAGTAGCTTCCAAAAGTGTTGGACAAGAAGCAGAAGAAGACAGGATGTATTTATATATACACCAATCAGGCATCACATTATGACCACGTGCCTAATATTGTGTTGGTCCCTCTTATGTTGTGAAAAATGCTCTGAACCACTGGGCAAGGACCAGACGACCTTTCAGGGTGTCCTATGGGGTCTGACGCCAAGATGTTGGCAGTGCATCCTTTGGCAGTGCATCCTGTTGATGCTTGATCACAATAGGGTCAAGGGAGTTTGGAGGTCAAATCAAAATCTTGGGTGATTGTCATGTTCCTCAACATGTTCCTGATTGTTTGATGTTTTTCCTTGTGGTGCGGTTCATTTCCTGCAGGGGTAGGCCAGTGACATGTGGAATTTCCATTTGCATGGGGGAGTGTGCTTGTTCTGGGACAATGTTTATTTGGGTGTCTAAGTCTCATCAACACGGATGGCAAAATCCAAGGTTTTCTATCAGAACAGCACATAGTAGCAATATGATCAATGTTATTCACTCCACCTGTCAGTGGTCATGGTGTTGTGGCTGATCAGTCTGACAGGTGACAAAGTTAAGGCAAAACCAACACAAAGTGTCCTCATGCCACCATATCAGTTTCAGTGCACCTTGGCATTGATTCTCCAAGTCTTTGAATCTCCACTGGAGAGATGGAACATCATTCTTCCATAACATATTTCCTTTTTTGGTGTTTTGGTCATTTGATCAATCCAATATGATCAATGCTATTCACTCCACCTGTCAATGGTCTTAATGTTGTGGCTGACTGGTGCATATGTGATTGGCAGACATAGGGAACTAGACCAGCCATAGAGACTGTTTACCTTACAAAAAACACAAACTACATCTGGGGTGTCTGAAGGTTTGTTTAGTTTGGGGGGTTTGTAGTTTGTTCAGTGTGGGTGCAACTGTATGTGCAAGCAACAGATAAGTATATGATGAAACTTTCCGTCACAGAACATGGACAGCCTTGTAGGTAATTAATAAAAATATAAAATGTACTTTAAAGTTAATGTGCAACCAGTGCAGTGATGTTAAAATTGGTAACATGACCTTCTAGGTTTAGCTAATAATGCTCAGTTCTGATAAGTTGCTGTTGTGAGCATATATGACTTACTGTGTTCTTGAAATTAAGCAGACGTCTCATCTTGCAAACAACAAATTTGCATGATATGTCTGGTAGCTGGCTATAATAAGTTATTCCAAGGTCTTTAGCTACAGACTTAATTTATTAAGGAGCAGTCTGAGTTTGATTTGGAGTGAAACTGTCATCGAAAGTTTCAGCTTGTCAGCCTAATAGTTGTGAACAGTTATTTTTGGCAATAATGGACTTTGGTATTCAAACAGGTGACACGGGTTATTATTTGTCAGATACATTTAATCAACACTTGCTACCCGCTGCTCATCTCATTTCCAGGTTGTGTCTACAGGCTGTGAGCAGTAATTAATCTTATGCTAAAAATTGCCGTTTCTGCCTCCCATGCCAACAAACTGCAGATTTGAATGGAACGTTTTAAGACACACAGTTAGTGTTATTGAGTGGGTCTACAGTGACGTTAGATCACACATAAATTCAGGTGGCTCACAAGGAACACATTTATAAAATAAGGATCAAAACTGAAACAGATGAAGCCGAGATATCCTGGACCAAAACTAAAAAAAAAAATCTATATCCTAGACCTCCTATAATGCGACATGCTGAGATAACCCAGATGATGCAATTGGGGTTCTTTTCTCCACAACTTTTCATAAAGCTCTGTACAGAAAAAAAAACTTTTCGCAAGTTGGCTTCAGTTCATTGTGGTTTATAAAATCAAAATCTGAGAAGAGCTCCATTAAGTGATTTTTTTTTCTTCAATTATTGTATTTTTAGGCAGTTTTTTTCATTAAAAAAGATGATTGCGGAACCACACTGGAACTGACCTATATCTGGATTTAAAGTTGATAAAATCAACTTCAATCTTTGATGGATACTGACTTGTTCATTAAGATTTTTGAACAAGTAAAAGTGAAGCACTGTCAAGCCGTCAAATGTTGTTTATGACACCTGAGGGTGATTCACATTTAACAGACTGTATTGAGCTTTTGTTACTTCCAAAATGTTAATTTAACACCCTGTTGTACCCTATCTTAATACTTTTTCTTCCTTTTCTTGTACCAAAGTCTCTCCTTTTTTAAATTCCTACGGTTTTTAAGGGTTTTTTCTATTATAATTTCTTACTTAACCTTGACTTCCACAAATGAGTCAACTTTCTCTAAGTGGAATATTAATAATTTTCATCATGCATGTAGAATATTAACATCAATACGTCATTCTGAAATTAAGTTTGATGACAAAGTTTAATGGTTGAAAAAAGTAAACAAGGTCATTAGTCAGTAAAACTGGTTAACTCTCTGAGATTTTCTTATATTAAAAAAAAATCAGTTTTTCCACATGGATATGAATTGGATGTGTGCAGGGTTGATTTAGCCTTAACCGAAATGGAGAGAGCTGTCTTGTTTTACTTGTAGCATTTTAAATACCCAGACAGTCCAGATGCCGTTTGGTCCCGCGGTGCCCAACTGGGAGTGCAGCATGAATCTGTAACCAGTTACTAAAAAAGAGATACACTCTGCCATCCAGCTACACTTCAGTGGATTAGCTGTCTGTCAGTATTACCCCTTCAGCCCGGCCTATCTGTGATATTCATGAAACAAAACTGCTTTTTACCGCACGGTAGAAGCCGTGGTCTTTTATGCAACAGTTGACAATAACACTGCCGCAAAAGACCTTAAGGTGTAATCAAATTGGTAACTTTTAAATTATGTACACAGCAGGCAAAGCCATGCTGAATTGTCTAATGAACAGTAGGACAGAGCTGCAGCACAGCTCCAACTGAGCTGAAACTTTCAAGTCTTTTTCTGAAAAGCATATGTCTCTAAATTGCAGATTAAGACTTAAAGAAAAAAACAGTTTTCAGCTCTATGGTAATTTTTAGATTATCTAACTGGTTTTTCATTGTAAGCCTGTGAAGTACAGATATTTCTTTTCTTAAAAGAACAGTTCATCTCTACACACTCAAATTTGGACATAGGCTGTTTTCACTGAACAACAATTAAGAGCTCTATTTTTAAGCATTATATCATAAATATAGTACATATACATCTATGTATGTAGTATACACCGATCAGGCACAACATTATGACCACCTGCCTAATATTGTGTTGGTCCCCCTTATGTGCTCAAAAATGCTCTGAAACATTGGTCATGGACAAGAAGACCTCTCAGGGCATCCTATGGAGTCTGGAACCAAGACGCTGGCAGGTGGAAGTTTGGAGGTCAAATCAACATGTTGGGCATTTGTCATGTTCCTCAAGATGTTCCCGATTGTTTGATGTTTTTTTTTTCCATGTGATGGGCTGCGCTTTCCAGCGGGGGTAGGCCAGTGACATTTGGGATTTCCATTTATATGAGGAAGAGTGGTTGTTCTGGGACAGTGTTTATTTGGGTGTCTAAGTCTCATCAACACAGATGGCAAAATCCAAGGTTTTCCAGCAGAACAGCACATAGTAGCAATATGATCAATGTTATTCACTTCACCTGTCATTGGTCATAGTGTTGTGGCTGATCGGTGTAAATAGTTAGACTTTTATTCCAAAGCAGCAGTGGGTGCAAATTCTACACTACACCGTAACATCATTATTCTTCGTACATTCATCAGATATATTTTCCACCCATGCTGATGTCAATCAATACCAGCATTCACCAGATGAATCCAAATCCTGTGATACTGACATAATAGCAGCAGTGTTACTAGGGTTACCAGTGATGTTACTGGACTGACAGCTGCTACCATTTGCTCTGTTTACCTGTTGCAGCTTCAATATGGTAAGTAGACCTGTGTACACTTAGTTTTAAATCAACTAATGCAATAATTTGACTTTGGATCACACACAATATTTATTTGATGCAATTACCTTCATTTTTTTTGCAACACAATTCATCTAAATAATGTTTGCAACCTAAAAGGTTTACCTGAATCAGTAAACTAGTTATCTTGCAACCATACATTTATAAAGTGTTGGACATCTGTTTTTAGGGAGTGTAAAACAGCTGATACATTTAAGAAGCTGTGACCAGTGGGCTTCTCCATCATTTCTGAGCACCACCCATGGCTCCAGCTGGCATCATTCAGTCTTTGGGAATGATTCACCTGTAATAGAAATTTCATAGCAATGGCATACTGCAACTTTGAGATATTATGGAATAGGAGTGCAAACTGACTACATACAAGTTAGCAGACCAGATAAATTGCATTTTGTATATGCTAATGTAGTCTAGTTCCTGAGGTATTGTATGTCTTCAAAAGCTGTTCAGAATATGGTGAGGGGAAGTCACAACACAGGATTCAATGTCTTTGGAATTAAAGTGTGCAGTGAATTCTGCTTGAAATCTGTGCGAGTACAGTTCATTTTCATTTGCGTTACTTCTGCAAACATGTTGGTGTGAATAGAATGATTCACTTGATACCCAGAGCCCCATTCAAAAATGTATGTTCTTATTTTTTTTTTTTAGGACAAAGAGAGACAAACAGAAATAGACAATGTGTGTGTCAGTTGATATCACAGGTGCCTCTGAAAGTGCCAACTTTAACCATGACATCTTAACAAAAAGACACTAAAACATTCAATAATAATTCATATTTACATCATAGTTTTCAAGATTTCCAACAGCACCTAACATGACAGATCATTTAAAAAGAAAACAGTGGCAGATGAAGAGTTTTGACAATGGATTCACCATTAGAAGCCAGTCATTTATCACACAAAAAGGCCAAACATTGTTGCTTCCACTTTTACAAATGTGTGAATTTTCTGGTTTTCTGTCTGAGTTTTAGGCTGTTGGTTGAACAACAAAAAAGACAGAAATTTAAAGACATCATCCTGAGTTCGGGGGATTTGCAATGGGCTTCTTCACTTCATTTCTGACATTCTATAGACTAAACAGCTCATCACTTAATACCCGCACAGGCTAGCTGATATTAGAATCCTTAGTTGGAGCACTTAAATTGTGACTAAAAATTCAGACTGTATTGCTCTATTTGTTTGTTTTTCTGAGGTATCGCTGGAGCCGTCATGCCTCCATGCACACTCTAGTTCACTTATTTTTCAGCTGTCTGTAGTTGGGAGGAGATGCTGTCCATCAACAAATAAGAAGAGATGGCTGAATACCAAATAGTCATTTCATCCCAACGCAAGACAGCACACTTTGTTTCTACTTCTATGAGCATAATAGAAAGAAAAAAAACATGGTTTTATACCAAAATATCCAATGTATAAGGCATTGTAACTATATGATGCTGTCACTGTGGTTCAGCATATTTAATGCATATGACCAGAGACACAGAAAGTAAATAACATATTTAAAAATGTAATCAAGTGAAAATCATGTTTTTATCTTGTTAATATGTTCATTCGGTGTTTGTTGTATGCATCATTGGCAAAATAAGCAGTTAACACCATGGCCGAGTGTTTCCACCTTGACAGGGATTCAGACAACACCCTATTCAGAGGCCATCAGCCCATTAAATACTGTGACGTCGTCACACTGGAAACAAACCCAATTATGGAGACTGAACTTGAACTCAAGCCTCCTGGCTGAGATGTTACTGAATCCATCGCTTGAGCGCTTCCGATTCACTGTCTATGTAAGCAGCTCTGCAATGCACTCTGGTAGCATTGGCGATGCGGTTTGAAAAATGGGCCGTCTTGTTGCCCTCTTCTCATCTGCATAAATTTAAGTTATATGCTACTCTGTGCAAATCAAGGGCATGTTGCTGCCACCTCTGCAATTTCCCCAAAAAGCTGTTAAGACAGACTAAGATTATGGTATGTTCAGGAGCTGCATGGTTTATTTCCCACCTGAAATGTTTTCAGAAACACATTTTGGTGAACCGTTTTTTGTAAGCAGAAGTATCCAAATGGGCCACCATGTTGATTTTGGTTTGAAATCATAGAGCAGAGAGCACACAAGTGAATAAGGTCCAGCCATTGTTCTAGTATGATTCCCATTAATTTATGGGAATGATCCATAGGGATACTAGACTGATAACATCTAAAACAAGTGCAGACAGGCAGGGTTTCATATGTAACACACTTAAAGAATTAATTCCGTCAACCTGCAGGACGGGGCTTTCTGCATCATATTTCTTCTTCAGAATCAGCTTCCAATTCCAACACGCATGGCTCAATTACTTCAGTATTCCAACTTGCTGTTGTATTGAACAGAGTAGTTCTACAGTGTTTGCGCAGAGTCTTAAGTAAGCTGGTGTGCCTGAACTGCAGGATAGAGAAAGTGTGCGAAGAGGCAGGGACTTTATAGATCCAAACATTTTCATGGAAACAACAGTATCAAATTACATCTAAGCAAATTTAAAGTAATAAAAGGATTACTTTCATGAAAAAAGTGTAATTTGAGGTTTTGAGATGGGTTTTGAGAGGTTTAAGCAATTGCCGCAGAGGGACTTTAACTACTGCAGATGTAATAAAAAACATTATTTTAACGCTGTTAAAATCCCTTAGGACATGTTTAGAGTTTAATCAAATTTCAAATCTTTGAATCAAAATGCAAAACTCAAATGTAAAACAAAAATGACATCCAAGTCAACACCGACTGCTCCTGTATGGGTGCACATAACTAACTCACAAAATAATGTAGCGACATGTAACAGGCACCTAACTGCCAAACCTAAAATTAGTTTAAAATTGATTGGATGTTATAATTACTTCAGGTTCAGTGCTTTAGAGAGACTTTAGATGCTTGAGTAAAACTGAGTGGAGGAGCACATCCACCGTAATTTGTACCATCTGTGGAATAGCGGTCTCTTTGAAAACTACAGCGTAAATTATGCAAAATCTTCTACTCATCTTTCAAGTCCATGAAGAAAAATGCTCAAATACAGACACGCACACACACACACACACACACACACATACACACACACACACACACGAACCCTCTCCTCTTTCCCAGAGCTTCTCTTCCTTTATCTAATCTGTGTTTTATTGAATATGGTAATTATAATGAAAGGCCTATCTTGCACTTGGTTTAATTTGTTTTTGTGCCGTTTTTCTGCTCTCCTGCTCACTCCTCTGGTGGATGTGTGTGTGTGTGTGTGCGTGGCAGAAACACACTATGTGTGCTAATGAGTATGTGTGTTTTTGTGTATGAGACAGTAGTCCCTGCTCTGACACACTGTGTTACAGTGGGACCTTTGTAATGGGGAAATAAGACATGGCTGCTGATGTCACTGGGGTTTAACTGTAGCTCCAAGGGAGATGCGACACACATGCACACACATGCCCTCGCACACACACATGCACACAAACAGAACATGCAGACAACCCAAGACATCAACAAAATTCTTCCAACATCAGGCCTATGGGGGGTTTCGGGGATTAAATACAACATGTAACCTTGGAGACCTGCCTCTGGTTGGCTGAAACATTTTCGCTCTCGGTGCTCCTGTGGGGCTGTTTGTTGTTTGTGCTCTCGTGTTTTGTCGATAAAACCTGGAATGCTTGATTATGCTTAAAAAGGCTGAACCATGCAGCTTTAATTCTGCCACCCAGGTAAGGACACATTTGACGCTGCTCGCTCTTTCATCCCCCGCACCCCCCTGTTATTCTCTCATCAGGACCTCAAAGGCAGAGTAAAATTAAATAAAGAGAGGGAAAAGGGAAAAGGTTGTTGGATTCTTTTCAACTTGGTACAAAACAGATTTTGTGCACAGACAAAAAAACACAGACAAAGTCACACAAAAAAAATAACTCCCCAGAGCCCATTTTCTCTCGGTTACACAGGAATACCAAGAGAATCAATTCCTCCTTTCTGGACCTTATTTTTGTAACAACACATGATTCCAATAAAACAACCTCTTTTCAAAGACCATCCTCGGGATCCAGGCTGTGCCCAGACTGCCTTCTCACCTTAGTCCTTGTTACTACATTCCTTGTTACAGTGAGAGGAAACCGCAGGAGATGTATAGTTACTGTAATGGGGACTCTTTTGATATACTGACTCCATTTGACGGGGATCTGGGGAGCCTTGTGTGAAAGTATTGCTTTTAATGTCGAGCTGCTTCCATTCACTCCATCACCTCTGATGCTAGTCAGCGTTAATAAGTAGGAGAAAATCTTATCATTTTTCACTGCGTTTATGCTTACTTCAAGTCAACCAGAATGGCTGTGACTGTGAAACCTGTGAATTGTGTAATTTTGTGTGTGTATATGTGAAATAGAGAGAAAGAGGCTGTGTAGGGAATACAGTATAGCAATAGATGGCCTTAGCCTTCAGTATGAAATTACTGGTTCTGTACTTTGGTTGAATTACTGCATAATGCGCTCTCTGAAGTAAATGAAGGAGCTGAATGTGCACACACATATACACATGCACACGGTGTCTTACTGAATAAACACTCCATTTGAAACTTATTACAGAATGAGACTTTAGAGATGGGATTTATTTATTGTGCATATACTCAAGTTTTGAATCTCTGGTATGTGTTTGTTACTTTGTGAATAAAATAGTTCCTCTTATAAATTTCTCTCATGCAGGTCAGGGTGGATGTCAACAAATTTTTAAAGGAGTACCTGACCTTGTGTCCATGTGCATGTATTACCTGGGCTACATCAACACGAATACATTTTCATTATTATATTATTTGAACAGAGGGCATGCCAACATGCCTGAAAAATGCTCATCATTTGAGGCAAAGGGTTGGTGGCCTCTTTGTCGAAAATAGTGCAGCTGAACAGTAGCAATGGCAAAAAAGTAAGACCAGAGATTAACTTAACAGAGACAACAAGGTCAGTCTTCCATACTGAATTAACAACTGGTAGTCAAGGCTAATACCTTTGTTTTTCTGACATGATATGATTCCGTAAATGGCACATGCAGATAGCTGAGACCCAATCAGAAAGCAAATCTGGTTGTATGCATCAGTGTTACCGAAAGTCTCTGTTTCTGCCTGTCCAGCCAAAGATGCAGCCATTGGGTTTTCAAACTGAAATATGGTTACCCATATTTCCAAAAGTTTCCAAGTTAGGACTTCTAAAACTGCTAACCACAGTGGCTCGGTGGTTAGAAGTGTCTCCTCACAGCTAGAAGATCCCCGGTTCACGTCCTGTTTAGGACACCTGGGATCTTTCTGTGTGGCGTTTGCATGTTCTCCCTCCAGCTCCAGCTTCCTCCCACAGTCCAAAAACATGCTGAGGTTAATTGATTATTCTAAATTGTCCATAGGTGTGAATGTGACTGAGTGGTTGACTGTCTCTATTTGTAGCCCTGTGATAGGCTGGCGACCTGTCCAGGGTGTCCCCTGCCTTCGCCTGAGTCGACTGGGATAGGCTCCAGCCCCTCCGCGACCCTACAGAGGATTAAGCGGTGTATAGATAATGGATGGATGGATGCCTAAAATGCTGGAGTGGCGTGGATAAAAGATGTAAATGTAGCAGCAGTTATACGTTTTATAATAAAAAAATGTATTAGAATGGACGCGGCCTTAGAAAGCATATTTTAACCATTTTATATTCCGGAACTGTTGTGGTGACAAGGGAGCTGAGCCGAAAGACAAACTCTCCATTTACCAAGCAACCTACCGATGTTCCAGTACCTCTATTGGTGGTTCTCTGGGCACGTTGAACTGGGAGGAGACCCCAGGGTAACCTCACATCTTTCTAGAAGGATAACATATCTCATCTGGCCCACTAACACCTTAGAAACCCCCAGAAGGAGCTAGGGAAAGGAACATCTGGTATTTGCTGCTTAGACTGCCGCAGCCTGACCCTGGATAAGTGGAAGACAATTGATGGATGTATGAATAGATAAACGGCAGAGTAGTAGACACACAGCAGAATTTATTTGCATTAAAATGACAATGTATTCATGTGGGTGTAGCCTTAGAAAGCATTTTTTTAACCACTGGATATCCTGAACCTTCCAACCAACGCTCTCAGCCGCAAGGTACTTCCTATTCTACTTTTTTTCCCCTTTGCAGATGCATTGCAGATCATACACAATGATGTAACGACATGCAAACAATTTTGTGTGTGCACTGCTCATTTTTTTTCTACCGGCATGCTTACCTTGTTTGTTCACTTCCTGTGTAATTTTCTGTTCACACATGAAGCATCACTTCAACTGCTGACCAAGGACCAACCCTGCTCCTTTTTTTTTTTTTCTTTGAGGACGGATTTGGCTCATTTCCTCTTGTCTCCACTTGCAATATGGGAGCAGAGTGTCACAGGGGTGCCACACACAGAGTTGTGACTGACAATGTTAGATTTCAATTTCTCCCTCCACTGCTACTGTCTTACTCTCCTCCTTCATATACACACTTTGAGCAGATGTACCTTGGCTCATGTTCAACAAATATCTCACTTTTCTCTCAGAAACAGTCGTCAAAGACAACTTTATTACCTTCCCAACATAATCGCTAAGTAAACAAGACTTGAACAAATGTTTCACTGAACAAAGACCCACTTTGATCTCCCATTGGCATTTATTAACATTACAATACTCAGCAGGATGTTTTTTAAAAAAACTCATTTCCTCCCTTGCTATTACCCCTCCATGCTTTTCCATCAAAGGCCCACTGACGACACCTCAGCAAGGAAAGAAAGAGCCCCCAGCTAAAATTCTTGGAGCCCAAGAGGAATTGCACATTACTGTTGAACAGCTGTCTCTCTGGATGGTACGGTACAGTGTTTCGAGAGTGGAATGCTATTCACAAAAGAGAATGCAATATGAGGAAAGAAGCAATGTGCTAACATCACAATGAAATATCTCTTATTTTACTGTGGGTGTTCTGCAGAAAGCTTTTGGAATAATCAAATGTCATTCCAAGTAAGGTTTTGCGGATCATAGGGAGAGTAAATTGTGACATACAGAATTTCCTGAAATATTGCCCTGGTCTTCTGAAGAATAACAGCTGGGGAGGATAAGCACATTTTGGAAAATTAGCTTTTTCACTAAAACTTGTGATAACGATAATAAAAATGGCATGTTTTTAAGCTAAGAATTAGGCACAGTGTTTCAATTTTCTGTGAAATCACTTTTTTGTGAAGAAAATTAAACAAGCAAGCCACAATGTGTTAATTAATGAACTTTGGAAGTGCTCAAATGTCTATTTTTGAACTCCCTTTCAGTCTTTATGTCACCCTGAGCTAAAAGCATCAAGACTTGAGCTCCATAGTTATTGCAGATATATGTGACAAGCAATAATCTGCCCATGTTTATTATACAGCGTAACATTCAGACCATATAAGGAGCTCTATTCAGGAACATGTCAGCCTTTGTAGAGGGCAATCTTTGTGCAGTATGCCTTTGTAAAACAAATGCAAAGACCTGATATGACCATACCCGATATGTAACATGTGAGGCAACATATCAATCAAATTTACAGCTCGTAAAAAGTTTGAACAAAATAACTTTGCCTTACTCTTCCTTTTATCATAAAGCTCCCAGTGAGGCAGCTGCTCTGATAACGTACATTGTGTTAGCTGTGCACATAAAGACTTTGATCAGCTGTGAGGCATATATTTTTGGGCTTTGGGTGATATCAGCTCTGACAGGGCCATATCATCAATAGCCCAGGTCCTGTTTTTTGATGATTGAGTAACAAGTAAGTAGTCTGACTAACGCGCACTGACTCTGAACTTTGAACACGTGGAGTTTGAGAAAAAAATCGTTGAACAAAGTTCAAAGTCGACGTGTGTCTTTTCTTTTGATCTTGTCAGCATGTCACACTGATAATGAAAGGGCTGTGAGCTCACCGGTTAGATATTCCCATTTGATCTAATGAAATCCCAGTCTATCACTTATCAGAAAAACAGCCGTGTCGCGATCAGTTCATGCGTGGTTCATAGACAGTGTTTACGCAGCAATGCATATATTTGCATTTTGCTAGAGAATTAAAGCAAAAGCTTGACATTGTGGGAAATATGCTCATTTGGTTTCTTACCAATGGTTACCGTTCTTGTGTCAGTACATTAAGTGTGAAGCTGGAGATACAGCAGGGAATTAGCCTAGCTTAGCATAAAGATTGGATGTAAGGAGCTAGTCTGGTTTTGTCCAAAGTAAAAAGCATAAATACACTTCTGGTTAAGCCGCCACCTGATGCAATGACTGTATGAAATTCTGAAACTACACCGGGTCTATCCAAGAGGTCACCACACCCAGCCAAGAAATAGTTTCAGTGTGGAACTAATTGTAAAACCTTATGTGGCTGTAAACAAGATTCGGCCAAATTATTAAAATTTAAAAGTACGAGGAGGCGTATTTTTTTAGGAAGTTTTACAGAGAACAAAGCTATCCCCTGCTTCAACCCTTAATGCAAAGGTAAGCTAATATTTTGCTGGCTCTGTCTTTATTTGATGGAAAATAGATGAGAGTGTAAAAGTGGATTTCCCAAAATGACAAACTATTGATCATGCAGTCATAGCAAAATACATCTAAACATCTATTAAATTTATATCCTTGTTTATCATACGAGCATACTGGGGTAAACAGTGTTTGCTGCATATTTAAACCTAAATGGCTTTTTTTTTTCTTCTCATCCCCGCATCCCAGTCGCGATGTTTCAAACCTCATCATCCAATTTTGATTGCAATCAACATAAAATATTTCTCTGGAAACTTTTTTTGTAATGTTTTCATATGCATATAAACGTGGGGGGAAGAGGACGCAGGCATACACTTAAATCAAGGGTGCTGAAATGCTGCGAAAGCGGCAAATGTCAGAGCATCTTAGCAAAAACCAAATGTTTACTTAAAGCAATGGTTGTGTCAAAATATGGAGCAGTTATACAACAGAAGTTGTGCTCAGGTTGGCAGGTGTTGGACTGGTACTGACTCGTGCTGTATGTATGTGTGTGTCAGAACATTTGTCTGAAGGCCCCCGTCCACTCTTACCCATCTCCCCAGGCAGAAGACCCCTGTCTCGCCTGCCATTTCTCAGTCTGACAGCTGAGAGTTAGACAGCAGAACAAGAGAGGATGAAGGGAGGGAGGGAGGAAGAGGAGAGACAGGGCCTGAATTTGTGGAAGGTGGAAAGAGATTGAGAGAATGGGGCAGAGAGGCAGACACACAGAGGGGTTAGCTATCACTAGATCGCCCCTCCCCTTCCCATCTCCCTCCTCTATGGGGACCAGGTGTTCTCCTTCTGAGGGGGCATGACTGGAGAGGGGAAAAAAAAAGCCTACCCTCATGTTCACTTGGCATCTCTGCACCTGCATCTGCAGGGTTGGGAGGTGGGGAGACAAGGCGTCAGATAAGGTTGGTCTCTGGAGGTTATAGGCTTTGTTGTTACACCACCCTACAGCAGACCTCTACGCCCTCGCCGACACCCTCTCCCTCTCCCTCTCCCTGACACATCTCCTTGAAATGAATGCCGGGCTTTGAGTCAGCAACTCAAGCGTTTCTATTTTCCTCAGACTGACCTCCTTCTTATTCTTTATTTCCAGCTGGTCAGGTATTTTCTATTCAGCTTTGACTGTTAGTGTTTTGTGCTGTTGTTTTTTTTGTTTTTTTTTTTTTGTGACAGCTGGGAGCAAGGCAGGCATTCTCTGTTATTTTTTTTTTCTTTCTTGCAAGTATTTACCCACACTTGCACACCTTCTATTAGCTTTGTCTTATTATGCAGCATTGCTTTTGGTACTCAAGTTCCAGACCTCACTGTTTCATGCCATTGATTTTGAATTCTGTTTTAACAGCCTTAAAAATTACTATTTGTTTTTCCATGTAACTACAAGACCTCTTTTCTTGTTCTGCTAACATACCAGCATTAAACCAGCCCTCTTTTTTCCGCCTTACTACCTTGCAGGCAGGCAGGCAGGCAGGCAGCTATTGCTCTTAGTGATGTTTGTTCTTTTATAGTCGTCATCCCGGCTCTGTGGTTAGCCTGTTTGTCTTTGTCAGCCATGTTGCGTTAACCCAGTGCTGGAGGCTGAGGTCTGTCCTCCACTGGGTTGTTCCCCCCCTTGAGGTCAGGGCGTGAGTCAGAGGCCTGATTCCGTCACCCCAGGTTACCAACTCACTACTTCCTGTCCAGAATATAGAATGAGAGGGTGGCTGAGGGCAAAATGTTTCTGGCCCTGTGAGTGTCTGTCTGTGGTGTTACTGGAAAAAGCAGAGCAGTTCTGATCCAGGCCACAATTTAAAAAAAAAAAAAAAAAAAATCCCCCCTGAAATGAGCCTAAGGGAGGGGCATATTCTGTCTTTGTATTTAGAATTGTCATGTTACAGTTTATGAATATCCTGTCAACTGGCATTTGTCTTCAACTCAAAACAAAGCTTACTTTTTCTTTTGTTTTAGCAGCACATGATCTCAACTAACAATAGAACTAAAGTAACCGCCTTATGGGCTCCAGTGACCAGTTAAGTTACAGTTTACATCCATGTCTGTCCAAACTTGACCTTTGACCTTTTGGATAGAAAATTTCGTCTTTCTGTTTGATTCGACGTGTTTGTGAAATGTGCACATAATTAACTTGAGAATTCTTGAGTTATGGCTGAAAACTGCTTTTGTGAGGTCACAGTGGCCTTTGACCTTTGACCATCAAATTTGAATCAGTTCATCCTTGAGTCCAAGTGAACATTAGTGCCAGATGGAATGAAAGTGGTCTCATGAACGGGAAGGACCTGATGTCACAGTGACCTTTGATCCACCAAGATCTAATTAGTTCAGCTTTGTGTACAAGGGAGCCTTTGTGCCAAGTTGGAAGGAATTCCTTCAAGATGTTCAAGATATATGACGTTCATGACAATGGACATATGTATCAATGGAAGGACTGCCCAAAGACATAACGCCTCCGGTGTTGTTTGTGGAAGTATTAACACATTAGAAAAATTAAGAAAAACTACAAAATCAATAGTATTAGATTTGTTTTTCTTTTTTTTTGTTATTTGCTGCCTTCCACCTAATTAATATAATACCAATTTGGACTCTGCTTTAATCTCTATTTTGCTCTCAACCAGTTCCTTATGTTTTAATACCTGGATTGCATGTTCACAAGTTACCCTTTTTTCTGCCTGATGTTTTGTTGCTTGGTAGGTAACATATTGTGGAGTTATGAGATTTATATGTGCTAATCACATCACTCATTATAGCAATTAATACGGCTTTAAAATCAACAATGAAAAATAATGTGCTCGACAAGACTTAGTAAAAAATATTAAACCAGAATCAATGTTTAAAACTTGTAACTTTAAAACAATGAATGCTGAAAACAGATATAAACAACATATGATAGGAGTGACTGAAACATTTGAAACAAGTGTAGGAATTTTTTTTGTAACTGAAAAGGAAATGAGCATCAGGTCGGACAATTAAAAGTTTTATCCTGTGTAGTGTGTAATAGTTAGTGACAATCAATACAGCATCTGATGCACCTCACAAAGCCTCGGCAAAAAGTCTAGTGTGTTCGATTTTTGTTTTTCTTTTTATACCACACGTCTGTGTAGATTCTCAGTCATCCAGGTCATAGTAATCCTAGGAGCTTCAGTAAAAAGCAACTGGACTTATCTTTTAGATTCTTGAAGACGTTTCGCTTCTCATCTAATCTGATCTGAAGAGGCCTCTTTGATCAGAGGTAAAAAAAATGACTTTAGGAACCTAGAAGAGGAGTCCAGTTGAATTTTCCTAAAGCTCCTCGGGATCTTCTATACCTGTTTTCCAGTTTCATTCACAGCAGTGTTTGTTTACAGTCTTGTCTCAGATTAGCCACCTTCATTGCAATGAGTTCAAGCAGATTGTGAAAAAAGGCAAGTTATGATTAGCTGGGGATCAGTGTGGACTCATTTGTCTTACAAAGTCACAGCAAGGGTTTTTAGTGGTAAAATCACCTAATCTGACGCAGTGACCATCTTATGAGATGAAATTGTTGTCTGAACACAGAATTACAAAAAAAAAAACCCACACCTAGCTGCTACTCATACCTTAGAGCAGGTAAGACAAGCCCACATTAGACTGGAAGGCTCCTCTGTTGCAGTCTGTCTACCTTGTTGTGGAGTTATCAGACTGTAAAAGACACTGTCAACTGTATCTCTAATAAGACCCGGCGGAGACAATGAAGGCTGTCTGTTTTTGACACCGCTCACTTTCTGCCGAGTCAGACCACAGATTAATTAAGCATGTTGTGTTTAATCAGCATTCTAATTAAAAATGTTTTGTTCTGACTTCGAAAACATTCACATTCAGAGGAGTCATTTCCGGGAGTGATTTAATTAAGGAATAATCTTCGGATTTGCAATGCCTCATTACACATTATGTAATACTTATTTCAAAGTATTATTCTTTTTTCTTTCTGCATTTTGGAGTGAAATAATTTCAGTGAATAAAACTGAAATTTAGACGTTCTGGCAAGCTGTAGCTCTTCTCTAACATCTTGACGTAGTGGCATCACCCAGACAGCCGTTTGACCAAGGTGGCAAACGCAGTGTCAAAGCTGCCTAACCTGAGGTGAAATGAATAAAATGAACCGTTGTCGGATGGGTTCCGGCGGGTGGAAAGATAGCCGGCATTCCGTTAAATGCACACAGAATACATCCAGGTCAACGGGCCAGTGAGGCTACGTCTCAGGTCAATAGGTTGTTGCAGACCCATCCAGGCAGCAGATAAGGAAAGAGATGGGAGGAGAAATGGGCATCGGAGCGCACACTGTAATAGCTGTCTGCTCCGGCCTGATGAGGTGGCTGGGGAATAGAGCCCAAGGATGTGCGAGTGTTTGTGGGAAAGAGTGTGTGCGGTAATACTGACTGATGGGGCGGCCAGGGATAAGAAGGCAAAGGAGGAAGTTTGCATGGGCGTGCCGTGTAGTGCATGTGTGAATGGCGGGGTACGTATGTCTGATGAGGTGGCCGTGGTGAAAGGTGATAGGGCCCGGGCTGTGTAAATGATGGCTGATGGGCTCTCTTGAAAGTCTATTTAGCCAGAGTAATGAAGTGCATCTGCCAGGGGAGGAATATGAGGGACAGGCTTGGAGGCTCAGACAGACAGCCAGGTCACCTCACTCAACCTTGTATGGAGAGCAGAGATGGACAGGATGATTCAGTTGTAATGAGTCTTATTCTCTGTGTTTGCCACGGAGGCGCCTTCAAGAATAACCCGATCAGATCAACACACTGTCATTGATAGGAAGTCGGCCTCCTCCTGCAGATCGTCTTGCCTGCTCTGTTAAAGTCAAGATGTTTGTCTGTACTTTCTCTCTCTCTTAGTGACATCAGAGGTGGGTTACAAACCATGGAATGTTTCAACTTGTCTGTTCAGCCATATCCTATAGTCTGCAATCACATCTCAAGCCGCAAAAGGAAATGAGGTTGTAGTAAATTGTCTGCTTGAGCATTCGATGTCAGCCAGACTCGTTGAGTTGTTTGCTTACTGCTTTAAAATTAGGTAAAATCAGGAAAATGCTTTTGATTTTAAACCATATTTGAAAGTACTTTATCAGTGACAAATCTACAATTTTGTTGTTTTTTTGGGATTAAATCATGCTTTATACTGTGCTCCTCAAATTCAGGTTTATCACGTCATACAGAATCCCAGATATTATACTGGCACTCATTTTAAGCAATATTCAGCCCTAAGTAGCCATTACATTGCAAATCATTAGAGTCGTAGCATTAAGGTGTCAACATGATCGTCAGTACCATGGTAATTATGCACATAATAAGCTGCCAATAGGTTGATAATATCACTGAAAAAATCTTAGTACATTTGATTAAATTAAGTAAATTTATGGGTGCAGTCCTGGAAAATAAATGTTACAGTTAGGAGCATGTCAATAATAATCATCGCCATTGTCCACTCTAGGAATTTGCAGGCCATTTTAGGGCAGCCACAACCTTTGTGCCGGTTCTGACTGCAAGAACCATCTCTGTAGAGAAGCTGAGAAAACTACCTGTGTGGGACTTGATGCTGATTAATTAAAAGACAAGAAGACAAATGCTGATTGGTTAAACTCAGAGAGGACATCTAGCACCATTTGTCTGCCCCTTTCTGTTCAACGTAAGATTCCCCATCTAGGCTAACATAACAAATCCTCCATGGTTCTATTACTTATGTGCTCATAAAACTGTCATTGGTTTGGCGCACTAAGCTAATGTAGTGGTTGAAGCTGTTGGATTCAACACATCGAAGGAAACAGAATTGCCTAAAGGGCCAACCACAGTTTGTACTAACTCTGTAACAATTTGCTTAGCTAAGTTCTTCTAATAATAATGGGATCATGCCACCATATGATCTTACCAAGGAGACAATGGGGACACTATTGGCAGGAAGAGAAATTGTGAAAATGGGTAGCTGAGAGCGCCCCCAGTATGACTCTGTTTTTCACTAAAATATTACCCCACTTTTACGCTATTGCCCAGTTAAACCAAGCTGTGACCTCTTTTTTTATTCTTTCTTCCCACATTTTCCAGTCTCATAAATAAACATTCCCCGGATTGTTTCTGGGTGAGATTTTAATCAGAACCCCAAAGGCCATTCATTCATGAAAGGCAACCACAAGATCAGTCACACGCACTGGTCACATGTGTCCCTGCTCTTTAAAGAGGGCTATCTTGTGATAGACACAAACAGACCATCTCTGTTTTTAGGACGTCGAGTGAGGGACCGTTGTGTCTCCCTCATGACCCCAGACTTCATTAACAGCTTTATATCCAGACTCCAGTGCTCTTCTTCTTCTTCTTCTTCTTCTTCTTCTTCTTCTTCTTCTTCGTCTTCTTCTTCTTCTTCTTCTTCTTCTTCTTCTTCTTCTTTTTCTTTTTTTTTGTGTCTGTGAACTTGTGCCAGGCCGTGTGTAGATCACACTGGAGTGAAGGGGTGGGATTGGGATTTTTTTTTTCTTCTTGAAGAGCTATTGAGGTCAGGGAATGAGGAAAGTAGAGCAAAACCATGATGATTACATCTTGAAAATACATGACATTCTTTTGGGATAGCCGAATGTCTTTTAATGTCATTTCATGAAAATCCATCTGCTAAAAACAACAGTGAAAGCAATGGAAGTGTGCTGTTAAGATTTCAAGTGATAATCAGGTTCCTTGCCTCGATTGGGTGAATGAATCACAGTTTTTAAATATGATCTTTTGTACAACATGTTTTCTTCTGATTGTAACAAGGGACCCACTTGAATTGAAATTCCGAACATGCTGTTTAGCCATTGCGCCGGAAATATCTTATTAGATTGTTTGCTTCATGGTGCATAGTGGATAAATGCAAAAGGGGCACACATACAGGCCGAGACCAGCAGCAATGTGGCAACCAGAAATCATGGAATGTCTGTGAAATTCTGTGACTTTCTAGCCACGCAACAAGACGACACAAAGGATACCATTGATCAACATATTACTGCATCACTAAGTTCCCCAAATGTTTCCTATAAGGACACAATGTACACAGCTTTGGTTCCTACCATTTTAGCCATATTAGAATAGCAGCCCAATTTATCATCTCCAACAGACCTAAAGTGTAATCACAACTCATGTAAGGACAAAAATTCAAAAAAGCATGATCCCGGGCTCTGTATTTCTTCAAACATGGGAAATCAATTGTACGTGCCAGCTAGTTATAGAAACTAATGATTCTGTTCAATTTTCTTCACTTCAGACAGGTGAGCTGTCACATATAGTCACAGTTTTGTATTCAAATCATGCGTTATGCTGCAGCCCTCCTCACGATGAACCCCGAACTTCACAACAGATGTTATTCTACTGTTCGTGCATTTACTTATATGTCTGCTAAAGTGTGCAAGGTGAGCTAAAAGAAATTAAACAAAGGTGAGAGTCACTAGCTTGCCAGTTTCATTCAAAAACATGGGAATTGTGAAAACCAGAGCCTGGAATGCCCACTCGCAACCATCTGCCACCAATGAATCAAGCGCAACAAGCAAATTATTTTATATGTGGACTGGGCTTTAGATTTTTGCTGATCCCCTGACTTTTCCTTTAGTTCCACCAGCTATTTGACATCTCAACACCTATTGGAGACTTTCATGTTCCCTTTGAAGCCCACTGACTTTGATGATCCCATGAAATTGTACAGACAATGTTAGTTCACAGAGGATAAATCCTAATCACACATTTGTGTTTTTTTTAAATGTTACAGCAGTTTAAGTTGGGTGCATTGCCATGGAATATGCACAAAATGACCTTTATGGATCCCATAGTTTTCGTTCTAGTGCCATCATTGGATCAGTTTGTCTAACAATGTCGTTTTTTTTTTTGTTTTTTTAGCAGTCTCAGATGTACATCATCATTTCATGACAACTGCTCACTAATATGTTCAACATAGCAAACATTGCATAAAATTACCAACAAAACACACTTGAGAGAACTTCAATGACACTGTTTATTTATCACCACTTAACCTGTGTGAGTCGGTGCATATGTGTGTTTGTCAGTGTGTGCAATACTTTGCTCCTCACCGCGTATTGCCGCCTTATGTCTGTTATGTGTCTGTGTATGCCTCTCTAGTATGACTGTAAAACCTTGGGTATCTTGCTGGATTGTGATAGTCCTCCTTCCTGTACATGTTCAAATATTCTGCTAGCAAAAATACACAACAGGCCAAAACAACTCAACTGGCGTCTTTGCTACACACAACAAGGCCCGGCTTCTGTAAACAGTGAAAAGTAACAATCAAATAAGAACATCAACTTAATCCTTGGTTGGTGCGAAGTGGTTTGCTTTTTTTAGGCTGAAGCAATCCTCCTCGATCGATACAAGTCTTGATTTTGTAGCACTTGGTATTATTCAACTGAATGATATGAGGTGTAGAAACTAACCAATGGTTACACAGTTCTCAGAAAAAAAAGTATATTGTATATATATATATATAGTTATATATATAGATTTATATTCATTTATAAGCTTTTAAAATAGCACAGTAAACACTTTGCACACATGATAAAAACCACTGAATGTGTCTGATTGTTTATGTATAGGCCAATGGCATCAAGGGAACCACATCCATGTAAAGGGCTCATTTTACTTTCTCTACAGTCAGCTCAGGAAGGAACTTCAGAACTGTTAGTCACTACTTTAGAAATGAGAACATTCATTTTGTGGTACTTTATTGATAAAACTGAACAAGAGGCTCGTGAGCTTTTTTTTTTTTCTCCTACGCAGTGCATTTGTCCCAAATCTCCTTCCTGAAGTGGCTAAACTGGAAAGATGACTGAACCCGGCTCTGGACCACATGTTCCTGTCTGTAACGGTAAGTTGGAATACTTTAGAGTCTGCACACTTTAACCACACAGAAAGAACAACAGAAACGAAAAAGAGAAGTTATATAAAGACAGTCAAGTCAAAAAACCGGAGATACAGAATTTATAGTACTGCACACTATCTCTGCTTGTCCTTCTTTCCTGTATTTTTTTTTATTTTTTTTGTTTTAATACCTGTACAACACCTGCTCTGTCTCTCTCCTCATCTAATTGTCTTTCACTCAGTCTTTAATTTTCACTCTCAGTCTCCCTTTTCCCCCTCCCACACAGTCTCTGTACAGCTGGCTTAGTGGTGACCATAGAAATAGCTAAAGGGTTCCGTGTGACGTTGGTTGAAGTTTGTACAGAAACATTAGTTTGTTTTTTTTCCTTTATGTAAACAGGCACACACAGATTTCTAGAGGCTAACTCCTCAGTCGAAATAAAAAAAGGAAAAAGAAACACCTCTGTGAGTTAATCGGTCCCTCTTCGTGTCGCTCGCTTTGTATTCCTCTGTTTGCTTCGGTTCCTTTCTTCTGTCTGCTGATGACATTGTAATCTTCGCATGGTCGAGAGTTTCGGCCCTGATCTCAGTCCTGCTGAGAGAAATAAGGCCTTGGATTGCTCCTTAGATATCTAGAGGTTTACAGCTACTCAGTATTTATTTCCCCTTTCCTCCCTCAGCAGCCACTGCCAAGGCTTCGTTACAGTTCGCCACCCAAGATAATGAAGTTTAACCAAGGTTGCTGTTGTCCAGGTTGCCGTTTGTTTAGTTTTATTTCGCTGTCTCTAGCATCAGTGTTGGTGGTCTAGCACAGAAATTCACGCTGTCTCCGACAGGTCCACGTGGAATGAGCTAGCAAATCCTTTTGCGGGCTGAAAAGACAAAGAACACACTCGTTAAGACAAATGACACCCTTTCCCTTGAGGCTTTTTAGTGACACAGTCGGCTCGAAATATCATCTCTTGAAGGATACGTGCCACAAAGGACTCTCTGTGAAGTTATTTATACACCCTACAGGCTGGTCCTCACAGTATAATTGTAAAACTAATTTGGGAATTGGGTAAAAAACATGTCCATCAGTGAAGATAAATGTTCAAAATTTGGTGGCTACATAATGCATGCATAGAAAATACACAGAGCACTAATTGCTTCATTAATTATCTATAAATGGCTCATTAAACATTTATAAATCCTTTATCAAGGCTACCCTGGTGATCAGGGCATTGCCATAGTACATACAATTCTATTTTTAAAAGTAGAACATGATGCCTATTGGTTAATAGAGTCTCAGCCTCTGGGAGTATTCTCATATTTTCATGGCCTGATGAACAACGAAACCTTTTTCGGTAGCAAAGTAGGGTCTATTTATTTCAACAGACCAGAAAAAAGTAGAAGAAATCGTACATCAAAAAAAGTGAATTGAAATAAAATAAAGTTGTGAGTTCTGGACTGAGCAAATATGGAGCGCATTTATCCTAACCCTGCGAGGCAGACGAGATGAGCAGACGCGCAGGCAGCTATATTTGGAGCAAAACAGGCTCTAGCACCTGAAGGCTAAATACCAATTATTTTTCACACACACCTGATGTGCAAGAGGAAGATTGGTTGACTCTGTTAAGTCACAAACAAACCGCAAAAAAATAAGATAGAAAAAAAAGCAGGATATGGTGCTCATCATTTACCTGAGAGACAGCTCACAGTCAGCATGCAGTATCATGGAGGATGGTGGTTAACATGGTGGTGACTTGACTGGAAATGACTTCTCTACTGAATGTGTATATCGAATCCATTCTCTACTCTTAGAGCTAATAGAATATTCATGTTATGTGGGAGCTTGGAAAGCAGTTGAAGTGTCCTGCCCTTCTTTTCTTCCCCCCTACATAATCCCATTCAGCTTCCTTTCGGAATACAAACTCAAATTTCATTCCAGTGGATATCAATAAGTTTGATTTGCCAAATTAAACTTGCTTCATACTATGATGGATTTCTTCCTTTCTTGCACAAAACTTGTGTGCGTGACTTTTTCCAACTGAAGAATTCTGACCTCAGTGTTGACAGCCCACCTCACCCACCTTTCTTTATGTCAGGTATTGATTCACAAGCGAGCGAGTATGGATACTCGAGAGTTCCTTTTTAGAACAAAATGGACTTCGGTCCTTGTGAGGGAAAAGAAGAAGAAGGAGAAGAAGAGGCGTGGGTTGTGTGGTTCACCTTTTGAGCTATTCAGTAGGGAAGTCATCGCGCTGAAGCGAAACCATTGTTGAGCAAATGGAAAAAGATGTCCTTTACATCATGAGATGAGCTATCTGTTATATCCTCTCCAGATGTGTTTTATTAAGTGTTTAATTGTGAGAATGTGAAAATGGTTTTAAATAGAAACATGAGGTGTGCTTGTGTGGATGTCCTTTACTTATATGAGCATCAGATAAAAAGGATTTTGAAAGGGGGGGAAATTTAGAGAAAAAAGCAACAAAAGAAAAGAAATAAAAGGTGGGCCACAGCAAATTAACATGAGTCCAATTCAAATTTAGTTTTATTTTTAGAATAAGTCACATGATTACAAGCAGCATTTAGGGTTAGGGTGGGGTTAGATTAGAAAAATTTTAAGTGGGTTTTGGAGAAGGGGAGATAGCAACAGATTACATTTTACATTCGACAGAAGAAATGATAATTTACAAAATAAAAGAAGAATACAACAAAACATAAAGCCGTATTTTTAAAAACTCCTTCAAAATAGAAGAAACAAAAGTTGATAAACAACATAAAAAGTCCCGATCAGAATCAAGAAGCAGATTCATCGTCCCCTCCTTTAGTATCTGTACTGGACCAGACCAAAGTCATAGGGTCCCAGGGAGCTTTCATACTGATACTCACAGAGAAAGGTGGGTTTGTACGGTAGGGTCCCCCTATCATACTCTTTCCTCTCTAGCGTGCTGGAGCTGTACTGCTGCTGTTGCTGATGGAGGTGATGGTGAAGGCTGTGGTGTGACTGTGACCTTTGGCCGTCCTTGCCAAAGGTGGAGAATGACCTATCGTTGGACGAGGCGGTGGACGAGGTCATGGTGAGTTGGTCGGACAGGTTGACGGAGGAGGGTACCTCAGTGTCGGGCAGCGTGGCGTCCATTCCGGGGACGTGCAGATTGCTGCGGTAGTCCGGTCCCTGGCGCCCGTCTGACGGCACGAAAGACGGCATCCAGCAGCGGTCGGAGTGACCCAAGGCCTTACACTCCTCCGTGCAGTTGGAGAACAGGTCAGCTCCTGCAGAGAGGCAGAGGATGGGAAGTGGAAGAGATGGAAAGTGTGGATGGAAGATTATGTGGATGCCAGGGATAGTAGGAAGAAGGGAAAAAAGGGAGATAGATCATGGAAGAAGAAGCAGCACGGATATTTGGAGTGGAAAAGTGAGAAAGAGGGAAAGATGAGAAAAAGAGACCAGAAGAGAGAACACAAGTTAACAATCATTTGCCAATGTCGCAAGCAGAAAAAGTGCAGCAAAAGCTATTCATCAAAGAGACAAGGCCAACATTGATGAAGCGAATTGTTTGTTTTCCTCCTCACCCCATTCATTCCGAATGAAATGTGCAATCAAAATGATGTGGTGTTGCGAAAACATCTCACCCCCCCATCCTCCCCCTCCTCCCCCTCCTTTCCACATCAACATCCTCAGACTCACAATTGATTTTGAAATGCCAAGAGACAAAATGCGAATCCATATTCTATCATCCTTACACAACAACAACAACAAAAAAAGCAACAATTATCTTAAGAAATGCGCCACAAAAAAGGAAAATCTTCACTAGCTGCTTAATCACACTCTAATGTCAATCATCTCTTTACAAACCGACAAAGTGTGTAATTGACACACAGCCACTGCCAAAAACAAAACATCAACATAAAAAAGATCAAATTAACATCTGAAATGATATAATAGAATAACAACCACACTCACGTACGCACACGACAACCATGAAAGAGGTACCGGTTATGTTAATTACACTCGCTGAGAGAGTATGAAGAGAGGGAGAAAAGAAGAGTGCGAGAGAGATTATAAAAGAACAGAAGACATGAACAGAGTCATCATAATAATGAGACCCTGCAGCCATTTTTCTGCTCATGTGCAGATTGGATTTGTAGTTTTACTGGTTTCCCAGTGAAGCCGGGAACGGTTGTGGGAAAGCCTTGGAATAGCGCAATCAAAGCGGGAGACGATCAGTTTAGGGCGAGAGGAGGAAAGAGATGCGTTTCATCAGGAAAGAAAGGAGTCAGGGAGAGAGAGAGAGAGAGAAAACAAAGAAAGCAGGCAATCTGTAATCTGTAATTCCCTGAGGCTGAGAGGGCTTCAGATCAAAGGGTCTACTTACACAAATCTATTCAACTGATACATTCCACTGATAATGCCATTTTTCCGCTAATACTAAAAGCAGGCACGCACATACACAAACATTGTAATGTAGGCTTACATATCAATAGATATTAGGCCAGAGACAGAAAAAAGAGCTGAGTTTGTATCCACAGAGGCACTGGAATTGTCTTTGAACGAGCTCACTTTTGATAATCACAGCAGATCAATACAATCATGCCAATAAAAAAAAAAAATATTACAACCTAATAGCATCTGCCGTAGATGATAAAGATCCTTAGGGAGAGGCCCATTTTTAACTGCCTCCTCCACATTCTCCCCACTCCCTGTCTACATATTAAATCTCCGAATATTACCCTGTCATGGATTGCAGATGATCTAAACTGAACGTGAAAGAAGCAAGTACAGAAGGAAAAGTGTCGCTGGTAATAAAAAGGATGTCGCACAATGTCGCATTTTTTAGTTTTGTTTCTGTTTCTCCTGTCAGACCGGATGCTACTGCTCTACTGGTCTGTGCATTTTAGACAGGTTCCCGCAATGTGATGCCAATTTAACAAACATCAGGCTAAAACAGTGTAATGTCGCCGCGGTTACCCTGCACTCAAACGCAATGAGCTTATCAAGTGACAGTGAGCGGTGCAGCCTGTGCTTCGCAAACTTTTGTTGCCCTCGGTTTTGCCTCTCCGACGATACCTGTGGATGTCATTCTTTCGCACAAAAGAACTCTCACCTCTTTCGCTCGTTTGTCAGATTTAAAGAAATCAGTCCCGGATTATATTCTGCTTAAAAGACGCTTAAGTAGTGCATCAGTGTGAAATAATACAGTTAAGTGCAGATCTGCTTGTAGTGAAGATGGAAATACAGTATCATCTATAATCTCTATCTAGGAAAGTAAACAGGAATTATGTAGGTTTAGTGCATTAACAATAAAGCTGGGATTTAGACAGGATTTGAGCTTTTTTTCTGCTTTTCTGCTGCTGCTATGGAAAGCAGGATCACCAGTTTCATCATCATCTTCAGTGGAGACACCAAACGTACCCTTGAGAGCACTGAATACTTGAAGATGAGGATGATGTGTTTAACTTGACAAATAAAAGATCGCATGCCTTGAAAAAGTAATTAAATATAATCCAGCAGCAAAAGTAGTAAATCTAAGATCAAAACACATTTGGAGCTGGATTTAATGCAACATGGTGAGTTGTTCTAACCGTAAATGCCCTCCAGTTGCACATGTGAATACTGCGCTTTTTAACAACAGTTGTGTCATCACATTGTCTACCACTGTGACTATTTTTTTTTAGCAGTGAATCTAATCTCACTGCTAATTCAGGCCTCACGGGGAGCGAGAAAGGCAACAAGACTGTGCAGTGACCGGAGAGCCACAAGGCTCACAGACTAGAGACAGTAAGGGCCAGAACAGACGGAGGGAGGGAGTTGCAAGATTTCACAGACAGAGACAGCAGGCGGGAGAAGCAGCGCGGCTGCGGGAACCATAAGGAAGGAGAAGGGAAGACCTGGGCAACCGCAGATGGAAAGAGCAATGGCCAGAAAAGACGAGGGGGTGGGGAGACCTGGGTCTTGCAGATGGAGACGGGAGATGGGGTTAGACAGAGGTGGTGGGCAGACAGGGGGGAGGACTTTAATTTTCAAGAAAAAAGTGAAAATAGTCTAATTAGGCAAGAGCTTTTATGTACTTTAACCTTATCAAAGAGAGATGTTTCCAACATCCGCACAGCTGCCAGTGTTTCTAAAAACCCCTCTTCTAATTGTCATGCGGGGCTGCTGCCTATCCCCAGTTTAATAATGAATAAGAATAAAAGCGGAAAATTTAGGAAACATGTAAATGTTAAATTATCCTTAAACTTTCATACAGTTAATCATATCAGATGAGGATTAACATATATATACCGGTATATCTTTTATATATATATATGAACACGAACACACGCACACACACACACACACACACACATGTATAATGCCTTTATTTTACCAGGTAAGACATTAAGAACGGTTTATTTACAATGAAAGTACCAGAAGACATTTGAAGGAAAAAACACATATATTGTAAATCTATATTGTGCCTTTGGACTATTTTGTGTTATTTACTTGTAGAAAAACAGCAATTGTGGGGAAATAGCTGTGCATAAGAGCTGACAGCTGCAATATTTTGTTTTTTTCCCTTAACATACTGTGTTTGATTCAGCAAGTTTTTAAAGACATCAATGTCTATTTGGTTTGTTTAGTCCTGTCTGGTCTGTCTGCCCTACAGAATAAGCACCAGTCAGGGCTTTTGCTGCCAAATGGGGTTCATTTGTTTTTACCACCACATAGCGCAGGAGGAGTATGGCCTTGGTGGCAGCAGAAACCGTGATCCCATGGTGAACAAAATGAACTATCTCTAGCATTCCAACAGGATAAGTGCAGGAAAGCAGCTCCAGGAGAAATCACTTTAGCCGCTGTTTCGCTTTTTGAGTGGCGTTCACATGGAAGTTATCCTCTGATTCACCCTGAGAACTAATGTATATTTATGGTGTCTTCAAGAGGTTGGGCGCGTATAAATCATGGCATTTCTGTTAATTCCCACCTTGTAGTTAGCCTTTAGCCTTTAAATGGACTTTTCACAAATTAATTTCCCGCTCTGACACATGAGGGTGTTGACCTCGGGCCCTGCAATCATCTCTGCGCCGTTGTATGGATAAACCAGTTGTTAGCCACAGCATTTCCCTACATGTACAAACAAATCAGCAGAAAGACCGAAGCACAGGTGCAAAAAAAAAAAACCTGCAGAAAGCACAAGCATGCACACAACCCCACCTGCATGCAGATAAAAAACTTAACGCAGAAGGATTAAGAGAAAGCTCTGTCTGTTCCGTATTCCTCATATCGGAGTGTATTATTAAGCAGGCACATTGTGCTCAGGAGATGATGTGTAAATATAGTCTGCAGCAGTCACTGTTTACCGCATATCAGGCTCGGAAATAGTCATGTCACAAGATTCCAAACTGCTCGCTGATTTTTGCCTGCCGACTCTCTCGCTAAAAAACAAGCGAAATCAACACATATGTTTGCACGCACACATGCTTGGAGATGACGCCCCTTAACGTGGAGATATGTAAATATACATGAGTAAACAGACAGACAGGCCATGCGCGCATGACACCAAGTGGCTGTTGATCCCCGTGAAGCACCTTCGCTTCCTCGGGCAGGAAGCAAAACAACAACCAAAACAGTGACTGGCAATGACAGGCCCTGCCAGCAGCCCCATCTCTCATCGTGACCTCATCAGGCAGTAGAAACACACAACATCCACTCTCTCTGTTTCTGACACACACACACACACACACACACACACACACACACACACTGGAGGAGATGTAAACGACGCTGCACAGTACAAACACAATCTACTTGCTAATAAGCAATCAGCACTTCTGTTTTTTTCCCATTACACCTCTGCATGTTTCTGAAATCCCTCGTCGGTGTGATTTGACTAATTGCGTTGTCTGACATACATCCAGCAACTGGGAGCGGAGAGAAATGAAGGGAAAACAAATTCTGGAAAAGGACGAGGCCCGTGTTTGAATTCACTTTGCGGAGCGCATAGCTGCTGCGCTCAGGTCTGCAGTTGCTCCTTCCTTTCTTGCACATGCATTCGTCTGTCTGTCTCTCCATCTCTATTAGTCCCTCTGTGTCTCTCTCCCTCCGTCTCTTATCATTTTCTGTCACATTTAATCCTCCCTGCCCATTTCTTCTACTGCTTTTATTTATTTTTCTCTCTCCCCCCTCGATAAAAAAGGAACACTCCTCACTCCCCAGGTAGAGGGTGTCTTTTATCCGTACCTCTGTTTTTCATCTTGTCCTCCACTGTTCCGGAGAGAATACAGACACAAAACGTCAATATTTGGACAGCAGCACAAGACGGCAGGGGAGTAGCATAGCTTCCTTACACAAGTTGGCCAGTGAGGCTGTGATGAGTAAACCAGAGACCTCCTAGGGCCAAAAAGAGAGCAAGATGGCTCCCACTGTATCCAGTAATGACAGACAGAGAGATTGTTCCCAGCTACCATTTTCAGTATTTGTTACAGAGCAACTGTGCTGGGAAGGACGGCCAAGATGGCTGCTTGCCTTAACAGTGTCTGCTTGATTAATATCACCCCTCATGTATTGTTAGACCAAAGGTTTCTGAATTGCCATTGATTATTGATCACAGTTTTATATGCTTTTCATTACTTGGGCTGCTCCTTGATTGCATTATGCTGTAGTATAAAGCCTGTACACACTATGACCTCATAAATCTGATTTATAACAACCAGGCTTCATCTTCTAATTCCTCGTCCTTGTTTCTGTCAGTTATTACAAAATTGTACTCACCAGAATAATCGGAAACACAGTGTCATTGCTACATCGCAGTGCAAGAAGTATCAAGGACCAAAGGGCAGGAATGCAAACAGATGGTTGCCAGCATATAAGCATCCTTGGGGCGGTACCATGATGCAGCTGTTAGCGCTGCTGCTTCACCCTAAGAAGGTTCTGGGTTTGAACCTGCTGGACAGCAGGGTTCTTACTTTGTGGAGTTTGCATGGTCTGTTTGGCTGGCTCTGACTTTTCCCAGCTAGAGCTGGGATGGACAGAAGCAACCTTTGGCAAAGACTGGCCCATGAGGTATTTATTTGGATCGGATGAAAGTTTAGGGTTATTTTAGATAGAATAGAGCACACATATTATGTCTTTTAGTCCCCTACCTTCTTTAAATACATTCTGTAGTTGTTTTTTTTCTCATGTTAAACAGCTAATTGCAGCAAGGATAGTGAATGCAGATTCAGTAGCTAAGTATCTGATTTTCTAAACAGGGTCAGGAATCATTGACCTAAATAAAGGTAACTGTTATTTTACAGTGAAACCACACAACGATACACCTTTTGTTTTCTCGTCAAAATAATTTTTGCCTCACTTGTCTGTTTGGTTCAGAGTTTGACTGACATGTTTATTTTCAGAGTAGATCCTCATTTTTAGTGATCAAAGACACCAATAACCAATATTGAAAATATATATTTGCAATTTTAAATTAAATTTCAAACATAAACTCCAACTCCTTATTTCTGCTTTTAATGAGTTTGATTAAAAAAAAAAAGGTTTCAACATTGATCCAGTGTTCACAGGCTATTGTTTGTAATGCATATCCAATGAGATAGTGCTGTGGGACAAAACAAAGCGCACAATCGCAGAATCAGAACCAAAATAATGCATTTTTAAATGTATTTATTTAATCAGGATAACAAAATTGGATCTGATTATTGGCTAGATTGAGAACTGATCAATCCCATCTGACTAGCTCTACTTCCTTCCATCATACTTCATTTTAGCCACCTGAATGCTTTGTCACATCTCCGCAATTACCTTGATAAGCACAGTGTAGCTATTAGCATTAAAAATGAGGCGAAACTGGGAAAAAAATGACACCCAAGCGGTCCTTTCACCCTGTTACCTTGTTCAGAATGCTTGCCCGTGTATTTGTACGAAACAAATGTGCACAAAAGTGATGCAGTGGAGGAATGTAATTGTAGCCGCCGGTCACAGATCAGATTACCGACACATATCCTGACATATGGGCTTTTTTGTAGGACGTTTCAGGCTAGCTGAAGCAGATGTTCACTGACATTAATTCTCTGGACAGAAAGGATGATGTGTGTGTTACTCATGGCCAGAGCATGTTTATGACTCCCCCGGACTTTGCTGAGATTTCCATTAGCCTTACTGCCTCCCTTTACTCTTAAAATGTTCAAGGCCGCTTTCTGAGGCACTAAGAATACATCTTTTCACTTTTTTGATATTGTGTTTTCAGCACATTTAAGGCATCTTCAGATGGCACTGGCACTAAAAAAAAAAAAAAACGAGAAACACTTGTGTCCTCTTTTCATCCATTTCAGGGTTGGGGACACATTCAGTTCATTCAGGAGGCCCTACCTATTCATCCCAACAGGACATTTATCAAGGTGCTCAGTAAGATGTTGGAGTGTATTGGCAATCATTACAGGACAGGATCTTTCTGTGATTTTCCTTCATCTTCACACAGAATGCCTTCTTCTATCTTCTATGACCGTGTTACAAGAAGATTATGACATTTTGACAATTTTTAAATGTCTTCTTTGGAGATAAGAAGCGCTTTCTTTTATTAGTTAATCAGACTGATTGCTAGAGGTGTCTTTTAGTTTCCCTGCTCTGACTTTTATTGACTTTTATTGATATTCGACAAACCAGTCAGCTTAGAAGAGGTGACATCTCAACTTGTTTCAGGCAAAATGGAAATAGATTTTTTTAATGACATTTTTTTTTTTTTGTAATGGATTTTTATTCTTTTGGGTGATATTGACGTATTTTGAACTTCATAATGTTATTCTCTGCTGCTGGCTTGAATATGAGTCTACACTATAATTTCGTCCCCTTTAGATGCTGTTCATTCCAGACAGTGTTCTGATGTCATTACACCTTATAGCAGTTATGCCATTCCTTAAGCTGAGCAATATTCCGTGTTGTTTGATAGTGACGGTAAACTCAATATCTTTGGGTTCGTGGATGATTGTTCAGTCAAAACAGGCAATTTTGAGACAATACTTTTGAGTCTGGGAGGCAAGTGTACAGATAAAAGGCAAACCAGTTATTAGAGGACATAATGCAAACCGATGATATTACTCCTTCCACTGCAGACTTTTATATCTTCTCCTGACTGAAAGCTTTTTCTCTTAAGTGACCATTTTTTTCCCCTTTTTTGTCACTTTACAACGAAGTAAGTAAAGTTATTGTCTTTTGAAAGCACTCAGTCCCTTTCAACTCCTTTTCCTTCATGTTTCCATTATTGCCCCAGCTTTTGAACTTGAACTTGAGACGTGCGTATTGATCTCGGAGATGGCATTTGTATTAATATATCACATTATTTTGTCATAAATCTATATTTCTGCACCAGCCGGCCACCCTTCAGCGCCTCTCGGCTCCGTCAGTGTCTAGGGCCAGGGAGAAGGGTGTATCAAAACTCTGTATGCTAAATTCCTCTGACAGCTCACTGACATGGGAAACGGCAACACGGTGCCCACCACTAATTCATAATCAGCCATCTAATACACCGTTGCTGCAGTGATTTAATTGTCCCATTTGTCACGGCTGTTGTTCTCACCAAAACAAACGTCATGATAATGATCATTTCCAGTCTAACACCCGTCACGCAGCCTTCCACAGCTGATCGAATGTTTCTGGGATGCCAATTTTTTTTCCCCCCCGATAAATATTTCATCCTCTCTTATCTGTCATCTTTTTTTTTTTTTGGCTTGCTTATGCTTACTGTCATCTCCAATTAGGATAATGAGGGAAATGAAGAGGGAAACTGTGTTTCATTTTTTAAAAAAAAGAAAGAAACAGGGTGTGGGAATGTAAAAGGTGTGGCACTCAATCAATAGTGCTTTGGCTCCTGATGCGGCGGCGCTTCTCTTCAGACACGCAGCTTTCAGAAAAGCCATTTGCCCACTTTTTTTAAAGGTATCTGGTGATATCCTAGCCTCACAGGCAGTGTCCCTTTGATTTAAAACCACGTCAGGAGACTTATTTTCTAAAGTGTCAGACGAGCGGCCGAGCGGGAAGCTACGGCAGGTGTAGTTGATGATATGCCAACTGGAAATGGTTTCCCCTTGATTTGAAATATTCCGAGGTGTACCAAAAGGGAGAGTGTGTGCCGCGTGGTCCCGTGAGGAAACCTTGCCTCTAACCCTCCTTTGATAATTGCTATGCAAAGGTTCTAGAAATGAATTACTGATCAGCCGAGTGTTGCGGAGAGCCAACGTGTGGGGGAGACAGAATGAAGGATGAGACCCTGCCACAAACCCAGGAAGAGAATATGTGTGTGTCAGACAAACACGCACATGTGCAGAATGCAACCGTACATGTTAAATATATACGTGTGTGTCTGCATGTGCACACACAACTTGTTTGTGTACACAGACACTGCAGAAAAATGTAAAGAAAAAAATACATGTGGTCTATCCAAAGCCTTGGCACAGGCATTTGCAGTTTGGCTGTCTACTTAAGAACAACCACTCAGCACTAAACTCATATAGGCAACCGCTCACAAAAACATACACAAACACAGCGCAACCCACACGAGACAGCGAAAAACACTCACATCCCTCTATGTTAATAAGTCACACATATACATGCGGAGAGACAAATGAGCAATGGCCATGACTATATAGAGGAAATATATACCTGGCAGCGTGCCGAGCACTAGATACCACTCTCCTCTTAAACTGAATCTCATTTAAGCTTCCCAGAGCACAGTCTCCCAGGAACGCGTGTTTCCAATACAGACATCATCGCTAAGCTTTGTTTTCCTCTCGACGAAGCGCATGCTCAAGCAGATTACATACAGGTATCATGTATACACCTACATATTAAATCAGACACTGGTATACCTTTACACCCACACAGACACACACACACACTCACTGTCTGGTTTTGTTTACTGAAGTCTGTGAAACTCAAGTGTCCCTCTTTCCAAAATACCAGTCGTGTGATATTACCTCCCATGGAGCGGTAAGCTGTTCCCTTCTAAATCCAACATGAGGAACAAATGTTGGTTTACTCGTATGAAATACAGAGTACAGCACCAACTGAGTACACTCCCAGGCCAGTGCCAAATGAGCATGCTCGGAGCCAAATGAAAGCTGAAGAAACATGTTATTGGTACAGAAATGCAAGACTCGAACTGTCCTAGCAAACCAGCAAGAAAGAACCCAAGCCAGTAGTGCACATAAAATAAGTGGTAAAATGCAGTCTCAGGCATGTCCTGGAACAACCATGTAAGGGCTGATTCCTTACTCAAGTCGTCAGGCTACCTGCTGGCTGAATAAGTTAAGATGCAAATCACATATTCATACTGCCTGTGTTCCTTGTTACCCCTTTTCTGTCTTTTTTTCTCCTCTGGTCTGTTCTGTAGCTTTGCAGGAATGCTTGAAAAACAGCCAAACTCTGCATGACTGAGCTGTTCCACATAATCACAGATCACATTTTCGTGGAAACGTTCCAGCTCCGAATGTATGTTTAAACTCACTTGTGTTAATATTTTTTTTCACAAAACAATTTACTCCTGATAAAGAAAATAAGGAGGCCTTGGACTTCTTCCAGCTCTGCATTTCAGTCTTGCACTGTTTGACCTTCCCAGCTTGTTTCATGAGAGAGGGCAGGGAGTGACACAACCACTGCTGCATACTGGCTCTCTATTTTGGCTCGCTGCATTAATAATGTCAAACACCGCAGAGCCTAATGAGGGACCATTCACAACCCTACAACACCTATCTGATCTTTTCTATTTGTATTCCCAGCACTGATATGGTATTTGGCAGGCTCCGGTCTAGACAGGGGTCTTACACGTGCTGCGTGGAACAATCCCTCGGAAGGAAAGGGCAGTTCAATATGAAATGAGATTTTGTATTGCTCCACTTTTTGTCTGACTCCACTATGATCAATAAACAGGTACTAACCTAATAGAATTTTAGAGAGAACAAGGAGAGGCTTATGATAAGACTTAAACCCTTGTCTAAATAAATCTACAGTGCTGTAAAGTGTGAAAGAGCAAAGAGTGTGGTTGCAGAGATGATACCTAATTCTGACATTTTACCTTTTCTTTAACTTCTACCCAACCTACAAGGATTTGGCTAACGAAAACAAAGGATGCAAGAGCTTCTAATGCGTTTGATCAGCTAAATCTATAAGCAACAATGGCACTAACTGTGAGGCTGATTGAAATGCTTCTCATTATATCAATTTAGCTTTCATGCCATTTCCTTTCACTCGAGTGAACCTATTGATTCGTGCCACTAAAGCACTATAGGCCTCACACTGCCTCGCTGTGAGTCGCTGTCCTTTCAGCACCACTCCATGCTGAAACAGCAGCAGGGTTAGAAAGAGAGAAGGGGAAGAAGCAAGAGGCAGAGAAGGAGACGAGATTTTCCCCCAAATATTCCTCCTTGTCACCCGGCTGTGAAATACAATCAACACCTCAGGGGCCTGTTCATGCCAGCCAGCAACTTCGGTGCTCGGGCCTTTGCACACTCTCAAATTAAGGAAATTAAAAGTCACCGGTCCGCACCAACAATTCAGCATTATCCCATTCACAATCACAACACACACTATTGAAACGGATAAGGGAGGGGTGTGTGAGGGCTGAAATGACTGTGTAATTATGTGATGTCGTGTCGGGAGGGGGGACTCACCGGCTGAGTGACCCCGGTTTGTGGCATCGTGGTCACTGTCCCCCTGCTCACTGTCGCCATGACCGCTGTCTTTGGAGCTGACAATGTCTGCTTCTTGGAATGCCGAACTAGAAGAGGCAGGCAGTCGAAGTAAGAACGCGGTGGAGAGGCAGAAGGAGAGGTTGAGATATTGAGAAGCCGGCAGATGAGTGAGAGAGGAGGGGGGAGGGGGGGATTAAATAAGGGGCAAAGAGGAAGAGAGGGAGAATCAGAAATCAACACCACATTAATACAGTCACGGTGGCCGTCAAGAGTCTAAATTGGATGTTACACATGGCATGTAATGAAATTCAGCATTAGAGCTTTAATAGAAGCTGCTCTGTCAGTTATGGGACTGATGCCAAATTGAAGATGAACGTTATGGATACATTGGGAGCCACATTGCCTCTCAAAGCCACAATTAACCATGCGGAAGATACAGGATTCATACTGATGGGTGTAGTATTCATTTTTATAGATATGTGAATAGGCTGTGGATCCATGAAGCCTGTTGGATGTTAAAGGTACTCTGGTGGTGCCTGGTATCTGTTCTCCGCACTATGGTGATAAATCAGTGTGTGTGTGTGTTGTAATGTGTGCTTTTCACTACCTGTTGACACGTCTGGGTCTGTCCACCAGATAGCTGAGTTCTGCTCGTTGGTGTTTTGTCTAGAAAACCCACAAGAAAACACACATTTGATCACACTTTTGAGCCAAACAGACACACGATAAACACAGGAGAAGGAGGCCTTCTGCTAAGTAGCGCACACTGGATTAATCAGGTTTGCTTGGACCGGTTGTCGACGTGTAACTGTGTTAGAGGAAGCTGTGGCAGAGCGAGGCGGGGTACCGACGTTGCGCGCATCCACTTGGTGAAGTGAGTGGGCGAGAGTAGACGAGTGCAGAGGAGAGTAGGTTAGGGAGGCGATTGAATGCGTAAATGATTGAGCCGCCCGATGCTGAAACTGAACAACCTTTGTTCACGGTGCTGCCGTGCTGGGTCGTGAACGGAATACTTAACGCACAGCAAAGCCAAGGCTGTGACTGGCTGTCTGGCTCCATTCCAGTCACACCGCAATCATCAAAAAAAAGCCCCAACTCCACAGCTCCGCGAGCAGGGCGCACAGGCTGAGCACACCAGGACGGTGAAGCCACTTTCCTCCTCACGTTCTTCGGCTGACGTTTGCCACCCAAACTTTAGGACATGCCAACTTAAAAAAAAATGGGCTTAACACGACCAGTTGAGGCATGCGCTCTTGATGACATTTTTGCACTGATAGATGCTTAGCGTGTATTTATGATGCATCCCGTTTAGTGTACTTATGAAAACTCTACAAACGTGTTACCAGAAAATTTGCAGATTTTGAATGTTTCCATGCCCATCTGTGCGCCCTCTCGTGTAGCCTATGTCAGTTAATATGTTGGTCAGATTAAACTAATAAACAGAAGAGTGTCTTCCAACTTGGTGGTCCTTTTCTCTCAAAGTCACAATCTTTCACACTCAGCCTTTTACGCACGACATAAAGGTTGATCTGACAGAAGTCTATTGCGAATAAAACTAAAAGGCCACACGAGATTTCACAATTGACATGCCCAATCACCATTACGCATGACAATGATTAAAGGCCACTAAGCAGAACAGCCGAGTCAATGGCAGATTCCTCTCTGGGTCTTTCGCTGAGCGTGACTTGAATGGATAACACACTTTGACATGAAGCAGACACAGCTGTGGGTTTCTAGAGGAACTTTATAAAATCAGCTTAACCCTTGAAATTCTGTGCTCTTTTATGTGGGGTTAAGTATAGCCCTGGGCAACAAAGGCTGATTCAGCTGTCTCTTACCTCATTAGAGAGAATACTGCCGTTCGATATGATGTCCGGCTGTTGGTCACTGTAACCAGTGACTATGGCGCCGCAGGGGTTGGTGTGATCCGTGTCAGTGCTGCGAGAGGGGCTGCATGGTTTGAGGAACATCAGATCCGTTTTGGCGGACTCCGGTGTCAGACACACCTGGTAGCAGTAGGAGTTCTGGTTCTGGTGGTGGTGGGAGCCGAAACCCCCTCCCACGCCGCCCACACCAGACTCCTCCACGGGCACTTGCCCCACGGGCCCCACTCCAGTCGTAACGTTGGTGCTCTGAACTAACATGATGTCGGATTTGCTCAGCTTCTTCTGTTTGCGGCCGCGACCCTGTCTGCTGCAGCACGAGCCACAGCACAGGCAGCAGTCACCGGCGAGCAGGCACGTGTACAGGTTGAGCTTCTTGTCCTTTTGGCAGCGCACGGCCAGCACGATCATGGCGAGGAGGAAGATAAAGGAAACGGAGCCCAAGGCGATTATGAGAATGAGGGTGAGGTCAAGGGAGGTCTCCTTTGCCTTGGAGGCCGAGCCGCGATCCCCGCTGCGGCCTTCGACCACGCTGTCCACCAGAATTACGCTCACACTGGCGGACGAGGAGAGAGGTGGCTGCCCGTGGTCCCTCACTTCGATCAGCAGGTCGTAGTAGCCCTGCGGGTCCCGCTTGGGAGAGATCCTGCGGGCTGTCCTCAGCTCTCCAGTCCTCCAGTCCATACGGAACATCCCCATCTCGTTCCCTCGCAGGATGCTGTAGGACAGCCGTGCGTTCTCACCATCATCTGCATCCATGGCCACGATGCGCGTCACCAGGTAGCCAGGCTCCGCAGAGCGCGGCAGGTGCTCTCTGGCTGTGCCGTTTTTGCCGATAGGAGCTATTACAGTAGGAGCGTTGTCATTTTGGTCGACTATGATCACATTTACAGTAGCATTAGAGAAGAGCTCAGCAGCACCCGAGTCCTTAGCCTGGACCATGAAGCTAAACTCCTTCAGCTGCTCGTAATCAAAAGAGCGCAGCGCGTAAAGATAGCCAGTGTCTTGGTTTATGGACACATATGTGTCCACAGACATGCCCTGTATGTCACACTCCAATATGGAGTAGGTAATAAGGGCATTCTGTCCGATATCAGGGTCCAAAGCGCTCACAGCGTGAATGAAAGCACCGGGCACATTATTCTCAGTCACATACACATCATAAACAGCCTGCGTAAAACGGGGCGCATTGTCATTCTCATCGGAGACGTGCACTTTAATAGACTTGCTGGTAGCGAGTGAAGGCTGACCTTTATCTTTGGCCACCACAGTGATGGTGTATGAGTCTGTGTTCTCTCTGTCCAGCGGTCCGTCTGTCACGATGGTGTAATAGTTTTTAAAAGACGATTTCAGCTTGAAAGGAACGTCTCCCAGAATCTCACAGCTCATTTGTCCATTCTCACCGGAGTCCCGGTCTGAGACGCTAAAAAGTGCGATCACGGTGCCGGGGGCGTCCTGCTCGCTCACAGATTCAGTCACAGTGCTGAAACCGATCTCCGGTGTGTTGTCGTTCACATCCACGAGTTTGACCAGCACTTTGCAGTGCGCGGGGACCGCATTAGCCCCCATGTCTTTCGCCTGAATGTAAATCTGGTGCGTGTTGCTCTCTTCATAGTCCACCTCACCAGCCACCTCGACCCTGCCCGTTCTGGCATCAATATTGAATAAGTCCTTTATCCTCGGAGTGTTGTGACTGCTGAAAGAATAAACAATTTCCCCGTTTTGTCCCTCATCAACGTCCGTGGCGTTGAGCTGAATGACCAGAGTGCCCACGGGGGAGTTTTCCCGCAGGTTCACCGTGTACACAGACTGGTCAAAGGTGGGCGCGTTGTCATTAGAGTCCAGAACTTTAACGACCAGGAGAGCCGTCCCGGTCCGCTGTGGGATGCCCCCATCCACAGCCGTCAACACATAGCGGTGCACCGCCTGCTGCTCTCTGTCCAGCGGCTTCTCCAGCACCAGCTCCGCGAACTTGTTCCCATCGCTCTGTGTCTGCACGTCAAGGTAAAAATAGTTATTATTCGTTATGGCATATGTGCTGAGCGCGTTTGTGCCAACGTCGGGGTCGAAGGCGTTCTCCACCGGGAAACGCGTCCCGGGAATCGCGCTCTCCGATATTTCCACGGAAATGTCCGTCTCGGGAAAGCTGGGTGGATTGTCGTTGATATCCATCACCTCAATCTCCACGCGAAAGAGCTCCAACGGGTTCTCCAGAAACACCTCCAGGTGCAATAGGCACGGGATGGTCTGCTTACAGATTTCTTCCCGGTCAATTTTCTCCTTCACCACGAGCGCACCGTTCTCCAGGTTCACTTCCAGATAAGGTGTCCGTGAACTAGGCACCGTCTGGAAGCGGCGAGCAGAAAGTTTGGTAATGTCCAGCCCCAAATCCTCTGCAATATTCCCAACCACAGAGCCAGGCTCCTGTTCCTCTGGAACAGAGTAGTGTAGCTGAGAGACAGCTCCATCCAGGATGGAGAGCAGGAATATTAACCAAATCATCTCCTCTGCCTCTGTCCAAGTGCACTTCAAGACGAAAAGAAAAGTGTTATTCCTTTTTCTTACAAGAAATGAGCATTTCCCATTTCCTCTGTCCGTAAAAAGGCAGTGAAATAAACAGCAACAAGGCTGTCCGACTCTGAAATTCCTCTCCTATGCCTCAGGTCAGTGGAACATTGTGTCGTTTCAGCCGTGAGAAGCACAGCCATTTGATCCGAGCTCCTCTGTTTTAATCAATTCTGCACCGGTCTGTGAGTTTTGGCGTCAGCGCAAACATTGCAGGCTGGAGCCAGGACGCATAGCCAACACTCCCTGTGCACAGAACAGACTGCCCCTTCTTCACAGAAAAGTCACAAAACAAAATAGAAAATTCCACACGAGCAGAAACAGAAAGCAGAAAAAAACAACTAACTCCTATTTACGCACGACGGAAGTCAACAACGAATGCAACTTCTGAAAAATAAAAAAAAAACAGACTGGCGAATATCAAGACTTTTCCTCTGTCTTTCTCTGTGAAGATGTAATCACTGCGCCTAAGCGCTCAAAGCGGATGATGTTCTCGGCTCGGCTTCTGTAAGGCGAGTGCGAGCAGCGGGGTTGGTTTTGCGCACAGCTCCTTTCCCCAGCAGCCAATGATATTCTCAAACACCGGGTGTAATGGCACCTGATTGGGGCTCCGCAACGCCAGCCAGAGCGCACATCGGACCCTCGTAACAAAACCGGTTAAGTGCCGCTGTGCTCCTCTCTCTTCTTCTTCTCCTCTCTCCTCCAGGCTCAGCCTCAGTTGTAGCAGAGGGGGGAGGGAATTAAATGTTTTACACATCCAGTGAATTAAGAAAGTTGAAATATGCAGGGAGACAGTTGGCGCTGGTGGGGGCTGCGCGCACAAAATAGTGTAGAAATAGTGACTTTTGTTTTCAGTAGTATACTAGGAAAAGCTGTTTTTTTTTGTATTTATCTTGATCACAATAGAGGTTATTTTAATTTTTGCAATGCAACAAATGGCTCTCAACATGCTAAATAAAGGACCGTGACCCTCACTGGGTCGCCCTTGACGCAACTATTTCAACAGTTTGCTATTAAAGCGCTGCTCTGATACCAATGCATGAGTCAGAATGTACCAAGGATGCCCACAGCCAAAGACCACCATGTAAAATGCCTGCGCAAGTAAAGACAGCCAGTGACGCAATACCCCACGGTGCCATGGCCATCCTCCCTCTCTCTCTCTCTCTCTCTCTCTCTCTCCCTGATTCCCTCTCTCCCCCTCTACCTCTCTCTCTCTGAGATGCACACCACAATAAGGGGGCAACATAAAATATATTTTTAAAAAGTAATATCACCAGTGCTGTTTGGCAGCGCGCATCAGTATGATCCAAGGTTCCATCAGAGCAGGATCACACATGACTTCCTTTAATTCAGGAAAATGGAGCGTTCTGCTCCAGTCCTACCGTGTTGCTAATAGCCTGAAGCCTATTAGTTCCCCCATCTTTCCCCTTCCAATCATTAACCCCCCTCACACGCTGGCCTTAACTGTAACGCAGTTGCGTCATGTGTTAATTCAATTCATAAAGCATAAATTAAGTATGCAAATGGGGGGATAGTTGCGAGGGAGACTCAAGTAGTAGTGGGGGTCTAACTGCTTTGCGCACCATTCGGGGAAGGGAGGATGATGACAAAAAGATGAAAAAGAGCGTAATTGAGGCTAATTAGCATAAGTCTCTAATTCCAAACGTAATAGACGGAGCGCAACAATATCGGCCGTAATGCAAGTCGACGTGCCCATTGTGCGCTGGATTAAACAGCGAGTGATACGCGATTCTGCATCTCGCCATACAAGTCAGAAAGAAACAAAGAGGAGACGTTAGATGAATTTCCACCCATGTCTGAGCCGGAGCTGTGTGACTGAATCGAGCTGACACTGGAGTCGGATCTCGGAGCAGAGCGCACAGCGGCTCCCTCTCCTCCCTCTCCTCCCTCTCTCTCCTCGCTCTCTCTCTCTCGGTCCCTGTCAGGGTGTTACAGAGACCAACGTCGCCCCCTTGCGTCAACCCACTTTCTTTGAAAAATTCCCAGTGATGAAAGGGTCAGAGAGACCACCTGAGCACTGCTTGCCCCTCACCCCATTTAAATATTCACTTTTGTTCCCCTTTATGTATTTTTTCCCTTCTAATATGCGATGCTGACTTGTGCGCATGGGACTGATCCCAGGAAGTGAGAGCAGCAATATCAATATGAAAATACAATTAAAGTTCTGCATTCAAAAGTAAGAAAGTAATATTTTTTGTTATTATTACATTACTAAACTGTTGGATTAATATTTCTGACACAATGTGCAGGCTTCTGTCTTTCTTTCTTTTGCTTGTGCAGAAAAAACAACCTGATGTTTGTTTCTCGATTAAAAGTGACAATATACCAGTGAGCACACAGGTAAAAGCTCTGCACTGAAAAAGTAAGAGTGTCACATCTTTATTATTGTAATATTATTGTGTTATTTGATCAATGTTTCTGACACAATGTGCCGGTTTCTTTTTATTCCTTTTTGCTTGTGCAGATAAGACAACCCGATGCTTTGCTTAAGTAAAAGCAGCAATAGCACAATGAGCACACAAGTAAGACTCTTGCCTTCAAAAGCAAGAGAGTCACATCTTTATTACTGTAACATTATTGGATCAATATTTCTGACACAATATGCAGTTTTTTTTTCTTGATGTTTTTTCTTGATTGAAAGCAACAATACGCCAGTGAATATACAGGTAAAAGTTCTGCATTGAAAAACTAAGAAAGTCACATTATTTTTAATAGTATTGAGTCAATGTTTCTGGTATAGGTTTGATTTTTTTTTGTTTGCTTGTGCAGATAAGATAAACCTTAAGATAAGATAAACTTTTTGATGTCTCTTCAGCGAAATGAAGCCTACTAAACAACAAGACTAGAAATACAGAAGTACTGAAAGGCTAAAAAGTGAAGATAAAATGATGACTATGTGCACCACACCTATATACATACACATATATGGCATAATGGATGTGCAAATGGATCATTTACAGTCACTTCAGTTATACAGAATAACAGCGCTATATTTCTGCAATTTCATTTGAAAAGCTAAAGAGGGAAAGGAACCGGTGTAATGTTATTGCATTTGAAGAGCTAATTTTAGAACTTCATATACTGCTGGGTGGTTTATCTATATCAGTGCATATGTAAACATGTTAACGTGCAGCATAAGAGTAAACAGGCAGTATTGGAAGGGCAATATTGCTTCCACACTGCAGTGGAGTAGTTAAATAAATAGTTGAGTGAAATACATTTTATTTTTTATAAGCACGGCATATGTTCAAGCTGAGGTCCACAAAAGCAGAATGTTTCCATCGAATTTTCTCTGTCACGTTTGTGTCATGTCTGTGCATATTAGGTGTCATTAAGTAGACTAACACAAATCTGAATTCAATAGCTAAAAAGAGGTTAAACTGTAGGACACACTCTGATGGCCCACCAAGGAAGGAGGAGCTTGATTTTCTTACTGTGTCATAAAGGAACAAGTATACAATAATTATAAACTTCAGGACTACTTTCCAAATTTGAACCTGAGCCCCTGAACCTGTACTTAATTTAGGAAGGTGACGTTATCTGCAGTGTGCACATGAGGTTTTGAAGACCCTGCACATGCACAATTGGACCTCTGCTCTGACTGAACTTAGGTGAAGCAATGCTGGGAATTTACGTGCAGTCACTCAAGTCTTCGTACTAATAGGCCATCTCCACCTTGGATGTTACAGATAACTTTAATGACTGATGAACATTTCAGTCATTAACAGACTGTGCACAGTCCTAAGAGGTCATGTAATCAACCGAATGTATGTAAAAACATCTGCTGAAGTGTGCAGAGTGTGCACCATGTCTACAAAACCTTTAATTCTTGTGTAAAAACCGTTAATCCCTCTGAACGCAATGGTATGGCATTCCAGGAAATACACTTATTCATGTTCTTGGCAAGAATTAGATGGACAGATCGATAGCACTCCCATATCTGTCCGTTAAAAACAAATCTACGGCCAGCAGTCGCTTAGCCGAGTTTAATTAGCATAAAGGAAACATGGGAGGAAAACAGCTGGCTCTGTCCTAAAGTGAAAATAGTAATAATAATAATATCACCTACCAGCTTATATTAGAAGTTAGCTGCTAATTAATTAGTTGATCATGTCCCAGTGAGCCTTGACTGTGAACCGGCATGCACAATACCCAGACTACTAACAGCTCGCCTAAATTGAATGCAGTTATTTATACTGCTATCAGTGACATTTTTTTCTTTCCCTACTATGACAAGAGAAAATGTCAGCTGTGAAAAAGGTCAGTAAATGAGCTTCACAAGTGTTGGTGGGCGGATTGTTTAATTTTTGACAGAACCGGCTTTCAGTTTTCTGTCTTTATCCTATCTGCTGATGTCTGTATCCTCCTATGGACAAGCTATGAGATTGCTATTGATCCTGTCATCTAATTGCCATGTAATTTCCGAAAATGTCAAATTTTTCCTTCAAATGGCATTAAAGTAACACTGCTTCTGATGATGAATCTGCACAAGCCTTTATATAAATCCATGTTAGCTTAAGAATTATGTATTCCTCACAGCAAGACTTTGGTTAACTGCGTTTGGCTCCACTTCATTTCTGGTTGAGTCCTCATGAGCAAGAACAACAGCCTGATCATTCCTCCTTCACTCTCCGTGCATTTATAATTTAGTGGCTCCAAAATGACAAATGGGGCATAATATTTGACAAATGACATCATAAGCGGCCATGATGTGAAGGGCTAACAGACTAAAGCCGGTCTGTAGGTAAAAGCTTGGTAAGCCATTAAAATTTCATAATATGAACAAAAAGGCAATTAAGATATCATTAAGGGGGTTAGCACCCAAAGGATATACCTCAAGCCTATTACAGTGCTCTTCAACAGGCCAGTCCCTGTTTAAAAACTGCACTTCGGAGACTGCAATAGGAAAGAGTTGTGGCTCAACGACAAACTGGTAAATGGGAGGTATGGTCCCTCTCAATATGTCAACATGAGCCTGCGTTGTTTGGATTTAAGTGCACAATCACGGCCAGGAAATTAGTCCGGGCCCGGGTTAAATGCACTCTTGGTAATCAGCATGGACGGAAAAGAGCCTTGTTAATTTTTGTGATGTTAACTCATTGGCTTATTGAAGCTCCAGGGTCGTAAAATGGTGGAGAAACTGTAAAAGAGAAGAAAACAGCTCAATAAACAAACAATGTAAATGTGCGGAGCACAGACAGTCCTTCTTATTGTTGCAATAATCAAGGTTGAGAAAAAAAAAGGATCGATACGCAGCAAATACAATTTGTTGCTGATAATAACTGTGCCAGTCTTACTTGATGGATTCTCTTTCAGGCATCTCACAGAGCTGTAAAGTCAAAATGCACAAATGGTTGTGCATTAAAAACACTATATATTCACCTTTTAACCCGAGATGAGTGTGATCAGCCTAATTTGGACCATTTGGGCACCTGTAATTGCTTTAGCCTAGAAATTGCGATTTGCTGCAAGCCGGACGAGACCATGTACAAAATGGATGGCTGTGCCCTCAGCCCAAAGTGACTGTGTGTGTGATCAGTGTCTGTCCCAGACAGCTGCAGGGTGACTCCCTGCCCTGATGGCCATTACTCAGTCTGATGGATGGAGGGATAGTGGAGGGGAGTGGTAGGGAGAAAAACGAAGGGGCGATAGGAAGGAAGGAGGGCTCAAAGGAAGGAGTGGACAGTACATTAGGGCAGGATGAGTGAGAGAGTGTGAGGAAGCGGACGAATGGATGGAGGCCTCAGGAGGTTGAGGTGTTAAAGTGAGATGAGGGGAGGTGAAAGAAAAAAGGGGGTGGAGAGATGGTGATCTGGGATCTGGGCATGACAGTAGTGGATAGTGCAGATAAGAAATGGAAGCGGAGGAAGAGGAGGATGCTACTTTAGGTAATTGGTTTATTTTCATAGAGAGAATCCATCACCATTTCTGTAAATACATCAGCAACTGTCAGTGATAATTTTCAGCTCTTGCATCTTGGCGTGATGCTAAAAAAAACATTAAAAAACAGACCATAAAGAAAGCTGATGTCATTTAAAGCAATGAACAACACAAACTTCATTCTATATAAGCAAACATAAAACAGAGCAAGCAAGTGCAGAATGCAGCAATGTCTGACAGTGCTTTCAGAACAGCTCATGTAGCATTTTTTTTAAAGCATGATAACTTTTTTGTATGTGTTGCGCTACTAACAGAAACAGTTACATATACCATCAACTGCAGACTAGTCAGTTGTTTATATCTCACCAGTTAACTCTCATTAATACAACACATAAAAATCTGACTTGGCTATTGGCACTGTGGACTTGGTTAGTAATATAACAATTATTCTTCTCTAAACCACTACAAGCATTTTCATTATGTATTCAGACTAGGTAATTGCTGTCTTGTAGTTCCTCAATGCTGAATGATACCAAAATAACAGGTTGGCAAGTCCTAAAACAGAGTGATTGATTTATCTTCTGGCTACTTGGGGGCAGCAGAACAAGCTGTAAACGTACCTCGACAACATTTAACATTATGAATTTGTAATGATGAACATTTCAACATAATGGAATAACTATTTGTTGTCCCTATATATGGCATCTCGATAATAAAATGGATGTCGTGAACTTGCCAAGTATGACTACATTGGCAATGACAATGAGCAGATGGTAGGAGGGTTCAGAAAACAGGAATCACAGGTCCATGCATCCACCATTCGCACTGTGTAATGCCACAGAGTGAATGAGGTTGTCAGTGCTCATTTGTGGAATGTTGTTGCACTTTTTCTGAAGGTCTTGGTGAATTTGGAGGACTGGATCATGTTGTCAGATGTGCCTGTTCAGAGCTGAGTCCAAACCAGTTGCATAGACACAAATGGTGGAGTTCTGGACATTGAAGTGCCTGGCTACAGCCTGTTGTTGTCTTTCACTTGTCATCTGTGCCTTTGTGTCATTTAAATAAAGCTGCATTTTAAAGTGGTCATTCAGTTGTCAAAGGAGTGTCTATGTGCTGGTCGCGCTATCTGATCATTGTCCTGTAAAGCCACACCTGACCTGGGTGTGGATTACCACAGTGGTTGAGAATTTGTTTTCAGCTGAACATCACAAAAACCTTTGGTGGTAAACAGTTTGGTAAATTTAACTCTTTCTGAAGTATTACTTCTTCTCTCAGTCAGACCACTTGCATTTTGCACTTGTAGTTTTGTTGAGCGTACATTTTAATTTTGCAGGAATGTTTCTGTCTCGTCAGCTGCGAAGTACCTTCAAAACCTTGTGGGGGAGTTAGTATGCAATCACTTTATTAAAGAAATCAAAATGTGTGCTTAAGTTAAATAAAAAATGGGGTTAATTGAAGCAGTGAGACTGAACCAAAACACTGGAGTTTCATGCCCTACAAAGAAAGAGTTGAATGATGATTCTCTGTAGGTTTGTTGCAACATTTTTCACACTGCACACAGTCATTTAACCTGAAAATATTGATTAGTGCAGCTTTAAGATCAAATGCACCGATTTTGCAAATACATTTTTTGCTTTTTTTGTCATATTACTGCAGTGTACATGTTCAAGATGCTTATTTTTCACCATTAGGCCAGTTAGTATGAACAAAATAAACAATTACACACAGACAATGTGACGGTAATATCGATGATGATTAAATTCAGTTTTATTAATACCACAACATAAGCCATCTCAGGGCACTGTGCATACTAAGATCAAGACCTTACCGTATTATATTACAGAGAGAAACACAAAAAATGATGACACTGGTAAATTAACTTCTTGTGTTTCACACTTGACTTGCACTAATGATGATGATGAAGACAGGGGAGGTGGGGGAGGGAAGTAAAGATCTTTCCTAACGCAATCAACAGTAAATTAAATATGCAATGATAATAACATTGCCATCATACTGTATGACGGCAAGCAAATTACTATGCAGCCACCATCTCCACATAGCAAACCCCCCACAAATGCCACGAGGTGTGCTATGGAGCATGAGTTATTTTGAGAAAAACACCTCTTCACAGCCATATGCTGCTAATACTGTCACTCTAAAAAACAGCTCAATAAGCAATCTGTATCTGTCTCAGCTTGGCCCTTTGCTTTGATGTGCTCCGCTCGGGGTCTGTTTGGTTATGCAGTGATTGCTTCATTTCCTGCCCTCCTCACTCGCTGCTTCCAAGCTTCGCAACTTCAGCGTACACAAAACTGCATTTCTGAGTCTCCCCAGACAGTCGGCCAATCTGTATGCTCATATTCATCTTAGCTGGAACTGATCTATTCTCTGTCTAATGCATTGGCCTTTCCCCAGAGGTTAGGTGAAGTCCCCCCATCATATTCCTCCCACTCTCTCCTTCCATCACGCTCTCCGTCTCTCTCCTCCTTGCTCTGGGAGAAAATGAAAGATTTAATCCAGCAAAGACAGCGCATGCACTTTAACAAATACAACGGTCAGTATTCATGCAGATGTACTGTACATGCATTCGCTGTGCACCCTGTGAGCTCAAAGTGACACTTGAGCGCTGAGCGTGATTGACAGTGAGACGACGAGGGAGCCTCCCCCCCCACCACTCGTAGTCAGAGTCAGGGGAAAACGGTTAAAAGATTCACAAAGAGGGATTGGTTTCTATCAAATCCCCTTTAAAAATGGATGAATCCTCTAAATTACTCAAGCGTCCGTTTGCCCCACCCCAAACCCCCAGTCAGAAAATAGATGTTTATGTTCAATATCCTTGCTTTCTTTCTCCCCACTCTCCTACTCTACTCATCCCCCCACTCAGCCCTGATTCAATTCTGAAATTGTTTTGTTATGTGGTTGGTATAATGAGTTATGATCGATCTCTATTGAGTGTGTGCATGGGGAGGGGGCTATGAGGCCTATGTCTTGGGGCTGTCCATATTATAACGGCTAAGCACTCCATCTTAGCTGGAAGACAAGAAGATAGAACAATAAATATAACCTGATACTCTTGCCGCTGTGATAATTGAAGGATTCTCGGTCTAATGGATGTGCAAACTACAGCAGTGATAGAGCATTTAAGTTATTAGAAGATTTTGTTTGTGCGTGCGTGTGCGTGTTGTTGGTATTCAGAGCATCTGCCAAAATACAAATGCCTTTAGCTTCAAACTGCTATGGCAAATGTTTTCTCTTTCCTTTGGGCTTTTGTGAATGTTTGAGCACATCTTTGTTTATTCAAGCAGTGTTGCATTCGAACTTCGTGACATTGGATTGGTTCTGCAAGAATGTGCTGTATGTAATGCAGTATATCCCCAAACCTCATAATCACCAAGGTACAGCTTGCTTCTTCGCTGTATTAAAGCCTCAAAACTCCTGGCAGTCAATTAGGGGCCGTTGTGTGTGTCAACGAAGCGAGAAGAGTTTGCTTGCTGATATTATGGCTAATTAGCTCAACTCAGCTCCCCCAAGACGGAGAGGGAGACACCGAGGTATTGTTGTGGTTTCACAGACGTTCCTGGCGGAATCTCTTAAGTCTTCGCTGCATAATCCTCCCCTCAACATTTCTTCAGCTGAGAAAGTGAAGATCGTTTGTGCAGTTGAGACTTGGATGTCTTTTGGAGACAGAGGCAAGCTGAGATGATAAGAATGCAATAGTCTGCCAGCATACTCTATCTGTTCCAGGATTTGTAAGGAACAGCAAATACAGAAGAAGACCAGAATTTAGCGTTGACTCTCCTTAAGCTGTCAGTTGTATATTGAAAGGTCTGTCAGTTGCAGTCTACTTCATAAACCCAGTGACTGGATTGAGGTATCTTGATTGTTGTCTGATATATACAGGAAACCAATTTCTCAAACGGAATGTCGTGAGAAACCTTGTTTCCATCACTTTCTGATGGGAAAAAAATGATTCCCCCTATACATTTGAAGGCTTTTCTAATTGTTGATGGCTTTTCTAACAGTTGATGTTTTTTCTAATGGTTGATGGTTTTCCAATGACTGAGCTGTAGGTCAGCGGTAATATCGGAGAAATTGTGATCTCTAACAACAGAGCCTGTCATCTCTGCACTGTCAGCCCAAGTGCTCCCAACAATGAGAATCTTTTGAAGCTGCAGTTTCATATATCACTAAATGGATTTCTTATTTTAGATAAAATATGTCAGCCTTGGTGCAAAAATACAGCGGGGCCTTGTGATGAAATCTGATAACACACCGACTGTGTGTAAACTGGGGTGTTATATTGATCTCATCGTTTACCGTACTGTGCAAAATTTTTGTAAGCATGGAACGTAAACTGATAATGCTTTCAGAAATAATTCCATGAATACCTAACATACCTAACTTCATACAAAGTGCAGTAAACAGAAAGAACCTAAATCACATCAGTATTTGGTGTGACCGCCATTTGCCTCTTTTCCAACATTAGTTCTCCCCAGTACACTTGCTCACAGTTTTTTTTTTAAGATACTCGGCAGGTCAATTGTTCCAAGCATCATGGAGAACTTGCTTGAGTCCTTCTGTGGTTTACGCTGTTTTAGTGTCTTTTGTGTTATCATGCATTCCCAGACTGACTCTGTGATGTTGAGATCAGCATTTGGGGGAATAAAACCATATTGCTTTACTCATTATTGTTCTGGAAATCCTAACAGTAGATGGTATTATTGACAAAAGGATGGTAGTAATCTAAAAACCAGTATGCCTAAAACTTATCCACACTGCTTTAATCTAAGGTCTTCCATTTGGTTGCTTGCGTGCATGTAATTTTGTATTCCATTCCTGTTGGAATTCAAAAACAAAAAGATTTACTCCTAATACCAACACTCTGTGCCTCCACAGTCATGAGTGTGAAAAAAACAATGCAATTTTGGGTTGCAAATGGGCTCAAACACACATTCAGCATTGGTCCATGAAGCTGAGGTTTTTGTCCTGGTTTTGTGGTATGTTGAACCATCACTATAAACTTGTGATAATCTTCACCAAGCAGTTTGAGCCCATGAATGTAACTTTAATATCTAGTTACAGTGCCATGCAGTTGCCATGCTCCATTGTCCATTCAACAAGACTAATCCATGTCCATTTTCGTTCTAGTCCGATCCGTGAGGCATCGATGGGCCTCCATGCGTGAGGCACATCGATGCTTTCAGCTAAATGCTAACATGCTCACAATGACAGTGTTAAAAGGCTTTATTGTTCTGCATGGCTCACGTGTGCAAAATTTGATTAATAACAGTATCAAAATCAGTATTGTTCATTTGATACTGCACACTGCTCTACGTGGCTGCATGTGCTGAAAAGTAGATGTTATTGCATCAGATTGTGTCACTGTGCATGCTTTGTGGACTGCATAAAGCACGCTCATTTAGTTGCTTTCGTTTTCATGTTTTCTTTTTATTCTGTTATTTTTGCATTTCTGTCACTCCACTGGTTTTCACACAAGTTCGCAAACAACCACAGTTTAGGCCAGATTGTAAATCAGTTACTAATACACATAATAAAACAAATAGCCACATAAATAGCTCCAGAGATGGTGTGATTGGATCCGTACATCCTGTTGAATGGTAGGTTCTCGCTGTGAGACAATAAAAATTTGTTCCACTACAGTAATTTCTCTCACAGCCTCTCAATTCACGCCTATAATAGATTCAGTAAATTTGTAAAGACTGGCAACAGTGTTTCTCATAATCTCTCTGTTCACGTCTATATTAAAGACAGTCAATTAGTATAGATTGGAGACACTGAATAAACTTTGATTAAGAATAAAGCCAAGAGGCGGCTGTTAGATCCTCAGTCATCCTGTGTACTGCCAGACACTTTTCTTTTGGATCTTGATATTCTCTCTGCTTATCAAAGCAACACTGCATGAGGACGTATGATTGAAGGAAGCTCCAGTCTGGTACATCTGATAAAGGAAAGAAATAGAGAAACGGAGAAATACAGAGAGACCCATGAGTTGATTTTGAAAATCACATATTTTCACACAAGTAGCTACAGTCATGCCAGATTGCTGAAGACTAATGTTAAATGTATCATCTGCAATATTAATGCATGAGGCTCAAATTTTCCGTAGGCCCATATCAGATCAGCGCCTGTGCAAATGGCCTCAGTGTGGCTTTGAGAGGGGAGCAGGAGAGGGAGAGAAAAAAAGAGAAAAGGATCTCACTTTGAAAAAGTGAACAGAAAATGATGAAATGGGGCTGACACACTGTAGTTTTGGTTGACTGAGTGGGATGAAGGGAGGGTAAGGGATAGAGTACAAAGACACAGGTAGACAGAAGGCTGTTACGTGTGGGAAGGGTAAGAAAGCGAACACGAAAAATACACATTTAGTGACTACAATGACGAGGAAAGGATTTGGGCAGTAAGTAGGCATATTTTCTTTTTCTTTAAAAATAAAATTGAACTCACAATTACCACTCAATTACCACTCAACACACGGCATTCGGCACTGCTGGCGTCACTATTAACAAACCACAGCAATCACTTTTCCCCCTCAGTGCTTTCTACTACTTCTCAACATGGTGTGAATGGACACCCCTCAGTGTGCTTGAGTGCGTCTATGTGTGATTACCACAACAGTAACATTCAACAAGAGGGCGATCCATCAGCTGTCAGTCCTGCTGTGAAGTTTTAATTAATTACATGGAGGGAGACAAGGTCAACCCTGCACACCACAGTGGACTGCTAGTCTTGCCTCTCTACAGGGGATCAATAGGGCTTTACACGCGCCTGTAGACTTCTATACAGAGAGTTATTAAGGAAGTGGGACCGGGCCTATTGTGTCTCCAGCAGCCTTGTCAGAGGGAGCGGACGTAAAGGATGTCGGTTTGGTTTAAGTTCACAGTAGGGGAGATAGTGAATGGGACTTAATGGAGCTAATGGATCTGAGAAGGTGGGAGTGTTGAAGAGGAGACAGGCAGGAGAAGGTGAGGTACAATAGGCGGGTTAATGCAGGGTGTTGCAAGGATTTCACTTCAGTGCCAGTATACAGTATGCACTGTGCATTCGGCTCCACATGCACTTAAGTCTTCTTTTTTTTTTCTTCCCCCAAACAAAGTCTAAGCAAGTGTAAAACATAAACAGTTCTTGAGCGTTTGTTCACAGACTGTGTATCATTTCAAAGGGCATATCATTGACATCTCTGGTGCACGCCCCTGCCGTCCTCATCAGTCAACCTGGGAGGATCATTAAGAGAAAATGAAGTAGCACTCGAGGAGAGGGATCGGGACCTTCACTTTATTATGAAGTGCAAAGGTATGAAAACACTTGAGACACTGTATGGCGGTGAGCATCGCAAACACCCGAGCGAGGAAGGGAGAATGAGAAAGGACAGGAGTGAGGGAAGCAGGTTTGAAGGGGCGATGCATTATTCATTGCAGTAAAGCACACAGCTCATTGATTTAATGGAAATACAATTCTTATCTTTAGATCTCGCAAGACAAAGGCCTTATTTCTCACCATATGTCACTGTCTGATTGGATAATGCTCTGACCGACAGGCAGAGACAGTAAATGTCATCCTGGTGTATACAGTCCTCGCCTGTAACAGGATAGCTACCTTTTTTTGGTTGCAAAGCAGACTTCATAAGCACCCACTGCAGAGAGTTCACACATAATTTCATCTCTTTTTATTCGAGAAATTGCAGTTACAAAACATAAAATTATACAAAGTGCGTACTGATACCAGTTACTGCTATATTGCACACAATTTGTTAGTCTGAATTCGAAGCCCCTGTTTGATCTATTCCTTTATTCATTTTTAAGAAGTCCCATGATTTGTTTAAATTGCAGCTATCAGTCACTTTGTAAGTGTTACAAAATCCCATATGCCGTGCACTGACTGCTCAAATTGGGATGATTTAAACCAATACAGAATATCTATGCTTTGCATGAGGGCAGTTGTGAAGGAAGCAATCTAGGGCTGTTTAGAAAAGCCGTCAAGCTGACATTTCCCTGTGACTGAGTGGCATCAGCTCGTCTTAAAATGGATTTTTGGACATTTATGGAAGTTTATGGACTTTAAAGAGAATGATAACCTCAGTAAAGTGCAGTCAGTCTGAACCTAAAACTCATGTCTCTGCGTGTTCAGATTTGACTGAGTTATGGCTCAGAGGAGGAGTTTTTCTTTTTTTTATTGCAACAATCGGCTCAATTAGCTCTGTCACAGCCTCTGCTCCAACTGTTGGTGAGTGTACCAAATCAATGACACGCTTGGATTCTCTCATGCACCCTATGGAAGGTTCACCTGAGATTTTAAAGGCCGCTTTTGCCAGCGCATGGAAAACCTACATATCACAGCATGACAGAAGTGTGTATTGTCCTTCTCTGTGCTTGCTATATAAGAGAACACCTCGGACTAAGGATCCGTTTGTATTGGGAAATAAGAATGCATGGCGGTTTAAGCGGTTTATTCCAACATGAAGTTTTTGAACATGGAGGATTATATTCTGTAACAGTGTGTATGGAGAAAGTGTGTTTCGTCTGTGTCAATATTGACAGATCCAGTTAGATGTTTGGCTCCGGGGGGCTTAGCTAGTCTGAGATGCACTAAAGCGAGAAGAGCCAGGGGGCGATGCTCAAGTGTCTGTCTATTTATTGCAGACAGAAACACGCACACACACAGACAGATACACTTCATCTCTTTCCTGCAAAAACACACATAAAGTGGGCACACAGACACGCGCGCACACACACACACACACACACACTCATCAACAGTCATACACTCACACCAACTCGCTGAGGCGAATCAAACCTGCATCTCAACCTCAGTGGAGTGAAATTTTTAACCCCTTCTAGGCCTGCAGGGGAGAAATCCCTCAATCCTTCGCCTCTTCCCTTTACACAGCCCCTAGGCTTTCGTGAAATGAGGCTTAACCTTTCCACAATGAAACACAGTTAACTCTGATTCCAGTATCACTTTTTTCCCTCCCTGTGGTTACCCAACATGCTCCGAGGCAGGCAGAGCAAAAACAATGGGCTTCTTTTGACTCCTCCACTGGTTTATCATCAGATGGGTGTAATACTCTGTGTGGTGAAAAAGGTGGAGTTGCAGATTGAGGGTAAATTATACTGTGGGAGATGAATGATGCACTTGTGATATATATGAAGTTGGCGGTTCTGATATTGAGGCGCAAGACTCATGATTTGTGCTTTGAATAAATGGAGGTGAGAATCAAAAAGACTTGAGCGCGGCGGAATGGAAGAGATGGAGGTTTTAGATTCAGCAAATGCAAAACGCTCAGAGACAGCTTGAAGTTCAGGTACGAAAACGTTGAAAACTTGAAGACAAGCTGCTTATTTTCACACCAACACAAGCTCCATCAGATAAGCAATCAACCTTGAGAACATGATTAACAACAACGCCAGCTTCTCTTCCATTGTTAAAAAAAAATGAACCATCAGAATGCGGTCGACTGAAATCTCTGTGAGAACACTAAAATTGGCACAATAACAGGACTGTTACTTTGTGATGCATCTGCTGCTCGCAAAAGGTTAGATGAGTACATGTGTGTGTGGGTCAGCGATACATGAAAGAAGCAGGTGTTATCAGGTATTATACAAAGGTAATTTCAGCCTGGTAATCACACTGGTTAAAGACACACTTCAATGATTTTGATAACTCATGATCTTTTCTCTCTCGCTCTGTCTCTCTCTCACTGCGCCAACTGTGAGATTGTTAACAGGGTTTTACACTTTCTTCTGTTCTCAGAAGTACTGAAGACAATGAGGCGCCGCTCCAGACAAAATGTCAGATCAAACTGTGCGAGCAAGACCTTGAAAAGGGGGTGTGCAATAGTGGAGACTTCTTTTCTTCTCAAGAAAAACAGCAACCAGTAATTTGTTGTTTGTTGAAATGTCTATTATGACCTATATTTATCTCCTGTGACAGGCAGTCTCTTCCAGCCAGCTCTCCAAATTAAACAACAAACTCATTTGTTGTTTCTAACTGCTGAGTAAAATACAAGACATATACAAGCTTTTTATGATCTGGCACTCTCACAGACTTGTCACTATCTGTTTTCTGTGCCTCACAAAACTGTTACAAATCGCTGTTAAAAAAAACAATCTGTTTTATGATAAGGCAATGCGATGCGACCTTAGGTTTGAGGTCTAAAAGATTGAGATTTAGATTAAAATGACTCCTTCTTGGTTCAGACACTTTTTGTGGTCTTAGTTATCCAAGTGTTTTTTTTTTTTTCTAGGAGAATTGGACTAAAGAAGTTGACTAGAACTAGAACTATGTCCAGTGCTTTGTTCAATCCTCCATCTACCCTGACAACCAAATGAGTTGTATGCTTGCTGTGTAACCATGGATGTACATACAGTTGTAACTGCATTACTTTGATACTGAAAGTGATCATTATTTTCAGGTGGCTACTGAAGTTAAAAGTTACAGTTACATTTAGAGCCTATTTTTCCATGATTCGTAAGTGGGTGTATGTACATTTATGGATGTTTACTCGCTATAGACATTGATGATAATGATAACCTTGGACTTTTTTGTGTGTGTCACCTTTTCAGTGAATAAAGTCAGGGCGTGCTTTGTTTAATGAAAAATAATTCTAAAAGTAGGGAAAATGGGGAAGAGACAGCAGCCTATTGTGTTGTACAGAGTTTTACTGACTATTCCACCTGCTGTGACTTCCTTCTTTTTGTAGAATTTGCCACTTTGTGATAATGTCGCATGACTTATTCTTTAGTTGACAATTCACAAAAGTCATGACTCCTTCCAGAGGGCTTTGTCACCTGAATCAATTCTCTCATTTATCTTGAGAAGACACTGTAAGTAGTGTGACGTTATTAATCCTATGTAACCTTGTGGGTAAAATGTTAGTGATGGATGGGTCCACAGAACCTGACACTTGAGACCTGGTAGTTTGCTTTTGCTTCCTGCTGACAGTCACTGGTGTTCTTTTTTCATCAGGACCCAGTAAATCCATGAATTTAACCAAGTAGTCCCTCTTTTAAATAGGATAATGATAAGTTTGATTATTCTAATAGTAATCACAACCAGTCCCTTTATTCATGTTTCATAATCACCGGCTCATTCACCAGCTGAATTGTAATGTCCATTCATATTCATGCTGGTCTTCTCTTACAAATTTCCTCACTATTACTTTGCTAATACATTCATGCCATTGCCATATGCAACCACAGCATCCTCCAACACCCTTACTCCATCCTTATGTTCTGACCTTTTAGTACTGTCTATTTGGCTAAGATCTAAGATGAAGGTGGCTGCAGCTCAGGAAGTAGAGTGAGACATTTACTAATTGCCGGCTTCACAGTTCAATCCCCAGTGTTTCGATATTGAACGAACATGTCAAAGTGTCCTTGGGAAAGACACTGAACACCAAGTTGCTCCAGATGGGCAAACCAACACCTTGCCTGGCAGCTCCATTGGTGTGTGGGAAATGGATGAATGAAAAGCGGAATTGTAAAGTGCCGTGTCGCTCTAAGTGTTGTCCATTTACAGTCTCACTGAGTGGATGTTGGTTAAAAAATATTAAATATTGATGTATGGGGGATTATGGGAAGAGATTAGTCTCCCAGTAGACTTTGGTATACATGGCCAGCTCTTCCCTTCTGGAACCAAACTGGAAGATTAGAAAGCAGTATATGATTTCTGTAATTCTGATATGTAGCACTATAGGCTTAAGACACTGTCCTTCTGATAAAATCTGATCAGAAGACACTCATATGTATCATTTTGTAATTTAAGTTTATATTCCAAGTATGTTCTTCAGCTGCAATAATTTTTCATTTTTGTATTAGAGCCAGATGAAAGACCAGTAACAAAAGCAGTAGCTGTGCTCAGATCATGGTGATTGAAAATGATGAGTTGAAATTGGCCAAAGTATAAACTGTGGCGATCTGAGAAGAAACTCGAAGGCAAACAGAGGCAATGGAAACCAGATTTTCTCTTTTGTGCTCAGCCTCCTTGTTCCTTATAACCTCAATCTGCGCTGCTTCTGTATCGCCTCGTTCACTGCCGAGTTAAATATCAAAAGTATCCAGCTTTTAAAATAAATTAAAAGTGATGCCGATAAAGTGCATCATGTAAGGGGCCACAGCGAAGCACAGAAAATAAGCTCTTTTCTCTTTGGCATTATAGATCAAACCACTCGGACTGATTGTATTTGACTGGTTTGTTGGTTAGTTGGCTGAGTACAGTCGATTGCTGAGAAATAAGGCATATCAGTCCAAGGCAATGTCGGCAGCACAGCCACTGTAAATCAGCGTGGCCTGACACACTGGCAAAAAGGCAGCACTGAAGTCCAGAAGGACTTGGATAACACAATCAAAAGAATTGAACTTACACTATTAAATATGAAAAGAAAAACAAGCCCTATCTTGGAGAAACAAAAGAGACCAGTCTAACAAATGTATTTATGTAACATAACCACGTACGTTACTTCCTATTAACATATTGCCTCCATTTGATATGCACTTTGTTTGACTACACAGATGTAATAATTAGAAACTAAACAGAGTTAAAACAATTCCTTAAAATGACTTATGGGAAATGAATAGCCTCCTTTGAGCTTTCTTTATCTAAAAACCTCACAAACAGCGACCGTTGCCATTTTGCTCCACTGAATTAACCAGCACATCAAGATGAATTAGTGTTGTTGCCACTTCGGACCCCCTCTCTTTCCTTTCTTTCCCATCTCATCTCATCTCTCCTTTCATCAGGAGCAGATGTTGAGGTCCACTTGACAGATAAACAGCATCTCTCATCAAGGCTGTGAAGAGTCTAAATCAGCCCCCTTCACTGTCACTTTGAATGTTCATTATCATGCTTTATCCCGACTGTCACTAGGAGAACACAGTTGTCTTTTCAGTGGAGCCTATTAAAAACGACAGCCCTGGTTGGTTTTTACATGCTAGCTAGAAACTAGAGGAACCATCTCAGAATAGAGTCTGAACTGGCACTCTCATACATATGTGATGCATGCAGATTTTTGTTTTGCAGCAACACTCCTTGTACCACTTGCTAGAAGGGAATGTGAAAAGAAAGAAACTAATGAAGAATAGCTAATTTTGCTTTATATATTTATCAGATTTTCACACACCTTGCTTCCATGTTATATAATCAGAAATATATGGGAAATGTGTATTTATTTAATACAGACGTCAATATGTTAATGACTTTAATGAAAGTGTAGAGTACTTGGATATAAGTGCTGTATAGGCCTCAATACAAAGCCGCTGGGGTAGACAGTATTTTTTCAGGGTCACTGAGCAAAATTTGAGTGATAACCTTTCTGCATAGTTTAATTCAAGTGAACTTGAAAGGAAACCAGGCCTCTGTACACCTTGTTTTCAGACTTTTCAGAAAATGTAGCCCTTTAATAGGAGACTCAATTAGCAGTCACCCGTATTTTCAGACTGGATTTGGTGAGATCATGTAACGAGTGACCAAGACTGCAATAAAACTAGGATGCGGTGATTGAATGGGTTAAGCAAAGGACTCCCGCTTTACCTGGCCAAATGTCAATGTTGACTCTTGACTTGACTATTTTTAGTGCATTTGAAGTGCATCCATAAGCCTATGCATGTTTGTTGAGGGGGGATTGGACAAAGAGGGCAGGGCTGTATGTATTTATTTGTTTGTTTGTTTGTTTAAATTGTGGTGTTCTGCCTAAAGTCAGCATCAGGGTTAATATTTTAAAATCAAAGCATCACCTATATGGTAAAAATCTATTTTTTATGGTGTTTTTTTTTGTCTTATAAAAACAATAAGAGCTCTTAACGATATGAAGATTCTAACAACTGCCATTCTTCAAGCCTACTCTAAAATAGGTGGTGTTTAGAGACAAATATCTACTTATCTATCTACAATCTACTTATTTTTCTATCTTTTACATCAACAAGTATCCATATACCTACAATAAAGTGTAAACAGTCACGAAGTAGTGGAACTCTGCTTGAGCCAGCAGTAAAATAAAACACCTACTTTGCAGACTTCACATTTAGGATTTGATGGCAATTTTGAGTCTGATTATTAAATCCAAATCCCTTGTTAAGTCTAATTACATTTGGTTTTCAACATTTGCAAGTGACTAAGTTATACATAATTTAAAGTGAACTGAAAGATTCAATTTAGATCTGTGATCACCTTTAGTCCAATTATTGTTCACAGGCTGTGGTTAAATCACAACCTGAAAATTGGGTGGGCAGTGAGATGAAATGTATTTGCATAATATGAATGAAAGATTACCTCAGAGACTCCTGATTCCTGAAAAGAACGTGACATCATTAGTTAAATAGTTATACCGGGGAAGCATTACATAAACACGCTGGTCAGTCCCACTCACTGATTGTTTTTGGAGACTGATGTTTCTTAGTTTAGACAAAAAATTTTAATAGATAAATTCTAATACAATCACAGCAAAGCAAAGTACCCAGAAAAGAGCTAAGTTTCATTTTGGGCTATAGAATGAACATATATTAGTTACAGCTGAATAATCTGATCAATTCCAAGCATCATCTCAGGTTTAGAATTGTGTTTATTCACCTGGCTTGGTCTTTGAAAGTTTAATATGACATTTGTTAATAATGCAACTAAGGCAGTATTGATCTCTACAGCATGCCAACTATGATTTAAAGCATGACTTACCATTATTTTTGGCATGTGTCACTAATCAAAACACCATATTTGTGTCCCAGCCGGCGCATAAGCACTGCAGAAATTACAGTTAGCAAGTGATTCACCTGTGCATCTGCACACACGCTGTGGATGTCAAAATTAACATGAGAGGAATTCATGTTATACTTCAAATCACAGTTTGCAAGCAGCAGGAAAAACATAGTTTATGTGTGCCATACATAATCATGCAAGAGCGCTGTAGGTTGTTGAAACGTATCTCCTATTTCGGAGCAACAATATTATGTGGGAAATGACAGTGTTACCATTTATGATCAGTGTGTAAGCTGTGCTTGTGAGTCGCTTTTCTGAATCATGCTCCAGGATATTTGTGCAACAAAGAACTAGACTACAAATGGAACGAACCATTGTAACTGAATCCTACTCACTTTTGGAGTTTCATTTGCATATTTCACTCTGACAAGCTGATAGCAAGACAAGGCATAATACCAGCATATGTTTGTAAACTGCTGACTGACTTCAGTATTGGCATCAGCAAAAGATACCAGTTAATTTCAGTGTTTTGTAATTGGTCAAGTGTAATAAATGAGAAGTCAACTCATTATTAGTCTGTTGTCTATGGTTGGTAGTTCAGGATGCCTGAAAGATTATAGTACTCACAACAAACACAGATCTGGGCTGGTGCTGCTTGATTAGAAATCCTGGAATCTCTTCTATAATTGATCACCAATGTGTGTACCTGACTCGTTAATTATGGCCCAACATTGCAATGGTCATACTGTATGTATGCAGAGTGTGGTGAGGATAGAGACGAGATATGGGCTGTGCTGTGCTGTGTGTTGATGGTGCGTTCTATTATACTCTTTACTAGATTTTTATTGATCTACCTGAGCTGGAGGTCAGCTAGACTTAAAGTTTCCTAGCATCTTGATCTTATTTCAGTGGCATTGTTAGTCTGTAATACCTTCCATGTTTGTTTTCCAGAGAAACTTTGGTAGGTCCAGTACCAACTATAACAACTCAATTATTCAAATGAGATGATAGCTGTTTTACTTTTGTAACCTCCTGAGACCCTGCGTCCACATGCATGGACATCGTATTTTGGCTTCCCTGCACCATAACCCTAACTCTGGAAGTCTGGAAAAACTTTGGAAACTCTGCCTATTGTGCTAGCTAGTCCGTGACTCTCCAGGAGCTGTGTACTGAACCCGGTGGCAAGCGCAGTGCATGACCGCAATCTGCTATTACTTATTACTATTCATGTTACTACTACTAGTAGTGACTATTTATTATTCAAAGACAAAGCTTATTTTTATATTTATTAGGTCCTACTAATCCGAAATAACTAGGGTAAATCAAAAATGCAAGGCCCAGAAAAGGTCGGGTCTCAAGAGGCTATAGTTGTGATTTTTAAAAACAAGTTGCTGCTGTTTTATCTCCGTGACCATTCAATCAGTTAAGCTAACAAAGTGTCCCCAAAGTAAATTGTGGTTTAGCTGTGTTTTTCAAGTTTTATGCTCTTTGATAAACAATATTGACTACATACAGTTTCTCTGTAGGAATTCACAGAAGAAACATTTTATCAAAATTACCCCTTTCTGAATACACCAGTTTCAACGCTGCAGCAGTTTGTTTACTTGTTTGAACACCGTGGGTGCATGCAGTTGGCCATTAATAAGACACTGTGGCTACCAAGATTGTCTGTTGAGTCCGGGATACATTATTGTTTGCTTTCTGTGTTTGCTTTGATATCGCAGGATTATATACATACCAAAACACGCATCGCCTTGTCCCTCTGATCTGTGCTCCTGCACACTGTTAGCGGCTGGATGCCGCACACACTGCAGGGTTAATTGCTCAGACAGATTTGAGAAACTGCCATGCGAATGTCTGACAAAGTGAAAGAACTGTGTCACTGTAGATAAAAATGATTTGTTCTTCAATGATGAATTTACGGAGTGGACCAGACCAAATGCACCAGCAGATTTGAAAGGAATGACATCCTTTCAAATCTGCATCCTAATGCAAGAAACTGTAAGAAAAGAAAAGAAATATATGGATTTTCAACTTTCCAACGATCCTTATAGTACTTACATGTGATGGGTGATGGGTGGTTCTGTCAAGAACACTAACCAAATGTAAGCTTAAAACTTTTAATATTCTTGCGACAGTAAAATCCATAAACAAACAAAAAAGTTTGTACATGATTCTATTTAAACAAAACAGTTATGCACTTTTCGGTCTAACTGAGCCATTACTCATCTGAGGCCAACAGTCATGTGACCAAAAACTGTCACTTTTCAGCTGAACTGCAGGCAATGTATACTCAGCGCAGAGAGGAGGCAAGTAAGTACTGGATCTCCTGCTGGTGGTGACACAGCAGCAGTGTCCTCACTCGCCATGCCTTTCTGTTGGCTCCTTTTCCACATCCCGAACCGTGTGCTGCTGGTGCAGATCCTCAGCCAGGCGATGGCGGCCTGGGAGGAGGGGCATGACTGTTCGGATCTCAAAATTAGAATTCGGACACCACCACAACGACCGAATATTCGAATATTCAAATATTCCAGTCCAGCCCTACGATTGACAAGAACAAAGTTATCTGTGTGTATTGTCAGTGTGAACGGAGTTCTCATTGTAGCACATCCAGTCTGAAACACCACTTGATGGCCAAACACACTGCTAACGCGAATTCTCCGCCTCCTCCTCCTCGTCAAAACCAGGCGACAACAATGGTAACAGTATTAAAATGATAATTCAAGGGACAATTAGAATAGATAAAAAATGTGCGATTAATTTGCGATTAATCACGAGTTAACTCTGACATTCATGCGATTAATCGTGATTAAATATTTTAATCGATTGAAGCACTAATTGAAATATTTGAGAGCAAAATAAAACATAATTGTTCAAAAAAATAAATGTGGCATGGCTCAAAAATGGTAAACAGAGGAGCAAGTTGCCATTCAGCATAGTGAAATATCTTTCCTGAGATGATGTAAATAATAATGTGAAAACACCTGTTTTTAGATGTAAGAAGATATGTAATAAAATATCTACAATATGTAGAGTCACCATTTTTTTCCAGTATTGTTAATATCTGTGGGCACTTGCAAAAACGCTGGACATGTTGATTTCAGATTTTATTTTTAAAAAATAAATTTCTTTTTTAAAATTTAGTCATCTTTTCGTTGTTGATATATTGCAATTTGACTTTGTTAAATTTCCCAAGATATTTTTTGAGTTCTGTCCACTTCTCGCCATGATTGCGCTGTTTCTATAGAGGTGCAAGACTTTATATTGCAGTTAAAAAAAGAGCCAACAGTGAAAAAAAAATAACTGAGAGGAGCAAAAATGGCCCCAAAAGCACTTGGGATTCAGAGGGTTCCACCAAGTAGCGCTGTAGTCTGCTCATGCGGCTACATGCTGTGTATAATGCGATGTATTTTTTAATGTGAATCTTTTGTTAAACCCACAGGAGTTTTGACTGTTTGATACAGTCAGCCTCCATTTTGACTGATTTTTAAAAAATGTCAAAAAAGGAGAGCACATAGTAAACATACACGTGGTGAACACTAGTTTCGCTTGAAGACAGAAAAATGAGGTTTTTTTTCTGTTTGTACCTGTTAGAAAGGTTGTTTCACTTTTTTGATTAGGCACTATTTATAAAGGGTTTATAAGCTATGAACACTCACTTTGTTTCTAATCCTTTATTGTTTCATTGTTAAGGTTTTAAATGGATTGACAATACCATATTTAAGACAACTCTTGCATTCTCACATCCTGCTTAGTGCACTGAGGTCAACCAGTGTTTCATGATCCAGGCTCAAAACTAAAGGCGATTGAGCCTTTCCGGTGGCTGTTTCTGACCTCTGGAACAGTTTACCTCTGACACCCTGACTTCATCCCTTACTGTGTTGTATTGTTCATTCAGATTATTTTATTATTCTTTATTCAGATTTGTGTTTTAGTCAATTTGTTTCACCTGCTATTTTATTGTGGAGCACTTTGGTTCAACTTATTTTTAGATGTGCTCTATAAAACAATTGACCTTGGCTTTATAAATGATCAGTGATAATTTGCTTATGCTTTATATATCATTTAACAGCATTAATAAAAACATCTTTTTGTTGCCAGGTTGTGGAAAATCATTCAGCATTCTTTGCGGATAGCACTCCAATGGATTGTGTGACCTTTTGCAAAAGGACTGCAAGGCATCTGGATCAAAATTCATTTTGAAACCACTAATTAACAGCTTATGCATAGAGTTGTACTAGCTGCTGATACTGCCCAGTAATAATGCAGCTGGACATATTTCACACTATAAATGTTTGTTTGGCATCACAGAAGTTAGTTGTTATGGGTTATACAAGCCATCATGTCTGCAGCTGCAACTGTCTTGCAGCCCTTTTCTACAAATAGAAGTTACTAAACAGCCCATTGATGGGGACTATCCAAAAAATTAACTAAAGATACAAGCATAAGGTCATGCTGGAGGTGAATTTTCCCACAATCAGTTTTTTCTCTAATTTTTGGTTGTTGGGGAGATATTGAATCATTTGAACATTTATTGAAAATAAAAGTGTCAAGTTTAAAGGGTAAAAATGCTTTTGTCAAGCTGTTGACGACTCATAGACATCTGAAATGGGACCTTGACTACACGCTGCTCTGTGTAAGAATCTAAAAAATTTGGAACTGCTGGTTTGTAATCTTTTACAATGTGTTGGATTTTAAAAACTTGTCACATTATCAATTCTCTGAAATCTTCACCACAACAGTAGCTAAAGCTGTCAAATAAATGCTTTGGAGTACAATGTGCAAATCTCCCCTCTGAAATCTAGTGGACTTGAAGTATAAAGTAGCATAAAATGGAAATAATAAAGTAAATTACAATTGTTTGAAAATTGCATTTAAGTACAAATGGAAATGATGGCAGTAAAGCAACTTGCAGTGTGAATGGATGATTGAGAAACACACTGGCCAAGGTGTGTGTGTGTGTGTGTATATATATATATATATGTATATATATATATACGTAATTATGATACACTATGTAATTGCAGACCGTTTGTATATCCTTGAGTCTTTTATTTAAATTTGGCCTACACGGTGCGTCCCAAAAGAAGAACAGCTATTTCAGTTTTCATGGAAATGCACATTATAAACAGATGTGGAAGAAAGAGCACCCATGATTAGAACCAAGCCAAACCAACTGTTAACGTGATTGCAATTTAAATCAGACTCCTTCTCATTTTATTTTTAGCTCTCTTAAGGGCAAATCTTCTCAATCATCTAGCTCAATTATAGGACTGATTGTTAGTGGGGCTTATGACATGACCTCAACCTAATTGTGCTGCGCTGGCATCCAAACATTTGTTCTGGGTGCTGTGAAGATTTTCTTTCCCTTCGAGGCAAAAGTTTTATTTAGATAAACCGGTAACAACTGTAATTCGGCAGCAGGCTCACTCGCTTTAATCGTCCAATCAGCACTGCCGTAAAGGAAGTGTTGCTAATTTAAACTGCAATATGATCCCTCGTCGCACAGAGGGGGATCATTTTGAATTAAACAAGCATATTTACAACACTTTAATTCTTTCTTTAACAACACGGAACATCGTATTAGAGATTGTGGTGACAGGAATGGAGCAGTGGTGGCTTATATCTCTGGCCAAAAGTATTGTTGCAGCTATGTTTATCAAAATTAAGACCAGATTTCATATAAACAGCGCTGCTCCTTAGCAACATAAGGTTAACTCTGTGTGTTTTTTTTTCTAAATTTCCATGTTTATTATATTGAAATTATTGCAGAATTCACTTGTGTTATGCTCATTATATTTATGTTACTGTATTTCTAGGGTCTTTTGCGTTACTCTGCTCCCCTGTTTGCCTTGCAGAGCCAGTACAAGGGTTTTTTTGTGTGGTGCACCAGCTTTATTCTCTCAACTGTCCATACCTGAGAAGGTGCAGATAAAAGGCACGAGGTTTCATGCTCTCAAGGCTGCTTTTGCACTTCATTCCTTAGATGTTAACTGCAGATATCGATTTATTGAAAATGAAAACCCTTGTCATAACAAGAATTTTAAAAAGAATTGTGCTCATGACTGTTAGTCCCCCCACCCCACCACCCCACCCCACCCTGTGCACCCATTTAATTTTCAAAGTTTGATAAAACATCTTTTTTATTCTCATTTTGCTTTGAAACATGAAGGTCTAAGTCCGCCTCACTCCGTAAGGAACAAAAATGTATTTATTTTGTTGGCCTAAAAGTAGCCGAATTACTTGGATTGGCATATATAGTTAAAATTCTTGATGTCAAGAGCTTCATATAATCTTTTTTTTTCACTGTTTCCTTGACGATGAAAATCCTTCTTTTTCAGTTTTTAATTCTCTTTTCCAAACCATTTTACCCTTCCATGAATGTAATTGATGTCCTTCTAATCACATACTTATGCTGATCTTTTAGTCAAAAAGCTTGACTCAGTCTCTCTTTTTATTTTAAAGAGCTTCTGTTCCTGATCAACAGCCTGATAGATGCGAGAATCGGGCTCAGTGTTGAAAAGGCAGAGGCGACGAAATCCTCGCTGAAGTGTTCGGCGATCGCTCCGTCTTTGTTGCTACTTAAGTGGAATGAAAAACATCATGGCGGTATATCACGCTGTCAAATTGATCGTCAGCAAACTCTCTCAGATTGTTTGTCCCTAACTTAAGTTTCACCTTTTGGTCGCTGCTGTTTCGTGCTCGTCTTTCGCAACAAGCGCAATTTTCCCCTCATCACTTTCTGTTGGGTCGAAATCGAAGTCAGATCAAAACAAAATCAACTGATTAGCGGCCGCATCACAACTGTCACCTATGCCATCCTTGATCAGCTTTCACCTTGCTTGGCTGTCCTCCTGTCTCCTCCAAACAGCACTCACTCCCACAGGTATTCCAGATCTGCATATATTCATTTACTTACTCCCTCACTCTTTGTTTTATCTCACTCAGTCTCCCCTTTCTCCTCTACCACCCACTGCATTATCTGCTAATAACCTGAAATTTGTTTGTCACCGTGCTGATACAAAGAGGGCGCTGCCCATCATATCACCACCCTCCCCCTGACTTTATTTGCTTTATAACACCCCTTATTGAGTGTGATCAAAAGCCAATTGAATCCCAGTCAAATATTTGTATTTCCCCCTCGTCTGTTTGATTTAACTGCCAATGCTGTCAATCCTGCCTTCTCTGCTACCTTCCTGAACCCTGCCACAGCTCACTGCCCCGCAATCTAGTTTCCAGATTTACTGTGTAACAGCTCCTAATGACAAAGAGAGTCCCTGGATCCCCAAGTGGTGCATTCAATGCCGAGGCAGTCAAGGTTATTCAGGAATATAAAGCAGGGATTTGTTGGAACAATGGGCTTTATTGAATGAGTCTAAAGCAATGTGCATAGTTTACCGAATTACTAAGTGAGTGGTTTTATTGCTGAGAAAATGAACATGTGACAGAAATTGTGATGTACATGTAGAGAAATGTTCAAGAAATAAAGAAGATACATTTTTTACTAGTGCTTTGAAACTGTAGTCTTTTTTTTATGAATATGCTGGAATTATACCTATGAATTGCTGATGCAAATGACAAGCAAGCATATTTGAGCAAAAGTCCCTGTTGTGCATATAAGCAAATTAGATGATTCTTGCACATGTCTGTTTGTGCATGTACACCGTGTGTGCATCCCCCACTGTTTTTCCAACTGCTTCCCAGGAAAGCAGCAACAGAATCCCACTGCCATTTCTCAGGTCGAAATGAGTGTGCCTGAGTTTTGAATGGTCCTCATCTGTTTCCTTTATGAGTGTTGAGGCAGCGGTGTTACCCCCCTGGCCAGCCATATCACCGCTCTCTATTACACTCTGAACTGGAAAAGAAGGAGTGTTAAAGTCTGCTAGTACCTGGTGCTACGTGATTCTATGGCCTGTTGGAGTGGCTGTAGCCGTGGTCAAAGACACCCCAGGGAATAAGGCACGTACACTCGCACCCACGCACCCAGGTACATGTATTGCACATAGAGGCTGACTCATATTGTTTGTAGGGCAGGACTTCATTCTTTTTCTGTGCATTTAAAATATCACCCATTCCCATCTTGCTTGAGCAAATCAGCATATTTCCTTTCTGTTCTGAGTCTGCTTTTAATTTTACTCTTGCATCTTTCATCATCTTTTACCCTCGCTCTCTCACGTCCTTTATCATCACTTCCTCTATTATTTCTAACATTTATTATGTTATCCGACGTATTTTGTGCTACAACTTCTCTTGTCCCCATGCCAGCCTTATAAAGTTTAACCCAAGTGAGCCTGGCAACCCTCCACATAGCTGGGATCAAGGGGGACTGTCCTCTACCTGCCCTTTTGAAGGAGCCCACTGCAGGTATTCCTTGACCTCACATTATCGTTGCTGCAGGACTGCCTTACTGCTACTGTTTTAGACAGATGGTTTGGGCGTAGGGTGCTGACTGGTCATTTAAGGGGCTGCTGTGAATGAGTCCTCTCGTGGCATTATCCCATCCACAACTGCTCTTCTGAAGCATGTAGATCCGATACTCGGGCTGTTTGCTTTCCAGTAGTAAAGATAGTTGTAATACGGAGACATCTTACCCATGTAAGATGTGATTAAGTGGCACACTGTATTGGGGGCAATAGCACAATTGGGGATGGAGCTGAAGTCAATGGTGCAAAACTCTCTTCTTTTTTCACTTTGTTCTCTGAGATGGAGACAGTGTGTTCTTATATTTAAAAAAAAGAAAAGGTGCCACCCTGGTCCCTCATGGATCACACTGTTCGGCACATTTAGCAACTGAGAGGGCCGAAAAGATTTTGGTTTGGGGTAATGCCTGAGACCCTACAGTCTCTACAGATTTATAAGATTTTACTTTCATGTTCTGGGGATACCAAGACACAGATGTATTCTTTGTTTCACCTTCAAGGGACGAGCCTACAAATGCAATTGTTCCACTTATCCAACACTTTCTTAAAGTGTTGGATAACACTTTAAGAAAGTGCGTGGACATGGCAGTGACACACCAGAAAATGAATGTGCTCTGCCATCCATTTGTTTTTTTTTCTGACTGATAATGTGAGCAGCTCGAACGTGGGCTACAGTTGATGACTGCCACATCAACCCATGCTGTAAGCTACAGAAGGTTCCATCCACCTTTTGTAGCTTACAAACCTAAATCTAACCACCTAGAGGTCTTTCTTTTTACTTTCTTTGCCATCTGTGTTTGACTGAATACATATTCTTTTATTGAAAGCAATCCAGCTGTCTAGAGTGGGACACAAAGTGAATCCAGAGCTGTATTTTTACAATTGAAATCTATTTCCTTGAAGCTTTATGATTGATACAGTTGTATGTTGGGCTCCGAGTGTTGCCAAAATATGAGTGACCTTACATTCAATGCTGTTCCTGCACACATACGGTGTACTCAGAGACAGAGCACTGAGACTGCTACTGCTAATGTGATGCTCACTCTGCAACCCCTGTTTCAGGTTGAATATGTTTCTGCAACAAAAAGGTTGCTGTATGCTTTTCCCAGGTCATTGCCGTGGTTTCCAGAAATGCATGTATCCCCACCCTGACCAGACTTATATAAAACAGAAATGGTGCAATATGTGCGTGGTCCAAGAAGGCAGTTACAACAGATGAAACTATACATGCAGCTGCTCTTCAGAGAGAAGTATTGGTGTTCCTTAAGAAAGCAGGAGCAAGCAAAGCTGTATCATGTGCATGCCGTATCCGTATATGTTGACTGCACAGCTGTACTATACTCAAAGCAGCGGCTCTTTCTCTGTTATGATTCTGCTAAAAAGACATACAGTGATGACAGACCACCTGCAATACTCGCTCTCAGGCTCGTGCATAGCATTCTCAAAAGACCTGGGCGTGTGCGGGCCTGAACCAATTACTAATACCAGTGCCTCAGTGGGTCTGCAGAGATGTGTAATTTCAGTTGTTTCCCCATCAAGGTCAGCAGTGTAACCAACATTCATCACTATGACAACACAGTTATTGTGCGTAAGGTCCGTAGGCATATCCACTACTGTACCAGGGGTGGCCAGCTTTGTACCACAAAGAGCTGGCCTTCATTCTAACCAATCCCCTCTGCAGGTTATCTCATTGAAGGGTTCTTCCCTGCTACTTGAAGGAATGCTAATCAGCTTCAAGTAGCAGGCTTTGGTTATAATGGAAACCTGCAGATGGCTGGCTCGATGCTCATTGGCACATGGTCAGCTTCTCCTGACTGTATATTACCGATCATAGTAACCCATCCACTTGGCCCATATGCTGTATCTTGGGTTTGTATTTTCGACAGCAGAGGTCACCCCCTATAATCCCACAAGTCCTCTCACTCCAATAGTCTTTGAACTTAAGTTGTCACAGTGGTTAGTTATATGAGGCTCAAATTTGTGGGCTTATCATTGGTTGGCTAGCTTAGTGTGCATTATTCAAATTTTCAGTGTGTGAATCTGTAAGCTTGAGAGTTAAAACCCATAAAGCCCTTTAGAGGGCTTCGCCTGTGTTCATACAAGTAGAATTATAATACCTAATCATTGTTACTTAGCAAACCAGTACAATGTCAGGGATGGGGATTCTCCACTTAAGCATGGTCTTATTGGCCATTGAGGCAAACCTGATGGGAGCTATCATACAATTCTTTCAGAAAATCTTCCAGTCGAGTGGAAGCAACTACCATTTCCAATCACCCGAATCAATTTATCCGCAAGTTATTGGGCTACAGACCGTAAGCCTTACATCTCCTCAACCACATTTGTCAATGTATCTTGGGAAAAATCATTTTTTAAACATGGGAAAAATCATGATCCCCACTTTTCTTTCCTTTTTAATGTATATAGGATGTGAAGTGAAACCGATATTAGCATAGTCTCCCAGAGGGGCCCCACTCTCGGATTGTTCTCGGAGAAATAACCAACCCTGACATTTCCCTTACCACCCTCACCACACACACCAGGGTACTTTTTTTCCTACTTTGATTTGGTGACAGCCATTAAACTGCAGCTTGTGCACCTCCCAGAGGGTCTCCACGGGGTCTCAGGATCCTTCCTACCTCCCTTTTTTAGCTGCCCTTCTCGTTTTAATCCCTCACATTATAAATACATGGAGAAGGTAATTATCAACCATCAGGGTACATGGGTCAGAACAATTACACCATTAACATGTCACCCTGGCTGCCTGCATGGAGTTAGCCTCTGCCAATAGTGAGTTGGCACCTGGGCACTAATGAGTAGCTAGGTAATTAGAGGTTGGCTTGATTCTACCTCACTCTCAAGCAAACATGCACGCATAAACACTCATGCACGTACACACATATCTACAAGTGCAACACATAACTGGGTGTCGGTCTGTGTCTCTCTCTCACTCTTTCTCTCAGCCTGAATGGGTGGGCCAGCCATATGTCACAGCAGTTGTGTTGCATTAATGCAGTGGGCGAAAGACTTTAATGAACCTGGTTCTGAGTGGAAAAGGGAAGGAGGTGTGTCTCTTACATTTGTTTTAAATGGTAATTAATGTCAAAGTTTCCAGAAGTAGGAGGGCCAATGGCAGTGGGGGACATATGAACACATTAGCCAGTGGTTAACCAGAGTGAATGACTGAACATGCAGATCTGACACAGGCTTACATAAAACAAAAAAGCAATCCAGCTCACCTAACCCAATTGCAGCATAGGGACGAGTTGCCCATTTACTGAATTTTGCTGCATGGGACCTGCAAACCGACTTCACTGCACTATTCTTACAAGTAAAAGGTGTTCCGCTAAATTATACACCTGCCTCCAGAGCTTGTCTTTCTACAAGAAAATTAACACCCTGACTGCATAACAGGCTGGCTGTGATATCATACGCAGTCTCCTGGCCCTGATGTATCATTAGAGGTAAATAAACAGTGTTGCTTAAAGTTCTGCATCCCATTCCCAATACTTGTCACTTTCCTTTTTTATCACACTCAGCCTTGGTTTTTATGGCCACATAAATATGCAATGATACAGTGTAAAATTCATTTGTACTGCCTGTCGCTGGCATCCCCCTAAGCAGTGAGAATCAAGTGGATGCAAGGACGCAGCAGTGGGAAATGAGCAAATATCAAAACATCTTGTACTCAGTGTTTCCCACTGCTGGCTCTGACGAAAAAAAAGAGCCCAGGCAGGCCTTTCTATGCACATTGTGGGACCGTCTGTGGCGATGTCACACTACACTGGGTTACATTCATCACGAGAGATCACTCACCATCAGACCAAGTAAGAATAAGATGATTTGTGTGAGATGTTGAAATATGGGGATGACTGGGCCTGAAAGTGTGCCCAGTGGTGAGGCAAGCAAAACTACATGGAGCATGCGATGACCAATATCCAAAGAGATACACTGTAAGTCAAGCACAGAAAACGTAAGCACATTCGGCAAATCAGTTTAAAACCTCTGCACTGCTCTTATTTATGAAGCTTAAAAAAATCCACTAAATAGTTGGCAATTCACCTACTTATAGCCTCATTTATCTATATTTGTATATTAACGAAAGATTACCGGTAAATTGAAATGAGACAACTGATGTGGTCGAGGCACCTGACCAGGATGAGGACCACCTGGACACCTCCCTAGTGGGGAATTCCTTGCACATCCAACTGGGAGGAGACCGTGGGGCAGACCCAGACCATGCTGGAGGGATTATCAATCCCTTCTGGCCTGGGAATGCCTTGGTATCCCCCAGGAAGAGCTGGAAGAAGTGGCTAGGGATCTGGACACCTGGGCTACTTGGCTTAGACTCAGCCCAATTCCCCAACAGCGGTGGTGGATAATGACATAATGAAATGAAATTTACTGTTTTGATTTAGTCAGTGTTGTTTTCACTGCCACTTTCACTGCAGCTCCTAAAAACCCAAATTATGCTACCTGCCCAGCACCATGCAGCAATCAGACAAAGCCAAAGACATTTAAGCATTTTACATGAATACAGTGCGTGATCAAATGTGCCTATTTGCTCTCCTTTCAATCATTTCTGTAGTATACACAAAGCAATTAAGCCACAAGCAGCGATTTCCTCTCTCGCGCTCTCTCACCACCTACGTCTTCCAATCACGGAGCTCATAACTGACCCGAGAGCAGCCCAATCAATCACGCTGTATTTGAGTAAATATATTTATGACTCATCTTTGCTGAAATCCCCTCTGTAAATAGTATACCTCCTCCTTTGTTAACAGAGAGATTAATCTGACCAGCTCTCTCTCCCAGTCACCGTAGACAGGATCCTAAGCTGCTGTGAATCACTGTTATTTAAGAACACAGGACACACAGGCTGTTAATGTCACCCTTGCCCCTCCGTCAACTGATGAGATGGCCCATTGCCATACACACATGCACGGCAATGAGAAGACATAAACTGACATACGCAAATGCACACACTACTCAAAACACTCCACCACACACACCAGCATAATCTCACAAAGACACGCATTTCTCTCCGTTGCATTCTGCTGAAATAGTGACTGACAGAGCACAGAAATGTCACTACTGACACTCTCTATCCCTTCTAGATGTGTGTTCACCTTACACTCTGCAGTGGTTTAGTGTTTGTGCGCAGGCTGTGTGTGTGTGTGTGTGTGTGTGTATTTATGCCATTTCCTTTTCGGAGATTATGCATATGTGTGTATTCATACATATGCATGTGCTCGTGTCTATCACTGTCTTTGTCTCCATGCCCGTCTTCCTGCTCCTCGCCCTCAGGATTCAGCAGCCGTATTAACATTAGCCTCTCCGTATGCTCTGGGGATGAGACAGATCTTAGCCAGAGAGGAAAATGAGGGATGGGATAAATGAGGGGGAAAGAGGTCATCGTTGTCAGAGGAGAATGAGGGTGTGAATATTGTCATGCAGAGAGCATGTGGGAGTGGCACTGTGTAGCCAGGGAAAGGATAAAGAGAGGAGTAGAAGGGAAGCCAAGCGAGCGATTGTCAAGCAGGGAGAACGAGAGGGAGTGGCAGGTCTTAGCCGGAGCATGGCTAAGTGGAGGGGGCATGGCTCCGTGTCACTCAGTTTGAGCTGAGTTTAACTAGTCAAACCCAGTGTACCGTGCAAGTTTAACACTGTCATAAGAAACATTTTGGCTTTTTTAATCTGAATTTTCAATGACTGTACCACTGTTCAAATGAATTTTACAGCATTGTCAAGTTTTGTTTGTGGAAGAGTTGAGACAGAAATGGCATTTAACTGAAATTATACACGACTGGCTTCAAGTTATTTTCATTTGTTTTACAAATTTACAGATTTAGGGGGAAATTACATCACCTGAGTTCCATTTCATATTGGATTATTCATTTTGCACACATCTGCAGCACTGTTTAATTGCCTATTTTCAACACTGACAAATTTAAAGTGGTTGAAGTAGCATTTTGATGAGAGAAATAATCATAAAATCCCTCTTATGTACAGCATCGGAAGTCTTGAAGATCCAGTAAAGTGGCAGTTGATGTGACTCATTTCTGAGTGAAGCAAAATATAGGGGAATTGCTCAGGTTTGACTGGATCTTTTATGGATACGGCTGTGAGTTAAACAGCATTTTAGTCATGTCAAACCACTACTTTGCTTTGACCCATGACCTAATGTTTACAATTTGGGTTAATTAGTCACTGAAAATTGCATTTGATGGGCTAAATGAAATGATAATTGCAGTGTAATTTCAACCTAGACTCTACTGTTGTTGCCGAGAGCTTTCTGCAGCTTTCTAAAACAGTGATTCTTCCATGAATCATTGTAACCGTTTGTTTATGAATGTGACTGAAAGCAAACATAGAGATTAGCCACCTGGAACAGTCATTTTACTAACTGCATTAGCAATCTCCATCCGGGGATACTTACCCAGCTACACACCCTGCATATTCATCCGTGTGCGCTTGAATGTTTAAATGTGTAGGGCTGACTTTCTGGAAACTCTGCCTGCTAAATGCAATGGTGGATAACCCTGTAGACCATTATGAGGATGATCGCAGGTCATTTCAATTTGCTGGTTGGCTGTATTCATTCGAACCAGAGTACACAGATGAGGCGCTAAATCAAACGGAAGATGAGACATGGATGATGGAGGCAGAGGCAGAAAGACAACAAGACGATTGACAACATTGCCCTTGAATGTGTACTACTGATGTAGAATTGCCTCCATGTTTTGTAAATTAGCACAAATTCTCAGAGGAGGAATATGTTGCCAGCGCACAAAATACAAGTGTTTGTGGCATAAAAAGGATTACTTGAAAGCATCTGCAGGCCATGATTTCACTCTGTTTTGCATAGGTCATATGTTTTGTACTTTGTGGCCAGTATTCAAATCCCAACAGGCATTGAACACAGCAAGAAAATAACAAGAAAAATGACACTTCAGTTGTTACAATAGTCATTTACTAAGGGAAGCCTTTGGTCAAGGATACATCTTTATTGTGTATTTAGTTTATTCAGTTTTCATTCAGTGAGGCAAGTTTATACTCAGGGCCTCTATTCACTTACTTGGTACTACTTCAAGATTAAAAAACTTGACATACAATGGTACATCTTTTAGTTCCTTCACCTCCACCAAACCATTATTAGCTGAGCACTGATAGCAGATCCATGAGTTTGTTAAACACTTTTGATTTTTTTTTTCATTATAAAGTTAAACTGTGATCGTTCGTTCACAGTTTTTTATTTTACAAACCTTCTTATGTTGTGGCCATAGAGTCCAGTTAGCATTCATGCATTGTAGTTTGTGTCATAAATATGATCAAATGCCTACTTACTTTGTTCTTGACAAATCTCTCACCTAAGTTACAGTTTATACTGACAGATGTGTGTGCTTGTAGAGTGACATGGTAAAGCAAAAGTATGATGGGCTGAAGAGAAAGAGGAATGCAATAAAGGAAGAACGGGTACAAAGGTGAATAGAGAATAGATGAATATGAAATTGGAAAGATAAGACAAAGAGGTTTGGTTGTGATTTGGTGTCTCCACTCATTAGTGGAAGTGAGAAAACCAGTGGAACTGGCTAATAGCAGATGATCAGAAAAAAAATCCAAAACTGAAGCGTCAGGCATCTGAGAATAAGTTGCTCAGGTGAACTCCTTGGACGTTCCAGGAGAATTACAGAGTTGAATAAATCGCACTGTTCCAACAGCCATAGCATCTCTTTTTCTTCTATTTGTTTAATTTACTCGAGCATCAAAATCTGCTTAAACGTACAAATTCAACCTGTTATTGCTAAATTTATATTCTGTTTGTGTACTCATGCTCATTTTCTCTGTTCCCCTGCTGTTGCTGCTCCGACAATCTTATTTCCCCACAGAAGCCATGAAAATTCCTTTGATCTTATTTAAAGGTTAATAGAATAAGTAAAATATTATGAAAACCTTCATATACTTTAAAAAAGATACCTGTCACAAGTGATACAGTCCCACCGTTGTTTATAGTAGCGACACAGCAGCCCCCTCTGGATGGCATTAGCATCACTAGGTAAGATCGGATTTGATTTGCAGATCCAGTCAATCATCCAGACTGTAGAAATAATTCATTCTGTATCCCATTGCACATCCTGACACTGTATCTGTTTTGCTCCTTTTTTTCAAGAATTTCCTGTACTTGCTTATTATCAGTATCTCCTCTTACAGAAGCACTCTGGTACTTTGTATTTTATTGCCTGAAATATCAACATGTCTAAAGTAAAATTCTACTACAGCAGATGATAATGTGAAAAACCAGATTCAGGCAAGGCTAACATTGACAATTCAATAGTTAACTCAAGGTAGGTCACTTTACTGCTGCAAAAAAAGGAAATAGGAGATTCTCTTCGTACCATCACTGTGATCACAAAAGAAGTCAAAACACATTTTTCTGTAAGCAAGTTCAACAGCAGTACCGGCTGTGGGCCAGGCCTGTGGGAACTGTTCCTATGAAAACTAAGCATCCGACTTGCAAGGATTCGTAACATTCTGCAACAGGTTTAGTTTTTGAAGAATTTGTCAAAAATTCCTTAAATAACGGAAACCATTCAGCATACCAAGAAGCAACCTTCAACCTCAGAGACTTAACCGGCAGTTTCTCTTGGCGAAAAGTATGCTCCACTGTGACATCTGTGATCGTTTCATAACTTGGTAAGTTGGTCTTCTGCCAGACTTATTTTCTTGTTCCTGACTTATAATCCTCTTCTGAAAGCTTTTTTTTTTCTCTCTAACCTCTCAGGGAGCAGAAGATGGAAGACTTGCTCAAGATTTACACACACAGATTTCCCTGACAGGTCACCTAAGCAAATGTTCAAAGAAAATGAAATTAATCACCAAAAATCAGTACATAAACTGAATAAAATGGCCACTCACAGTGAAGAGAGAGTACTGAAAGAATGTTGGACAAGATAATTGAGTGCGAGAGCCATGGCTTTGAGATGCAGAGAAAATGAGGGGTATGTCAAAGACAGCGGTGGTGTCAGATGGATTTACATAAGAAACACAGCGATCTAAGAGCAGCCAGAACCCAGCTTTAGTAAAGGGGATCAGCTAGAGCTGCCATGGCATGACATGACACAAGACCTGATTTTAGTGTAGACGGTCTTAAGTGCTTCTATACCAATGCGTGCTCTTGTAAGTTGTACATACATGTAAAACCATTTGGAGAGGAATGCGGTATGTCTGGTTTACCTATAGCCATCAATTCATCCATTTCAGATTTACCTATATGTCCCTTTCCCTTATATCTTCTCCACGTTTTTCTCCACATTTAAACCACCTAGTCAGCCATCCCAGTCAGATGGGATATTTAGTGTCTACAGTGTTCTTGGCTTGGCCAAGAGTGTGTTATTAGTTGGGTATGCTAAGAATAAAGGCAAAACTTTGGTTAATTTTGCACCACTGACACTGACAGAAGTTGACCAAGATTATACAACCACAAGTAAGTAATTAAAGCTTCCATCCATCCATTATCTATACACCACTTAATCCTCTGTAGGGTCGCGGAGGGGCTGGAGCCTATCCCAGCCGACTCAGGGCGAAGGCAGGGGACACTCTGGACAGGTTGCCAGTCTACACACACATTGACAGACAACCAAGCACACTCACATTTACGGACAATTTTGGAATCACCAATTAACCTCAGCATGTTTTTGGACTGTGGGAGGAAGCCGGAGAACCCGGTGAGAACCCACGCATGCACAGGGAGAAAATACAAACTCCCAATTAAGACTTGCATTTAATTTTCTTCTGCATGCAACTACACAGATACACAAGAAATGACAGTAAACAAATCTTGAAACTTGAAGACATTCTTAACCCTTGTGTGGTGTTCGGGTCTGTGGGACCCGTTTTCACTTTTTATCAAAAGAAAAATCATACAATTAATTATTTTTTCAAGCTCAAATTCACTGGCCTTGGCTCATTTTCTGTGAAGAACATTTATCAAAACAAATTTTTAATGACCACACACCCTACACCCCCCCTACACATTACTATTACATACAGGATGTTCGGGTCCACTGGACCCGGGGCTAATAAAAGTGTATAAATTGTTGGTCCTGTGTACCTCCACTCTGTCCTCCTCCTGTCTGGGCCTGCTGTTAGTGTGTGTGTGTGTGTGTGTGTGTGTGTGTGTGTGTGTGTGTGTGTGTGTGTGTGTGTGTGTGTGTGTGTGTGTGTGAGTTTTGTGTGAGTTTTGTGTTTCTGCCATTGACGTTCCCACACAAGGTTCCAACATCATTGCAAAATTCAGGTACTGACGCCTGTCTGCTCTCACGTTCCCACACGTTTTAGCCTCTGTCTTGCGGGAACCAATCTTTATTTTTTCATATTCTATCCCAGCTGCAAATAGGGGGGCAGGACACAATAAATATAGCTTTGCCAGTGTTGGTCCTTATCACAACTGATCAAAAAAGGTTCTCTGTTCAGAGGGCCTTGCAATTGTTTTGTGATGACAGCGAAGCCTTTGATGATGATGTCGGCCTAGAGGAAGAGGTTTCAGAATGTGAGGATCACATTTCTGAAAATTCAGAATCTGAAAGTGACTTGGAAGAATCAGATGACATTGAGCATCAGCTAGCTCTAAAACGAAGATAAGCCACAGGACCAGCCCGTCAGGAGCCAGTCCCAGGACCAGACCATCAGCAGCCATCGCCAGGACCTGCCCTGGAATCCTATGTGCCAAAGAAGGGCAAGAATGTGGTGCTTATGAGTACACTGCAGAGGGATGGGAGGATCTGTGGCCAGGAGCATCAAAAACCAGAGATCATCATGGATTATAATGCCACAAAAAGAGGGGTGGACAAGCTGGTGACTACGTACAGCTGCAAAAGGAGGACCCTACACTGGCCACTGGTGATATTCTTTGACATGTTGGACATCTCAGCGTACAACGTCTTTGTGATCTGGATGGGACTGAACCCAGAGTAGAACAGAAGGAAGCTGCGTCCAGCAGCAACAAAAAGAAGAGCTGTGAAGTGTGTGGACCCAAGACGGACAGAAAAACACTATCTACATGCTTCAAGTGCAAGAACTACATATTCAACACACACAGTAAAACTCTGCCCCTCATGTGTTTATAGGCTGGTATGAAAAGGCAAAGTGTTCAATGAGGCTGATGTGTTTCTGAACTGACATAGTTACTTCATGTGATCAGTTTGTGCCGTGTAAACTGAAATGAATGTGTTAAATTTCAAATGATGCTCAAATAAATGAAAATCAATAGTTACAAAAACCTTGCTTCATTTGTAAATTTGCTGATATTTTCCTCTCATATCTTGATTGTAATTGATTTTCTTTTTTAAATTAACTTCCTTAAAAAAGAAACAAAAGCGAGTAGCACTTCAATTCATAAATCTGATCTAACAAAGGTAAAAGGCAAATATTAACCATCCAAGGCTATTCTGTTTACTATATATTGCTTGTAATTGGGATGAAGGAAACATCTGTTAAGTATTTTAACATAAAGTTGTATGATTGTGTTGAACTAAACCCCCCAAAATGCAGCGGGTCCACCAGACCCGCCAACACTGGCTGAGTAACAAAAATATGAACACCACACAAGGGTTAACAGATGCCCAAAAAAGTTACCTCATTTATTCATCTAGCCCTCCATCCACCCATTTGCAACTTCTTATTCAGATCTGGGTCACGGTGTCAGCAAGCTAAATGAAGTATATTCCCAACTTCTTTCTCTCCAGCGAAGTCCTCCATGTGTTCCGGGAAGATCCCAAGATGCTCCCTGTAACACCTACAGGGGCACCAGGATCCTTTCCTATTTCAGTGTATTTTAAAGGAAAGAAAGGCTTTTATCAGATGCCTGAACCACCCCATATGACTCCTTTCATGGTGAAGGAGCAGGACTTTTCTGAGCTCTCTTCAGATGAACCAATCCTTAAGTTTAATCCTTGCTATCTTGTAAGGAAACTCATACTTGTGAAGTTATCTCATACTTGTGGCTTTATATTGCCTCAGTCTGGACTCTCCATAAGGGGAAAAATAGAGGTCAAGGGCACTTTTGAGTTAGGTAGAAGGCAACTGTGGCATCCTTGGCAGACTCGAGAAACTATATATTTAATGGGATGCGATTACCTTATCTGGCTTCTTTCAGTAACATACTGCAGTAGTTCTATTGCAAAGTCTGTGTAAATGTTATGGTGGGTTGTTTTCTTCGATTTAGTTCTTTTGGTCAGCATCCAGAGTTCATGAACATAGATGAGGGTTGGAACATACAGAAGATCAACTCGGCACCTTTTGCTCTGTTGGGAGTCATTCAAAATAAAGCACATGCATTGCCTGTAAACATTATGCCAATCCACCTGTTGAACTCATGCCACTTTTATTGACTTATCCTCGCTCATGAATGAGATCCCCAGACTCTTTACCTTGAGGCGGCATTGATTCATTTGGCATATAAAAATGTGAGCACACAAACATACAGTTTGTCACAGTTTGGTAAATACAAATCAGAAAACTGGTATACAAATAATAAATAAATAAATGCAAAAGTCTAGTCAGGATGTCCTTACACAGGTATGAAATGCGATGGAGCCACATTAAAACAAACACCTATTCCACCGCCTCATGACCATACCAAAAAACCTTGCTAGGCTTTGTTCTTCAGTTGAATGTGAGAACCTTGTTTGTTCTATTACTGTGTCTCCCAGTCTCATACACAAACACAAGGTTGCACAGTTACACGTACAAACCCATGACACAGATTCACATGTGCGCACCGATTTAAACACAAACACACACACACACACGCACAAACTAATTCATTTCTCTCACACAGGCGCAAACCCGTATACACACACCATGCCGCGCCCCATTTCTGTTTAGGGAAAAAAGTAATTACTTTCTCTCCCTGCCTCAATGCCTTCAAAAGCCTCAGTGGGGCGATTCCCCGGTGAGCCAGTGAAATTCACTTAAACAGCTTTTGAGAGAGTAAGCAGTCTTATTGTTGCGCGCTGAAACTTTGATTGGAAAGGGAGAAAAAAATGAGAGGAGGAAAGGAGGGGGGCAGGAGAAGATTGGTAAATAAAACTGTTGGCCAGTATTATTTTTCTCTGTCTTTTTTCCCCCCTCATTTCTTTTTACCCCTCTGATTCTTTGTTCTCTTTGACTCAGCTAACAACTGTAGGCAGGCAGGTAAAAAAGAGCCGCACAGAATCACGCTGTGTCTTTTAAAAAAAAAAAGAACACTGGCGGGGCCACATTGTGAGCGTCCATGTGTGTGTGCGTGTTGCCGTAGCTATGTGCGCACCGTCCACAATCCCTCCTCCATTAAAAATACACATCTCCTCAATCTTTCAGAATCAATTTTCATCACAAGTCTTTATAAGCACGCAACTCTATTTTAAGATTAGCTCAACCTTGACTTTGAGTCGCTCACTCAGTCCACCTGCAAGTCTTTTTTTCCCCCTGCTGGGGCTCTTTAAACGACATCAAAATCAGCACACGAGAGGAGCAATATCCCACGGATTCCCACTCTGGGCGGCAGGCTCGGATAATCCCAGTGGTGTGCCTTCGGGAGAAAAAGGACTAAATAAATTAACACAAAGCTCAGCATAAGGCCTCTGATGATGTGTCCCATGTTGGACTCAGGGGGTGGTGGTGGTGGTGGTGGGTGGGGATTTCTTTGAGCAAGTTATCATGTACTTGCTTTATGACGCACTGGAGAGATTTGCAGCGTTGTGTTAGGAATTTCATCACTTTGCTGTAGTGCTAATATTTTTGTGAAGTTGTGCAAACACACGCAGCCCTTATGAATGCATTAAATGGACATTTCGAAGAAGCACACTGTCTTCTTGCTCTTGATCATGCCGCATATATGTGTGTGTGTCTGTCTGTGTGTGTGTGTGTGTGCATCTGTGTATGTTTGGAAACCATGCAAACACTCTAGGGGAAATAGAAAGGGATGGATGAAGCAGCTTGGAGAACAAAGAAATTCTAGAGGGACTTTATTAACATATAAAGAGTCTGACTGTATGTAGGTATCTGGCTTGCAATTGTGTGTGCTTCCCAGCATTGTGGGTAAATATCTTTGCATGTGTGTATGCCTATATTGCCATTTGTTCGAGTGTGGTGTGTGTGTGTGTGAAAATGTGTGAGCAGTAACAGCTAATTCCCCCTGCTTTAAACAAAAAAAGGGGAGAAAAAATAAAACAAAGACACAAGCACTAATAGGGCTGTTGAATTATGAAGAGAACAGAGATCCGCGGCCCCCTCGGCAGCTCTGGGGGCTGAGAATCCCTATGTAAGTGGGAGCTCGTCTCTTTTCTTTAGTCTGATCCTTTTTCTTCTCCGTTTCATCTTGCCATCTAGTGAATCTCTCAGAGAAGGGTTTCTTCATCTTTCCCGTGTTTCCCACGTGTCAGAGTGTGTTTTAAATGATTCTGCGTATTGGCATCAGCTATAATGACATATATTCAGATCAGAGGAGAGCAAAACAAGAAGAAAATGGGCAGGAGATGAAATGAGGGTGAAAGACAGTGCGAGTTAGAGAGGAAGAATGGATAGGAGATGATGGAGAGATTGAACGTCGGGGAGATTTTTAGAAAAAGACAGATTTTAGTAGCTGGAATGGGAAAGAAAAGAAAGTGCAAGAACGATGTATGCGTGGGGGTTAGGTTTGCCTCGTTCCATCTCTTCCTCCCTTTGATCTCTGTGACTTCTTGCCTGTGAAGAAAGTCAGAGAAAGTGAAAAAGGTAAAGAGGAAGGAACGAGAGGCCGAGTCATAAAGGTACCGCAAGAGATGAGAGGGAAGGGAGCAAATAAGAATTTGGGAAAAAGAGGAAAAGAGGAAGTGCAGCAAGAGAGAGAGAGAGAGAGAGAGGGATGGAAGTAGAGGTATGGAGAGAGAAACTGAGTCACATGGGAAGATGGAAACCAATGAGACAGGTAGGGGGTAATGTGTGAGAGAAAAAGGGGTGAGGAAAAATGGTGTTTCACGGCACTAATTACTATTAAGCGAAGTGATCAAAGCCAGTTCGCATTTGAAATCAAATTAGCTGGTGATGGTGGAGGTGAAATTATGTGCATGAGAAAATGGAGCTGAAAGGCTGTGACCCCAGAGGAGATGTTAGGGGAGCATCATGGTTTCTTTTAATGTGCTGGAGTTTATATAAGGTCTATAATTAATGGCGAGGCAATGTTATGGTTTCAGGAGTGTCCTCGGGAGAATAAAGCAGCAACTGAAAGTCAGGCAATTTTACTGCAAAGATACAGGGAAGTGAAGTGGAAGGAGTAATTCCGGTGTCCAGGTATGTGAAAGTCCTGTTTAATTATCACGCAGGGGGTCTGGACAAAGCAGGACCACTGAGAAGCCGGAGGAGTTTATGTCTAAGTCAGAGCCGGTAACTGATTTGGTGACTGCGAGGCCAGCGGTCGTAAATGAGGGACCAGCAGTGGAAAACTGACAGGATCTCTTCTTTGTTATTTTCAAATGAGTCACCCACTCACAAGCTTTTCAGTTCATTTAACGAGTCAAGTAATTCACATGCACACTCATCAACCCATTGGATGTGCAACTGATTTTGCCAATCACTGCCGTCCTTAGGCCAACACTCCTCACTCCTTTTGTATTTATTTATTTTTTTAAATACTTTGAAAAATGTCAAATTAAAAGTTTAAACTTGTATGAACCACTGTCAACTTTGCCATGGATAAAATGGGTCTGCAACATGAATCCAGTTGGTCAATTTGCAGCACACAGAGGAACTTACGATATGCATGTACTGGGGCAGAAATAGGAAAGCTTTAGAACTTGTCTGATAATCCTTCCATTTTTAAGATTTCCTAAATATCACAAATACATTGTTAATAACTAATATGGCAAACTTAATTTTCCAAAATGTGAAGCCATATAAACCATGTTGTAGCCCTCAGTGTAACTCACTATCTATAGCGCCATAGATGCAGTGAGCATCCATTAGCCATACCTACTTTATCCTGTAAAGTTTTGCTGATTCTGTCCCAGCTTGTTTTGAATAGACATGTATAGCTGCACCTCATCATTATTCTAATATAAAGAAAAAAAACACTGTTTTTTTCTTTAAAACAATCACAGTTATATTAGGCGGAGCTTGGATAAGGATGCAGTGGTGGTGTCCCCTCAAAACAGTGATGGGGAAATTGTTTTGGTGGAACATTTGTATCCGAGGAGGCCAGATTTGTTATTAGAATTGCAAATTCACTGAAAATAATATATGAAAAAAACTCTAATACTGGCAATCAAGCTCATAGTCGTTGCATTAAAGCTGTGGGAATCACTTGCCTGAGAGATGCTAGTGACTTGTAATGTCAGTCATATCCAATGGATTGCCAAGATAGGCATTTCAATGTCTTGGCGTGCCAAATTAATAACCAAGCTCAGTTACAGTGTGACTCATCTCAGAGTGATGAGGAGGACATCCTGCCAGCATTTCAGTTTCCACTGCTGATCTCTCATTTATCACCACCTATCATTAGCTAAATCAGGCACTGGCCTTAACATTGACTCTGTTGTCCAATTTTTGGCAGATTCCCTGCGTCATGTTTTTTGTCTGTAGAGGCAATGTTAAGTAATTTGCAGCTTGACCACATCTAATTCGTCTGGACAGGAAAGTACTTCTTTGATAATTTGTACAAAAGAGGATCAAGTGAAAAAGTAACAGGCACAAGCCTGTCAAAATAGAAACTTGGACCAATCACTGGCACAATCAAGGATTTCTTTTTGGATAAATAAAGTTTTGTCTGATCTTATTTTTTATATGACTGATGCATCACCTGACAGAGGATTTTCACTCTACTACCCAGTTCCCTTCAGCTGTAGGAACCATTCTAGTGTTGCTTATTGTTTTGGTTTTATGGCCTAAAACATTTTGTTTGGATTCAGTGTCACTTGATTACAGAAATTACAGACATACTTGTCCATTGGTGAAATTTTCAGGGGTTCCCAAAGAACAAGGCAGAACTAGAAATACAGCCTGTATATTAACGATGGATGTGGCCTCTAGGTCCGAAAAGTGAAGTCAATGTTGAAGTGCTTCTAACCTGTAATTTGTCTAATAGCCAGTAGGGGGTGGCACCACTGGTTGCAAAAAGAAGACAGATTGTAGAAAAATCAATCAGAAAATTACCCTACTTTTCCCCTGATTTTTCCCTTCAGTAGACATCTTTGTAATCAATTTACGGTCTAAATTATTAGTTACAAACCTTTTTTAACACAGCATGGTGCTCACTCTATAAATTACGGTCCCATTTAGAATAACAGAGATCATCCTTGAGTTCTCGGTCAGATCCG